>CM053752.1:56155383-56170828 GCA_028658305.1 Pachyuromys duprasi
AATGAGGGAGGAGGCTATGCCTGGGATGCAAAGTACCTAACCTGTGATTGATATAAAAATAAATAAATTAAAAAAAAAAACATCATCATCAGAGAAAGCGGGACTGAATGCTGTCACTATTGACTGCACGTTATCTCACTACCTCACTTATGGTTCTGATTAATCAAGAGAAGTCTCCCCGATTCCTTTGTTGAGTGTTCAAAAGACCGCCTTGCAGGGCTGAGTTTGTAGCTGAGTGGAGAACTTGCTGCATTTGAGAGGCCCTGTGCTCAGTCCGCAGTCCCCTCCCATCTGATGAAAGGGAAGGAGATTCTGCACTGGTTTGGAGAAACTCCTGAAGGGTTACAATTCTGTACCTTGTAAGTCTTTTAAAATTATCTTATTACTTAAAAATGTCCTACCCAAACAGGACTCTTCAAAGAGGTAGTGAGAAACTATTCAAGGAGACAACAATGGAAGGCCTCAGCTGCAAAAGCAATGTAGTCAGTTTAGAAATCCTATCTTCCCGTAACTCCTATGGCTTTCATCTCAGAGACGGCCTAAAGACAACCCTTTACTGCCTTCAGCTTTTCGAGAGCAAGATTACAAAACCAACACACTTGTCTTTTTTTTTTTTCCTTCATGAAACTTATCAAGCTAACAGATCTGAGTGGCAGGGCAGGCTCCTGTCTCCACAGGCAGCTCTTTCTGCCCACACCTCCCTGGGATATTTGCATATCTTTAAATCAGAGACAGGTAACCTAGGCACCTAGGGCAATCTTTAGTGTCCCTCTGTTCCTTGCCCTACAAATGGGGTTTCTTCTAATAAGTACCTCATATAAAGAAAACATACATGCTATGCCTGAAAAAGTCTCTTTTTAGTAAAGCATCTTTGGCGCCACAATGTTCCAATAATTTATTTGCTTTGGAAAAACTAAACCAAATGAATAAGTACTTTTAAAAAACATGCAAGTTTCTTCGATTTTTAGCTCAAGCAATACAGATTATATGTTCAGTCAACTGTTAAAAATTCAAAATTTGGGGCCAGGTGTGGCAGCGCACACCTTTAATCACAGCATGAAGAAGGCAGAAGCAGGTGGGCCTCTGAGTTTGAGGCCAGCCTGGTCTACAGAGTTCCAGGATAGCCAAGGCTACACAGAGAAATCCTATCTTGAAAAGCCAAAATAACACCACCAACAACAATAATCAGAACTCATGGTCTTATAGAAGCAACCACACAAAATTCATGAAAGCAAAATATTTTTATCATCTGTAACCACCTTTCATTATGAGCTAAACCTTTTAAACAAATTAACTAGTGGCCCCAATGTACACAAAATACGCCGCAAGTGGGGGATTAATTTTCAAAGGCACTTTAAACACGATTTGTACAAAACTTGAAAAAAAAAAACACCTATGTTTAAAGATAAAAAAGTAATAGTTTAAGAAAGAAAAAACGTGTATAAACTAATTTTTGGTACAGGCAAGAAAAAAACCACTCACCTTCATTTCCACAGCAGCGATGCCCTGGTCATAATGACCCATGAGGTTCGGGAAGAATGTCATGTTGTAGGCCATTTTCAGACATCTGGGAACTGTGATTGGCTCACAGGTGAAAAGGCTGTGCCCTCTTACGAGGGGCAGGAAAGCGCATGCCAACAGAAATGGGGACATTTCCATTTTCTTCAGACTCCCAATTTTACCACATGGCTTCAAGGATTCCTCCTACGCTCCTTTCATCATCGGAAGGTTCTCAATCAGAGATAAAACCGCTCAAATTCCTCACTTCATTATTTTTTTTTTTTACCATTTCGAAGGAAGCTGTTTCCTGAAAACGAGTTCTGGTTCAACTGCTGTAAAAACAACCCCAAAGTGTGTTATCAAGCAGCATCTGTCACACAATCAAATTTACATCAAATTTCATTCTAGGTAACTGACGCTGGGGAAAAAAAAATTATGGAAAGTTCCACCTGGCAAGATGCGTTTCCACCTGCCTTGGCGTGGAACGTATCATTTTGCTAAGGAAGCCTCGATTCTAGGGAGCTGCTGACGGAAAGGTGTACCCCGTGTGAAACACTGGGCAAAGACAGGCAGGCCAGGAGCAAGTCTGGGGAGGGGCAGGGATGAGTGTGGTCAGAGGTAAGGGGGCTTAGGAGCCCTGGGTCAGCTCACTACACCGGGGAAGTGAGGCCCAGAGGGATTCCCTGCGGCCCAGAGGTCCTCAACCCCAGTTCTCCACAGTTGCAGTCCCCTGCGGACGTGCTTTTCCTGTCTTCCCACAGGCGAATCTGCCCGCCGAGGTGGACCGAGGTGCCCGGGAAGAGCGGGCCTGCGGGGCGACTATCAGCTCCTTCCCCGTCGCTCCTCACCTCCAGGCGCTCACCTCACGCCCCCTTCTCCCCGGGTTCCACCCAGCGCCCCCTTCCCCCGCAGCTCCGGAGGGGGGACCCCCGAAGGCCCGGTGCCCGCGCCCGGCACCTGTTCCCGGCCTGCGGCCGAGCAGCCGCGTGCCGGGCCTGCGGGGAGGCCGCCGCACCTGCGCTCCGGCCCGGCCGCTCGCGCGCCCGCCCCGTCGGGCCCGGCCGCAGCTCTCCGTCGGTGTCGCGCGGCCCCGCCACCTCGGACGGCCGGGCGGCGCGCGGCTGGGGCAGCGTCCGGGCCTCGAGCGCCTCCGGGGCCGCACCGGGAGCGAGAGCTGGGCGATCCCGCGAGACTGCGCCGCCAGGTCGGCCGGGCAGGTTGGGGCTCGCGGCGGCGGGACCGGCCCGCGCCCCGCCCCGTCGGCCGAGCGCTCCCGCCCGCCGGGACCCGCCGACAGCTCGCGGAGCGCGCCGGTCCTTCCGCAGCCGCGGCGTGTGGCGGGGGCCGGAGTCAGCGCGTGACTTCCTTGGCTCCGGCCTGAAAAGCCTGTCGGCGCGGGGAGCCTGGCCACCACCTTGACCGGCAGGTGCCCGGGCGCCAGAGCCCCACAGAAACGTAATGCTTTAGTCAAACCGTGGTTTTTAGGGCCGCTTGGGATAAATTGCCTATAAGGGCGCGCCGTGTGTGTGCACGCGCTTAGACCGCGCACTATAGACGTGATAAATGGGCACAATAATGCTTACTAATTTTTTGAGTCCTTTATGCCTAACCTTTAGGACTCTGGTATGAGGTACAAATGAACTTGTAGAAATGCATTGGCAAATGCAAGGTGACTTTTCTTGTTGTTATTCCTAATGGGCACAGAACCCAGGGCCTTGTGCACACTAGTAATAGCACGTTCACTATGTTAAGCTCCGGCTCCAGCCTGTAAAGCGACTTTTTTATAGAGACTTCCGTTAGCAGTACCTGGATTAAGTACCGGACGAATAACTAGACGAGATTTGAGATCTGCAAAACATGAAAACGGAAATGAATTTGGAGGGAAGAATTCTTTCCCAGCTTTATCAAAAGTTTAGGACAAGTGGCGTACACCGTTAATCCCAGCACTAAGAAGGTAGGGGCAGGCAGAGCTCTGAGTTCCAGGACAGCTAGTCTATACAAACAAAGCCTGCCTTGAAGCAAAACAAAACAAAAAACCTTAGGACAACTGTAAAGGACCAGAGAGCATTGAAGAAATTTTGGGGCCACATGGTGGCCCATGCCTTTGATCCCAGCACTTGGGAGGCAGAGGCAGGCAGATCTGTGAGTTCCAGGCCAGCCTGGTCTACAAAGCGAGTCCAGGACAACCAGGACTCTGTTATACAGAGAAGCTCTGTCTCAACCAAAATAATAGTAATAATAATAATAATAGCCTTAATATCATTAAAAGCCAGCCAGTTTCTGTGTAGGATGGTTCTGTGTAGAAAATTAACCTTCTACATGGGAAAAATATTTCTCACAAAATTTCTATGTTTCTGCATAGAAGGAATGTATTTCTCAGTTGGGTGTGACGGCACAGGCCTAGGATCGCAATACTTGGAAGGCTGAGACAGGAGGATCTCAAATTCACAACTAGCCTAGCTTTCAGAGCAAACTGAAGGTCAGCCTGGAAGACATAATGAAGGCCCTCAATCAGAAGGAAAAGGTATTTATAGCTCTCTTACTCTTACAAGCTTTATTAAAATTTCTCTGATCAGGCTAGAATACCTGAGCCAGACAATGGCATTTTAATGTAATACATTTGAAATCCATAAACACATGCTATGTGATTTGGAGGAGAAATTCATAAGTTTATTTATACAGAAGTGCGGTCTATTTTTATCCTTAATTGCATTTAATTACATAGTGAGTAGTGATGAACTAAAATGATTTGGGGACATTCGAGGGTGGATGTGGAACTTTCAAGCAATTATCTGTATCATCTTTGACTTTCAATATGAAAAATTTATTTCAATGACATAAAATTAAAAGCATGAACTTGAGAGCTCAAAATTTCTAGAACTTGGGGCAGCCTCTCTTTAACTAAGTTTCATCACCTATAACATAGACTTTTCAGACAGTGATGGCTTTCCTCGTCTGTTTTTCTTCTCAGTTCCTTCATGCTTCTCTGATCTGATGCTTGGGATGTGAACACTAAAAGTTAAGGCAGACTTTCACTTTTAATTTGAAGAATAATTTTTCAAGGTATAGAATTTTAGGTGGGTAGATGTTTTTCTCATATATAAAATATTCCATTCTACTTTTCTTTTTGCACTGTCCTTCTCTAGTAAATTTTCTTACCATCGTGTATGTTAACTGCATGCTCTTTACAGATATTCTTTAGCAACTTGAAGAAGCTGCCTTTTAGTCCTAGTTTTCTAAGAGTCAAATTTTGTCAAATACTTTTTTCTGTACCCATTGAAGTGATCATATGACTTTTCTTCCCAATCATGTAATGAACTATATACATTGATTCTAAAATGTTGAACCAAAGAATAAATCGTAGTTGTAATGTATAACTTTAAAATGATTTGATCTACTATTTATTTTTAATTTAAATTTGTGTTTATGTATACATGTGAGGATCTGCTTGTTTTATGTGCACCGCATGTATGCAGTGCTCACAGAGGTCCCCGGAACTACAGTTCCAGGAAATAGTGAGCTGCTTGGTATAGGTGCCAAGAACCAAACATATGTCCTCTGCAGCAAGTGCTCGTAACCTCCGAGCCACCTCTTCATACCCTTATTTTATTTTTAATTATGTGTGTGTCTTAGTTGGGGTTTTATTGCTGTGAAGAGACACTATGACCATGCAACTCTTAAAAAGGAAAGCATTTACTTGGAGCCGGCTTACAGTTCAGAGGTTTAGTCCATTTGTCATGGCAGGAAGCATGGCAGCACACAGGCAGACATGGTGCTGGACAAGAAGCTGAGAGTTCTACATCTGATCTGTAGGTAACAGGAAGAAACTGTGTACCACCGAGCCTAGGCTTCAGTGTCCGAGACCTCAAAGCCTGGCCCCACACAGTGGCATACTTCCTTCAACAAGGCATTCCAACAAGGCCACTCCCTTTGACCAAGCATTCAGACCCATGAGTCTATGCAGGCCATTCCTATTCAGACCACCACAGTGTGTGACTATGTGTGCGGATTCATACAAGAGAGTGCAGCTTTACGCAGAGGCCAGAAGCACTGGATTCCCCTGGAGCTGGAGACACGGCAGTTGAGAGCTGCCTGAACAGTGGTGGAAACTGGACTCAAGTCCTCTACAAGAGCAGTAAGTATTCTTAGTGGTTCAGTCATCTCTGCAGCTGTTACAGTTATTTTCATATACTGTCAGATCATATTTAATAATTAAGTACTTTAATGTATGATGTTTTTGTTAATTTTGGTATTGGGCAATGCTTTCATAAAAGGTGCTGGAAAATGCTCCCTCTACTTTGTCTTCTGGAAGAGATTTTAGGGAACTAATCTTGGCTTTATTGATGCCTCATATTAACCTTGGAAATTCTCAACCATGTGGCTTTAAATATCTCTTCTGTTTCCTTCTGCTACTCCCATCACAAAAATGAGCCAGTTTTTTTTTTTTAATATATTATGTTCCATTGCTTTTCTCTTTTTTGGTTTAAAAGTTTCTGTTGATTTATCTTGAGCTCAGAGCTTTTCTTCTCAAGTATGTCCAATTCATTAATATTAATACTAATGGGCCCATCAAATGCATACTTTATTTTTGTTAGTGGTTCCTTTAAAAATGATGATTACTATTATTTGTTTTGCCTGCATGTATGTACACACACCTTGTGTATGCCTAGTGCCCACAGAGCCCAGAAGAGGTTATTTGATCCCCAGGAACTGGAGTTAGCATGTGGGTGCTGGGAATTGAACCCAGGTCTTCTGTAAGAGCGGTAAGTTCCCTTACCTGCTGAGCCAACTCCAGTTCTTTTTTTTTTAAAGTAATTTATTTATTTTTATATTAATCACAGGTTATATATTTTGTATCCTGGCTGTAGCCCCCTCCTTCATTCCCTCCCACTCTCCCCATCCCTTTCTCATCTTCTCCCTGCCCCCCTCCAAGTCCACTGATTGGGGAGGACCTCCCCCCTTCCATCTGGCCCTAGCTTATCATGTCTCTTCAGGGCTGGCTGCAATGTCCTCTTCTGGGATCTAGCTAGGCTGTTCCTCCCCGGGGGAGGGGGATGGTCGACAAGCCAGCTATTGAGTTCATGTCAGAAATAGTCCCTGTTCCCCTTACTAGGGTACCCAGTTGGATACTGAGCTACCATGGGCCACATCCGAGCAGGGGTTCTAGTTTATATCCATACATGGTCCTTGGTTGGAGAAACAGTTCAACTCCAGTTCTTACAGTGGTTTTATATCTAGGAAATGTTAACATACTTGTTCATAGAGTTTCTGTTTCTTAAATTTTCCCATTTGTTTTTGTGTATTTCCTTCTGTTTTCATTGCAGCCCTTAGCATATTAACTTAGTTGTTTTAAGTTGCTGAACTAATAATTCCAGTGTCTTGAGACTTGTTCTGGTGCCTTCTCTGCCTTTTCAGACTGTGGGGTGTACTTTATAGGGTGCCTAGTGATGGTTGAGTCAAGGGTGAATGTAAAGTGGCAGCCACAGGGCTTTTGTAACATGGTGTCAACGGGTGTGTGGAGCTGCCATGGACATCCAGGCTTCCATCTTAGCCTTAGTGAGCCAGGGGCTGGGAAATCATGAGAGTTTGGTAAGTGTTCAACCTCCTTTGACAGGGCAGGTGGCGAGGGGGGCTGGTGTTTAATATTTTCCCTCTTCTGCTTGGTTTAGGTTCCCAGTAGCTTAGGCTCTAGTAATTTCTCCCGAGGGCAGGTTTGCTTAAGAAAAACAGTGCTCTGGTGCTCTGTCTGTCAGCTTTCTGTTGTGGGGCAATCCCTGAAAAGCACTTTGTAAGGGAAGGTATTTATTTTTGGCTTATGGTTTCTGTCCACGGTCACTTGGCCGTGTTGCTTTTGGGCCTGTGGCAAGGCAGCATGCCGTGGTTGGAAAGTGTGGTGGAGGTAGCCACTCACCTCAAGGGAGCCGGGAAGCAGGTTGAGATAGGAAAGGGATAGGCTTTCCCACTGTCCTTGTGGGCACACCTCCTAGTCTCCCCCACTCCTTCCACTGTGGGGTCTAGGGAATGGAACTCAAGAGCATGAGCGCCCCGCCATGCAGCAGCCATGCTGTCTAGCGGTTCAGCTCACCTCAAGAGCGCTACAGGCCAGGGACAAAGTCTTTAACACACGAGCCTGTAAGACATTCAAAATCGAAACTGTAATGTCATATTTCAGATAGTTAGCTGTTCTCCCCTCCTTCCCAGATGTAGAAGGGGACTTTGCTTTGACTCTCAGTGGGAGACTCTGAAAGCAAAGCTCACAGCGATGGGGGTGGTCCCAGGCCTACCTGACCTACTATCAGCTGGGCGGCGCCGGTTCTGGTGTTCCTTCTGCACCACTTCCTTCAGAGGACTCTGCCGGTGGGTTCTGCTTTGGCAAACTGGCATTCTCTCTCATCACCTCTTTGCCAAATCAAGTTGGGGAAGTTTGTCGCTTGGCCTTACTTCTCTGACAGATCTAAGAAACAGTTGTTGATTTTTATTTGCTCATGTGTTTATTTGTTAGGACTAAGTGACATTTTCTAAGTTCTCTACACGCCAGACTGGAAGCTCCAGTCTTTCTTTTTTTTTTTTTAAATATGTATTACTTTGAAAATTGTATTGATAAGTCCAAAGCCAGGTGGTGGTGCCGGGATTAAAGGCGTGCACCAGCCCGCCCGGTGATACTTTATGACCTGAAGTTTTCATTGCATTGTTTATCCAAGTATCTTCAGCCCGTCCCTAGGCTTTGCAAATACATGCAATAAGAAATGTCTTCATCTCTGATCTTTTTACCAAGACTCGCTCAGGAAAGCAGAGAATTTGCCTGGGTGCCCCTTCCCTTCTGAAATTCTCTCCCATTTCCGGCTTCCTTGGAAACGGCTCCCATGGCTCAGGTTTCTACAGGTGGTATTTGTAAATTTAATCATGCATTGACTTAACTTAAGGGTGTCTGTGAACCTTACATAGAGAGCAGTCTTTACTAAAATATTAACATTCACATAAAACGTGTTGCCTGTTGCTTTCTGCTCTAAACTCTCAGTGCTGTGATGTTGGCAGCATGGTAATTAACCTTTGTGTTGTGTCCATATAGCCAGCCAGACAAGATAAACCTTCCAGTTACCACCTTTAGTATGACTGGAAAAGTAAACATTCAGTGCAGAGGGAACATGACACCTGGGATAGAGCCACATAGTTTAATGACAGTTTGATGCATAAGATTGTCTCTTTGGAGCTCTGGTATTGTCATTTGCAAATAAACAGATTTATAAAGCTGAAAAAAAGTGGCTTCAGTCCTGTTACTGCTTTGTTGGAGACACATTTTTGCTTCTGTGAGTTTACTTTGCTGGGTTGTGTTTTCAGTGGCCTCCACATTTGCCATCTGGTCATCTTTAATATTTAATATCTATCTTTTTGTTTTCCTTTAGCAAAGCAGCCATATTAAGTCAAGTAGATGAAATAGTATTTTTCCTCAAGCTACTAGCTAATGTCTAGAAAAGCTACTAACATCTTACAACAAGCTTAGTAATTTATATAATAACTAAGTTACTTTCCTTTGATGTGAAAACCTAAATTTATACCTAATTGTATATCATGGGCTGCTAATGACTCTGTGTGGTTTTAAAAATTGCCCTAAAAATACATGGGATAAATGCATAGATTATTAGAATTAATGCTGCTTAAATGTTTATATAATCCAAAATAATATAGATTCAATGATACTCATATAAAAATTTGAATGAGCTTTCTTAAAGATATTGAAAAATTTGTACGGCACAACACCTGCTGCTGTGGTAAGAAAAAATACCCTGGCAGAAGTACCTTAAGGGACAAAGGGCTTATTTTGGTTTTCAGTTCAAGGGTGTAGTCCATCCTGGCAGATAAATCAAGTTAGCAGGAGCTCAAAGCATCTGGTCCCAACATAACCACAGTTAAGAAGCAGAGAGAGATGAGTACTTTGTGAGATCACTTTCTTCTTCTTAGTCTAGGACCCGAACCTAGGGAATGATGCTGTCCACACTTAGGATGTGTCTTCCCACGACAGTTGCTCTAATAGAGGATACCCTCACTTTGTTTCTTAGTTGTTTCCAGATCCAGTCAAAATGACAACCAATATCAATGGTCATTACAAGTCTGCCTCTAGTCAGTTTTACACTCAAACACATAATTTTTAAAGCATAATGTTCTACCTTTTGCCCCCCATCTAATAAAGCATCAGAATGCATTCAGCTGACTTTCAAAGTCTTCAACAATTCCACCCCCTTTAAAATGGGTGCGGTGGTGCATGCCTTAATCCCAGGAGGCATGCTTTTAATCTCGGGAGGCAGAGGCAGGCAGATCTCTGTGAGTTCCAGGCCAGCCGAGGCTACACAGAGAAACCCTGTCTTGAAAAAAAAAAAAGTCCAAATCTCATCTAAGACCCAAGGCAATATTTTAACTGGAATTTTTTTTAACTACACATTTCCAGCAGATAAAGATACAGAAAATATTCCTATTCCAAAAGGAAAGAATAGAAACATGACAAGAAATTACCAGACCAAACCAAGGTCAAAACTCAGCAGGGCGATAATCAGACTCTGCAACTCCGTGTCTGGTATCTGGAGCCCTCGTGATATCAACACATCTCCGGAGGGTTTAGGCAGCCCCTCCCCTGCAGCTCTGCTGCCTGTGACAGGAATGCATCCTCTCTTGGGCCGACTGTTTTGCACCTGCTGTTTTCTTTGGCATATGCCTTGTGGTTCCTGCAACTCCAACATCCCAACCTTAGGGGCTCCAGCTCCACCTTCAGAGCTTCATATAATGGCCTCTGAGGGTCTCTACCTGTGGTTGGTTAATCTTGTCAGCCTTATTGGATTGGAGATCAAGTACGAGATACATCTGTTGGTATGTATGTGAGAATACTTTCTAGAAAGGGTTAACTGAACAGAGAAGACCCTCATCTAGAGGGCAGCACAGCACCTTCTTGTTGCAGCTCAGTAGAGCTCTGAGGGAGAGCAGGGCTGCTTTTACCTCTTCACCTTGGCCTCCGCTGTTGAGTCCACCCTGTTGCTGACACTTCTGCTGCTGTCCTTTGCTGACATAGGAACCCAGCTTCTTTGCCTTCCAACATGAGCTGAAGATGGAGCTTCTCCAGGAACCTGAAGAGCACGCGAAGAGAACAAATCTAGATGCAAAGACCAATTTGATATAATCTCACTTATGTACAGAATGTAAAAATGACAAACTCATAAGGCAGAATAAAAAGGTGGTTGTCAAATTAGGGATTAGAAAAAAACAGAGAGTTGTTAGTCAAATTGTAAGATGAAGACTTGGAGAGTTAATTCTCAGCATGTTAATGATACTGATATTAACTGTAGTTAATGATTCAGCTTATTGTATATTTGAAATTTTCTAGGAGAGCAGATCTTTTTTATTAATTAATTTTTTATTAATTACAATTTATTCATTTTGTATCCCACATGTAGCCCCCTCCTTCATCCCTTCCAGTCTCCACCTTCTTCTCTCACTTCCTCCCATGCATGCCCTTCCCCCAGTCCACTGATAGGGGAGGTCCCCCTCCCCTTCCCTCTGACTGGCTTCCCTCATCAGGAGTGGCTGCATTGTCTTTCTCTTGGCCTGGTAAGGTTGCCCCTGACCCCTCATGAGGAGGTAATCAAAGAGCCAGCCACTGAGTTCATGTCAGAGAAAGCCCCTGTTCCCCTTACTAGGCAACCTACTTGGAGACTGAGTTGCCTTGGGCTACATCTGTGCAGGGGTTCTAGGTTATCTCCATGCATGATCCTTGTTTGGAGTATCAGTCTCAGAAAAGACCCCTGGGCCCAGACTTTTTGGTTCTGTTGTTCTCCTGTGGAGCTCCTATCCCCTCCAGGTCTTTCATCTCCCCCTTCTTTCATAAGGTTCCCTGCACTCTGCCCTCAGTTTAGCTATGAGTCTCAGCATCAGGAGAGCAGATCTTAAGAGCACCCATGTCCCTACAAAATGATATCTGTGTGAGTGATGGGTGTGTTCCTTTAACTTGATTGTGTTACTTCACAACACACACACACAATTTCAAGTCATATTTTAAACTCTGAATATGTACAATTTTTATTTATCAGTGCCATTTCTGTAAAGCTTTCAGGATGGAACATAAAAATTTAACAAAGCGTAAAGAACCCCCCCTCCATACACACAAACTGGGTAGGTATGGTGTAATGGTTAATGACAACTTGATGAGTCTGAATTCAATCAAGAGGCAAGCCATTAAGCACAGCTGTGTGGGATTTTCTTGATCAGGCTAACTGAAGTAGGAAGACCGATGCTAACTGAAGGCAGCACCTTTTAGTGGGTGTCCACATAAAAGGAAGTCCAAGACAAAAGGGTTTTGGGTTTTAAAAAAAATATATTTGTTTATTATGTATACAATGTTCTGTTTGCAAGTACACCTGCACACCAAAAGAGGGCACCAGGGCACCAGATCTCATTGTAGATGGTTGTGAGCCACCATGTGGGTGCTGGGAATTGAACTTAGGACCTCTGGAAGAAAGTCAGTGATCTTAACCTCTGAGCCATCCCTCCACTCCAGGTTTTGGATTTTTTGGCTGTTGGCTTCATGTCTTGCTTTGAGTTCATCTACACAGTTTGCCAACTCATCTACCCTGTTGCTGCCGCTGCCGTTGCCACATCAGCAGAAACCAGCTTCTTTGAGGTGCCAGCATGGACACAAGCTAAGCAGCTCTCCAGTAATCCTTCAGGCTTTCAGCACCAGAGTGGGACCATTGGGCATCCAGCCTCATGGACTGGGCAGATACCAGGTTCTGGCTTCTCTACCATGCAGAGAGCCAGTATTAAACTTCCCAGGCCATACCACACAAGCCACTCCAACAAACCCCCTTCTTAGCATATATTCATTCTGTCAGTTCTGCTCCTCCAGGGACGCTGCCTACTGCATTTGTATTAGAGAAGATAAGTGAAAGAAAACACAGAAGCAAACATTTAGAGAAAGTAGGGGTTAAAAGCATTATCATGCAGCTCAGGAGCTTCTAGGGGAGGTAGGTTTTGTGGAGATACTTAGATATGAAATTTTTGAGAAAATTTGAGTTCCCAACCTATTATGTGGATTAGTTTGTAGATGGTAAACACTTGACACAATGGATTTTAGGTATTTTCTCTTAAAGCAGAGGCCGGGCAGGATCACATGCCTTTAAGCTTGGCACTCAGGAGGCAGAGGTAGGCATATCTCTGTGAGGTCAAAGCAAGCATAGTCTACAAAGCAAGCTCTAGGCCGGCAACTGTATAGCAAGACCCTGCCTTGAGGATTAGAATCTTCTTAAGGCAGAGGCAGATCATCAAGAACTTTTCCTGGACTCACTCTAACTCAACACATGAAATTTTATTTATTTGTTCTTCTTTTTACTATATTTTCATTATTTAAAACAAATTTTAAATTTAAATATATTATATATATTTAAATATACTCTTCCCCTCTCCCAAGTCTTCTTCCTCCTTATCCACTCATACAGAACCCCAATACAACAACAAAACTCCCCCAAACCAAGACAACAAAATAAAACAACACACAGAAAAAACCTATGGAGTCTGTCTCAGCGCGAGGCCTGCCCTGGAAGGGTTGAAATACTCAGGGTCCCTCTATCAGAGAAAACTGATCTTCCCTCTCCCAGAACGAATAAGATAAAACAAAACCTATCTTAGAAGAGACAAGCCAACAGAAGGAAAGAGCCTTAAAAAGGGCACAGACGTCAAAGACCCACTTGTTTGCACACTCAGGAATCCCATATGAACACTGAACTGGAAGCCATAATGTAAATGCAGAGGACTGGTGCAGACTTGTGCAGACCTGTGCAGGCCCTGTACACGTCACCTCAGTCTCTGTGAGTTCACGGGAGCTTTGATCAGGTTGATTTAGAGGGCCTTGTTTTCTTGGTGTTCTCCATCTTTTCATGCTCTCTAAAGAGAAAACAAATCAAGCCAGCCACAATCCTTTGTCTATAATGGTGTACTGCCTGCAAGATACGCTAGGGCAATGGTGGCAAAGCTTATGAGAGAAGCCAACCAGTAACTGATATGACTCAGGACCCACTCCACAAGGTGGAACCCATACCCAACACTGCTTATGACCAAGAACCTGAGACTAGATAGCCCAGGGACCTAGGGGAAAAGCAAATAATACTAGTCTGAATTTTTTTAAGGTAGTGATAGAAAGACTTTTAATGCTATTCTCCTGTATTCATAGATTAGTGTCTTGTTTAGCCACAAGCAGAGAGTTGTCCTGCAGCAGATGGGAACAAACATAGAGACCTATAGCCAGACATTACACAGAGACTGAGAGACCTTGGACCATTCATCCTTAAATGGGAGGTCTCCATCAAATCTCTCCCCTCAGAGCTGAGGGAACCCCTCAAAAGGGGAGGTGAAAAGAGTTTAAAACAAAACAAAAGCAAAGACAAAGGATGCCTACACAGCAAGCTTCCAGGCTGTCCTAATCAGAAATACCATGGAGAGCAGGGGAAAGGAAATTTCCAGGTGGGTTTTGAGGCCCCTATCATTTACAACAGTTGTACAGATTTTTCCTAGAAAGAGGGTAAGGGTAGATGTTTGTTTTTTAAATTAGTAACACATGGTATAGAATGGGCCAACTTTTCTTTTTTTTCATTTTAGAAACTTTATTAAATTACATGCAACATAAGTGTTTCCATCAGTAGCATTGGTCATGTTCACAGTGTCATGCAATCAGCATTATTTTGTTGAAGAATACTGACTGTTTTCCTTTTACATTAATTTATTTATTCATTTTACATCTGATCGTAGCCTCCTTTCTCCTCTCCTCCCAATCCTACTCTCCTTCCCTCTTCCCTCTATCTCTCCTTCTCCTCAGAAAAGGAGAAGCCACCCCACCCATCATATCCAACCGAATCAGAACTGAGTGCATTTTCTTCGCTTGTGGCCTGGCGAGGCAGCCCCGCTAGAGGAAAGTGATGAGAAAGCAGGCAACAGACTCCATGCCAGAGACAGCCCTGTTCCCTTAGCTGCTGGACCTAGGCTTCTTACACCGATGTAGCTGGCGAGCAGCTCTGGCTTCATGTGCGACCCCTAATAATGAGTCAACTCTTCTCTTTGTATCACTTTGACAGATTTGAGAGCTGGGACACTGGACAGCCATGTACGTGCAAACCCTTTAGCTCAAAGATCTCCAAGCCTGGAACAACAATGCCAGTTGTTCCTCTATCCTTCTAAACACTCTAGTGTCTAGACTTTCTTCTCCAGCATTGCTGCCCTGGCTCTTTACTCTTTCCGTTAATTAGCTGAGAGCAATGTCTTTCCATTGGTGAGTGTCTCCAAGCCTTTTTCCCCCCATGGATTGCTTTTCCTCTCCCAGCCCCATATCAGCACATTCACAAGCTAAAGTTAGCCATCCTTAAAATGATTTGCTTGCCAAGAATAGTGGCACGCACCTTTAATCTCAGACTGTGAAGATCTCTGTGAGTTTGAGATCAGCCTGGTCTACACAGAGAGCTGAAAAAATAATTAAAAAAAAAAGCTGTTTCAGTATTTAAGTAATTAGCAACTGATGAAAACATAATTAAAACGCCAGTTAGCCTTTGTTTCTCTTCAAACACGGTTTTGAATGATGCCTTTCCACTCGTTTTTCCTGTAAGCCTAGGATGGCAGACACACTGAACCATTTAGAAGAAAAAGTGGGAAACACCCTAGAACTCATTGGCACAGGAGACTTCTTCCTGAATAGAACACCAACAGCACAGGCTCTAAGAACAACAATCAATAAGTGGGACCTCATGAAGCTGAAAAGCTTCTGTAAAGCAAAGGACACTGTCATCCGAACGAAACGACAGCCAACAGATTGGGAAAGGATCATTACCAATCCTACTTCTGACAGAGGGCTAATATCCAGTATATATAAAGAACTCAAGAAGTTAAAAAGCAGGAAACCAAATAATCCAATTAAAAAATG
>CM053752.1:56171328-56204092 GCA_028658305.1 Pachyuromys duprasi
GGGAGGAGGGAGATGAGGGAGGGAGTGGGAGGGTGGGAGGGAATGAGAGAGGAGGCTATGCCTGGGATGCAAAGTACCTAACCTGTGATTGATATAAAAATAAATAAATTAATTAAAAAAAAAACTAAAGACTACTGAGGGAGAAGGAACAAGGGGAAGAAGGAGGCAGAAAGAGAAAAGCAAAGGAAGGAGACATGAGCCAGCAGCTAAGAGGACTGGCAGCTGTTGCAGAGGACCCTGCTTTGTTTCCCAGCACCTACACGGCTGCTCATAACTGTGTATAACCCTGGTTTCCAGGCATCCGACACCCTCTTCCGGACTTCAAGTTCACCAGGCATGCATATGGTGCACACGCACACACAGGCAGAGCATACGCCTAAAAAAATAAATGGATCTTAAGAAAAGAATTCCCGGCATGAGACAAGCATCTTGCTTTGCAGTGTCCCCTGGCTAATTTAAAGGGACAAGGAGAGATTGGAGGTCCCTATATGGACC
The DNA here is from genome assembly GCA_028658305.1 of Pachyuromys duprasi. NCBI lineage: Eukaryota > Metazoa > Chordata > Mammalia > Rodentia > Muridae > Pachyuromys > Pachyuromys duprasi. The sequence goes on from CM053752.1 coordinate 56,171,824, forward strand.
TTAAAAAGTATAGGCAGAAGGGCTGATATTATAGGAATATCCTAAAACATTAGACAGTAAGTGAAAACCAAATGAAGGTCTGTCTGCATTCACGCTGTGCTGCCTGGTAGAATCATGTCCCTTGCAGAATGACTGGGGTGGGGTGGTGGAGGATTCTCACTGCTCAGTCACATTCTGTCAATAATTATTGAGTCCTAATATGCTGGATATAGAAAGGCAGTGAGTCCAGGTCCTCAGGGGTAACTGAAGACACACAAGAGGCAGAAAAATGAATGGTATTCCTAATCTAATAAAATTAGACAGGCAAAGACATTTCTAGGGAAGCTTATGTCTTGCTCATGTTTCATCCAGCTTGTCAAATGGAGTTCTCATTTAAGAAATCTTATAGCACAAAGCTATACACTGTTATTGTACTGGGCAGAAAATATTGAAGGACACATTCCTTGGCTTTTTTCCTGGTTGGACTGGTTTAACTATAGTGAAGTGTTGGCAGCTATATTCAGCAAGAAAAATAGCAATTTTAGACATTTTTCTAGCTACCATGAGCCCTGGAGAAACTGTATTTAGAGGAGGAAACCAAAATTACCTTGGATGTTAGGCATGATTATTAGGTCTGCCTTCATCAATTTACCCAGCTTTTGATTCCTGAGAAAAGCATTTTGCAGAAGCCTGTTTTTCTAAACTCGATTTGCAGGCATTCCTGTTTCTGGGAGAACGAAAACTCCCCTATTGAGGAATTGATTCTTTTGGGGAAAGGAGCATTTCTTCTATTTGTTCTCATGCTTTTAGTAATGGATCTTGTGGTCCTTTGAATGAGAATAACCCCACGGGCTCCTGTGTTTGAATGCTTGATTCTCAGTGGTAGACTTTTTAGGAGGTTTGTCCTTGTTGGAGCTGGGAGTGGCTCTGAAGTCTGAGATGATGCATGTCGTTCCTAACGACTTTCTGCCTCAGCTCTCAGCCATCCTGCCGCCATGCTTTTGCTCCACCATTGTAGATTTCAACCCTCTGAAAATATAAGCCCAATTAAATGTTTTCTTTTACAAGTTGTTTTGATCATGATGTCTTATCACATTTTGAATAAGTGGTCTAGCGTCTCTAGGATGGGCTCGTAGCTCAGCCATTTTATGATTCTAACTTGTCTTAATCTATAAGTATACAAAATAAAGACTATAATCATTCATAGCTTTGGTGTGAGAATTATATGAGAGAAGGCATGTAAGTTCTTTTCACTGTTCCTGACACCAAGAGAGTTCCCAAATTTTCCACCAGGTGGAAACTGGAGCTTCACGCGCTGCACTTTAATCATGTACAGCATGCTGTCATGAAAAGAATCAAGAGAAAAGTTGGGCCAAGCTGCTGCAGCTCTTGCAATCTTTACCACAATGTGCAAGAAGACAGGAAAGTCAATGTTCCCCAAATTATGCTACAGTTAAAACAGGTCATAATTGTGGTGAGAATTTTGGTTTCTTTAAAAACCCCATTATGTTACGTGAATATGCTTTTGTTTCAATCCCAGGTGTAGGATATGGGGCTGCCTCAGTTTGTCCACAGCTGCTAACTATGATTGTCTCGTGCTCTAGGAGGGGCATGATCTTTGCCAGCTGCAGAGAGTTTAATTCTGGGGACTCTGGAGAGGATATAAATGGGAGAGCCCTGAGACGGCCTGTGGCAGCTGCTGCCCCCCTTGCTGCCGCCCCCTTGCTGCTGTGTTTGCTGCTGTTCTGACAAAGAAGACTATAGACTTTCCCCTGGAAACCCGACGACTCTGATCATCAGGAAGTGGTCTACAGAGATCTGTGCCCCGTTTCCCTTCTTTCTTTTTCATCTACCTAGTGCTGGAGGGTTGGAAGAGATTGGGGGTAGAGAAGGGCGGTAGATCTAAAACCCAATAAAGTAGCACCAAAACGTGCACCTACACATAATGATTCACTTTTACCTTGATGTTCCAGTGTTCCTCTATCAGAAATAGAATTATGGGTGTCCTGTGGAAAGTCCATGAGAGAAGAGGCTCAAATACTTTCCATATTGTTCCATAATGGTGACAACATCAGATCTCCAAGAATGTGCCAAGTCCTCCTAACACTGGTGATCAAGCATGACTGTTGGAAAGTTGAGTTTGGGAAGAAATTGCTGTCCTCTGTGTGAAGATTACGCCAGAATCTCATGTGGTCTTAAGCAGAGCATGGGACTTCAGAGAAGCAGTGATTGAAAAGACACCTAGATACCATGTTTCGGGAAAAACACAACTATCATGAGCTAATTTCTTTTTGCTTTCTTAAATATTGTTCAGAGGTGGAAAAGGTGATCAGAGAAACCCGCCTCTGGAGAGACGGTGGCTTAGTAGTTAAGAGCACCCACAGTGGCTAACAACCATCTGCAACCCCAGTTCCAAGGGATCTTATACACTCCCCTGGCCTCCTCCAGCAGCAGGCGTGCACATGGTGTGTAGATATACGTGCAGACAAAACATCCATACACGTAAAATAATGTAAATGAAAATCTAAAAACTGTTCTAAATTTTTTAAAAGAAAGAAAAAAAGGATCACAGAAAATTATTCAGAAAATATGTCTTTTGAAAAAACAAAATGGTGTCTTGGCAAGTGACTGCACGAAAGATATCTCCCCCACACGAAGGACAAGTCCAATGGGGTGGGGAGTGGGGGGTGGGGGAGAAAGCTGTAGGCCTTGTGGATTTTGTTTTTTGTTGTTTTGTTTTGTTTTAGCTGAATATAAAACTAAATATAAAGGTTACCCCCATTAGTGTTAATTGAGTATCCATGGGAAAACATGATCTTGCACGGCTTTGGCAAAGGACCTGCGTGCCTCTGGCCATGTCATCACATGTTACTAGGAGCAGCCAGTAGAGCTGAGTGCTGGCGAATCTTGCTATGGTTGGATGACATTTGGAACCCAACATTCCTCATATGTTTACTCTTTCCTCAATGGCTCCTTTCCATGTTATCTTTAAAAATGTTACACATCTAATATGATAGTTGATCAGTGGAAATGCAGTCAGTGTCTTACTCTGGTGAGAGAAGCCTTCATTCCTAGGTGTGTCTCATCAGCAGGATGAACCGTCACCAGGCGCGCATTCCACACAGTTACAAGGATGGACCTGTCTAGTGAAATTTCTTAGCTTTCCTCTGGGATATTCTGCTTTAAGCAGCTGCCAACATATAGGCCTCATCAACACTGCGTGAGAGCAAAGTCTCCAGAGCATAGTCTTCCATCAGGAGAGGCTGTGGGAGAGACGGCTAGGTTTGGCACAAAATGTCACATTTCATAATAAGCTAAGTCTCCATAATATATTAGAACCACTGTAAACACATCTGCGAACATTTCTATATCTCTTATCTAACAACTCAAGGAAGAGTTGAGCATAAACATACAATGCAATGTGTTATGTAAAGCCTCTTAACATGTCATAAAAAAAATCCCAAAACTAGTCCTGGGAGCCAAACAGTAAACAGTATGAAAACTTCTCTTTCTGTGTGAGGGCCAACACACATTTGACATCGTTATAAACTTCCACAGCCTGTGATAATTAAGGAAATCTTCCATAACATTATGGCTGTAACACTATGCTAATGAAGAGTAAAAATAGAATCTGTCCTATAAGAATAAAAAAGCTTGGAGTTGGCTGCCAGACAAGGGAACAAAGAATAATGTAAAGGGAGGAGTAAAAATAAAAAATGGATGTCAAGTACCTCCCAGGTTTAAAGCTAACAGAAACACTTGGAGACATATTTGACCACCACCTTTCTGCTAACTTCCTGCTTCTTACTATTCCTCCTCCCCTGTAACCAAAGTTCTGGAAAAAAATTATTTTGATGATAATGAGCATTTATTGGGCATTTGCTTTGAGTCAGGCACTAGTTGAATAGTTTCATCTTTTGTTTAGTTCTTACAATGACGCTGTTATCTTAGGAGACAGGCTTGAGTGTCTGTCTTATTCTGGGGGTTTGGTACAGGGACTCGCCATGTGGCCGGAACTGGCCTGGAATTCACTATATAGCCTTGTCTACAACTTGTGAGCCCCCTACTTCAGCCTCTCGGGTCCTGACAGTAGGAAGGCAGCACCATACAGAGCTCTATCATTACCACTTTAATTGACGGCTTCCAGAAATAGAGTGTCCTGCCCAAGATTACACAGCTAGCGCGTGACAAATGCAGGGTGGGAGGCAAGGCCTCCTGAGCATTTGCTGTCCAGCAGTCACTTGTCTCAGCTCAAGTGTAGCCTTCCACAGTCTGGTGCATAACACAGGCGCTGGCTTTGTGCAGCCCACCCTGACCCCTCTGGCCACATGTGACTGTCCAGGTCACCCATCATCCCTGTGTAGATAGTGGCTATTGAACTATGTCACACAGGTTGGAAGTCATTTATATCACTACTGCAAAGAACTGAATTCCAGACCCAGAGATTGTTTCCTCCTGATGAACTTCCCAGTGCCATGGAAGCACTTCAGGGAGAAGGCACTGCTCTTCTCCTAGCAACTGAAGATAGCTGCTGACTAGGTGTCCTTTATGACTGAGGAGCGATGAGGAGGAGCCACCACTGCTGGTGGGCGCAACATGGCAGCGACAACGCACCTCAGCTGTGAGGGTGCTGAGTGCTTGACGGCCCTTAGCGCATCCTTTCTTCTTTCGTCTCTAGTCTTGGGGTGAGAGCGGGTCCCAGCTACAAGTCTCTCAGCTACCTCACGATCCTGTTTTTGTGCCTTCCAGCACTTCCAGGACCATAGCAGCTGTTCTTCCTGGTGAATCCTCTATTTGAAATGCCTCGAGTGTTTCTGACTAGACTCCAACTCAGTTCTTAACTAATAAATTATGGAAATGAAAGAGTCAGGTTGACCAACAGCAAGGTAGTTATCATTACCTAGAGTGACTGCCTAAACAATTAAAATACATGGGAACAAAAGATACAACTTTTTTATTTAATAAACATTTATTATTTATAGAACAAAAAAATTGTAAAGGTTCCAAGCCATAGGTCTACTCCCGAATCACTCTCATCATAAATTGTTATCTGTTTAATTGGTAACCTTCTTGTTGATGGCAAATACCTGACACACTCAAGTCAATGAAAGAAGGGTTTCTTTGGCTCACACTTTGAGGGTCAGTCCATCATGGTAAGGCAAGCACATGAGTGCAAAGCAGCTGGCCACAACACATCCACAGCGAGGAAGCAGAGTGTGATGAATACTGTGCTAAGCTTGCTTTCTCCTTTTTCAGTCCGAGACCCCAGAGCAGGGAATGACAGTGTTCACACCAGGTCTTCCCACCTAAACTAGCCTAATTTAGAAATGCCCCTCCAGGCGTGCTCTGTGCTTTGTCTTAGCCTGGCAAAGAGTGCAGCCATGGTCAACTCTTCCTAATACATTCAGAGTTAATACCAGCAATAATGGTTAAGGGCTGAGAATGAAGAGGACGGGAAGAGCCCAGAATATGCTCTTCCTGTTTTCTGTTCAAGATTGCCTTTCCTCAAAGTCGGATATTTGATCACCGACTTCCTGCCTCTTCATACTCCTTCCACTACCTGCTGAGCTGGGAAAGGAGGGCAAGGAAGGCTTCCAGACTGAGAGAGAAAGGAGCGCAGGCGAGCCTTTCTTGTTTACTTTTATCTGTTTATTACATGTTTGTGTAGATATGTTTGTATGGGATGCATGCAGCTGTGTCCAGGTGCACGGAGGTCAGAAGTGTCAGTTTCCCCTGGAGCTGGAGTCACAGGTGACTGATGGCCCCCTCATCATGGGTGCTGGAAACTGAACTTGGGTTCTTTGTGAGAACAACATATACTCCTAACCACTGAGCCATCCCTCCAGCCCCCTCGGCTGATACTTTGATCAATTTTAAAAAAAGCAACATAGCTGGTGAAATATTTTTAAACATCAAAGTCTCTGAAAATTATTATGGTATGGATATGAAGTAAACCCCGCCCCCCCCCCAAAAAAAGCTCATATGCTTTCCTCATACAAGATTTTCAATCCTAGGTACTTTGTAGCAGATGAAAAACTAACACATTGTGTACAGGACCAAAGACAATGGAGAAAATCCGTTCAGGAAGGTCTATTTGCCGATGGAGTGACGGCTCCGAAGAGCGCTCACTGCTCTCACAGAAGATCTAGGTTTGGTTGCCGGGACCCAGGAGGCTGTAAGGCGACTGTATGAGTGTCATGCTGGCTAGATTTATGTCAATGATACAAACTACAGTCATCTGAGAAGAGAAAACCTCTATGTAGAAGAGGCCGCCTAATATCGGGCTGTAGGCAAGCCTGTAGGGCATTTTCTTTTTTTTAATGTAATTTATTTATTTTTATATTAATCACAGGTTAGGTACTTTGCATCTCAGGTGTAGCCCCCTCCCACATTCCCTCCCACTCTCCCCATCCCTTCCTCATCTCCTCCCCGCCCCTTCCAAGTCCACCAATGGAGGAGGATCTCCTCCCCCCATCTGACCCCAGTTCATCTTGTCTCCTCAGGGCTGGCTGCAATGTCCTCCCCTGGGATCTAGCCAGGTTGTTACTCCCTGGCGTGTATGGGGGAGAGTCAAAGAGCCAGCCATCGAGTTCATGACAGAAACAGTCCCTGTTCCCCTTACTAGGGTCTTCAGTTGGACACCAAGCTACCATGGGGGGTGAGTGGAGGTTCTAGGCCATATCCATACATGGTCCTTGGTTGGAGAAACTGTCTCGTAAAAGACCCCTGTGCCCTGCTCAGTTTGGTCTTTGTGGAGCTCTTGTTCTCCCCAAGTCATACTAACTTCCCCTATTTTCATTATTATTCCCAGCCCTCTGCCGAAGGCTTGATTGTGACTCTTTAATATCTGCTTTGATACATTGCTATATTGATTCTTTCAGAGGTCCTCTTTGGTATGCTCCTGTCCTGTTGCTTGTTTTCTCCTCCATTCAATGTCCATCCCATTTGTTCATCTAAATGAGCATTGATCATACCAACCTGGGTCCTCCTTCTTGTTTATCTTCCCTAGGTGTGTAGATTTCAGCATGATCTTCCTATTAGGGCATTTTCTTAATTAATGATTTACAGCGGAGGGCCAAGACCATTGTGGGTGGGGCCATGCCTGGGCTGGTGGTCCTGGGTTCTGTAAGAAAGGCTGAGCAGGCCTTTAGAGCAAGCCAGCAAGCAGCACCCTCCATGGCCTCTGCATCAGCGCCTGCCTCCAGACTCCTGCCCTGTTTGAGTTCCTGTCCCGACTTCCTTCAATGAACTGTGATGAGGAAGTGTAAGACAAAACAACCCTTTTCTCCTCATGTTGTCTTAGTCCCTGCATTTCCTCACAGCAACGGAAGCCCTGAGTGGGACAGCTGTGCTTCTGGAATTCTCCTTCAGGGCTCCTGCTCTAGATATGCTGTCTGAGTAGATGCTTCTGGTGCTGCTCCTACCCCCTCCACACTTACTCATCGCTCCTTTATACACCGACAGCAGCAACCGTCACAGGTACCCAGGGGTTGCGGAAAGATCTCTTCAGGCCCGAGCATTGCGAAGCCGTCAAAGCAGGAAAACTTGTGTCCTGGAAACAACTCCACTAAAGACTAATGGGAAGCGCAGAGTGAACACCCCGCTTCCTTGTCCCCCAGTGTCAGCTTTCAAAGGTCCTATCCATCTTCAAGAAACCCCCATGGTCTTAAGTCCTTAGTTGCTCAGGGAAATAGCCTGATCACTAATGTACTCCACGCTTGCCAATTCATAAATAATACTGAAAATATTCAAGGTATAATACCGGAAGGGAGAAAACCACAAAAATGGTATATATGGCTTGTTTATATGCACATGTACACATACATGTGGGCAAGAGAAACATGAAAAGAAATATACCAAATGTTTACAGTGGTTACTTTTTGGTGTTGAAATTTAAAGTGAAATATTATTTCTTAAAGTTGTCTTTATTTTTCCATATAAATCTGTATTGGTTCTACAAAATTATGTGCGCACACACGTGTGTGTGTATGTGTGTGTGTGTGTTTGTGCTTCTGTGCATGTTATGGAACACATTGGAGGTCAGAGGACAACTTAGGGGAGTCTGTTCTTTGCTTCAGCTATATGGGAACCAGGCTTGAACTCAGGTTGTCAGGCTTGGCACCAAGTGCCTTTACCCACTGGCCCAGCTCACTAGCCCTGCCTTGCTTTTAAACCCAGAACAGATCACTTTAACATGCTTGTAAGTCTGATGACTCTTGGCCTTTACTGCCTTTAAGATGTTGATCTAAGTCAATAGCATTCAAGTACCGTCCTTAGCAGCAGCTGGGAACTTGTCAGACTGCGGGTTCTCAGCCCCTCCCTGCACCAGCAACCTGTGTTTTAAGAAGCCCTCCAGGCAATTTTGGTGCATGCTTAAAGTCTGAAAACCACGAATAGCTTTCACATACCTGTAAATCTTCAGCAGCTTTCCATAGAGTGGATCCACAAATTCCAGCCACATAAAATGCAAGATTGCATTATCACAGGATTAATGAACGGATTGAGGTGGATTTTCAAGTAGGGAGGCAGTTCATCTCACTTGTCCTGGTCTGAATTCATTGGAGGGAACATTAGGTCTGGGTTTTATGATTATTATATTTGTTTTCAGGGTATAAACATTTTATGTTGAAATCCATGGTCTATTTAATAGATGGAAAATGACATTAATTTGAGTCTAGTCCAGTGATTCATCATGACCAAGTGACACAGTAATGCTTCACAGTACTGAAGAGAGCTCGATTTTCTTTAGTCCTACCTCACCTTGCCTGATGGCTGCATCCCTTCAAGATGGGTTTTTCCTCAGTAATTCTCTTCTCCTGGATTCTACAAAAAAATGATATATTTCAGTACCTTTTGGAGAAGACTTTAAGAGGCCTTCCTTAGTTCCCCCGTGGAATTTTCATTTATTCCAGTGCCCTACACTTAGATGGGTCTACTGACCCACAGGCCCTTACAAGCTGGCGAGCCGGTTAGTTACAATGTGTTAGACCTCCGTACACACCTGCTTCATGGCCCAGGGCTGACAGACAAGTACTCAAAATCCTCTTCGAATACATGAATGAACGAACACTCTAGTTCATGAAACACATTCATTTACTTAGCACCAAATGTTTTAGATAGCAAAATCCAATACAAGAAATGCAGGCCAGGAACTTTGCCAGCGTTAATGTGACAGTGCAGAGATCCGTGACCTCATAGCGCAATGTGCTGTGCTGCTTGTCATGGAGTTCATCTTAGCTCCACCAATTTTTCAGGAACTTCCAGCAGATGGCACCAATAAATACTGCCTCAGGACTGAATTGGAAACTGGTTGGTGTTTTTCAACATAAACTTAAATGTCGAACTGAATAGACTTTCCTTAGTTAGCAAAAATGACTGGCATGTATTTGGCACTTTCCCATTTACAAAGTGCTTTTAAATACTCGCCTCTATTTTTGCATCAGAGTCTGTCAGCTTCAAGAAGCTTTTATGCACTTTGGACCACTGTTGACCTGTCATGTAGTCACAACAGCAGTATAATTTCTGTCAACGACAATTTTTTTTATATTAGTAATAACACCAGTCTTTCAAAGACCAAATTCTCTATGGATAATTTAGGCATGATCGCACATGTAAGGACAAAGCAGAGCCCGGATAATTCCATTAACTCTTTTTCTCGCTCATTAAACAGTCCTGATTTCTCCCATTTGTGTGTTACCCTATAGATCCAGAGGTCTTGCACAGGCACAGCACCCTCCCATCCTGGGACGAGCTGAAGGCGGGAAAAGAGAAAGTGGTCCCTTCCATTCTGTCTATCCTCAGTCCTTGGCCCTTCTCACTTCCTTCCTCAGGGCGCTTGACTCTAGGCTCACCCTTTTTTCTCAGTTTTTATTTAATTTTATTGTACGTGTATAGGTGCTTTGCCTCGTGTATGTTCGTGTACCACATGTTTGCCTGGTGCCCACAGAGGCCAGAAGACGGCCTCTAGAGCCCCTAGAACGGCAATTACAGATGTTTGTGAGAGGCCATGTGGGTGCTAGAAATTGAACCTGGGTCTTTTGGAAAAGCAGCTGGTGCTCTTACCCACTGAGCCATCATTGGTAACTTCTGGAGGCTCTGGCTGTAAATTCATGGAGACGTCCCGAAAGCCCTTCATTTTACTGTTTTTAGTGTCTTTGACCTGATCAGTGCACTAAGGCAATGTGCTGGATGTTGAGCTGTGTTTACTGGGCTGGGGATCCGGCCCACAGCCTGTGGTTCTCTGACACCAAGTTATCTCCCCAGTCCTTAAGCAATGTTGCTTTGAGTTGGAGTTTCTTCTTAGTGAACATAGTCATAATTAAGAATAAATAAATTGAATATAGGTGTAGTGAAATTTTTAACAGAATTTGCCATAGTCTTAGGAATAGTTTTTTTTAGTAACGTGAGATTTTTATGCTGGCTGAAGTGGGAGATACTTAAAAGTGACTTTATACTGTAAATAAATGTAAAATTAAAAATTGTTGTGGGCTGGGGAATATAGCTCAATTGGTAGAGCGCTTGGTACGGACTGGACATGGCAGGGGTTCCCAGAACTATTCCACTGCTTGTAGGACAGCATAAGCCCAACATCAGCAAGACAGGAACTGATTGCCTCTCAGGGAAACGCTCTCACATGTTTTTATGCTAGATTGCTAGTGATGAGGATATAGGATGTGGAGTTGAAATAACTCCTTCGGGTTGATTTAAACAAATGCCTGTGGTGAACAATTTGATGGACACCATCCATCTGAGTTAGAGCAACAAACTCTAATCATGAAAGGAAGTGATAAGGGATATTTTCGGAAACCCCGCCTTTTGTTTTATTTGCGAGACTCCCCCGAGTTATCGTGAAGAGTTCTGAATTCCATACCTGGTCGTGGAGTAGACAAATGACACCTTTTGTGGGGCGGGGCTGGATGCTGACTGCTTAGGAAGACAGCCAGGGACCCCGCCGGAGGGACCATGTCAAGTTCTCGTCAGCGCCCATGCTGCATTAGAGCCTTCGCCTCAACCTGTGTCCTGTTGGAGACGAGGGTGCAGACAGCATGTGAGCTAGTCTTCTGGGATGCTTACAAAGACTCCTCATCATAAAGATACTCCTGTCTTCCTCAACTTTTCCTTGTGTAACCTTTTTCACTTGATGGGCTTGCACTAGTGAACACACTTCCAAGCATTTCTTTAAACCCTGAAAATGTTCCACTGTGCTGAAGGACTGGAGATAGGCAGCCTGCAGAGATGAGCAATCGTGTGCTCAGACGCACTTTACTCCTGTCACATGAAGGCTTCTGTATAAAAACACTTCCAATGAATACATCCCTTTTTACATGGCAAGAGACATCAGAAGTAAAAATGTGAAAACTGCCAGGTGTAACTTAACTTTTTAATCCCTTTATATAGTCTTATGGGTAAGAAGTTTCTATGGAGATAACAGCTCAAGTTTTGAGAAGAAAGTGAAAAGGCATGTGTTGGTTCCTTGCTTTTACAAGAGTGAGATCTTTTGGCAGGAGCAGCCCATGGCACATGCCACAGCCCATGGCACATGCCACAGGCACATGTCGGGGTCAGAGGCTAACTTATGAGAGGGGGTTCTCTTCTCCTGTGTGGGCTCTGGGGATTGAACTCAGATAGTCAGGCTTGTCAGCAGGAGTCTTTACCCCACTGAGCTGGCTGGCTCAGTTATCAAGTTTAGTCATCAAGACTAGTTATCAAGTTTGCAGGAAAGGGTTGGCTGCAATTATTACAACTTGCTCAGAATATTTAAGTTGAATTTTGTTTTTAATTAACAACTAAATTCACGTGTTAATGGAACTTAAAGAAATAAGAAGACATTAGTGGCCCACAGAGAGCTAGGAGGAAGGAGCTAATGTAATGAGTGCCCGACGCTGGTTCCTGACACAGCAGCATCAATTTCAAAAGACTAATTGTTTATGTTAACAGCAAGAGCTAGCTGTGGTGAAATTTCATGGGGTTTTCCCCTCCTTCCATGCTTGATTTTGAAATCTGTGACCTTGTAGTAGGGAGTGTCTTCTGCTCTGTCTTAATGATGAATGGATTTCTTAAGTCTTAAAGCAAAATTCAAAAGCAATGACTTTGAAGTTGATTCTTTTGGATATGTAAGAGGATTGTGTTTAAATTTCTTAGCATGATAGAACCTGTGTCTCTCTGGTCTTCCTGTGGCTCAGGAGATTTCAGTGTCTAGTTGTGCTCACATTTGGAACTCTCTTTGGAACAAGAGTTTGTAATGGGGGAGGCTCCTTAGAACACAGAATGTCTCTGCACTCCAAGCTTGTCCGTTTCCATCTGTTAGAAGAACACAGTTTGGTTTGTTCAGAGGTGGATCTAAGTAAGCTTATTGTTCTGATCGGAGGGGTGAGGTCATGGCTTTCCACCTGCAGTACCTCGTCAGGAATGTATTGATAAGTGGTTGTACGCTGGGCCGGCCCTGCAAACCGCTGAGGACTGCAGGGGCATCCCTGCCCAGACATGCCTTGCACTCACAGGAGGCCTCTGCTTTCCCTTCCCTTCCTTCAGTGTGCCCTGACATCTTTCCCACACCTCTGCTTCCTCTCAAATGCTGAGGCGAAGCTCTCCATGGAGAAGTTAATCGGCTCTTAGATTTTTAAAAGTGTTTTTCCTGTTTTTTTTTTTTTGTAAGAAATATATTTGATGATACAGGAAATTTTGACAATGTAAACGCTTTGGGCTGGAGAGACAGCTCAGCAGTTAAGGGCACTGGCAGCTCCTCCAGAGGACCCAGCTTTGATTCCTAACACCCACACGGTGGCCACGGTCATCTGTAACTCCAATTCCAGGGGATCTGACACACTCTTCAGGTGACAGGCATGCATTCGGTGCACAGACATATAGGCGGTCAAAATGCCCACACATCAAAACAAAACAAAACAAAAAGACAGAGTTGATAAAAAGCTGAGTGCCCACAGACCTAGAAGAGCCATATGGGTTCCACCAGCAAGAAGATCACTGCCAGAGGAGGATCCCAAACCTGTCATGAGCTGGAAAAATAGATGAGCGCATTTGTGTCTTTCCACAACGTTAGATTTTATTGAATAACACAAATTTACAAGGTTCAGTGGTTTCAATAGAGGAAATTTGCCAGGTAATCCTGCATACCTTGGTCATCTGTCCAAGGTAAATGAAGGTTCTTTTATTGCAATCTTAATGACTGATATTAATTTCCACATAGCATAGCTCACAAACATATCTATAAATATACCTACGTAACTGTATGCTGGAGTCATGGTTGAGAGGGAAGCTATGGTGTCTAGCTGTGAGGTAGGAGAGTTGACTTGGGTCCGAAGCACAATACAACAGGCACATGTCAAGGCTGGTGAACAGGTGGACGGGCAGGCAGCAAAAGAGGCATGTTCAGCAGCTGGGGACTGAGCCCAGAGGAAGTCCCAGGACAACTGGGATCCTCTGCTTGCTGGTCCTACACAGGTATCCGTCCGATGTAAGTTGGTATGGCACATGCCGCCACAGTGTGAGCTGTCTGTCCCTTTATGGGCATGGGTGCTATACCCATTGCTCATCTGGTGTGTTTAATAAGTTCTTGGGTCTGATTTCCCCAATATGATTTTAATACACTCGTGTGTCTACAGTCTCAACTCACCCAGGTAACTCACTCTCTCTACTCCTAGGAAAGTCATCCATCAGGCTAATGGATCGGGGTGCTGTTGGTAGCCCACCCAAGGGCTCTAGCCATCCTTCCCCCTCAAAATGGAGGAACTTAGAGAAGAGCAGAGCCTGATCTTAGCAACTTCCAGAACCACAAAGCAAAATGAGCCTCTTTTCTTTACAAAGTAACATCCTTCAAGTATTCGTAGTCATGAAAAATGGACTAGATGTATGCACACTGTGTGATGTGTGATAGGAGAGTAAGTGTCACTACTTAAGTTTGGAACAGCAGAACCCACATTTGTCTCACCAGGTTACCAAAGTAGGTGGGATTATATGATCAATTGCTGGCACTGAAACCACCAAACCTTCTGAATTCTTTGTTGTGACAGTTTGGACATACACAAATGTGCTCATCTATGTTTCTGGCATAGCACAGCCATGGCAATCTGCTTCTGGGGGTAGGAGGTTTAGGGGATTCCTCTGGTAATGGTCTTCTTGCCGGCAGAGTCCTGAGGTGGTACAGAACAAAGCATGGGAAGAGGCAGGTGTGCTCGTGTGCAGACCTCTCTTTCATCATTTTCTTTTTGTGTATTGGTATTTTGCTCGCATGTATGCTGTGTGCTTGGTGCCCATGGAGGCCAAAAGAAGGAGTTAAATTCTCTGGGACTAGAGGTACAGATGGTTGTTAGCTACTCTGTGTGTGCTGGGAATTGAACCCAGGCACTCTGAAAGAGCAGTCAGTGCTCTTAACTGGGCTGTGTAGCAGGGCCCATATGTAGATTACTTCATTATCGCTCATTCTTGTGAAGCCAACCAGGATTCAATTGTGGTTGAGTCAGACTCTACCTTCACGAGCTTATCTCCGTTAAACATCTCAGCCAGCTAATATTTCAACCTGTTGACTTATAATGGGCATTACATTTCAACACATGGGGCCTTAGGGACACTTAAGCCATATCAAAACCATGCAGCAAACAACAGTCCTGGTTTTCTCAGAACTGTTTAAAAGGATTTCTGAGATATTGACCTATTTTTTAATTTATTTTTATATTAATCACAGGTTATGTACTTTGTATCCCAGCCATCGCCCCCTCCCTCATTCCCTCCCACTCTCCCTGTCCCTCCCTCATCTCCTCCCTGCCCCTTTCCAAGTCCACTGATAGGGGGGTCCTCCTCCCCTTCCATCTGACCCTAGCTTATCAGGTATCTTCAGGACTGGCTGCAATGTCCTCCTCTGTGGCCTGGCAGGGCTGCTCCTCCCTCGGGGAGGGGGGTGTGGAGGGTCGAAGAGCCAGCCATTGAGTTCATGACAGAAATATTGACCTATTTTTTATGAACCAGAAGAGTTGTGAACAAGCCAGGACAAAGTTGGCACCTTAGATGGAATCTGTTTGGGAAGCAGCCTTAGACCATCTATGTAGGTGCTTGTTGGAGGCTGAAGAGAGTGTGTGAGTCATGGTATGAGGTGTTATTGGAGCAATGTGATAGTGGAGTCTGTTCACTCAAAAGAACTTCCGTTGAAACAACAAAATGCTCAATCATCACCACTTTTCGTGTACCATTAAATAACGAAGGTGAAAAAGTTCTGAGCTGAATTATGTTTTAGAAACATGATCTGAACAAATTATAGGTGATGTTTCACAAGTCACACTAGTTATTCAAAAATTATTCTATAGCCAAAGTTTAGTCTTAAATTTCTCATTATACGTCATGGTATCATTCAGTCTTGCACATTTAAAATCAGATCATCCAAGTCAGAATTTTCTATCAAATCATCATTTAACTTTTCTCTTCAATATCTACCTTTATCTCCAGTACCCTAAGTCCTGACGGTCATGGAGCCACTTGCACTGGTAGAGAGAAGAATCTGTACCTGCTGGCATCTGGGAAGCTGTTCATCATCCCAGCATGAATTTCCTAGGACATCCGTGCACTCCATCTGGTCTGGAATTGGTCCATGAAGGTCACCCTGAATCTCAATCAGAACCTCCACACCTAATTGTAGTGGAAGTTTTGGTTTCTTTAAAAACTCAGTTGTGGTATGTAAACAGGTTTTTGTTTTAAGGCAGATATGGAGCTGCCTTCAGTTTATCCACAGCTGCTCATTGCCTCACGGGGCTCTGAGAGAGTCATGGTCTTTGCCAGCTGCAGATGTTTAATTCTGAGGACTCTGAGAGGGTATAAATACCAGAGCCCAGAAGAGGCTTAGAGGAGGCTCTCGGGGAAGGACGCTCTGAAAGGTGTTGAAGAGATGGCAGAGGGGGAAGAAGGCCGGTTTTCTGGACTGCTGCGTATCTAAGGAGGAAGAAGGCTGCTGCTGGTTTGCTACTTGCTGTTTTACTGTGTCTGCTGGAGTGCTGGATATCCTGACAACTGAGATTGGTATTTTCCCAAAAACCCTAACAACTCTAGCCTGCTGGAAGTAGTCAAAGAGAACGCTGCCCCTCTCCCTTCTAACTCTCTTTCTCTCCTACCTAGTGTTGTGGTAGGTTGGAAGGTAATAGGAGGGATAAGGGGTGAAGAAGAAAGGTAGAGGTATAAGGAACACAAATAAAAATTAGAATTTAAAAACTAGTGCCAACACCTAATGGACTCTCTCAATGAGCTTTGCACCCCCTCCTAATGGATAAAGAAAGGCTTGATAAGGAAAGACGCTCTTCCACACTAGTGTAAGATTTCAGAGAGTACGTGTTGGCTCGGGCTCTGCCTAGACATGCAACCTACTGGGTCTGTTTTACCAAACCTATCTTAACAGGCAGGTCTGAGGAGGTGCCATGAGGCTTGTCACCTCCTGGATAGTTAGTAGAGAACAAGGCACAGGACTGCTCTGCTTTGGGGTTCCATCAGTAAGTCTGAGGTTTCTCATTCCAGTCTGGGAGATCCGGTGATAAATCTGGGCAAAGCAATCTGTCTTGGGAGCCATAGCATCTATTTCCTTCTCCCATTTTCTTTCTGGCTTTCCCCTTTCCCAACTTAGTCTGAAGGATGTTTATCTCACCAGGGTGAGGACTTGCTTTGCACGGTAAATTTAGATTTATGTACCAACTTTGACACTTGGGCTCGTTAAGGGTATAACTGAGCCTGGTATTTTCCACCATACATGCATTCTTCTTTTCTACTTTACTGTATGTCCCATTAAAAGGTTATATGTTTCTGGACATCTGCACGTTAGATGTGGCCACTTGACAACAGGCTGGCAGGTAAAGTGGAAGTCAGAATTTCTGTAACGGCCAAGTAATGGTTGGAACCAATGGAAAGAATATCTTTCCCCATGTTCCCACTTTTGGTTTTTAAGCTCCTAAGGCCTCAGCTGTGGCTATAACAGTTGGAACTCTAGCCACCATATTGAGGTAATCTAAAGGCTTCAATCCAGACTGAATCTCTGGCACCCCAGCTCTAACCTGTCTAGACCTTGTATACTGTTGTTTCACTCTCCCTTGAGACTCCCTCAGTGTTGAGGGTTAAGTAAAATGATCGAAGCAGGGTGCTCCCATGGTGCCTCCCACTGGCTATTGCTCAGGCGAGGTGGGCGTTTAGCCTCGATTCAGAGTGACACAGTCCAGCATTTTGAGTACCTATAAGGGTTAGCACTGTGCATTCCTCAGCCAGTGATGAGTAAGGCATTTCTTTCAGTGTGGCTTTAGATCATAGCAAATCATGCTGTGTGGTGCTGCCCTCTCTTGAAGGGCTCTAATATGTGGATGTGTAGAGCTGCTGCCTGAGACCAGACAACTTGGACAGAACAACTTGTTGCTCCTCCAACAGCTTGCTCTTGTTGTGCCAATGGGCAACATACCAAAGGAGAAGCCAACCCATTGCCACATAGAGGCACGCTATGGGCTTCCCAGGCCAGAATTTAACTAGGAATTTCGATGACAAAACTCAGTTGAGTCCAATACATTTTTTTGTTATAGACTATAGCCAAGATGATTTGGGGAAGCCTCAATTCTAAATGTTTTGTCCATTGTCAGACTATGGCTAGAAGGAGGTTTCCTGGCTTTAGGGCTGTAAAGTAGCTATATAGAAATAACATTTTGAAGTATCAACTAACATGTCCTGTTATTTACTATGAATGCAGTATTGTGGCCGTGTGGAGCTGATCTTTAAGCATTATTTTAGGAACTACTAGGATAAATGTCCCCTTGTTTAGAAGAATTTCATTGGGAAGAGAAAGAAAGATATCTCTAAAACAAATTGGTTCTGACAGGTGACTCTGGGGAAAAAGAAGAAGGCCATTTCACTGACAGTGGCTAAGGGATCACCAGCACCTACTAAGAACCAGATGCCATCTGAAGCACTTTCATACTGTGCTATCAGCTCTCAATCCATGGCCCTCGTACTTGAAGCATCAGTGTCTCCCTTGGCAGGAGCTCTGGTGCCCAGCAGCAGCACTTAGTGCTCCCATCAGGTCTGTGAAGGCTCTGTCCTCTCATCTCACGATCGAGAAAATGGCATCCTAACAAGCCACTGTCAGTGAATCTGACACCCTCCTCTGGTCTCTGTGGACACTCACTGTGCATACATCCACACACATAATTAAATTAAAACAAATCCTTAAAGGGCTGGAGAGATGGCTCAGGGGCTAAGAGCACTGCCTGCTCTTCCAGAGGTCCTGAGTTCAATTCCCAGCAACCACATGGTGGCTCCCAACCATCTGGTACTCTTTTCTGGTACGCAGGTGTACATGGAGAGAGAACATTGTATACATAATAAATAAATAAATATTTTAAAAAATCCTTAAAAATATTATAATGTCCTGGGAACTGTGTTTCATATCCTCTGATTAAACATGACAGAAAATTGCAGTGTGATCCCATGTTCTTCCAGTCCACTCCAATGAAGACCAAGCCTGTCTTCAGTTCTCTTCTAAGCAGGTGGTGGGTAGAGCCTGCCCCTTTCTCCAGGAGAATACCAATCAGCGGAGTCTCAGGAGCCGGCTGCCGTAAAAGGAGAGGACAAACTGAACGCTTGCAGCAGCCTGCCCTGTGCCCGCAGTTTCGTGTTTGATGTGTGCTACTTCGCTTGTTTTGTCTGAGCCCGTTCAACAAATTTTCAACTCTTTTTCACAGGAGCAGAGGGATGCAGACTTAAAGCCACTAAATCATCACTTGAACTGCATCTACCCAGCTCTAGAACCCGTGTTATTTCTTCTCTGTCATGCCCCTCCCCTCGAGTTTTACAATTTTGTTTGCTGCTGCGTTTGGGAATGTGATCAGCAATTGTTGTCCCCAACAATGATCTAGAAGAGGAAATTGAGCAGAGACTTGACCGACTAACCCATGAACCATGAAACTAAAAATCTCCAAGGGAGGGGGGACCTGGCTCCCAGAAGGCTGTGGGGAGGTGTCCAGAGCCGGGAGTGCTGGGAAATGCCATCACTGATCCTCCTCCTGTGGGAGGCCTGACAGTCAGAATGCAGAAGAGATTTCAGAGATGTGCTGTTAGCGAGCAAGAGAAATGCCCCACGTTTGTCTTCCCATATAACGAAGTGCTCCTCCTCTTGCTAGCTCAACACAACCACAGTGACTCAGTCACAATGATTTCCTAGGGAGCGTTTGCCTTCAAATATTTAATGACAGCTTTGAAAAAGATAGAGGCATGATTTTTTAAGCATTGTAGCATTTTCTAGTCATTGCTCTGGGATCAAAACTCAGTGAAACCACTGGGAAATGAACATCTTTGTGATTTATATTTTATTAATTCATGTTGGTACTTAACATAAGTTTTACATTAAGCAGTGTGCAATTGGCTTTCTGCATCCACAAACTCAACCAACCAGGAGTCAAATGTATTTTGGATCTTTAGAAAATTGCCAATAAGTAAATGTAGGAAAAAATAAGTAAATACATAAATTAAGACAAAAAAAGCATCTGAAAAAATAAATATCTGAGAGATCACGAAAAGTAAATGAATTGGACTGAGAACATTTTGAAATATGTCTATTTTTCAGAGGTTTTGTTTGCCTCCAGAGTGCTGGCAATAAAGGCATGTGCCACCACACCCCGATGGAACGCATTCTTATTGTAAAGGTCATGGGTGCTTTGCTCTGGAGGTGTGCTTTGCAATAAGATCTTGGCAACACCAAGCTATTTTTCTGTTTCCTGCATCTGCGCAAAACTCTGAGAAGCCACTGGTTTGGAGAAGATCCTGCAGACTGGCGTGAGTACACATCTCACAGATGTCAAAGTGGGTAGACACAGAGGTACAAATGTGTCACCCTGCCCCCACGCCCAGCCTTGTGGCACTTCTGGGAGACTAAGGAGACACGTATGAAACATGGGAATGCTCAGTAGGTCTTTTCTTTGGTACAAAGAGCAAAGACTGTAGAATAACTTGAGTTTAGGGAACTCAAGAAAATTTTGTTATACCCTGTAACTCTGATGTCAGTAGCAGCCAAGAATAAGCTTTGTCCTCCCCACTTTTCCATCTGAACTCAATGAGCTCCGCCCAGCCATTGCTTTCCTTTCTTTACCATGGGAAACACGTCATTTAGTGGAATTTAGACGTCTGGGGGAAAGATGGAAAAACACTGTAAGATAAGCTCTATTTTTTTTAACATCTCACTGCCAACTTTGGAAACATTCTCACATCATATGTGATTCTGCTTTAAAGCAGGAGTTTTTTTTTTTTTTATTGAAAAAAGCTGGCTTTATAATCTTTCCACAGAATCGAGCATGTTTAGCTTCTTTGTAGTTTCTTGGAAATCCTAGAAGGGTGGATCCCTAGACACTACTCGCAATTCCTCACCCTGTGCTTGCAGTCTCCTTGCATTTGGTTGCTCTAGTGAGATGGCTAAGTGGAAGCTAGGGTTAGTAGATTAAAAACTACTTAGGCCAGCAGGGGGTGGTGACACTGGCCGTTAGTCTCGGGACTTGGAAGGCTGAGGCAGGAATATGTCTGGGAGATTGAGGCCAGCCTGGTCTACATAGAACTTTTCTCAACTCCGACACCCCGTTCCCCCCAAGGACAGCAAAACAAACAAAAACCTACAGTAGTTAATGAACCATCAAGAGCACCTGCCACCTTTCTACAAGACCTTTGTTCAATTCTGTCTTAGAGTTTGTTGCTTGTTTTTCAAGACAGGGTTTCTCTGTGTAGCCCTGGCTCTCCTGCAACTCATTCTGTAGACCAGGCTGGCCTCTAACTCACAGAGATCTGCCTGCCTCTGCCTCCTGAGTGCTGGGGTTAAAGGTGTGCGCCACCACCATCCAGCATACACAGCAACTCTTATAAAGGAAAACATTAAATTGGGGCCGGCTTACAGTTTCAAAGGTTAAGTCCATTATCATCATGGCGAGAAGCATTGTGGCATATAGGCAGACATGGTGTTGTAGAAGTTGCTGAGAGTTCTACATCTGGGTCCACAGGCAGGAGAAGGGAGTCAGAAGTTGAGCATAGACCTTAAAGCCTGCCTGCACAGTGACACACTTCCTCCAAAAAGGTCATACCTACTCCAACAGGGCCACACCTCTTAATAGTGCCGTTCCCCATGGGCCAAGCATTTGAACACAGGTGTCTTTGGGGGCCACATCTGTTCAAACCACCACAAATTCCCAGAACTCACATTAGTCAGCTTGCAAACACAGGAACACCAGCTCCAGGGGCTCTGACACTCTTTTCTGGCCTCCTGCTCACGTACGGCAAATTCTACACAGACACATGGGGACATACACACCACTACCACCACCACCAACAACAAAAGCAAAAACATCTTGGACTAAGAATTACTCCTTTCTCAGCTCCTGGATGGAGGAGGTGGTATTCTCAAGGGCAAGATATCTGAAAGAACCCTGTCTTCAGGCTTCAAGATAATTGGTTTCTCCTTGTCTTTCTATCTCACTCTACCTCTCTAGGATCCTGAGCCTTATCTCTGGTAGGCCAAATGTCACTGATTGCTTTGATACTTGAGCCTTCCTGCAGAGGCGCAAATTCACTGAACTCCAGAGAGCTTTCCATTTCCTAGAACAGATGCTCCTGCCGAGGGCAGGTGACCTGCAGTCCTCAGGTCCTATCTAATTGCTGTCTAGGAATCTGAGACTTTGGGCCAGTCAACCGGCTCGCATTTCTAAGTAGTTTGTATGACATTATGCAAGGTATGCGACAATTCAAGTTTCTCATTATAATGTGGGGATTATAATCTCACAAGTCTGAGACTTGTGATTTAATGTGTATACACTGCTTGGCACTAAGGCTGCATTCAATGAGTAATATTTCTTGACCCCTATTATTAAGTTAACGTGGCTGGGGTTTTCTAAAAATTTATATTGAGTCATCCAAAGCATGTCACTGCACTCAGGAATGATAAACTGTTGTGCTTGTGTTTGGTTTTCTGCTCAATTCCTGTTGTTTTTACCTCGTTTTACTTCAGCTGTCTGTGATATTCAAGGTTGGAACTCTGTCCGTGTCTTCTATATGCCCCAGTCCCTAAAACACCCATCAAGAGTTTGTTAATGAACACATGAGTTGATGGAGTCTAAAGTAAACATTTAGGCTGTAAATTCTGATAATGCTATATATCTCATACGTATCCTTAATTTAATAAGCACTTGTTGAACATACAGAATTTGCAACATAGTGTGGGACACGGCTTTCTTACACAATTCATGAGGTCAACAAATCGGTAAGTAGTCTTACTAATTAGTAAGAGGACTCCGAGACTTCTGTGGCATAGACGCATTGATTTCACCAGCACTGTGTACAAAGAGAGTCAGGGCATTCAATAGAGGGGAGAGCACAGGTGGTCAAGAGAATACAAAAGGTTTCCTGAGGATCGAGGTAGCTTTGGGGCTGGACCTTGGAAGAACAAAGCTCCAGTAGCAGTGGAGGCAAGGATGCCCCAGGGACATTGTACCACACAGAGAGTGTGATGGGGATTGAGTAGCGGGCAAGCAACATGGAAGAGGCCTGTGGGCAGCACCAAGGATGTGAAAGATGGTGAGCTACAGAGACTTGGAGGACTTTGAAAACATGCTATGTTGAGAAATCAGCTAATTCAGGCAGCGAGAGCTACTGAAAATGAAGGGAAGGTTGGGGTTTGGTTAGTTTGCTGGCTAGTTTTTTGGTTCAGCTTGAAACAAGCTGGAGTTACCTGGAAGAGCAACCTCCATGAGACAATGCCTCCATCCAGACACTCTGTAGGGCTTGTCTTGATTAATGATTGTTGTAGGTGGGCCCAGCCCATGGGGGCGGTGACACCCCTAGGCAGGTCATTCAAAATTGTATAAGAAAGCAGGCGGAACAAGCCATGAGGAACAAGCCATGAGGTTTGCCTCCAGATTCCTCCCCTGACTTCCTTTTGATGAAGAGACCTCAGAGTTCTAGGCTGAAAGAAACCTTTCCTGCCGGGTTGCTTTTGGTCTGGTGCTTTACAACAGCAGCAAAGACCATAACTAAGAGCATATATTGAGTGTTTCTAGTTTCCACATGAGGCAAAGGAGGTTCAGATATTGAAAGTAGCAGAGCGAGATCCTATCTCTTTGTTCTCAGAGAACACTCCCACCACACCCCATCTTTTTCCTGGGCAGCCTTCTTGCATTGTAGGCTGACCTGAGCTGGTGAGGTTAAGCTGCAGGAAGGGAGGCTGCAGGTACAGGTCCAAATGAGAGGAAGTAAGACTCTTTCCTTTATATTACACTCACCGCTGAATCATTTTCACACACCAAACAATTTCAAACCTGAGGTAAGCTCTCACTTTTTCCAAGACCACTCCTGTAAAGAACCACAGACACAGAAGGGACTGACGATGGAAACTAAAGATGGGAAGGACCAGAATATGAAGCAAACAGTAAGCTAGCTCTCTGTGATTCTAAAACCAGTGGGCAGCCAGTACAATGATGACATTTGCACTGTAAGCATAATATTCTCAGCAGTGTGGTGCCCAAATTGAGCATGGAGTGTGTGGTCGAGAGGAGGGGAGACTCTGTAGAAACCCAGAAGCTAAGATTGTGGCTTCAAGACACATGGGCAGAATACAGAAGAGATGTTTGGGACGTCTATGAGGCAAGACACAAAAAGAAAAGTGACAGCCAAGGGTGCCTCCAGCATTTCTTTTGGACAATTTGGAGGATAGGTGAGCTCCTCTAGATGTGCAAAACATCTGGTGATGTTTTGCTGGGACCAGAGAATGAGAATATATCAGGAAGAGAGAAAATTGCAAACAGTGAGAAGGGATATGTAGTAGAGCCTACAGTCTCGAAAGGAAATGGTACAGCCAAGGAGGAGGAGAGCTAGCCAAGGCAGTGGAGTGATGCTGAACTCTGTTTGGGACACCTTGTTTCTTCACTTCTTCTATCCTATTCCTGCCATTGCAGCTTGGATTGGTACTTCATCTTGAGGGTCACCAGTCTGGAACCATAAGAGAGATCATTTTTCCTGTCCTGATCATTCCAGGGTAGGTAGAGAAACACAGTGATTCCTGCTCTGCATATTTCGTGGACATGTGAAAAACAAAGAAAATGAGGGAAATGTCTTCCTTTGAGGATGATAATAATGCCATTCACTGCAATCGATCCTGTGCTGTGTAGGGTATTCGAGGTGGCCTTAGTGGCCTGGGACTCTTGTGGATTTAGCACTGAAATCCACTGAAATCTGCATCTTGGCTTCTGCACTCACGCTTTCCAAGAATTAGGTTTCAGTTCTAATCTTGAATCCATGGCTGATTTACTATGAAACCATGTGACACAGCTTTTCCAAGCAGAGTTTCTCAACAGAATGAGGAAAGAGCTGGGCATGGTGGTGCACACCTCTGATCCCAGCTCTCTGGATGCAGAGGCAGGAGGATTTCTGTGAGTCTGAGGCCAGCCTGGTCTACGCAGTGAGTTCCAGGACAGCCAAGGCTACACAAAGAAAATATATCTTGAAAAAAACCAAAACACAAACCAAAAGAATGAGGATGGGTATGTATATTCTCTGAGATGAGCTCAAGCAGTTGCATGAATTTAAATATCATATATTACAAAACATCTGTCTTTAGGCCTGACCATCCCTTGTCTGAGTTGCAGACTTGGATTCATTCCTGCTTGCTTTCCATCTTCACTCGGATAAGCAGATAATGCCCAAGGAACGCTAGAGCATTCCTTCTCATGCTCATCCTTTTTATGTATCTACTTTTTCCCAGAGGGTGATACTACGAACCATCCAATTGCTTTTATCAAAACTCCAGGAACTAGCTTTGAATTCATCCTCTGTACAAGTTCCAAGCCAGAATAATAATAATAATAATAATAATAATAATAATAATAAAAAAAATTTGTAGATTCTAAGATGTGTTTCAGATCCATCTGCTAGGACTTCTAACAGTAGCCAGAAGGACCCTTTAAAAATAAAGCCTACCTTTTTACGACGGCACGTGAAATGCTCCAGATCTGGCCTCTGCCTTGTTCTCCCCATCACCACCTACCTCACCCTTCTCTTTCACCCTCAGGTCCATGCTCAGGGTCTTTGCACTTGTACCTCACCCTAGCCCAGACTTCTGTCTTCCCAGGTCTTGTGTAGTTGGCTCTCGGTCAGTTAAGTTTCTGCTCAAATGTTCCTTCTGCAGAGGCCTGCTGTGATGAGCCACTGGATGCTGGGTGAGTACTGAGAGCTAAGCTCTAGACATTTGGACTGCAGCCACGAGGACACACTGGGAAGGTCGCAGGCTCAGCTAAAGGAGCATGTGGAGTGGGCCACGAGGCAACAGACAAAAAAGGGGGCCCCACTCCTCCCACCACAGGAGTTGGATGGCCAGGGAAGCCACAGAAGAATGTCCACGTTAAAACAAAACAAAACAAAACAAAACAAAACACCACCATCACTACCAACAACAAAAAGACTACAACTCCAAAAAAACTAAAGCGTAAAGTATCAGACGATCTGAGAGGTGACAGTGAACTTCCGCTGAATAACGACTCTGGATTTCTTCTCTCACTATCCTTCACCAAACTTCAAAAGAGCCAAAAGCATGAGACACTGAAAAAAAAATAAAGGAAAAGATCTGTTCACCTACACAGGATGGCCAGGTGGGGAAAAACTTTACTCAACGGTGAAGTTCACGGAGAAACTTCACCGTTGAGTAAAGTTTCACACACAGACTAGTGAGTCTTTGAAATTACTCAAACTTGTGAATAGAGGTGTTTGCAACCTTCAGAGAGCATGTGGTTGTCTGTTGTCCAGAGAAGCCCTGGGGTGCTGGCAGTGTCAGGGAAAACCTTCTTTTCCAAGTATGTTTATTGCGGTAGTTTTCTACTTATCTCCATTCAGGGTGCCTTAGTGAAGGAACATGCTTTTCCGCCTGAAGGCTGATGGAGGAGAGTGGATCAACCAGCATACAAGATGCCCGTGTGTGTGTGTGTGTGTGTGTGTGTGTGTGTGTGTGTGTGTGTGTGTCTCAAGACCACGGGCTTTTGCAGCCCCCTGGGCATTGCACAGGAGGTGAGCACTGGGGAATGAAGGAGATCTTTGCA
The DNA here is from genome assembly GCA_028658305.1 of Pachyuromys duprasi. Classification (NCBI taxonomy): domain Eukaryota; kingdom Metazoa; phylum Chordata; class Mammalia; order Rodentia; family Muridae; genus Pachyuromys; species Pachyuromys duprasi. The sequence continues at coordinate 56,197,884 of CM053752.1, forward strand.
AGGAGCAGTGCTCACGGGGAGTTACCATTGCTGGAGCGTTCTAATCATCTTAAAGGATCAGTTAGAGGGAAAAAAAAGCTCCATGACAGCTGTGTGTAAAGTAGCTAAGCTGGGAGCTGAGCCCAGATCCCATGCCCTTGGCCTGAGGACGGGCAGTGTGGTAAGCTTTCTTTGGAAGGGTAAGGCCCCAGAGCCCATTCATTTTGTCACCTTTGTTCAGAGTTTTTCTGTGTCTTAAAAATGAGCTTTGGTTTTGCTCATAAACTGGTAGACTTCTTTCTAGTCTTCCCCTCAAAAAGCTGTTGTGGAAGGTTCTCTGTTTTGAAGGGAGCTAACGGTTTGCTTTAATATTCGTATTTTTCCATTTTTCTTGAATCCATAGTAGGCAATGCTGATGTCACTCTAGTGAGACCAGCTCTTCTACTTTCCTGGAGAACAGCTTTGGTATTTGATGCTGAGTTCTGGACAATTCAATGGTGCAAAGGAACACTATGAAAACCTCAGTGCATTGCTCTGCAGTACCTCATGTACGATTCTATGTCCAAAACTGTGTTTCGCTTGCTACTTACCAACTGGGGGGAGTATCCTCCAGAGCCCAAAACCAAGTAGAAAACTGCCTTCATCAAGCACCTGAGTGTGTGCTTCTCCCCAGAGCTGAGCCTGGGAGCCTTAGGAAGGTTTCTGGGTGATGCTTGTCTCCCACCCAAGGATTCCCACAGGCAGTTCTGTACTGAGGAGGAAGTGTATGTCTGGAAAATCAGTACACTGGTCTTCAAGAACAAATCTCTTAAGGAGGCAGCTTTCTGTACAATTTCCTTTGAGAGCTGGAACACTCTTGTCTAAATCAAGCTCAGCAATAAGTCTTGTGTTTATTCTGATGTGCTAAGAAACAGTGCTAAGTACTGTACCGTATCCTCCTAAGTCCTCCCCAAACTAAGAGGTGCTCAGAGCCCCACTGTATGCACAGGCAAACAGGAATACAGACCTAAAACAATTACACATGGCAGCAAAGGTGGGTGTTGAGGCTCCTTCAAACTCCAGAGCCTAATTCAAGATGCCCTCGTGGTGGCTTGTTTGGTTCATATTACCCAGGCTGGTTTTGAACACGTCAACTCCAAGTGATACTGCTGCCACAGCTTTCCAAGTAGCTTTCACTTCTCCTTGGACCCCACCTAGCTCAGGCTTCCCCTCACTCTAGGACAGTGGAAGGCCTATTCTGACAGCTTGCTAAGGCTTAGATCACAGTGTGCCTTAGGCGCCCTCCCAAAGGCTCACAGTGTGCCTAAGGCGCCCTCAGAGGACTAACACCACAGCATGGCTCACAGGACTCCCAAGCTCTTGCTGAAGACAGTGAAGAGAAACAAGGGTGAGATTCTGCAGGCTTGGATACAGGGTGCTATGCTCTATCCTTGATTAGCCCTGGCAGGCTGGAAGTGCAGAGAGGGTGACACTGTAAAAACAGCTGTGAAGTCACTTGCCTTACCCCAAGACAGACAGGCAAACAGACCTTGGCTTAGGCCAGTGGACAGACCATGGGTTTTTATCGATGGGCAGACACGGGTTCAAACCCAGCTCTGCAGATTCCTCGATGTGTGGCTGTGAGCCTTGCCGTTTGTTTTCTCACAAGTAAAGCGGAGTTGGTAAGGCTTTCCTGGGCAGGGCTGTTTGATGAATCAGACTTAGGGAGTACAAGGCACCTAGAATGATCCCTGACATGCAGAGCAATAATTATCCTGTGGCAGAAGCCATATTATCTATATTTGTTATCTCACTTAATCCTCACAATACACCCTCAAAAAGATGATGTTATGTCATTGAAGGAAGTATGTCTCAGAGGCTGCGTCATGTGCCCCAGGACACACAGCTGGAAGACTTCAAGCTTGGATTTGCCCTCTGCAGGGGAAGCCTGAGTTGTGTCTGTTCTCACAGGCCCCCTGGCTACCACTCTTTGTTCTGCAGGCCATCCAATGGTTGCTTTGTCTATTAGAAGACAAGGAGATAACCCTTTGGATAATTAACTAAAATTTAAAGAGCAAACGAAACTTTAGCTATCTTCTCAGCACATGCCAATGCTACAGAAAGGGTGATGGGGTATTTAGATCAGAAATGGGAATCTTGTTTGGTGAATGCACGTAGGTGAGAGGGGTGTGTGTGTTTGTGTGTGTGTGTGTGTGTGAGATGGCAGGGGCAGAGTCCAACTTTGGGGTTGTTTCTTAGGGGCCATATTCATTTTTATTTTATTATTTATTTATTCTTATGTGTATGGATGTTTTTCCTGCATGTATGCCTGTGCTTCTTGGTGTCCAGGAAGGCCAGAAGAGGCTGTTGGATCTGTTGGGAATGGACTTTACAGACAGTTGTGAGCTGCCATGTGGGTGCTGGGAATCAAACCCAGGTCGTCTGGAAGAGTAGCTAGTGCTCTTACATGCTAAGGCATCTCTCCAGTTCCTTCCTTGCTTTTTGAGGCAAAGTCTCTCACTGACCTGGGGCTTAGCAATGAGAGCAGTCTGTCTGTCGGCAAGTCCCAGAGATCTGCCTGTTTTGCCTTCTCAGCACTGGGTTACAAGTACAGGCCACCATGCCCAGCTTTTAATATGGTGATGGGGTGGAGCTCAGATCCTGACACTGGCATGGCAGGCACTTTCCCAAATAATCAGTCTTCCGCCTCCCAGTGTGTTTAAAATTAGACGGGATCTCAGTTAAAGCTGGCCTTGAATTTACTATGTGGTTGCCAATGGCCATGAACTTCTGTTCTTCCTGAGTGCTTAATTTATGTAAGCTAGAGCTAGAGATGGACAACAGGACCTTGTGCATGCTGGCTGAGAACTCTACCCACTTATCTAGATCCCCAGCCAAGAGAACATGATCTACAAAAGTCAAACTGTAAAATTTATTCTGACAGTAAATACCCAGACATTGCTGTACTGGACTCAAGTGACCCAGTAGAGGAACTGTATCAGATCCTTTATTACTTCCACATTTCCCCAGATGATTAAGCGTAAGTCCCTTCTGATGCTGCCTTTCATGATTTCTCAGGGCCAATGGTTGTGGGCACAATTTGAAGTAAGTTAAAACTCGGTGTTACATAATGTGGGAGTTGAGTGCAAGAGAGGCTAAGAGATAGCCGTGCTTAGTGCTCAGCCTAAGGCTTCCTTGCCCCACAAGCCATGCAAATGAATGCATCCAGGTACATGGGGAGCTTGGGATACAGAGGACTTAAGACATAAACCACTGAGGCCATGGATCAGAGGAAATTGTTCAGAGGCAAAAAGTAAACAAAAGAAAAATAAATTAAACATGGGTAGAATCTAAAGAGGGAAAGCTGAAGAGGAAATCTTGAGGACTATCAACACTTTAAGGAACACGTACAAACAGCAAAGAGAGTGGGGGAGGGGAGGCAAGTGACAGAATCAGAGCTAGAATGGCCCCAGGAGGGGAGAGGTTATGAAGAACAAGAAACTGAAGCAAAGAGGCCAAGCAGGATGAGGAGTCAGACTTGTCACCGAACTTGGCAATTATGAAGTGTTGTTGTCTTCCCTAGAGAATAAAATTTCAGTTAGAATAGCAGAACTAGATGGTAGAAGCTTGAGAAGGAAATGAAAAGCAATGAAATGGACCTAGGGGCCCTAACCAATCAATAACAGTGGTCGACCTTGCTGATATTCCAGTTTCTACTAACCAGAATCTTAAGAGTCATCACAAGTTAGGCAGCATGGCTACTGGAGTGGTTGGCTTAGAGCGGTTTAGTTGGGTCTACTGGTGCAAACACCTTCCTTCTCTGGGGAGATCGAGGCTTGGTCTTGACCATCTCACAGTGTGGTGTGTTCTCTGTGGACTCCTTTCTTTGCCTGTGCTTGCTCTGGAGTCTTCATAAGAGATAGTATGTGGTGAACAGGTTCAAGTAAAGTGGTTCCAATGGGCAGAACAAGTTCAAAGAGCAAAGAAATTTGTCGAAACCAAGTATGAGCAGTTATCAAGTTTGGTCCAACGCTCGTGTGTAAGATGGATTTTAAGATCCTGCTATACTTGTTCATCTTAGCACATTATTGTTATCATTGTTGTTTTGTCTTGTTTTAACATCAAGTGCTCTTAAACACAACCTACATTTTTCTTCTCAGATCTTACTGTTTCTCATCATTTACAAACTTATTTCTACTACTTGCTTGTCATTTGAACTCATGTAGTTAGTGACTTCTGCCAAGGTATCTTTTAGGGCATTTCTTTCCAAGACATTTCTTATATCTCTGAAGTAAAACAGAACATTTACCTGCTTGTTTGTTTGTTTTTTTGCCACAAAATTAATTTGTTGTGGTACTGAATTCAAACAGAGATCCAAGGACACTGAGAGTTGCACACTGACAACTGAGGATTTTTCAGATAGTCTAAGCATGCTTGGGTCAAAGAGGAGGTAGACACCACAGCTTTGAAATATATGGTGTTTAGGTGTGGTGATAAAAAAGAGACAAGAAAAAGAATGGTGTTCATATCGAAGCCCACAGTGCACCTGCCTGGAGACTAATCAATAGAAGCGAATGTTATCAAACTAGCTGCCTGCTGGGTAAGTGGGGTGAGTGTGTCTGGGAAACTTCTAGGGCTCATATAAAACACAGATCTTCCGTTTCCCACCCAGAGTTGAGGGACTTCCTGAAGCAGGCATTCAGTGAAGGCTGCTGGGATGAGGGAAGCCGGTGAGTAAGCATCCATAGCAACAGTGTCCTGAAAATTCATGCCCGGGATGGAGTAAGAGAAGGTCCTCCAGTCAAGGAAGACAGGCGGCCCGGGAGACCACTGGGGAGCACCTACAGGGTTCAGGGGAGGTAGGTGCAGCAGGGTCCCCCGTGGAATTGTGCCCTCCTGTCCCCTGTTATTCTTTTTCCTTGGAAGCTGAGTTCCAGACGACTGAGCAGTGGCCCAAATACCCAACTTACAAAAATATTCAAGTATTCCTCCAGGGTGTTGTACGGGTTCACTAGTCCCACAGCCCTGGTGACTAAACAGACGGTGATTTTTCTCATAACTGAGAGCCTTAATGTCTGAGACCAAAAGATCAGCAGGAGTTTCACCTGGGTCCTTTGGTCTGTATGTGGGCATCTTCCTCTGGTGTCGCATAGGGCTCTCCTCTGTGTGTGTTTTTGTGCCCCAACTGTTCCTTTGTGGAAGTATGTAGGCTACATTAGATTATGCCCCCCGGATGACCTCATTTTGTCTTAGCTGTCACTTTTAACACCATCTCCAAATTAAGCACGTTCTGTGCAGATGGATTTAGGACTCAGCATCTGAGTTTGAAGGCTATGCAGTTCAGCCTGTAACACATATAGCTCAAAATGGAATTGTCGAAAGAGTGCAATTTTAATAAATTAGCCAAATTGCCACGAAGAGTCATAGAATGTGCGGCCGCGGAGATGTTACTTTGGCATAACGATTATTCAGAGCGAAAGGCACTTTAGAAAATGTTCCGCACGGACAACCTGACTCCTTTTCCTTCTGAGAACAGGAGATAAAGGCCAGGGAAGCTGTCTTCTCTATACTAATGCAACAAACTTGCTTATCTCCACAGACAGGAGCTGGCGAATGCTGTGCAGTCTCACTAAAAGAAGGCCTTAATGTGAAACCGGGAGAAGGCTAGTAGTGAAGAAGAGGCCAGCAGGGGTGGAAAAGAGATCCGAGAAGGCTGGGGGTGAATAAGATCAAAATGCAGTCTATATTTATTGGAAAGCTCCAATGTGCTAGAAATTGGAAATAGACTTGGTCCCTGCCCTTATGGAGATAATATTCTAGTACAACAAACAAGTAATGATAAATAAATAAATAAATAAATACATAAATAAATGCAATAATTTCTTATTTCTGGCACATTGAAGCATTTTAATAAATGCAGGGGAGATCCAAGATGGCTGCCACGAGAGAACACTGTGTCTGAGGAGTAGGAGAGCAGAAACAACGCAGCGACCAGGAGACTGAACTCTGGGACCTAAAACGCCAGCATTGTGAGTGCCAGGTGAGCGGAACTCCTACCATGAGAAAATCAAGTGGGAAAACCCTAGGGACACCCAGTTATTACCTGGAGAAATTTCCCGGTGACCAGCGGCGCACAGCTCTGATCTGGACGAGCGGCCGCGCTGGGTGCCCGCACCCGCCATTGTAGACTGGATCGCACAGACTCGCAGGCAGTCTCAGGAGGAACCGGGAGCCGTTTTCACTGAACTGCG
>CM053752.1:56204592-56215556 GCA_028658305.1 Pachyuromys duprasi
GTGGACTTGGAGGGGGCGGGGAAGAGGGAGATGAGGGAGGGAGTGGGAGGGTAGGAGGGAATGTGCGAGGGGGCTACGCCTGGGATTCAAAGTACCTAACCTGTGATTGAGATAAAAATAAATAAATTAAAAAAAAAATAAATGCAGGACATGAAAGTGAATAAATGAATAATTTTAGCTGTTGGGTCATATTTGAAATTTACCTCTTCAGAAACATTTCCCAAGATTAACTACTTGTAGAAATAATGAGTGGACAATCTGTATTTGAATGACCCTTAAAAGAATAGGAAAGCCAGATATTTGGGAACGCAGCTTTGGAGTATTTGGAGTCGGCATTGCACAGTGCTGCCCCTTGGGCAGGTGACAGAGCAGACTTACTGTGGGTCAGTCACATGAGTGGTAGGACCCTCTCCAGCTGGAGGTACCAGTTCTAGCCCATGGCGACATCAGCTCCAGAAAACTCGGTGTCAAGGGGCTCAGGGACAGAGACCTTCCAGTTCTTCAAAAAAGAGAAAAATTTCTACACCAATTTAAGCTAGTTTTGCTGGTGAAGTACAACCTGAAAGAGTAGATTAAGTAGAGTGAGTGGTCTAGGTGTATGCAGTTCAGGGCACAGGGAGGCCGCACGGAATCATGAACCCAGGCTTCTTCTAAGTAGTTCCCAGTTTGGCACAGCTATGACTTCCAAAGCCACTTGACAGCCCAATATTTTTCCAGTTTTTACCTCCACATTCTAAGCAGCAGGAAGAAAAAGGAGACTATCAACTCTAACAGAATACACCACTGGCTGAAAAGGAGAGCGTTTGTCTGCAGTGCTCAATGAGGGCGCCTGCTGCAGCTGTGTGCATGGCAGTCCGATGTTTGGGCAGCATGACAGCTGAATAGAGCATGCCTGTTGTCTGGCTTCAGCAGGAGAGCCCACTCCTTGGAAACCCTGCTTAGGGAAGCAGGCATGGAAGGGAGGTATTCCTGTGACACCGGGGAGCACCACAAATGGAGGTTGGTAGGTCTTTGACACAGTACGAAGAGGTCTGGGTGCAGGTAGCCCCATGAACCCCAGAAGCTGGAGGGGCGGGTCTCATGAGTGCAGAGCATGGGCAGCAGCCTAGGTAGCCCTCACTTCCTGCTCTTTACATCTTGACAGCTATTACAAGGAGTTCAGTTTCTGCCTTCCCTGAATTATAAACTTTCTTCCTGACCTTAATCCAGAGTGACTTCTTATACAAGGTCAGGCTCACCCTGTCCGGAAGGCTGATCTGGGCCAGACCTCACTCTCTAATCGAAGCCCTCTCCAATCAATCACCCCTTGTCCTCTTTTTTATTTTTATTAATTACACTTTATTCACTTTGTATCCACCCTGTAGCTCCCTCCCCTCCCACCCCCACCCTTCTTTCCCCTTCTCCACCCATGTCCCTCCCCAAGTCCACTGATAGGGGACGTCTTCCTCTCCTTCTTTCTGATCCTAGTCTATCAGGTCTCACCAGGACTGGCTGCATTGTCTTCCTCTGTGGCCTGGTAAGGCTGCTCCCCCATCAGGGGGAGATGATCAAAGAGCCAGCCACTGAGTTCATGTCAGAGATAGTCCCTGTTCCCATCACTGGGCAACCCACTTAGACACTGAACTGCCATGGGCTACATCTGTGCAGGGGTTCTAGGTTATCTCCAAGAATGGTCCTTGGTTGGAGTATCAGTCTCAGAAAAGACCCCTGGGCCGAGACATTTTGGTTCTGTTGCTCTCCTTGCGGAGCTCCTGTCCTCTCCAGGTCTTACTATCTCCCCCTTCTTTCATAAGATCCCCTTGCCCTCTTAAGCTTGGGCTTGGCTCAGTTTTGGTACATGATAGTTCTCCCACTAGAGGGCTGAAGTCCAACTCTGCTGGCCATTCTGAGGCAGGCAGCAGCCAGTGGGGAAAGCCCTGATCCGGAGGGTGACTTTCCCATCTGGTGTCACAGTTCCCCGAATCCTGGCTGAGAAGACTGTAAATACCTCTGCAATTGTAAGGTGGAGCTAATTGCATTCCCCTTACCTAATTCACCCAATTCACGAGGCTTGCCGAACCACAGGAATCACTTAGGTAAAACACCTTTGTTTAAAAAGAGAAAATTCTAAACAGCTGCTGTGCATACAGAGTGAAGGGTCCAGTAAAGACTCTCTGTAACCATCCACACATGTTTGAAATTAATGACTTTATTGACTCAAACTCCGAAATGGAAAGTGTTATCCCGATAGGAGAGTAAGAATCCATTCCTGCCTTAAACACACATTTAAAAGTTGCCAGATGGAGATTTCAATGGTGTGACTGCATCACAGGCCCTTCCTCCGTTCCCTCTCCTCTCAAAGTGAGAAAGTGTTGCTGTCTATTCAGAGACAGCTTTTCCAGATGGTAAAAATTCCAAACAACGTGCATCAGTGAACTGAGGCAAACGCAGAGCTGGGAAGAGAGTCAGGCCTTGCGTGGCTGCTGGCGCATCAACTGGGGAAGCAGCATGTCAATACAACGCGCATGCCCGGGAGAGCAAGCCCTTGACTCGCAGGATAGCAGGATCCGAGGCTGCCAACCTTGCGGCAGAACCCCTGCCGAGCGAAGCCACTGAGGACACAGGAGTCACTGGGCTTGCTTTTGTTTTATTAGTTAAGTTATTAGAACATGAAGTCCCCTAAAAGCCCTTTGACAAGGAGTCAAGACGAGAGAGGTTTGGGGAAACTGGTGTGCGTGGCAAAGGCTTGGACAGTGATCAGGCGAATGCAGACATCTGTGATTAACAGAATGCTACCTTTAACCTAAAAGGGAGATTCCACTGCAATAATTGGTCCTGTGCCATAGGGTCCACGTCAGTCTCCCGAGCATCAGGCGCCCTGTAGAGTCAGAAGGTACAGTCGTGACTGGCCGGACTCCAAATCCCTCCGTGACTGTTACCATGGCTGGCACAAGGTTGGCAGTGAATGTTTAATACTAATAAATATACAGCCCACAGTTCTACTTGTGTTGGAGAGATAATTTCTGAGAAAGGGGTGAGCATCTGCATTTTAGCCTGCTTACGTTATTTCTCTTGGACTGAGTCATATGTTTTCAGACTGCTATTGCTGCTAAACACGGAGTTTGTTGGTAGTTTGGTACAACCTGGGCTATACTTTTCCTAAGCCCGAGTGTGCTAGCAGTCCTTTCAGACTCATGCTATGTTATACTTTGCAAGAAGATGTGTTTAAAAATGCTAGAAAAAGATTCCTATCAGAACATCATTTTACTGTGTTGGCTGTCTGTTTTCTAGTCCAGTGCCTTGTCAGTCTAATGTCAACATGAATACACATCAACTGGGTTCTGGCTTTCTAAACTAATTACTTTGCAGATACCAAAATAGCATAGTCCTTGGGGCTCTGTACAGAAAGGCCAAAGGGACATCACGTGTGCCATCATGTGTTCCGAGGTCACTTCCCTCCCATGAGCGGTGTCCAGTTGATTACAATTGCAAATGACCTTACTGGAGGTTCAAAGGCCATGAGAATAAAAAGAAACTAGAAAGCTATGAAAAAAAAAAATCAAACAAAACCAAACTATGAAGCTAGGTTCCAGAGGGAGTGGTAGATAGGATCAATGGCCACAGACACGAGACATTCTGGTTCTAGAGTCAGTGTCTGGAGGCCAGCCTGGGTGGTCTTTCCAAGTGGAAGAGGAACAGGTCTGCATGTGTCACGGACACCCCTCGAGGACCTTCCAGAGGCTCCGGCGGAGTTAGCCCGTGATGCTGGCACTGATCTATCTCACACCGAGTTTTTATGTTCCTCTGGTTCTTATATTTCTGGGTTTAGGGCTGGGTGGGAGCCATCTCATCAGTGAAAACAGTAAAGTTTGTGATGGCTGTATTTAAAAAAGAAAGGAGGGAAGAGGGGGCCTTTCCTGTGAAAGCTTCACACTGATGTGTGATCCTTATTCCGGCATATCTACCATTCCTGCCTTTCTGTGTCATTCACTGACCCATGTAACCACTCAGCACAGCAGACCATGCTACGGCGGAAGCTGCAGAGGGGCAAAACACAAACCATAGTTTGGCAATCCGTGAACATTTCAGGACTTTTCAATACATTTTTTTTGTATGTGATAAACAGGAAGCTAAGAAGGTCCTCACAGCTTGGGTGGCTGTGTGGTGCCGGGTCAAGCCATCTCTCAAGATGCTCAGCAAGTGACACCCACTTCTTCAGGATTCTTTGACTGGACTCCACAAAGAAGTTCATCTGCTTCTACATCCAGGCACTGCTAATTGATGCAGTTCTTTGCGATTCTTTTACTTCTGTCCATCTGTCGGATATTCTCTGTAACATTAAGAGTGACTTCTCTGGCAGACATTCGCTTAGCGTCCCTTTTTGCCTGTCAAAAAGTTGAAAACAGTGAATTCAGTTCCTGGCAGATATATGAAATTCATGTGATTTGTATTAACTTCTTGAGATGATTATAAACACACAGACAAGCTGGGAAATGACCTATGAGGACTCATTTAAATAAGACCATCTTCAGAGGTTTTCCTTAATTAAAAGTTTCAGTGCTCCATAAGGGCATAAAAATTGCACACATTAGTGGAGGTAACATATGATGCCTTGATACATACATGCATACGTACATACATACATACATACATACATACATACGTGGTTGTTCTTGGGGGTTTCTCTGTTAACTCTCTATTATCAAGCTAGCCCAGGGCCTGGGATAAGATGTGCTCAGAAAACATGGGTGAATGAGCGCGTTAACTGAGAGTAAAGGGTAGTGAGAACGCTTTCACAATTGGCCTTAGCTAGTGGTTAATTTTTTTTTTTAGCTTCAGAATTAGACTTAGATTCAAATACAGACTATGTAGCTCCATGGGGTAGGAATTTTCTTATCTATGAAGTTGGGAGTAATATTATCTACTGTATATGATTCTTGTGAGCATTGAAAAATATAACACATGTTAAATGCTTGGCACAATACCTGTTGTTAAGTAAAGAGAATCCTCAAAATGCAGAACTGTCTATTGTTAGGTGAAGACAGATCTGCGCTAGAAGCCTAGAATTAACTTTAGATACAAAAGCATTAACTAAACTGTAGGCTCTTCAATGTGGTCCCATTCCCCTAATTCTCCCAACGTGAAAACAGCTTTCATGAGGGGAATTGATTTCCGCAAATGGCAGTGAGCGTGAGATAACCCTGCAAGTCGTGTCCCCAGGTTTATGTCACTGATCCCATTCCGGGGAGGGTCCACTGGCCAGCTGCAAAGAGCCCCCAGCTGTCCTTATAGAGGCGGCCTCAGCTTCAGAGAGCCTTAATAAGGATGTAATTTCAGAGGTCATGCAATGTAGGAGGAAAGGGATGCATACACCAGATCATCCTAGCCTGAGGTAGACGGCTCTGGCAAGTCATCTCTCCCCGGGCACCTGACGGCTGTCTTACCCTCGGCACCCCCACCTGTTCCCTCTTCACCTCTCCCTTCCACCAGCGCTGATCCTACGGGCACTTCCTGATGAACATCCTGTATGGTGACGGGCGGCATCTGCTTCCTGACACACAGTCCCAGACTGTGAGAAGAGAGTAACAACCAGAGAATCTTCCCACACTGGAAATGATTCCACTCGATGGTCACCTGGTTTCTCACACTGCACAAGCCAACCATGTCATCTGACATGTGTCCGATGGGGGATACATGCAGCACCAGACAAAACAAACAGATCTGTGTTTGTTTGGCAGACCTCTAACACGAAACCCATGCACTGTGGCACGCTGCTGGCACCCTCTGGATCCCCCTCAGAACGTGCATGCGTCTCCCTATTGCTAAGTCCTGGCTGCTAACTCAGGACTCGTTTCTGCTTTTTGTTTTTGTAACAACCACACACACACACACACACACACACACACATACACACATCTTCACCTGACTGATGTCAGCTACTCTAGAAGTGTCAGAGAGGTTACACCTTATTCCCAAGGATACAAAATTCTGTCCCTCTTGCCTCAGAGAAGAGTACCATAAGTGCTGCCTACACCTCACAGCTCCCAGCAGAACCAAAGCAAGGCTGTGCATCTGCTCAACAGACCCTGGAACTCTGATCTGACCTACTTCCTCACTGGGATACAGGTATCAATCAGTTTTTTGAGGAAGAATCATCATCTTGGGCTGTACTTCTAGAGAGCCAGACTTAAGATCATAGTTTATTGGTGATCCTGGTATTTAAGGACAGCTTCGGTTCTGTCATCTTTAGTCTTATCTACTGATTTTTAAAGCCCAAATATTATTATTTCCTTTGCAGTGTCTCAGTGCGTAACACAGTAATAAGACAGAGCAAGGCCCCAATTTAACTTTGGATGAATAAATAGATAGATGGATGGATGGTGGGTGGATGGATATGTGGGTAGATGTGCAGATGGATATATGGATGGTGGGTGGGTGGGATAGATAGACGGATAGTTGGTGGATGCATGGATGGATAGTGGGTGGAGGGATGGATGATAGATGGGTGAATGGACAGATGGAGGGATGATGGGTAGAAAATGAATGGATGGGTAGATAGGTGGGTAGATGAATGAGTGGACAGATGGATAAGTGGATAGATGGTGGATAGATGGATGAATGGGCAGAGGATAGATGGATGGATAGTGGGTAGATGAACAGATGGATGGACAGATGGGTGAATGGATAGATGGCTGAATGGATGAATGCAAGGATGGATAGGTGGACAGATGGATGTATGGATGGGTGGATGTGTGGATGGATGGATGGATGGATTAGCACACTGCCCATTGATACATCCTTGCTTTAATAACTAGTCAATGCAGCTTAGAGTTCTGTTTTAGTTCAGATCTTTCAAGCCTGATCTAGCTCAAAAACTAGGACAGATTTTATGGTTTTTTTTTCCAGAAGCAGAGGATGCAATTTCTTGCACATGTCTGGTTATCATATACCTATCTACCTACCTACCTATCTTCTATCTATCTATCATCTATCTATCTATCTATCTATCTACCTATCTATCTTCTATCTATCATCTATCTGTCTACATATATAATACCTGTCACCTACCTACTAACTTACATATTTATCATCTATTATCTATCATATATATATCATCTATTATCTATGTACCTACTAACCTATCTATTTATCATCTATCATATATATCATTTATCTATTCATCTATCATCTATCTATCCATTCTCAAAACAGCATTCTTAAGAAGTTATTCCATCCTCCACTTGACATTGAACTTCTCCTTGAACACGACTGTTAAGCACACACAGCCTTGTGCAGGGTACAAAACAAAACAATGCACATGTGTCCCAAAGAAAGGTCTGGTGATGGTGAGGCCATTTCTATCTGACTTCCATAGGTTTGTTGTTACATAAAAGCTTTGAAAGTCACCAGGAAATAGGGAGACAGAGGCCATATTTGAAATAAGCCAGCCTGACACAAGCATTTCTCTCAGGTTGGTGGGAAGCAAGAGAGCATTCAAGGATGTCAGCTTCTCGAGTGGCAAATGTTTTCCCTTCAAGAAGCTTGTTGAGGCAATTCACTAAGGCTGATTACAGATTATCCACAAAAAGTGAATGCTCTTTTCTATTTCGGTCATGTATGTGTGAGTGTGTGAGACTGTGTGTGTGTGTGTGTGTGTGTGTGTGTGTGTGTGTGTGTTAGTGAGCAGGGGCAGAGACCAGAAGTCAGCTTTGTGAGTCTTTCCCTGTTGGTTTCCTTCTTTTTAGACAGGTTCTTCCACAGAAGCTAGGGATTGTCATTTGAGCTGTTTGGCCGCCAAGCGCTGAGATTTCACTTGTCTCTGCCCCAGACCCCAAGGCCTGAGGTGACATGTACAGACTGCCACAGTTCTCTACACAGGTGCTGGAGTCTAATCTGGGGCCCTTGCACTGGCACAACAGCATTTACCCACCAAGCCTCCACTTGGCTCCTGTTTCAGCCTGTGTTTAAGTTTTAAAATTCTAAGCAAAATTTTAGGAGTTTTAGGATGGAGAACGACATCCAACCTCTAAGCTGGAGTACAGAGTCAAAGGCTACAAAGTGGTTGTTCTCCCAGCAGCTGCTGAGCAGGCTGCGTCTGTAATCGTGAGTACAGGGAGGCCACTTCCTAGGTAGAGGCACATCAGGCTGCAGAGTAGACACATAGAGCACAAACCGCAGTACTGCACAACCAGCATCTTAGCCAAGCCTTTGCCACCCACTGTGTCACTGTAGCAGGAGTCTTGGTCCTTTTCTGGAGAAACAAAGAAAATGCCTGGTTCCCAGACATTAGAGAAGCTTAAATTTGTCACTTACAATAAGGAGACCAACTTCTGGTTAGCGCATAAGTGACTCATTTCAAAAAGAGAAGTCTCACTTGAAAACTCATGTCAAACACACCGATTATTATCTTACTCTGCTGAAATTGATGACTATTGTGGCAGCTACTAAGTAGCAAAAATTATTCTAAAAGAGACTCAGCACTTGGGGAGGCAGAGGCAGGTGAATCTCTGTGAGTCAGAGGAGAGCCTAGTCTACAAAGTGAGTCCAGGACAGGCAAGGCTACATAAAGAAACTGTCTCAGAGAGAGAGAAAGAGAGAAAGAGAGTTTTGATTTCAATAATGGCCATAGGAAGTTCCCAGCCATATACAAGTCCATTATCGTGATTAGACATTAAATTTAGCAAACCTATTAGCGCTGACTACTTTTTCTTCACACCTGCTTTATATTTGTATGTGTGTGTGTGTGGTCAAGGGTGGGTACCCATGATACAACACACATGTGGAGGTCAGAGAACAGGAAGTCAGTTCTCTCCTGCCGTGTGGGTTCTGGGAATGAAAGTTTTGATCAGGCTTGAGAATAAGTGCTCCCTCCTCTGGTGAGCCATCTCACCAGTACAGAAAAGCACATTTTCTTGAAAAAAACAAAAAACAGGAGATGTGGAGTCTGAGACATTCTGAGACATTATGCCTGTGAGGACATACAGGTTGGTAACTACTGCAGTCTAGTTATAGATGAGCGTTTTAGATTCTGTTTGTCTTGAATGTGAAACATCCCCATAGACTCAAAGTTTTAGCACCCAGCTGGAAGTGCTGTTTTAGAATGAAGGGCTTAAGGTTTTAGAGTTCAGTTCCCCCATCCTGTCTGCCCCTGCTTCCAGACTGCAGACACAGTGGACCCAGCCACCCGATGCCCTCACCACCGCCACGCCCTCACCGCCACCAAGAATTGTATCCCTCAGACTGTGAGCTGAAACAACCCCTTCAAACTGTGAGCCTAAGTTAGTCCTCCCTTTTCCAAGTTGCTTTTATCAGATATTTTGTAGCAGCGATGAGAAAAGCAATTAATAAAATTCCAAAGCCCAAACAAAAGGAATGTCAGATCTTTTCTGTCCAGATCCTGAGATGTAATCCACTCTCTGTTTGGATAAAGCTACAGAGACACACAGGACAGTTAACCCCTATTGTCCCTTAGGACCACCCGGCCAAATCTGTCTATTTAATATCCTATCTCTGTTTTAATGACAAGGGAAAATGTCTATATTGCAATTACTGGCTTAAAAAAAAAACCTCACAGTTCTGTTTGATGATGAGAAAAACCTACTTGGCACCTTTTTCTTTCTCAGCTACCTATTAATTCAGTCCTTCCTTCACCTCTAACGTTCTTATTTTGTGAGCTCTGTCACCATTGACTCTTATTAATGGGCCACCTCCTGTTTCTCACTCCTTCTCACAGCTTTTTTATTCTTGTCTCATTTTCATTTCTGTAGGTCTAGAACTCTGTGAGTCACAGCTCTGAGTCCCCTTGATGCAGCCTCTTTAATTAAGAGTCATTTGTTGGCTGCCATTCTCAAGGGTAGCCAGATAGACTGCAACAGCTTCCTGGCAGCCTCTAGTCCAGATGGACTTGTCTCCCTTAGGGTTCAGAAGTCAGCGATCAGCTCATTCCCTGTGGAGGGAAGGGCAGGGTGGAAGCTTTGTGGAAACCTGGACTCCAGACTGCAGCAAAACTTGCTCAGCCTTTTCTCTGTTTCACCCCAAATGGAAATAAATATGTTCTTGGTTTAACTTGGACCCAACAAATATTCCTGTGAATTAACAGAACTGTATAAACCTTTTCATAGTTCTTTGCAGATGACAAAGAAAAAGCAAAGCTGACTGAAATTGTGGTATGTTAGATACTGTTTGTTTGGATGTTTTTGTATAGTATTTTTAAATATAAAGGCAATGCATGAGCTAGGTGTGAGAGCACACACCTATGATCTCAGCACTTGGGAGGTGAAGGCAGGAGGTTCAGAAATTCAAGGTCAGCTCCTGCTTCACAGAGTCTGAAGCTAAATTTGACTACAGGAGGTCTTGTCTAAAAAGAGAAAAAATTAAAGGCAATACATGATTACAGTTTAAAAACAAAACAAGAAAAGGATG
This sequence comes from Pachyuromys duprasi, assembly GCA_028658305.1. Classification (NCBI taxonomy): domain Eukaryota; kingdom Metazoa; phylum Chordata; class Mammalia; order Rodentia; family Muridae; genus Pachyuromys; species Pachyuromys duprasi. Next base: position 56,214,994 of record CM053752.1, read on the forward strand.
GGCGTGGTATGTGGCATATTCCTCTAACTCCAGCACTCGGGAGGCAGAGGCAAGGGGATGTCCTTGAGTTTGAGGTTAGCCTGGTTTACCCTGTCCAGAAAACCAAACCCAACCCAACAACAACAACAAAAACACCACCAACAAAAGCTAACATATAGCTTTTTGGTGAACACTTACAATATCAGCACTTGGGGGAGAGTTCAGACCCAGCGCAGGCTACAGAGCAAGTGCGGACTGCAGAGTGAGGTTATGCTTTAAAAGACAAAACAAAAACTGAAGGGTAGAGAAGGGGACCATTTTCTGGGAATCCGGGTACGGACCTGGCCAGTGTCCATCGACCTGGCCAATATTTAATAAAGCTTTTTTCAAATTCGGCTTAACAAAAAGTGTAGAGAAGGGTACCACAACACACTCTGGTCTTTAGAGCCCTCCCATAGGTAATCATGCTTAGTAATTCTTCATGGAATGTCCCAGGAATTTCTAAGCCCATCATAGGGCTCTATTATTCTTTCTCTCTGTAACCTTTACATCCTGTCTAGCCTTTTTGAACTGTGCTCATCCAT
>CM053752.1:56215656-56239336 GCA_028658305.1 Pachyuromys duprasi
CTGTCTCATAATGGACAGCTAATAAATAAATTGAAAAACAGACACATGCAGATAGACTTTTAGAAAGAAGAGAAAAGCAAGGTGTAGTGGCACAGACCTGGGGGGGGGGGGGGGTGGAAGCAGGAGGATCAGGAGTTCAACGTTATCCTTAGCTGCATAATGAATTCAAAACCGTTTTGGGCTGCATAAGATTTTGTCTCCAAAAACAGAGTGAAAGGGGGGAGGAAGGAGAGAGGGGTAGAAGGAGGGAGAGAGCTCCCCAGGCACAAAGCCTGTTTGTTCTGCCTAACAGAGCTCTGCTCTTTCCCACTCGATTCCAGTTATGTAAATCATTGGTTGCTCCTTATATCACCACTGGAACATGGTGATCTTACAGTGTTTGCTTGTACAATAAGACATCTGAAGTCACTAGAACTGACTGGAACTTGGCAGTTTGCCAAGGACAATGTCCTGTAGGTGATAGTCCAAAATAAAGACAATGGCTCCTGGTTGTAGGCTTAAGGTTATTGTGTAATTTATACACTGATTCCTGATATCTGGTTATAATCCTTGTTGTGAGAATTTCCTGTCTCAATGTTGTGTAAACACTGCTCTCCAATTGTCCCATGATATGCCAATAAAGCAGTTTACAGCCAATCACTGAGCAGGGGAGAAAGTAGAGCTAGACTTCCTATCAGCCAGGAGAGAAGTTAGAGGAGGAAGTAGGGAATTCCTGGAGATGCCTTGGAGACCTCAGGAGAGAGGAACTGGACCAAGAAAGAAGTTACAACGTACAAGCATCTCTACCATGTATGCTGGGAGGAAACCCAGTTAGCTTAAAGGGTTAAAATAGAGCAATAACTGCTCGGTTCTTGTGTTGTGAAGTTTATTATTAAGCAAATATAAAAGTGTCTCAATTATTTGTGTGATAGCTGGCTTAAGAGAGAAAAACAATCGCAGAGTTTTATAAATATAGCCTTAACACCCGGTCCCACATGCTGATGAACCCTGATGAAGCTCATGTTAACTTCTTCAACATTATGATTCAGGTAATGGAATAGAGGGGCATGGGCTTGGGAGGTGAACAAACAGAAGTTTACATTCCAACACAGCCAAAGCGCAGCCTACTGTGTCACGTCGGACACAGCTCGTGGGCCTCCATCGTCTCAGGTGTGGAAGGATACTTAACCTTTCGGAGTTGTGGGGGTTAAAAACAATGCACATATAGCGTCTGGCACATAGTAAGTCAGGCATGTTAGTTTATTCCTCCCCTCCTTCTCAGGGGTTGAAAGCAGTGTCTTAAAGGCAGCAACTCAAGGAAATAGTCCATCTTAGCAACTCCACCAGAGGCCGGCTGTTAGCTTTTCACAGCAGGCTCAGACCTGCTTTGACTTAAGCTACTGGGCTTCATCAAATGTCACCAGGACGTTTTCCTTTTTCTCCTGAGCCTCAGGGAGAGAAGATCACAGGGAAGAGAGCAGAGTGCAGGGATATGATGGTGTTGCTAGAAAGGAGCCGGTACAGGGGAAGGCCGGTTTGAATCTCAATGAGCTGCTAGGCTTGTGTCGTTCAACCAGCATGTAGTTCTTGCCGTAGTAGGCGCATTAAACCTGAAGTAGACTGGATGTCAAGAAAAGAATATAATGAATAAAGAGGGCTGCGGCCCAAGCATCTTCTCACTGAACTGGTTTTGCTGCGGGCCAAATCTCTGTGGAAATCTCTCACGCCGCTGTAAAAGGTCCCTTCCGTTTTCCCAGGCGTGGGCTACGGAGGGCTCCCAAGTGCGCTACCAACAGCCTCCCCTCAGGTTCCCCCAGCGGTTCCGTCTGCTCCCTCCGTCTAGCATCTTGCTTCTGTTTTCCCGAGACTCCTTTGCTTCCCAAGCTCTCTCTGATATACCTCACGCTGTCACTCTGACCCTCTCCTTTGAACCCTGTGGGTTTCACCCATCCTTCCTACACTGGGCCACATGCTGCCAACCATTGTTGGCCGGACACTGGGGGAAGGCACTGGAGGAAGAGCCTTAGCCGAGAATTAATCCAGACAATGGCTAGTTCCTTTAGCGTCTGCTCACTTTGCCAAGAACAACAAAGCGACCGGAGAATGTGCAGCTCTGGAGACATGAAAGCCCCGTGGGCAGCCAGCCACGTGCTCAGAGCTTTGTCTGCCGAGAGCTGCATTCACATGGACATTTTTACCTCTGACTGATGCTAGAGGGTTTTTGGTCTGTTTTGCCTAGATTTACTTACTTTCATTTCATGTGTATGAGAGTATTGCCTCTATGCATGTATGTATGTAAGTGCAGCACGTGTCCCACAGAGGGCAGAGGAGGGTATCAGAGTCCGTGAAGTAGAGGTAACAGATGGTTGGGGGAGGGGAGAGTCCTGAGTACCCTAGCCCAGCAAGAAGGCAGTTCAGTCCAATAGAATTCAGTGTTCGTTCAAACTCTCAGAGTATGAGTTTGAGTAGCTTATTTTAGGCATGTTAGCACACAGCTAATATGCTGAAAAGTTTCCTGGTGATAATTAACTCAATCCTGTGTGCACAACAAAGCTTAGAACACGACTACAACAAAAGGCTTTGTGAAGTACACGCCGCATCCTCCATAACGATTGGTTCTATAGACTGACTGAGCAAAGCGAGCTCAAGAAAAGGCTCTGCAGTGCGGGAGGATCAGGTGAGTCTCAGCCATGGGTCAGTACACATGTCGCCAGGCCATTGGCCATGTCCACTCCCAACCCGGTGGGCAGAAATCAGGTTATACTCTCTCCCTTTGAAGAAAGAACCCTGTGTGCTTATGTTCCTGGTCCCCTAGTACCTATCTGTGAACACTAGAACCCTTGTACCTCCCACACTGGTGAACCGCTGTGTGGGTGCTGGGAACTGAACCTGGGTCCTCTGCAAGTGAGCAAGTGCTCTTAACTGCTGAGCCAATCTCTCCAGCCCCAGCTGAGAGTTTCATTTTAGTGTGCGTGAGTATGTGTGTGTGTGTGTGGTGTATGTTTGTGTTCATGTCCATGTGTGCCATAGAGTACCTGTGTGTCTCAGAGAATAACTCAGGAACTGGGTTTCTCTTTCTACTACATAGGTCCCTGGTACCACACTCACTCTTGGCGGCAAGCGTCCTGAACCACTGAGCTGGCCTTGGGAGAGTTTGTTTCACTTTTAACGGGGGAGGTGGGATCCCAGCCTGAAGAAATGGCATATCAAGGTGAAGAGAATGCGTTTGGAGCCAGCTTAGAGTTCCTGGACTGCCTTAATGAACAGGAAGCCACAGAGGGTCCCCATGCGCTGTTTGTGCAGCACAGGTGAGGAGCCGGGCCGGGAAAACAAGTCAGGAATTTGTTAAGTGCTGTGACGTAAGTATGGTCCCAATCGATCAAGGAAAGCAAGGTACATAAAGAGCTCCCTCCTGAGACGGTCAGTTCCAATTTGGGAAAGATCATTGTTGGTGTGATCGGTGTGCCAACTAGCGCCTAGCGATGCCAGTCAGAAAGCAGGGGCAGGAGGAAGTGAAGAAAACAGGACATAGTTTGTTTGATGGGGTGTGAAGCAAAGAGGGCTCAAAACATAAGCTACCGCTGCTCACCATCACTGGCACTCTTCATTAAGTCCCCTGCCCTTCAGAAAGGATTTGAGCTTTGGAGGGGCATCTGCGCCAACAGTTATTACTAGTGACTTCCCAGGTCCCTCAGAGCACCATGTTATTTATCATAGCACTTGCTGTCACCCTGATGGCAACTCACACTCAGAGGAAACGGTACCTCTGCCGTTCCCACTCCTAGGTCCTTGGCACTCAAACAGTGCCTGGCATCTGAACAGCACTCAAAGGATCTTAAGAGTGCTCACAGGAACTAATGAAGAAACTCTCAAGGCCGTGCAAAGATTGCCTTTAACCCACAATTTTTTTCTGGTAAACTTGAACTGGAAAACTACAGCAGGCGTGTGGATGAGGCTGTCTGCTCTGCAAAGGTGCCTCCTGGGGAAGAAGCATCATCCGAGCGCTGGCACACAGGGGAAATGCTGTAAACCGCTCACACCGGGGCTCACGGGCTGAACATGTATGTGGCGGTGACACCACTCACTGCGGACTATCAGCTGGCCCCTGGGGATTTCAGGGCCTGCTGGAAGCTGTCCTTCTGTTCACTGGTGCTACCCGGCAGTGTGAAAGAAGGTGACACTGCATGTTACACACGAGGAAAGAGACTCACACTTGAAATTAGAGTTGTGATACTCAAAGTGTACCTCTTGTTTTCTCTCCACTGTAAAAATGTGAGGGTAGCTTTGAACTTTTGGTTCTCCTACCTCCATCTCCTTAGTACCCCGATTCCCCAATACTGGGGACTGAGTCTAAGGTTTTGTATTGCTAGAAAAAACTCTAGCAACTGAGCTCCAGCTCCACGCCCTGCCTTATGGTGCTGAGACTCACCCTGCTCAGCGCAGTCACAGTGCTCACCTCCGTCACGGCTGGGGTATGATCCGGGCCATACAATACACACCTTCGTTTGTGAACCTCGGTTTCCTTGCCTATAAAACTGTGGTAATGCTCTTGGAAGGATTTAAAAACCTGCAAGGCCTTGTTAAGTGCAAAGCACAACGTTGAATTTACAAGCAGTTTGCTGATCAAAGCCATTAAAGGCAACTCCGTGATGGGCACAAGAATTCCATCACTAGGTAGGAAGCTGTGCCCTCAGGAAGCAGGCAGCCAGGGCTGGGAGAAGTAGGACCTGTACATTTTGGAGCAGAGAGTAAATGGTGGACTTCAGGGAAGATGAGGAAGTGAGAAGAGGAAGTAAAGAGGAAGAAGAGATTGCATAGAGCCCCGGCCTGCTCTGAGCTGCAGACACCCATGAAGAAGCCAGGCACAGAAGGTGAAGCACCTCCAAACAATTGCTCCAGAAAGAAAGGGATCAAGGAAGGCAGGCCAGGTCTGGGACCACAGCCTGCCTTCCTCCCAACAGCAAGAGTTTGGGGTGAAGCTGTTATGATATTTTATAAGAATCATCCTTGAGGACCCTTGCGGGAACCAGTTGGTTGGAGGGTGTGAGGTAAAATCCCAAGTTTCTTTCCTACCACTGGCTTCACTGCCTAAGACAAGGAGATTCTTGGGCGAAGCTGTACCTAAGCACACATGCACTTCCTCCAAAGGGCAAATATCAAGGACGCATTTCTGTAGGTTAAATAAAACCCAACAGCCCACAGGAAAGGATTATAATGAGGTTTGCAGAAATTTTTTACACGGAGAGGAGGAAAACCTGCATTCCCAAGGTTCTCTTTCCTGGACACAGTCTGGGTGTCCTGATTTAAGGTAAGCGCCACCCCCGTTCTCGGGTCCCCAGGTGGTTCTGTGGTTGTGCTCCTACCTCTGTGGTCCAAAGGCCGTTCTGTTTCTGGGTCAGAGGGCCCGAGCTGAGGCTCTGCGAGTTGGAGCACTGAGTCCCACAGTTCATCTTCTTCTCTGCGTTGGCTAGTCCACCTGGGGCCGCAGGCCGGAGCCCACCATTAGAGGACAGCCCGTCTTCCAGCACACCTGGGGAGGCAAGGAGAGGGTGACTCCAGAGGGCTACAAACAGTCCCAAGATGGCGGAGAAAAAGGCAGACAGCTAAAAGCAAAGGTCACTCAAATTTTCACCCTGTATTGCTATCTTTTCCTGTAAGAATATATGTATTTTTATGTAAAAAAATTTTAAAAATAGTTTTGTAGCGGGTCTGGTGTGGTGGTGCACCCCTTTAACCCCAGCACTCAGGAGGCAGAGGCAGGCGGATCTCTGTGAGTTTGAGGCCAGCCTGGTCTACAGATTGTATCCAGAAGAGCCAGGGCTCTGTTACACAAAAGGCAAAAGAGCAGTTTTGTACAATGAAATTTTGCTTAATACATTGATGCAATTTTTCTGCATCATTAAGCATTCGGCCATGCAATTTTTTTACATATCTGCTGATTGTATGGATGGTTCATCATTAAATCAGTCCCCTCTAATTGGATATTTGTTTCCACTTTCTAATAATGTTACTGGACTAATACTCTTTTTGATTAATAATCTTATTCTTAGTAGTTTTATTGAGAAAATTCCTAGAAGTAAGGTCACTCACTTTCAGAGATATTTTTATTTTTCCATCTCTGCCTATTGGACTGAACAAGCATGTCTCTCATAACAAATGCCAAGAACCATAGAACTTTAAATAAACAGTCTCACTGAAGCGGAGGACAAGACGGGGATTCATGAAATATAAAAAGTTCTTTATTTGTAAGGGGGAAATGTCCAGGAAGCATGGAGGGGCTCTGCCAAGTGAGCTGAGAGAAGCTGGCCAGCTGCCACAGGGCTGGGGCAGAGGAGATAGCAAGGGCGTGTGTTCTCCCCCACCAGCTGAGGCCACACGGCCAGCAGGCGCTTGGCTCAAGACAGGGTGCTGCACTCGGGGCATGGATTTCACTTGTGAGACTCAAATCGAAGATAAAATACTAAGAATTTTAAGATGGCACCAGCTGAGCTCTGGATCTGAGCCAGGGCCCTTCTGAACCCCGCAGGACCTATGCACCATGGAGAGGCACCGGCCGTACCTGAACACCCAATTTTTTGTATAGAGTATAAACTGGGCAATGAAGGACAAATTATTTTTCTTTGTGCTTTTCTGTATTTACAAATTTTTTATTATGCTTTAGAGCTAAGAAATACAAGTTAAATCTGCACAACAGAAGCACTGAGCTTGTTGCTGAACTTTTGGGGTAACCTCTTGACTACCCTAAAAAGATTGCACCTGGCAATGGTCCCAGCTGGCCTTGTCTTTAGCTTTTCATCAGAACTTCTCAGCTTATATATCAGGCTCAGGAGGCGAGTCATTAAGCACTTAGCTGATTGTGTGACTCATAAGTCAAGAATATAACCAACATGGCCAGTGAGAGGAAGAGACAGCTGGTGCCCAGCCATAAGTAATATGCACACGGTCTGCGCCAGACATTGTTAGAGCCTTTGTGTATGCTGTTCCATTTAATCCTTACAATAGCCCTTTGAACTAGGAATCATTATTCCCGCTCAGTAGTTGAAGTGGTCCCTGTATTGTGCTAGATGCTGAGTCCATCTGTTTATCTATTCCTTACCACTACCCACCCCCCTCCACCCTGGGCTTGGGAGACTAACCCTTATTTTCAATGAGTAGAAACTGAAGCGTAATTCTAGATGTGTGCTTCTCTGACACTTGGGATATAAACAATTGCTTCCTTCTGGGAAAACTCCCAAGTAGGCAGTTCTCAATTTGGGTGTGTAGGAGACCCACTAGGGGTGTCTTAAAATGCAGATGCTCACATCCATTTGCCCAGACTTCTGAGTGGGTTTCTAAACTTCCCTTTAGCTTCTGAGGCAGATGATATTTGAGACTGCAAAGGTTCATTTTGTGTTATGAACATAGATGTAGCTACATACAGATCTGCCTATCTCTCACAGATTGATGTTCTTGCTGGTTTTGAGGGTTCTGGACAAACTGCTCATCGTTGCTTTTCTCACAGTGAATTTTGGAGAAACATAATAAGCTAAGATAAATTAGCTAGCTACTTAAAATGTGTGTGCACCTAGAGTAGCTACTTTCTACATCCTCCACAAAATTTCCATTCCATCCAGGAGACAAAACAAATTCCTGCATTTGCCAAAAGATAGGAAACAGATATGCCAATACTTGATAAACTGCAACCAGCGGCTTCTTGCCAAAGTCTGGCTATTTTAGAAACAAAGCTGGGTAGGAGGGCAGAATATAGAAGTTTAAAATGGTAGCTGGCAGCCACATGAAGAACAAGTTTGCTCCTTAACCCCGGCACCTGGCTCTTCCTGGTGAAGGTGATCAGAAACTCTGTCCAAAGTCATGAAGAAAAGACTGCAAGTGTTTTCCCTCGATGACAGAAAACAAAGTGTAAGACACTGGTGATATATTTGGGTGAATCTCTGCTATTACATCAGATGGATGTAACATCCTTGGCTCACCAAGACCTGCCTATGCTCAGATCCAGAACACATGCCCCATGGTAATACTGTCTGAATTGGGGTATAAATTAAATTATTACTACTCATCCACTTACTGAGAGTCTGTTTTCTAGTTTTCAGAATGAACTAGAATAGGATGCTGTCTGTGTACCATTTCTTTAGTCTGGTGAATAACTGTAGATCACATATGATGTATGGCGTGAGACCTTGAGCCACGCCCATGCATTTACCACTCTGCTTCCTTAAGGCTCATGGAGCGTGCACAGTTGTGCCATGATCCTGCTGCCAAGCCTCTTACCTCAATAGACTGTATCCCAAGACCCTCCCTTTCTTCCTTGCTTGGGTCAGATGTGTTGTCTCAGCAACGAGAGAAGTAACTCACACAGTGTTCATGACAGTGCTAACCCTGATAACTAAAAAGTAAAAATGGACCAAACATCCAGGCAGCTGCTGGGTGGGCTAACATTTGGTAACACAGACAGTGAGGTTCTGATATATACTATATACCAACTAAGCCTGGAAACATTGTGCTCGCTGAAAAGCCAATTTTCAGAAGGTGGTTTATGATTCCACCTTATGAGAGACCCAGACACAGGCAATTCTAGCTTAGTGGTTGCCAAGGGTGTAGATATTGAAAGAGATGAAAAACGACTTAATAGGTATTGCATTTTTCCCACAGGTAATGAAAATGTCCTAAAACTGGGGGTGCAGATGGTTATACAACTATGAGAGTTGAAATTATTTAATAGTCTTTAATAGATTAACAGCATAGTATGTGAATTATAGGTATTAAAGGGGGGAAAACTGTGAGCAACATATTTCAGAATGTTTCGTTGACTGAAGAAAAGAAAGAGGCACACCTGGACTTGAACAGCAACAGCTGGAGGAAGAGAATGACAATCCCTGAGGACATGGGTCCTAACCTGAGCGCCTGGAATCTCTGTTCCCAGAGAAGGTTGCCAGCCTGTTATATCTGCCTTTAGTGGCTAGGGTTACAGCAAAACAGCTTTCCAAAGCCCTCAGTCACAGGCAAGGGGAATGCCTGCAGAGGGCCAAGGCTGGGGACAGTAGTCACAAGCAATGGTCTGAATGCTAGACCCTATGGAAGATGTTCTCAACCTGTGGGTCGCGACCCCCACAGAGTTAAATACCTTTTCACAGGGTTCCATTGGAAGACACAGATAGTTCCCATTCATAACAATAGCAAAATTACAGTTATGAAATCGCAATGAAAATAAGTTTTAGCTGGGGGTCACCACAACATGAGGAAGTGTATGAAAAAGCCACAGCTTTAGGAAGGCTGAGGACACTGTTCTCCAGGGACGCCGGCATCAAGCAGGTGAAGGAGAAATGGCAGCCTAGCGGAAAGGCAGCTTTGCCTTTCCCGTGCTCTCTCCGGAGTCTGTATCTTCTCTCTGCCCACTTCCTTCCCTCTCTCCCACCCCTCAGTGGCAGCTCACTTTGGAAGCTTCATCTCTGCTCCAAGATTTTCATAGTGCAGATCTGAGTCCGCGCTCACTAGATCTCCATGGTAATTACTTTGGGCTGCCCTGACCTAAGTGATAATAAAAATTCAGCTCCCTCTACTGTAGTGCTTGCTTGCAGTTTCTAAGGTATATAGCACTCCTGTGACCACAGGCCACCCTGTACTCCTCCTAGGTTACCCCTGAACACTTCTTGGCCCCTTCCCTTTCCCTTGAATATTTCTCTTAAACACTTAAAGTGCATACTTTGTGTACTATTTTCCTAGAAGTACCACAACAAAGCAGCACAAACGGGGTGGTTTATTTTCTCTCAGTCCAAGGCGAAGATGTGGAAAGGCTGGTTTCAAGATGAGCGTGATGATGCACGCCTGTAATCTCAGCACTCAGGAAGCTAAGGCAGGCTGTGATTGGCCTGGTGCGTTCCAGGTCACCCTAGTCTATACAGAAAGCCTTTACCTAAATAAGTAAGTCGAGTTTTCTGAAGGCCTCTCTCTTGTGCTTACAGACAGATGCCATCCTGCTGTGTCTCCACAGGGTCTTTCCTAACATGTCCTTTATATGAGGACATCAGTCACGTTAGACTAATGCCCACCCTCATTAACTTTCAAAAGCCCTGACTCCAAATAACAATTCTGTTTCAAGGTCAGGGATAAAGGTTGGGGCTTCACCACAAATATATTTTTGAAGATTTATTATTTATTTTTATTTAATGTATATGAGTGTTTTGTCTGCATATATGTCTGTGGAAAATGTGTGCTTAGTGAGCTGGGATGCTAGAAGAGGGCATCAGATCCCCTAAATCTGGGAGTTACATATGGCTGTGAGCCACCACATGGGTGCTGGAACTGAAGTAGGTCTTCTCCAAGAACAGCAAATGCAGCAAATGCAGCAAATGCAGCAAATGCAGCAAATGCAGCAAATGCAGCAAATGCAGCGTCCATGCCTCATAAGCAGACTCGCTTCAGCCCATAACATCTTAGAGGTCCTTCTATAGAGTAATGTCCACTTACCTTACTCTAAAAGATGTTTCTAGTTACAGATGGCCGATTCAGGCTCCATATCCTCCATTACTGGGAGACTTAGCTGTGTCACCCTCATAGATTCCTGGGAGTTTTCATTGTACTGGGTTTCTACCTCCCTCCCCCGCCCCCCTCCAAATGCCCTGCAAGTCCAGGTGTTGCTCCCCTCTCTCCCTCTAGGCAAGACTTCCAGGGAATGGATTGAGACACCAACCCAGCCACAAAATCTTCGACCTACAGTTTGTGCTGGGGTAAAGGTGGGCAGAAATTGTGGGAGTGGTCACAATTGTGAGTGATGCGGTTTGAGACCCCCACACAACAGGAGCACCCCTCCCCACACACACACCGACATTACCTGGAGAACCAGGAACCAGAGACTGGATAGAACCAAACACAACCTAAACAAATATATAAATAAATGTCTGTCAAAGAAATGATTCCTAATGATATTCTGCTTGTAGGCAGGAGCCTAGCATAATCGTCAGCAGAAAGCTTTCATACAGCAGCTGATGGAAACAGATGCAGAGACCCACAGCCAAACACTAGGTAGAGCTCAGGAAATCCTGCGGAAGAGGGGAGGAAGGATTGTAGGAAGAGAGGAGGGAGGGGAAACTGAAGTTGGCATGTAATATATGAGAAAAGAATAAATTTTAAAAATTAGAAAAATAGATGTTTCATGGAGGAAAGTGGACTATAGAGATAAGAATGTAAAAATTACCTACAAACCTACTAGGATAACTATTAATAGATATTTTGCCTCTCTGTCTCCTATCTGTTGTCAATGCATGAGTAACACAGAGAGAAAGAGAGAGTTTTTAACTAGTGGATAATTTTCTGCTCCTCTTCATCATCATTTCTACCCACCCCTTCTTTATCAGAGTGGACAACTTGTTTCCTCTATTATCTAGCCTTCAACCAGCCAATGGTTTTCAAAGTATTTACTTGGCACCTTCTGTGGCCCATGTTCTATGTAGGTGCCATTTACATCTGAGGCAGTGAGAGTCTGTGCAACTCTCAGCTAACTCCTTTCCCATCCTGTTTCTTTCTTTTTCTTCCTGCTTCCTAGGACTTTATCTGGTCCCTCGACTCCATACCAGAAAAGATAGAGGGAAGTGGGAAGCAAAGGTTAAATGTTTGTTGGCAGGAGAAGCGGATGGTTTGAAAGGGGTGTTGACATAATGACCTCCAAGAAAGGGGCAAGGCATCTTGCACCCCTGTTGTCTTTTCCTCTTCCGTGACACTTACTCTGGATGCCATTTTCTCAGGTTGCAGTGCCCCCAACAGCCATCCCCCTCCAGGGGGATTGTGTAGCTATACAGTCTGAAACACCCACCAACGAGCATTATAACCATGGATGCTCTCTTGGCGTGCCTAGCCAGTGCCAGGGCTGAAGAATCCCGGGGGCCCTCAGGAGCACACTTTCTATCTCTGGCTCTTTGCTCAGGAAGAGTCGGTGGTTTTCCTTAGCTGAGGCTCCTCAGGCCACTGTCCTGTTCCTGCTGGGATGAGGGAGCTTACCTCTATCTCTTAATCTTGTTCTACTGCAGTCCTTGTCTAGATGAGGTGTGCTGTTCACGGCCTGCCCTCTTACCACAAGGTTAATAGATCTAATCAGCAAAGGGCTTAAAAATGCCAGCAGGAGACTCCCTCCAACTGGAGCCATCCAAGTCTCATGCTTATTCTTTCAAGTCTTTCTGCATCTTCAGATGCGGTTTTATGCACTGCTATGTTGGATGCTAGTATCCCCCTAAATTACACGCTGAAAGCTAATTTTCAACACAATAGCAATAGAGATGGGAACTTTAGGAAGAGATGATCGTGTGGGCTCTACCAGCATGTATGAAAAGCTCTGCCTTTATACTGAAATTGGGAGCAATCACCTGCCCACTCAGGTCATGTGAGGAGGTATCAAAGGGTACCTTCTTTGAAGCAGGGAATGCGTCTTCATCAGATAATGAATCTGCTGGCGCCTCCATCTGGGGCTTCTGCTCATAAACTACCTGCTGTCGAGTTATAGCAGCCGAGAGAGACTAAAGCACTCTGTTTTCTTTTATTTCTTGGTTTAGCTGTTTTAGGAGTGGCTGGCCCTTTATGAAAGCGGCGGTTGATTTCCGGGTTGTGTTTCTATTCTTTGACACTTTCTGGACTTAGTACAATCAGATTCTAAAGTTGCCAGTAAATCATTCTCTGAGACAGATGTTAGAAATTACATGATTTTTCTTTATTGACTCTAAAATATTCTTAAGTAAATCAAAATTAGGACACTTTGATCAGTTGAATTTTTTTACGTCTTAAAATCTTAAAATCACTTAAAGGAATGAAACCTCTACTATGTGTGTTAGGCGCCTACCACGCATCTCACACTATAATTCACTGAGGTGTATAAACATCTACTTCAACCCTTTGCCACTCTGTAATTTAATCAGGAATTTATGACTCACTAACACTTCCTGAAAATGTTTTCTGAAAAGTTCTGAATTTTTTTTTTTTAAAACAACAACAACAACCGAACAAACCAGCATATCCTTTCTTATCAACCAGATTGGCAAAGGTTCGGGCACCTGACAGTCTCACTCCTGAAAGGGTGTGTGTCACCGAGCTCTTCGTGGGGGTGCAGCTAGAATGCCCTTGTGGTGCATGCAGCACAATCTAGTGGAGCTTAGCGAGCTCACCATGAAGAAAGAGCAACCTCAGCCTCACTTCCACTTCAGAAACCCTCTCACAACAGGGAGAGTCTTGCTGAGGACACTCTCTATGCTGCCTCAGTAAATGCGACCAACACAGCCATTACTTGACAGGTGAATTGTTTGGAGTGTTCTGTGGGAACACTTTTTTTTTTTAAAGCTCTGGCTGTCCTGGAACTCACTCTGAAGACCAAGCCAGCCTTGAATTCATAGAGATCTGCCTGGCTCAGCCTCCTGAGTTCTGGGATTAAAGGTGTGCATCACTACTGCTCAGCTTCTATACAACAATTTAAAAGTGTGAAGTAGATTGATAGAGTTAGAAATATACCACATGGTGAGTCGAAAAGCAAGCAGAGCACGAGCATGAATGTCAGGGTTGTGCTGTAAAGGCCTGTTCCACACTATTCCATTATTGGTTTATTCTTCTCGTCCACAGAAACAGACCATGAATATCTGACAAGCGGACTTTTTTTGCATAGCAAATGAGACCAGAATCACAGACTTGCTAAAGGGGTCATTGTAATATTTCTACAATTTTTTTCAGTTATAATATATTATGAAATAAAAATGATTCTTAAAAAAAGAATTGTAATATATTCTTTATTTTCTCAGTAATAACTGTATATCCAGCCAGAAATTTTGTCTATTTTTTAGTTATCATGTTTACTCAAATAAACTGTGAAGATTACAATCAAATATAAAGACACATAAGGCATAAAAAACATATGAGAATTAATAAATTGATGAATTTGCCTATTCTCCAAAGTTTAACCTTCCTGAAATTAATTGACGAGAGGTCCAGCCTCTGGGACAGTCGGACAGGGGCACCCATGGGGCACTCTCAGGATGTGTGTAGAAGGGAACATTCCAGCTGTTCTGATGGCTAATGAGGCTCTCTCATGTGGTTGAAATTGGGCGTGGTCAGTTCTTATTAGGCATAGAGTTCTCAGGCAGCATTTAAAAGCAAAAATGCTGGGCATGTGAGGCATGCAGATCCACAAAGGAAGGAGATGCAGCTCCCATCTGTGGCCCTGTGCCATTCTCATGAACAGAGCTAAGGATGCAAAGATAGACAGGCTCCTGGAATGCCACTGGTTGCCACCCTTACCTCTCTAGTACCCTGTTTCGATACTTCCATCCCTTTTCATCCTTGAGGAGATTCTGAGGGCCTGGCATGTTCGGGTCTCACAGTTGATGCCAAAGCCAGGACTCCACAGTGGAGTCCATAGTTGGGAAGTTGACCTTAGCCTCATTATTAAAAATAAACAATAAATAAATAAATAAATAAATAAATAAATAAATAAATAAATAAGTAAATAAATGAAAACAGCCGATCATGGTGGCACATGCCCTTAATTTCAGAACTAGGGAGGCAGAGCCAGGCAGATCTCTGAGTTCCTGGCCAGCCTGGTCTACAGAGTAAGTTCCGGGACAGCTAGAGATACACAGAGAAACCCTGTCTGGAAAACAAAAACAAGAACAAAAGTCAATCCCCCTGTCCCCCCAGCCCCCGCAAACCCACACAACAGAACACCCTATAGTGAGTCACAACGTCTTTTCGCAGGGTTAGGCAATAGTGAGATGTATTGTGTCATCAGTCTGCACTGTTTCTGATTGTTCATTACTTAGAGAGGTGGCTTGGTGGTTATGAGCACTCACTGGGCTTGCCCATTCCCAGGGTTCCATTCCCAGCACCCATGTGGCAAATCACTGCAAGTCCACTTCCAGGGGATCCGATGCCCTCTTCTGGCTACAGCTATCTGTTCTGCACATACACAATGCACATAGTAGTGCTCAGACACACACATAAAAGCAAACAAGCATGTCTTAGTCTTCTGGGGAGCAATAGATCTTTAGAAACCAAGCAGCTTGCTTTCGGAATTAAGTCACACAGCAGTGAGAGGGCAAGTGATTTAATAAACTACCTTGATTTGTCTTCTCTTCCTTAGACTTGTGAAGTCAGCCTCCTGGGTTACATTAAACATATTCCAGGGAGCCTCTGCCAGGCTTACTGTGGTACCCCAGCTCTCAGGCCAAGATGGCAGCCAGGTGATCCCGGTAAATCTCCACTCCAGACAGGATGAGGACTATCTGGCCTGAGGCAGGAAATGATTCCAAGGCAGCTCAGGGTTAGGTGCTGTGGGCGTGTGGTAAGCCACCCAGGGGGACAGGGAGAGGGTGCCAAGCTAAGAAGAGAAGGAATGGTTGCTTTGGGTTCTGCCCTCTACTGGGCAGTCAGAGCAGAGCTGTCACTCACCACAGCCTGTCCAAGGCTTCTCAGCCCCTGTAGATCCCATACCCTGCACTTTCTTCATGGACTCCTGCCTTTTCTGGCCTGGATTTAGTCCCCACTTCCTGTCCTCTCTGCTCGAGGCCCAGGGGGCATCTGAAGCCACCCACAGCCTTTACGTTACTGTCCCCTTTACTCAGGTGTGCTCTGTACAACTTTCTGCATTTCTACGGAAGTCTGGCTTCCCCGAGGGCCTTCCCGTTCAGAGCTGGCTCCCCACTTGCCACCACCTACCCTTCCTCTTTGGATTTTTATAACTGTAGGAATGATTCATCCTATGCCTGCCTGGCATGCTGTCGGAGAGGCTCCATAAAAACAAAGACATGCCTGTCTTGTGTCTATATGCCTGGGACATATGAGGCGCCTGGGGAACATCCTGACCCTTCGTTCCATGGAAGCAAGAACCTTACCGTGGAAACCAGCTGCTGTTAGGCCCACGGGTGGCATGAATTCTCTTTTCTTGGTTTATCAAAACAGCTGCATTTGCAAAGGATGTGGGTATGAACATGAACTGTGCAGGCTGCTCTGATTCCTCTGCTGCTCTCAGGAAGTTACTGGGAGCGCTGTCTTAGATGGTGGGCCTGGGTCAGGCGGAGCTCTGCTGTGGCACCCAGCCGCTTGCCCCTGCTCCTCCGCAGCTTGCCATGTCTCGTGGGGAATCCACGAAGGCTGGTGTCTGAGCACAGATGAGGTACCATCACGACAGGTACCCCCTGTGAGCCCATGGGTGGGTTGTGCCATAGGACACATTCCTGTGAGTGTCAGAGACCTCTAGTGACTGAAGCTCTCCAAAGCCCTCACTGCACCTCAGAAAAGACACCCTGGGTCCTACCTGAGGGGCAGCTCCCAGAGAGCAATAGAAAATCCAGAACTGCTAAACACGAAGGCCTTTTTTCCTGCAAGGAAGGAAACAAATGACGTCTCCCTCCTCCCAGAGGAAGTCTGGGGTGGATGTGGTTTAACAGCCTAGAGACCTAATCCATGGAGCCAGCCTTCCTGAATCCCCCAAATCCTAAACATTGTTTAGGCCCTAAACCTGAACGTTATCTCTCAGTGAACAGAACCCATTTTTATGAACGAGGTCCTGTTTACTTCGTGTCCTCCATTGACTGAATCTATCTTTATGCTTGTTACAAATCCTCCCTCCTTACGTCCTTGCCCTGAGCTCTGTTCGTCAGTCAATAGAACTCATTCTTTTTTGTGGGGGAGGTAGAGAGAGAGGGCAGAGGGGAGGTTGAGGGTTGGGTGGAGAGACAAGGTTTCTCCGTGTAGTCCTGGCTGTCCTAGAACTCACTCTGTAGACCAGGCTGGCCTTGAACTCAGAGATCTGCCTGCCTCTGCCTCCAGAGTGTTGAGGTTAAAGGCGTGCACCGCTGCCACCACCATCCGATGAACTCATTCTTACAGTAAAGGTCATGGTGCTTTGCTCTAGAGGTGTGCTTTGCCAGGAAGTTTTGATGTAGCCATCCCTGCAGCTTTGTTGTGAGAATTTATACATGGAAACCTTTCCCCAAAGATTTACTGCGTTTACATGTGAAAGAAAAATAAAGCCCTCAGACAAACTCTGAAAGTTTGACTGTTAACAGCTCCTGTTAAAATGGGGCTGACCTGAGTTTCTTCTTCAGCTCGCTTTCCCTGCTGCTGTGAGGCTTGCAGAGACACTGCCTCCGAAGGACGGGACTGCTTGGGGATGGTGCAGCAGGTGAGAGGCATCTGGGCTTCCCTTCCACTTCCCACAGCTGCATCTGTGATACAGCAGAAGGGGTGGGGGCGTGTTGGATAGTGACCCCCTCTGCTGAGTGTGGAGAGCCTGACCTTCAAGCATCTGACTCAGTTGAAAGGCTGGCAGGCCAACTTGGTGCAACAAAAGAGAAGCCAGAAAGAGGCAGATTCACGATACCACAGTCATTCCCGAAACTGACATTTGCTCCCTAGAAACAATGATAAAGTAAACTGAGACCCTTTACTGGTCTTGGCTTGTGTTGTTGTAACAAAAGGGATGAGACTGGGAAGTTTATAAAGAACAGAAATCCCCACAGTTCTGGAGGCTAGACCTCTAAACATTCTTTCCTTTTCTCTAATGACTGAAATTCCTTAGCCAGGAGCTATGGAAAGTCAGGTTGAAACTTCATCCCCACTGCCGTGTGAGGAGGTAGGGACTTTAGGGGAGCAACCATCCCGGGGGCTCAATTCTACACCTGTGCCCCTCATCCACCGTGTGAGGGCATAGTACCCAACCTCCCTCTGCCCTTCTGTTCCTTCTGCCGTGTGAGGTCACCTCGATGGTGTCACCCCTGAGGAAGAGGCCTCCAGACAACCAGCGTCTTGATCCTACATTTGGCCTCCAGAACTGTGAGAAATTCTTCATAAACTTCCCAGTCCCGTGCCCTTTGTTACAACAATGCATGCCAAGTCAGGGAACTATCGCTTACAGTGTCATTGACACGAGGGATCAAAATGTGAGTTTCAAGAGTGAGAACCTGGTGATGGGAATCTGCCTCTCTCTCTCTCCTCTCGGTGTCTTTTACAGGCAGAGGGCTCTTGTTCCGATGACCTCAGAGCTTGCTTTTGAGTTCAAGGGAGAGACTGAACATGATCCTGTCAAGTCACATTCTTCTGTGCCAGAGATCAAACAAAAGATATTTACATGTCCTTACAGCCTCCTGTATTCTCCCTTTAAAAGCTCGGGAGTTTTGTGGGCTAGAATGAACTCATGCTTGCTTCTGTGCTGAAAAACCTGAGTAACTCACAGAAAGGAAATCAAAGAAAAAGCACACATGAAAAGGATTCCATTGGGTTTAGATGAAGAAGTAATGGAAAAGCAGAAGAATAGGGGAAGGCCTGGGAGATGTTTAGAGCAAATCTCTGCCTGGGTTGTATGAGTCGGAGGATTTCAAAGAGATTTTGTTGCTCAGCAGAGAATTCCTCAGTCTTAGGAGAAGGCTCTCTGGGTGCACATGGTCGGCATATAAGTTGCGAGTCTGAGTTTGAGTCTTCGTGCCCATGGGGGTGGGGGAGGGACTAGCTATGATAGCACATGCTTGTAATCCCAGCACTGAGGAGGCAGACAGGAGGGTCCCCAGGGCCTGCTGGCCAGCCAGTCTAGCAAAATCATCAAGCTCCAAGCTGACTGAGAGATTCTGTGTCAGCAACTAAGGTGGACAGTGATTGAAGAAGATGCCTAGTACTGATCTCTGGCCCCATACTTCTCCACACACATACAATGGAAACATGACACATACCTTTTTGACATTTTCTTGGGGGTCAGAGCAGGATTTGAGGCCCCTGCCCATATCTCTGAATCTCTGTTTTGTTCTTCTAGGGACCCTAAGAATCTATGACTAATCTAAGAACTTGTGACTCAAGTTCCTGCTCACTCAGTGAGTGCTGTTGGTAGCAGACTCACTGGGTGCTACAATGGACAGGCACTGCCTTGCAGCAGATCCCAGCTCTGGAGCTGTGCAAGCAGCTGGCCCTTTCAGAGACACTGAATAGCCACTTATACCATACTCTGGCCTCCCCAGGGCCATGCTCTGCAGTGGCAATGTCTATCTGCAAATGGATCTGACTGCTCCGCATTATAAGGCAGAACCCAGTAGCCCAGAAAAGCCCAATATCTTGCCTCACGATAGGCAGCCAGTAAAGACTCAAAACCCAGATCTGTGTGGCTCCAGAAACATCTTGTTCCATCTACTTTCTTAGTCATTGCCTTACTACTTAACATCACTAAGCCTCAATTTCCTTGGATATGAAATGAGAATCATTCTGTCTACATCAAAGACCGGTGATCAAAGAAAAGAGAGTGAGTTGGCACACAGTCAGGACTAATCTCAGACCTTCCCACCTCCAGGCGCAACAACTTTCAAATGTTTGCTTTCAGATCCTTTCCTGAGAGCAGAGGGAGCGCAGGGAGTCGTGGGAGAACTGGGCGCAGATAGGAGTATATCATCAATAATCAACTTTGCCAAATAAACATCTTTACCTCTCATCTGGTCAGGGGTGGCCCCTCCAAAGGGACTTAGACCCAGAGCTTAAGAGGCCCCGAGAGACCAGCACAATCAGGAGGTTAGAGGAAGTGAGAAATCCATTTGGCAGGCAGATTGCTGTTCTGTCAGGGTCCAAGCGTTCCCGCTGAGCAGAAGGCTGCAATGTGACTCATGTGGCAGGGGTGAAAATTGAGCCCTCACCTGCTGTAGGGCAGATAATTTGAGGCTTGGCTAGTTCCTGGAGTTTTGTCGTGCTGAAGGAAAATGAACAGAGTCAGAGAAAAAGCTACATGGATAGCAGATCAAACAGTTTTGCACTTCTCCAGGGTGCCAGGCTCTGTTCTAAGCACTAGCAAAGAGGGTTCAAAGCAAAGCATGGTGTGTGGGGCTGGGAAAACTTGGGGTATCAAGAGTGTGGGAAAGAGGCCACTGAGGAGAAAGGCAATGCACAAGACCAGACAAGGAAACACAGAAGCCAAAATCTTGGTGGCCATATGTCCCTTGTTAAGAAGTATGGATATTGTTCTATAGCGAAGAGGATCCCGATGGCTACCTGGAGGCAGGGATCCTGGACGGCGGACTTCCTCCTCGTGGCTTTTCCTAGCGGCCTGAGGTCTTTCTAAGACATTATCACCTCACCCTGGACTCCGTACGTCGGACAGCTCTCCCAGAAGGCCACAACTCAGAGTACCACCTTAGAAAGGAGCTTTTCATTTAAAAGCTCCTCTCAACTATGGAAGCAGAGGCAGGTGGATCCCTGTGAGTTGGAGGCCAATCTGTTCTACATAGAAAGTTCCAGAGCAGTCAGGACTAGGTAGGGAGACCCTGTCTAAAACAAACAAGCAAAAAGCAAATACAAATAAACAAACCAGAAAAAGCCCTCATTTGAGTGCAATTAAGTATTTCAAAAATAAAGGAGAGGAAAATGGAGATACTGGTAGACTGATATACTGGTATACTGATCAGGAGAATCATCTGAAGACACACTCCAGATAGAAAGGCCTACAGGGCTCAGAATGAGGCGGGCCATTAGTCACGACCTGCTCACTCGGTTGTGCCTGTGACTGGTTAAGCAGCTGGTGATATGTAGCTCTCCTCTGTGGCAGCCATGAAGACAGAAGAATCAAATAGAAAGCCTAGCTGGTTTGATTTTGTGTCTCTGTAGTACGGTAATCAACTCTCATTTCCCATTGCCTGTGTTTGCAGCCTTGGTGAGTTAGTTTCGGCTGCCAATTTCACACAGCCGAGTCACTTGGAAGGGGAAACCTCAATTGAGAAACTGCCTCTATGACATTGGCTTTTGTACATGTCTATGGGAATTTTCTCTACCGCTGATTGGTGTGGCAGGGCCCGGCCCACTCTGGGCAGGAACAGGGCCTGAGCTGTAGAGGGAAGGACTGCTGAAGGTGAACCTGGGAACAAGCCCGTAAGCAGCATCCCTCCACGGTTTCTGTTCAGTTCCTGCCTTCAAGTTCCTGCCCTGGTTCCTGTCAATGATAGAACCTAACTGAAGGGTGAGCTGAAACACTTTTGGTCTCACTTTTGGTCTTGATGTTTTTCATAACAACAGAAAGCAAACTAGAACTCTGGGACGTGAAGACTGAGGAAAGTCAGCCTATCCCACTGCTTCCTGTGAGGCAGCTTTTCTTCAGTATTAAACAAAAACAAATGAGGTCGGACAGTTCTCAAGTTCTCTATTTAAGCTCACTGGGCCAGACAGACCTCCAAAAGATCAGGAAGAGAGGCAGTACTCTGAGCGGCCCTAGGAGCCAAGGACTTTGGATGTAGGTCTAGGCCTGGTTTGTTCTAGTCCTACACTAATGATCCATGGTCTGGAGTTTCTGCTCCCCAAATGAGCAAAGGCATCTATCCATTGCTGAGAAAAAATGTGCACCCTAAGACTTTTTTCATTTGCTATATATTTTAAATTATTTGTTTTATGGCATATGAACCACAGCTTGTTGTGCTAGGAGTCAGCTTTCTTCTTGTACTATAATGGGTCCTGGGGATTGAACTCAGGTCATCAAGTTTTGCCTGATGAACCCTAAGAATCTAGTTCCATTTTGTGATGTTCTACTCTCAGAAACCACATCCATCTTCACTGCATGGGCTTAAATGTGGTCTCAGTTCTCTGCACCTATCACTTCATCTCAGCCAGAAACTGCAGAAACTGTCTTCACCGTAGACATTTTCCAGGCTCTCTTGGATCATGGATACTTCAAGTACCATCATCACCCCTAAACACATCCAGTGGGAGAGTTTGAAATAAAAATCAGAAAAGACTTTATAAGTCAACTCATCCTTCTTCTTTAGTTTCAGAGTAAAGAGAACAATATTCAACACTCAAGTTAAAGAATGTTCTGTGTCCTTGACTTGCCTTTAATACAGTGTCATGCTTTATATTGTCCTTATATAAATATTAAATTGACCATCAAGAAAACAAATATAAGATCATAATTAGAATAGGACAGAAGACATCAAAGACACAAAGGATGCTACATTAAAGAGGAGACTTGAGGAAGAAAAAAATTGACTGTTGTAACAGCAGAGGCCAGAGGCAGTGAGGACTTCTGCTCAAACAGTGCAAGAAGTGGGGATGAGCAAAAGGTATTTGAGAACAATTTGTGCAAAAAGACGGGAAGAATCCGGACACACTGTTGACAGACCTGCAGAACCAGCTGCAGTCCGCCTTTTCCTCTGGAGTTCTCTCAAGCAACTTGAACTAGTCATATCCATACCTTCAAGCCGGTTTTCCTTGACTGCCCTTTCTGGGGAGCATGCCACCAGCTTGCTTGCCTCTGGTCACAATGACATGCAAGCTTCCCCTCTCCTTCATTCTCTGTAATCAGGAGTGACACTCTTCCCTGTGGACTTCCTCAGGCGCTTCTGGTTCTCTGCTCATGTTCCCACTTGAAGGGCCCAGTTCACTCCAGCTTGCCTGTAAATTCCCACAGCAGCTCCTACTGGCATGCTTTGCCCTAGTGTCCCTCCATTGCTCAGTGCCTCCAACTCTTGAAAGAAGAATGAATCTTCCCACAGCACAGTTTTCTTCTTCATGCCATGTCGCCCTGTTGCGTAAGGTCAGAGTCTTCCACTTAAAAATGTCTATATATAATGTTTGAAGGATATGTTGAAAAGAAATTCCCTTTGAAGTAGAAAGAAAATTACTCCAACTTTTCAGCTTTTCAGTGTTTCAAAGACAATAGGAGGATATTATTTTGGAGAGTTGCCATTAAAAGTATGAGATTTCATAATCAATTCTGAAGAAAACATAAAACATGACAAATTAATATGTTAAAATTATATACATCTGACCCTAGCCTATCAGGTCTCATCAGAACTGGCTGCATTGTCTTCCTCTGTGGCCTGGTAAGGCTGTTCATCCCTCAGGGGGAGGTGATCAAAGAGCAGGCCACTGAGTTCATGTCAGAGACAGCCCCTGTTCCCCTTACTAGGCAACCCATTTGGAGACTGAGCTGCCATGGGCTACATCTGAGCAGGGGTTCTAGGTTATCTCCATGCATGGTCCTTGTTTAAAGTATCAGTCTCAGAAAAGACCCCTGGGCCCAGATAGTTTGGTTCTGTTGCTCTCCTTGTGGAGTTCCTGTCCCCTCCAGGTCTTTCTATCTCCTCCTTCTTTCATAAGATTCCCTGCACTCTGCCAAAGTTTGGCTGAGTCTCAGCATCAGCTTTAATACCCTGCTGGGAAGGTCAGGCCTTCCCACATTCCTTCTCCATAGAAAAGCCTCTCAAGCCTGGCGACCAAAGACTGATGCCTCCCTTGCACATCTGTTCCCAAAACAAAGCCATGGAGACCACAAGAGCCTGGGATGACCGTTTAGCCTGTATTTATTTCAGAGATTCCACTTGGCTGACAGACACCATCCAGGGAACCCCTGTGGACTGCAAACTGCTGAGTTCTGGACTTGTTGAAAGCTGTTGTAAACCAGCCCAGCATATGTGACTGCTTCCTGCCTCTTCCAGCTAACCAGTTGCTTCTGATAAATACCCACTTGCCCAGCTTTGACCAGCTTTTCAGTCTTCCTGGCCCTGACAATGATGCCGTTGTTTCGGCTGGAAATGCTTACAAAGAGAACTTTGCTGACATACAAAGTCAAAAGGGAACTCCTTGGCATAGGGTACAAAATGGCTACCTATAATGCTGATTGGCATACCAGGAAAGAGGGCCCAGATTTACCAACAGGTAGATTCATTAACTGAAATAGTTCTACAATATGATAGGGCACTGGGCCTGCTCTATGCAGAAC
>CM053752.1:56239436-56376247 GCA_028658305.1 Pachyuromys duprasi
GGTGGACTTGGAGGGGGCGGGGAGGAGATGAGGGAGGGTGGGAGGGAGTGAGGGAGGGGACTATGCATGGGATGCAAAAAACCTAACCTGTGATTGATATAAAAATAAATAAATTTATTAAAAAAATAAATTGCTATTTTTATACAAACCATTCAGGATTGTAATCTGCCTGTACTCAAAGACATATTACAAAAATGTTCTGGGATCTGAGATGAAATAAATGACTGATGTCCTGTTCATTCCCAGGCTCCTTCTAGTTAGTAACTCTAAATCACAGGGCGTTTGGCCTTCTGCACTTGCTAATTAGTGTTGGCTCTCGCATCAACTAAGTAATAATTCCAGTCTGGGTACTCTGAAGCTGATGGTTATTAGATCCCAATATAAACAAGCACCCATCACAGGGTCAGGGACTTTTACCCATGGAACAACTCAAGGGGTGGCATGTAGGACTGGACTGGGGGAGGGGCATGGGAAAAGAAGAGGGAGAAAGGGCGGGATTGGGAGGGAACGAGAGAGGGGGCTACAAACGACAGAGCTGGGATACAAAGCGAATAAATTGTAATAAATAAATAATTAAAGAATGTATATAAAACATTAAAAAATGTCTACCTGTAAGCCCCACCTGCCCAAGGACAAGGTAACTTCCTGGAATGCTGGGAGTTGTAGTTCTTGAAAAATAACAAAACAACATGGGAAATATGGTGGTGGCATGATTTTGCCCTTAAAAACTGCCTACAGCATGTGACTCAATGCCAGAGAGTGGACATGACCAGAGTCCATGCTGGGCAGTATTTAATTAAAGCTTGCTTCAAATTTGGCTCAAAAAAAAAAAAAAAAAAAAAAAAAAAAAAAGAGATCCACATCTCCATAGAAAGCAAAGCTCAGAGAGTTTATAACCTTCAGATACTCTTTGAGAAAGGGAGGTTTTCTCCTAATTATGGGTCTATAAAAAATGCAAGTGAATTATATGCAGCCAGAGAATCCTTGAGAAACCCCTACATTGAGGTAAGTGTCATGGTGCACACCTGCAATCCTAGTACTTGGGAGTAGAGGCAGGAGGACCAGGAGTTCAAGTTCATTCTCTGCTACAAAGCAAGTTCAAGGTTAGCCTGGGCTATGTAAGAATCTTGTCTCGAGCAAACAAACAAAACTATATACTTCTTGCCAACCTTCCTTTCTCTAATATGCCCTGAATCTCCAAAACACAACCCTTTCTTATCTAGAAGGACACTCTTTGTTAGCTTCCCTTCCTGAACCATTTAGTGTCACCCCAAAGCCTCTAGTCTATGAAACCTACCATTCTGGAGCATGTGCATTGGGCGTGTCTGAAGCATGTGCACTCCGGTGCCTTTCCCATGTAACTCCACCTGCTTTCAGACCACGTGGGACGAATTAGAGCATGTGACCAAGGGTAAAGCCAACTACTTCTTCTGCATTCTTGTGAGAGGTGTAATTTGTTCGGGGGCCACCACTGGTCCTTGGGCAGTAACCCCAGGACTTCAGTGGGAGTGACAGAGAGGGGCCTATGTGTCTCACTGGACACGATCGGGGAGATGGTGTAAGTCGCAGTAACAGTCAAAGCATGGTGAGGGCAAGAACTTCGGAGGGATGGGGCTGATCCTGAAGAAGAGGCTTGAGAAATGGAGAGAAGAAAAAACATGTCTGTGTTGTCGTGTGAGCCTTGCAGCCAGCCTTCCTGTTCCTTGAGCTAAGGAAACCCCCAGTTTTGCTTTCTGGATACCGGTGTTTGCTTACTTACACCACCACCCCTAACTGACACGCATCATAGACCACAAGTGTGGCCCCGCAAATCCCCACCCAAGCTCCCACCGCTTGGACACCAGCACAGGACGTGCTTACACAGAAGCTGGAGTCTGCGCCAAAGTCTCACAGGCTGGGACAGACTTACAGATGGCTGCAGCACATTTGCGTCACAAACCAAGCGGCTGCCCCAGATAACTCACCCAGAAAAGAAAAAAAGAGCCCTATCTGTCTCCTTTGCTCAGCCTGACCCGTGGAGTGGAGGGGAATGTGGATAAAGCTGAGGGGATTGCCACATAAGACAAATAGAAGAGAGGCCTCCGGTCCTATTCCATGATTTAGCTCTGGGGGCCCTGGGGGCCTGAGCAGCCAGTGTGCATCTGTAGGTGCTCACTGTTGGCACTTGAGGAGGCAGGAATTTAGCAGCACCCGGGCCAATGCCGACCACTGGCCGTCATCACCCCCATGCCCCACATCTGACAACCCAAAATGTCTTCTGACTGGAGCAAATGCCCTCTGCAGGCAGAACCACCCAGTTCAGGACTGCTTTAAGAGAGAGGGGACTTCACTGCCCACTGAAAGTGAGAGTCAAACCTGGAGGAGAAGTAAATGTACTCAGAAGAGACATCAGAGCCTGGACGTGAGGCAAGAGTGGGGTGACGTAGTGAATGAAGATGATGCAGAGGCAGAAAGGATTCTGCTTAAAGGTAACGCCAGGACCCCTTAGCAACAGTTTGTAAAACACTCGGAGGCCTTTACAGAAGGATGGGGCTCATGAGAAAGCAACAGAAGTGAGGGGCAAGACATTTGTCTTGCCTTGCCTTTTTTTCTCATGTGTGTGTGATGTACGTGTCTGCATGTGTTTGCTGTGCATGTGTAGGTGTGTGAGTCCCTAAGCCAGAGGTTGAGGTGGGGAATCTTCCTCAGTTGCCTTTCACAACTGACAAGATGTCTCAATCAAACCCAGAGCTAGCCGATATAGCTGGTCTCACTAGCTCCGGGGATCTCCTACTCTGCCTTTTCACTTCGCCTCTGGTAATATCGATCCGACCTTCAGGTTTTAACCACCGAGCCATGTCCCCGGCCCAAAATACACCCATTGTTTTTCCTATGACCTCTGCAGACTCTGAGGATGTTAGAACTAGACTGGAAAATTCCGTGAACCTGGAACAGAGAACACACAGCCTGGCTCAGGATTAACCACGGCAGTCACAAGCACACTTACCTTCAGCCTCAGAGAGTAAATTCCAGAAATGAGTGTTTCAGCCCGGTGTGTCTCTGGGGGGACTGTGAAGTGTGTGAGTAGAGAGACTTGCTGACAGAGAGCAGGGAGGTGTTAGCTGGGTAAATTGGATCAAGAATCTCTGAGGAGGCTGCAAGAGTACCTCTTGAAGAAGAGAAAATAGTCCCTGCGGCAGCAGGGTGGAACTTGCTGACAAGAAGTAAGGACCTGGAGAATCTTGCAAGTTTTAAAATTACAATTATTTGTTTGTGTGTGTCGGGGGGAGTGTGTACTACTGCACACATGGACAGGTCAGAGGACAACTTGTAGCAGTCAGTTCTCTGCTTTACCTTCTGGTCCAAAGGATGGAACTGAGGCTGTCAGTCTTGGCAGCAAGCGCCTTTGTAACTCAACCATCTCAACCGCCCGACCTTGGAGATTTCCTGAAATAACCACATTTGTTTATTTGCACATTCTAATTTACCTATTTTGTCGGGGGAGGGCATCAAAACGAGACCCAGTTCCTCTACCACTGTTGGGTTGTTACACAATCTTAGGCAAGTTATGTCTCTAAGTCTTAATTTCCCCATCTGATAACTTGTAGACCCCCGATCATCACTCATGACAGTGGCAATAACTTAGAGAAGGGACTAGCGCAGGCTACATTGTGCTAGGCGCTTTACTTCTTGCCTGCTCTGAAGGGAGCCAAAGCCCCTGGCCATCCACACAGCGGGCATATGTTCCCTAGATGGTATAGCTTAAGACCCACTCGGGGGCTTCATGTCCAGAAGCTGGCTCCTTGCTGGGTTTGTCCCTTTGTTCTCTCACACAGTAACAGACAGTTTGAACCCTCCAGACCTATAGAGCAGAGGCGGGAAAGGTTTCACATGGGCAGCTTGCGCACACAGGATAAATCCTGCAGCCAACAGTTGTGAGTTAGGGGTGACCATGAGGGATGTACCAAGGTGGCTGTAGAGTACTGACCGAGGCTCTGTCAGCCAGAGCCTCTCCACAGCCCTGCGTATTCTCACCACTCCGACGGCGTGACACGACAGGCCATTGGGACCTCTCCTAACCACTGGGACTGCGTCGGCCTGGAGTGTTCATGAGTGCCCTTACACCTGGAAGGAGGCTGATGGCATAACTAGCTCACAACCTGGAGGTTCAGCCATCTCGATGGGGTCTAGTTAATTGATTCACGTTATTTAGAGGGCAGATAGAGAGCTGCATTAACCAGTCAGATTAGTCAAACATTAAAGAGAACATTAAGCTGATGTTTGCTGAGGAAGCATCTGGACTTTGAGATGAATTTTGTTCCTTGCCCGTCTTGGCGTGCTTGGTTACTATGGCCTAGTATGATGCGTGAGGGAGGCCCTTTGTGCTGATCACAAATCACTCTAAGGTTGATGACAAGAAACAAGTGGGTTAGACCTCTGCAAAGCTGATGGAGAGAGAAACCCTACCCAGTGGTTGCTGCAGTATGTGTTGGGTGACAGTGAGGCCACATCAGGCTTCTGGCCTAGAGTCCTGGACAGTAAGAAGCCTGTGCTTAGTTGTTACAACAGCAGCAGCTCACAACATGGGACTCTCCCCTTTCTGCACAACATGTAGTGTCTTTCATGTAGTGTCTTTCGGGCCTCAGCAACTTAGATCCTTCAGGGATACGACCATGACTCTCATGCCGCAGACCAACTTCACTCACTCTGTGCTGGTGTTAATGGGAAGCATGGGATAAGGTTGTGGGCTGGCTAGTTACTCCAGCTTGTGGTGGAAAAGAACTGACCATTGCTAGCGATTCCATGCTGGCTGTACCTGAGGCCTGGATGTCCACGTGCTGCAGGCCTCCCTGACCAGAGATGCTCTGCCAGGGTCTGATGCATCTGGTCCTTGTATGACCGTCCTGTGCCCCTTCCCAGGTCTTCAAATTATTTTCTTCTTCTTTGGGCTCCAGTTGTCTTTATTCTCCAAAGTTCTTCCTCAGAAATATTGATTTTCCTTAGTGTCTTAGTCACTTTTTTTTATCGCCGTGACAAAACATGACCAAGGCAACTTATAAAAAAAGAACGTTTAATCTGGGGCTCGTGGCTGCAGAGAGTTGGAGTCCATGACCATCATGATGCCGTGAGCATGGGAGCACCGGCAGGCGTGGAGCTGAGAGCTCACATCTGGATCCACAAGCAGGAAGCAGAGAACTAGCGGAATTGCGTGGTCCTTGATACCTCGAAGTCCCGGTGACACACCTCTCAGCAAGGCTGCAAAACAGTTCCACCAACTGCAGGTCAAGTGCTGGAACATGTGGGCCCGTGGGGACCATTCAAACCGCCACACTTAGGTAAGATAAACTTGAGACGGTCTGTGGTGCGGGAATAGGCCCAGTCTGATCCTTCTCACCCCAGCCTCTGTGGAAGCACAGGGAAGGGGTTCTGAATGGCACGTGGAAACAATGAGACGGCAAAGCACTCGCCAGTGCAGGGGTGGGCGGCCCCCTTTTTTAGCAGGGTTGCTGGGCTTCCTCAACCCCTTCAGAAAGACTGCCTCTCCACGCACGCCTGTGCTGTCCTCGGCTGTCTTTAGCTCCCCACAGCGCTGGGTTCTAACGTAACCATGTATTTTTTCCATTGCCCTATACTTAGAAGTTAGTGTGAGAGCAAGGGCTGTCCCCAGAACGGTCTGTGTTATGTAACCGTTCCTCCACAAACACTTGCTGAGTTGAACTAGAAACCATCCTCTCCGTGTGGCTGTGTGTATGAAGTGTATTTTCTTCTTTAGTTTTACCAGATGGTCTTGAACTCACTGACCCCACAGTAGGGACTTTGCGGAAATCCACTCTTGGCTTTAATGCAGCTCAGACCTTGTCACCGTGGTGCCACTAACCTTCAGCTTCTTCAGCAGTGGCTCTGGCACCACCTCTTCCTCCTTGGCAAGACCTAATTTAGAAAGAATTTGGTGTCAGAAGACTTCAGTGGGCTTCTGACACCAGATTCTTTCTAAATTAGGTCTACACAGAAGATGCTGTGCTTCCTGCTCCTCTGGAGAAGGCCTGTGATGATCGGCTACCCTCTTACAGCGTGTGTTGCTGTGTGAGACCATGATGCCTGGGCCAGCTATTCAGATCTTGCTGCTGGCTGAGAGTGGGTGGGTAGAAATGAGCTGATCCCCGAGTCAGCCCAGCCTGGGCACTGTCATGACATGAGGCAAAATTTCCTTATTGTTTAGTTTTATTGTGAATTGAACTTCTATTGCCCTCAGTGGGATGCATCCTGAAAGCAATCTTATCATCTAGTTCCACAGAGAGAAGCCACATCAGAAATATCTTCCCATAAGGGTCCAGTCATTCTCTCAACTCCCTTCAATAGGTAACGGGAATTTTCTGTTATTACGGTCTTCCATATTCAAGGATTAACAGTGGTCATTGAGCCCCTTTTCCCAGTTTTCTATGTTAGCACTGATTCTTAAGAACATGTTTTCCAGTTTAAAGTTCTTGCTTTGGAAACAAATTGGGCCATTTCTCCTGGGTGAGGGTCTGCTGTCTAATCTATTTACTCTTCTTGACTTGCCGGTATTAATCCATGGGTTGGAATGGAATTGGGGAAAGGCTACGAAAATGGGCTGAAATCCTGAGTCCTTCAGACTCAAGGTTTGAAGGGACGAGTCGCTGAGAAATCCTCTGCAAAGGTCTGAGCATGGACCACATCTGTACCATCAGCACCTCAAGGCTTCCCACAGCCTCTGACACTCTGTGCACTGTGCTCTCCCACAAGAGTTCAACAAGCACCGCCCAGGCTTCTCTAGTCCGGGTGCCTTTCCGGCGTGAGTCTAGAGAAGTGGGCTATGTCTTCAAGACTCTGGCAAAATCCAGATGTTTATGAATCGCACTTGCATTTTAAATATTTTCCATTAAGCATTTCCAAATGCACTCATCCAGGGTTTCTCCTGCTCCCTGCCCACACATGCATGCATTCCATGAGGTGAGTGAGCTGGCATCCCTGTGGCAGACTGTGCCATGCAGGCCCAGGACTCAGCATGGAATTTGCTTTCCAGTCAGATCCCGAGCTGTAAGGTTTGAGAAGCTCCTGACACTTCTGTTTGCCATCTGCAAACACACAAATGACTCTTTTATTTCCCAAACACACTGGCATCGTTTGCTGTTGCTTAGACTTCTTTGAGCTTGAGTGGTCGTTCTGCTATTTGTCTGTTGTTCGGAGCTGTGCCAGAGGGGCTTCCAAAGCAACCAAATTGGAACATCTGTATTCATACTTTGCCATGAAAATTTCATCCTGGGCCTGGAGAGATGGCTCCGAGGTTGAGAGCACCGGCCGCTCTTCCAGAAGTCCTGAGTTCAATTCCCAGCAACCATATGGTAGCTCACAACTATCTCTTAATGCCCTCTTCTGGTGTGCAGATGTACATGCAGACAGAACATTTTATACATAATAAATAAATCTTTGAAAGAAAGAAAAGAAAAGAAAAGAAAAGAAAAGAAAAGAAAAGAAAAGAAAAGAAAAGAAAATGTCATCCTAATGGAGAAGGCTTGAGTAATAGATTCAGAATCCAGCCCCTTTCCAGAGTCTAGGTGTCATTCAGCACCCGGGGTTTGAATGTTCCTGAAGATTCCCTGTGTCCTGGAGATATAATTTCCCTTCTTGTGGTTGACCTGTTCACTGTGAACATGGGTCTTTCCCTTAGCTTCTTCCTCCTCTGTGTGGTGTTTTCTTCAGGACCTCCTGCTCTAGAGAAGGTGTGCTGTAGGCAAGGGCATGCCCACGCATGCGCTGGCTACTCACTGCTTGCACCACTGTTCCTAGTTTCTTAGATTCCCATTCAGCTTTGTCAAGGCTTAAATCGAGTAACCCTTGCTGTATCTCTTTAAAAGAATTTTAAAGACAATTATGAAAAAAATACTATAAGCAAATTTGGACTCATCTAAGTGATCTGAAGTTGGAGCCATTCCACAATGTGGCACTTATATTTATATCATTTTTAAAGGCTGAGTTGGTACCAGCTTCATTATTTGTCTTGATATATGAAGACAAGTATTCTGTATTCTGTGAAGGAAAATGGCATTCTAAATCATCAACTGGCATGTGACTGCATGGGGAGTCTGTGCCAAAGATGGTGGAACCCACATCTTGGGGTACACAGTTCCCATCCTTAGAGGTGCCTGTGTGCCTATACGGTTAACCTGGCAGCACCAGTAGGAGCAATAATGATGGTGACTCAAATGATGGTCCACTCAAAAACCGAAGACTCAGTGGACAAAGTGAAACAGAAAATAAGTGTACTGCTTTTCTAACACTAAAAACAATATCTGCCATTCAGCTTCTACAAAACAAAGGAATCATGTTGGGCAACTGCTGTCTTAAAACAGTACTATTACTGAAAATGTCCTGATTGCACGCAAGGCAGTGTGGGGTTGTCTCTTCTTTTTGAATTGCTTTTGCTTTATCGTTGTTTATGAGTGGGCTTGCCAGACTTAATGTGCACATTTGAAAGCAGGTAGTACACTTTTAGAAAGCTGTTCAGGTAATCCCTGGTCATTTAATCCTTACATGTTGAAGTTAGTGTTATTCTCTCCGTTTCACGGCGACAACAGAGATCAGAAGATGGAGGAACTCGCCTCAGCCAGAAACAGGTCCTTAGGGCAAGAGATTTTGGAGGGAGGGAGGTATCATTTTGTCAAATTATAACTGACCTATAATCATTTTATTAAAGATCAATTTGTCAAAAACCAGTGAAATGCTTTCTTTGCTAGGGGGAGTTAGAAGTCTGAAATTAGTGTTGGTGGGGTGAGGTGAGGTCAATACTGCAAATACTGTCGGATAATTATTTTCAACTTAATCTAGATGTTTGTTGCACTGACCTGTATACTGCCCTGTGTAAAAGCAGAAGCAGACATGGGCAGCAGCTGGGCTTGGTGCAGGAAGAACAGGGCAAAGGTCCAAAGAGGAAGCCAGGACACCGGAAGTGGAGCTGAAAGGCAGCTCAGCCACCCACGCTAAAATGAGCCTAGACTGTAAGGGGGTCCTGGGTGCTAATTCCTCCGATTTAACAGAGGCATGCTGTATGCATGTAGAGCTATTTCGCAGTGTAACTCATAAATCTGTATGAGTAATATGTTAATTTAAAATTAAAGTAAAAACAGCCAGGTGTGGTGACCGGTCTTGGATCACAGCACTTGGGAGGCAGAGGCAGGCAGATCTCTGAGAGTTCAAGACCAGCCTGGTCTACAGAGTGAGTTTCAGAGCAACATAGTGAGACCCTGCCTCATAAATAAATAAGCATTTACTTTTTTAAAGTAAAAACGAAAGTTCCTTTAAAAGAGAAACGCCTAAAAAGTAAACAAGTTTTTACTATTGGCTATATAGCAACAATTTGTGAGTGTTTCATTTATATATTTTTTAAATCATAGACTAACAATTCCAAGAAAGTTGCGGTACTGAATTGAAGCAGAAATAAAACTTTGGGGGAAGTTTTCAGGTATCCAGGTGTGTTCGTTAAGTTGCTGACTTAGTTTTGAAGAATTATCATTTGACAAGAGGTCTGTTCTTTTGGCATGAAATACAGATTTCTGAGCACTTCAGCAATAGTGAATGGTGGTGAAGCTCACCTTGCCCAGTTCTCCTGAGTTCATCCAGGTCTCACTTTAACAGAAGGGTCCACAGTACTGGAAGGGGAAGTCCGCTGGGGAGACCTTTTTTCACTGCTGTCCTTAGCTCACCACAGGGCTCTGTGGAGCCAACTTTTATGGAAGTGTCCTTTGGAACTAAAAAGCTTCCCCTTTACCCTGCCTACAACATATGCAGGGATAAAGATAGAGCAGAGGTTGAGGGAAAGTCCAATCAGTGCCTGGTCAACCTGGGTCTTCAACCTGAGACCCACCCCATGGGAGACAGTCAAGCCCTGACACTATATCGATGTTCTTCTATGCTCACAGGCAGGACTAGAATAGCTGCCTTCTGAGAGACTCCACCCAGGAGCGAATCAAAACACATGTTGAGACTCACAGCCAAACATTGGGCTGAGCACAGAGAGTCTTGTGGAAAAGTGGTGGAAAGGATAGAAGGACCCAGGGGTGCCAGGAGCTTTACAAGAAGACCAACAGAGCCAAGTAACCAGGGCCCAGAGAGACTTGTGGAGACTTGTGAAGCACCAACCAAGGACCATGCATGGACTGGGCCTAGATCCCCTACACAGATGGAGCCAATAGGCAGCTCAGGCTTCATGTGGGTTTCCTAGTAAGGGGAGCAGGGACTGTCTCTGACAAGGACTCTGTTACATGCTCCTTGATCACTTCCCCCTCTTGGGGTGGCCTTGGCAGGCCACAGAGGAAGAGGATGCACTCAGTCCTGATAAGACTTGATGAGCTGGGAGAGGGGGACTCCCCTTTTCTGAGGAATAGGGGAGGAGGAGTGTTGAAAGAATGAGGGAGCATGGGACCAGTAGGAGAGGAGGGAGGGGCTACAAGCAAATGTAAAGTTAATTAATTAATTAATTAATTAATTAAGAAAAAAAAAAAGCTCCCGCATCAGGGAGATTGAAGCTGCTGGTGATCCGAAGCTGGGTGAACGTTTAGGCTGGGGTATGCAGGTTAGACTCTGCCCAGCAGGGCATCAAAGCAGATGCCAAACTTTGAGCAGAGTGCAGGGAATCCTATGAAAGAAGGGGAGGATAGGAAGAACTGGAGGGGATAGGAGCTCCACAAGGAGAGCAACAGAACCAAAATATCTGGGCCCAGGGGTCTTTTCTGAGACTGATACTCCAACCAAGGACCATTCTTGGAGATAACCTAGAACCCCTGCACAGATGTAGCTCATGGCAGCTCAGTCTCCAAGTGGGTTGCCTAGTAAGGGGAACAGGGACTGTCTCTGACATGAATTCAGTGGCTGGCTCTTTGATCACCCACCCCTAAGGGGGGAGCAGCCTTACCAGGCCACAGAGGAAGACAATGCAGCCAGTCCTGATGAGACCTGATAGCCTAGGGTCAGAGGGAAGGGGAGGAAGACTGGCCCTATCAGTGGACTGGGGGAGGGGCATGAGAGGAGAAGAGGGAGGGAGGGTGGGATTGGGAGGGAGAAGCTGGGATGCAAAGTGAATAAACTGTAATAAATTTAAAAAATAAATTTTAAAAATGGTAATATAAAAAAAAGTAACATGCAGGACAGGAAGTCCTTAGGGGAGAGTTAAAAAAATCTTCCCAAGATTCCTAAAAGTCTTTCCATCTTCTAAGGACTTCTAGAAGTAAGTGCCTTTGTATTTAGACTAAAATGTACATTGCATGGGGGAATTTGAAAAGCCAAGTTGGATTCTGAAGTAGCCCAAGGTGGTTCCCCTTCAGATGAGTCTGCGCTCTCCACACCTCCCTGAATGTGCTTCTTTTGCGTAGAGACCATGGTGGTGGTGATGGTGGTGATGTGAGCACTCAGCCCCAGGTAACCTGCTAGCCAATCACGGTCAAAGGTTCCCCACCAGCAATAACGCAGACGCTGACCCTGAAACCCTCAAGAATGGTTTATCTCTGAGCACTTTATGGACTCATGGACATTGCTCCCTTGGGGACGTGGGGTGGGGAGAGGATGCCCAACAGCAGGTGAACTGAAGCGCAATCATCTTGTCTCACTGCTCTGGAAGCCCTAAGTTTGAAGTAACAGTGTCAGTAGTAGGTTCCTCACAGAGGCTGTGAGAAGGAACCTGGTCCACAGTTCTCTTTCAGCTTCTTGTGTGTCCTTGGTGTTCCTGGATTTTTAGATGCATCCCTCTAGTCTCTAATCTTCAGGTGACATTCTTCTCTCTGTGTTTGTGCCTACAGGATATCGTTTTTTACAAAGGTACTAGTCATCAGATCAGAGTTTGCCTTGATCCTTGTTTTTTGTTTTTGTTTTTGTTTTTTTACAAAAATCTTTTTTTATTAATTTATTTATTTTTATATCAATCACAGGTTAGGTACTTTGCATCCCAGGCGTAGCCTCATCCCTCATTCCCTCCCACCCTCCCACTCCCTCCCTCATCCCCCTCCTCCCCACCCCCTCCAAGTCCACCAACAGGGGAGGACCTCCTCCCCTTCCATCCTTTATGACATCAATTTTCTTAATTTCATTTCGAAGTCTCTTTGTACAAATAAGGGTGTTAGGGCTTGAACATAACTTTCTAGGACAAATAATTCCACCCATGACACATTCCAATCAAAACTACCAAAACTACCAAATCCATTTCCTTTTCTTTCAAATATCCATTTTCTTTGCGTGTGTGTATGTGTGTGTGTATTTGTGTGTAGGCATGTGCCTGTAAGGGATCCTCGGAATCCAGAAAGGGTATCAGGTACCTCAGAGCTGGCTGTGAGCCACCTAGCAGGAGTGCTGGAAACTGAACACACTCAGCAGTGAACATGCTTAGCCCTCTCTCCAGCCCTCTAATCCATTTTGACCATTATAAACAAGGTGTTTGTTTTTTTTAATGCACTTTTGAATTCCAAATACTAAATGAAAAAAATTATAATTGCAAGTTGTTTTATAAAACAACTAGTTTTGTTTTACTTCAAAATCTCACTAAAACAAATATAAGAAAACATTAAGTCATAAACCATAGGAACAAAATAGATACTAAACATTTGGAAGCCTGAAAGAAGACCATCAAATGCTGGCTACCTTAGCTGACTCTGAGAAAAAAGTAAAGATACAATATGAGTTACATGTCCATCTCCAGGGAGCTCAAGAGTTGGAGGTGCCACATAACCTGGAGAGTCTGTACCCTGAAGACACGTTCGAGCAACCGAGCTGGGGGCTATTTGACTGAAAATGCGCACCATCAAGACCCTGGGCCTCTCCTGCTCTGAGAAGCAGAGCAATTCCAGACAGGAGGAGGGCCTGCTCAGCGCAATAAACCCGTCTTCAAAGGCCTGACTAACAGCAGAGGCTCCCGGAGAGCATGCTGAAGACACAGCAAGGTACGCTTTGGATGAAGAACAGGAAGGAGCGGGCCTGGGCCTCCTCTCTGGGCACTGGCTTTCACAGTACCAGCTGCCAAAGGAGGAAACCCATCAATGGTCCAGCTCAGCATGGCTCCTGTGAACTACGCCAATGACCAGCATGGCAAGACACCCCCGGAGCTGCGGTAACGGCACTTACGCTTGGAAGTAACCAACAGCTGGCTAACTGGACTCGGGCCCCTCAGCAGGAGGAAAATCCTGCCCAGTACTGTAAGCCTAGCCGGCGACCCATGGCAAGTGTGGTCATGCGTGGACCTTGGAGGAGAACGTCCTGTGTGTTCCAGCTCTGCCTTCGCCTATCCCTGCTCCCTCCTGCGGTCATAATACTCCAGTCACAGTGGCTCTTCTAAGATCCGGACACACTATTCTTCCCGGCGCAAGACATCTGCTTCTGCTTTTGCTAGAAATGTCTCCCACACCTGCAACTCGAAACACCAGGCTGGCCTGGAAGTCTCAGGGATCTGCCTGCCTCTGCCTCTGCCTCTGCCTCTGCCTCTGCCTCTGCCTCTGCCTCTGCCTCTGCCTCCTTCGTGTGAGGATTAAAGGTGTGTGCCACCATGCACACTAGAAACCCATTTCAAATGCTGAGCTTAGCATTCTAGGAGCAAGAAGAGACCCAGTGGGTATGGTCTGTTTTTAAGAGGATTATTGACAGGCTTTTAAAGAAACACAGGCACCTCATTAATCACTAATGCATTCACTGGATTTAAATAAATTCAACAACCCAGAGATACATCCAAGTATATTTAAGCACTCAGGAGACTTTTAAAATAAATAAGGTGTTTCCTGACTACAGGAAAGCCATACTGTCCACCCTCCAATGTCCCGGCCAGAGGAGAGGATCCACTCCCCAAAAGGGGTCTTCCTCCTCACCCCGACTTTATACCCTGACTCAAGGGGGGTCGTGGATAGAAAGAAAGCATTCTAGGGGGACGAAAAAAGGAAGCCCGGCCCTCTCCTGCTCCATGCCAAAGGTGAATACTTGATTTCAGTACCCGCCTCCCCCTTCTTCTCCCAGGCTCTGTAACAAGACAAGCTCTGAGGGAGAGGAGGGAAGAGGCAAAGCCAAGGCTACGGCAGCAGGTGTGGCCTGAGAATTCAGCGAGACAGGGGGACACAAGGCGGCCTTCCCCGGCCCTTCATGACCCTGAGCGGAGTTGACTCCTCAACTCAAGGCAGTCCTCATCCAGCCGGAGGGAGGGTGGTCTTTACACAGGTGGACAATGGAGAACCCCCTCGAGGGACAGAGGCCAGCTGAAGAGTGAAGCTCCCACGGCAGACGCAAGGCAGCATGTGGGGGACTCTGGGATGACAGTGCACTCCATGGCTCCTTCACAGGATCATGTCACTCAAACCCTCTGGGCAGAGGTGTTTATTATGAGGTAACTGGCGCAGAGGGCCCAGTGTCTCTGTTGGGTAAATCCTGGCAGCAGACGGGGCTGCCACATCACCTAATCGGTCTTAGGATACAGTTAGAACAGTGGCAGGAGTAAAGGAAATACCAAAGTAACCGTGCAGAAAACAAATTCCCCTTTTAAAGATACCACATTGCACTCGCTTCTGGAGCTGACAAGCCGTGGGCTTCGAGCAAGGCCGCGAGGCACTTGGGTCTTGACTCCTCAAACCCGCAGGGTGAACTTGAGCATCCCTTTCAGCCACACGCTTCTAATGAAAAGGATTTCCTTTCTTCT
Source organism: Pachyuromys duprasi (assembly GCA_028658305.1). Classification (NCBI taxonomy): domain Eukaryota; kingdom Metazoa; phylum Chordata; class Mammalia; order Rodentia; family Muridae; genus Pachyuromys; species Pachyuromys duprasi. Next base: position 56,254,093 of record CM053752.1, read on the forward strand.
TTCCTGAAGTTTTTGTTTGATCATCTCGGGAAGATGGAACTGAGGCATCTGGCTGATGATAGAGGAATATCTGGTAACAGGAGGGGGAACCCACTATCTGATGGTCATTGTACATGAGTTCTGTGAGAGTGAGCCCACTGAATTAGGAGGCCAACACTGGCAGGACACTAACCGGCCAGAGGTGAAGGGAGGCTGAGAAAGAAACACTGGATTTCCAAAGAGGGGAGGAAGTGGGAAGAGGAACTTGGCCAGATGGTATTGCTACAAGCCACAGAAGGGTCCGTGGAAATGAGCACAGACTCTCCGAAGGGGCCCAACTCTGAGGAGAGTCAGCAGGATGGAAGGAATAGCAGTCTCCTGTAACACCTATATAAGACTCTATCCGGACATTCTGCCTCAATACCCCAACACACACATACTCGCATACACACACACACACACACACACACACCTTGAGAAAGGTGCAAATGAGATAATCCTAAGGAAAAGTGTTCCTCTACAGTAATAAAGTTCTTTGTTTCTAACCCAGGAGTTTCCATGTCTCACCAGAGAAACAATGACAGACCAATGTATAGAGAAAAATCGAAGGTCCCTCACGGTTCTCAAAACTACCACTTTTCCTAGAAGTTTGCCGTGCCTGCGTCAAGGATAGTCTAGCTACTAGCACCTGTAACCAAGATCCCAGGTCACTAAAGGCAAGGCAAAGGCAGCGCCACCCTGCCAGCTGGGGCATGCCCTGGCAGCGAACTGCCCTTGGGCTGCAGTGCAGTAAGGAGCCTGCACTGGCCCATGCCAAAAGGCCATATGGAGAGGCCCTGGCACTGCGAAGAGAGGATGCCTGCCAGCCCCGCTGGGCCACCTGAGGCCAGTACCCAGCAGTTCTATTCACCAGTGACCTTAATGATGTGCAGACATCCTCAGATGGTGAATGCTTGCAACTAGTGAACACAGCCAGAAGAACAAGCCTGAAGACAAGGACATACTTGATGGAAGAGGGGGAAAGACAGTTTGCCCATAATCCTGCACCACGCTCCAGGAAAGGCACCGACTGCTAAGATGAGGAAAATCCCAATGTCTGAGGAGAATTGTACTCTGTGGGAAGGCTGTGGGGAAAGGGAGGCACTCTCGTTCAACAGGATTCAAAACACCACAAACTCCATGGAGAGAAATTCCTCTTCCTCCTCTGGCCCCTGTGGGCATTACACTTTTGTGACATACCTCCTTTCACATCCCAACACACATGTACACACATAAATAAAATCAAACTAAAATAATAAGTAAAATTTAAAAGAGCTTTTATCCTTTAACATTTTTCATGATGAAGTCACATGACTTAGAATTTGCCCCATAAGTATCCATTTGGTGAAGGGGGGACAGAAGTGGAAATGAGGCCATGTTTGTCCTGTGTTGCTCATGCTGAGTAATGGGCACGTAGAGATCCATTAGACACGTCGCCAAATTCACATTCTTGAAATACACAAGTAAAGTTTAGATCTTTGCAACATTTTATACAAGCTTGAAATGCTTTTTTAAATGCCTTAGGCTGTGATCAAGGGGTCCCAGATAACTTTGAGCAATGATACCCAGATAACATATATCCAGTAATTCATCATCTCTTGGTTGTGTGTGTGTGTACATGTCAATGTCATCTTCTCAAATAACTTTGTTATATTTCCTAGGGATTTTCATTTGGCTTTAGATTTCAGACTTTGGGATTTGGGACACCAAGAATAGTCAATGTCTGAATTTCTAATTCATGTTTGAAACAGAAAACATAAGTCTAAAACGCAACAGGCTTACATGAGACCCTTAGTTAACAAGCTCAGCAGCTTCCATTTAAATGATGTCTTCTTTAGAGCATTCGCTGGGTATTTCCTGAAACCTTACATAACAGCTGGCAGCCCCCTTTTCTGAAAAGAAACACCTGATTCACAAGAGTAAACACCAGAACAGAACCTCATTCATCCACTACCCAGACTCAGAACCAACCAGACGTGGAGTGACTTTCTAAAGACGCTGCAGCTTGGCATTTCAGCCCGTGGCCATCACTGACAATTAAGAAAGGGTGAGCACAGCTCAGAGGGACATGGGGGGGGGTGGCTATTCTTCACACCAGCAAGAAACAACACCCCACACTCAAAAAGGACACTGTCTGCATCAAGGCCAGCTAGAGAAACAGCCCAGGTCACAGCAGCTCCCCTGTGGTTTTCCATCAACAGTGGCCTGAACTCAAGGAGCAGAAAGGTCCATCATCCCCAGGACACCAGGGCAGGGACAGCTCCCTTGACAAGCAGAACGGTAATGAGATTAATCTTTGGGCACCCCTGCCCTACAGTGGATGATGTCATAAAAATGAAGAACATAATATGAACGACGGTCTCTAAGGTACATTGTTTAACATTCTAGTGTTAGCAGCGGTTGTTTAGCAGACTTTAAAAGCTTCCTCCTGTCCCTCATGTCGGTGCACACATTAATTCCAGTACTTCGGAGGCAGAACCAAGTGAATTTCTGTGAGTTTGGAAGGCGGGCCATCTTGGTCCACATAGAGAATTCCAGACCAATGAGGGCTACCTATAGACACCCTTTCTCAAAAACAGAAAGAAATGCAAAACGTCCTTGAAAGTGAGGAATAAGCTTGTCTCATTGACTCATTCCTTGGTTGTTACACAGCGCTGAATATTTGGAATTTGCAAAGGAGTTTAGAAGTGTTTTTGAGGAGTTGGACTAGTAACAGCAAGTCACCCTCTTTTTCAAACTTTATACCAACGTTGGCCTTAAAGGCAGCAAGACTGAGAAATCTAATAACACCAAAAGTCTACCTAGGACAAGAGCAGGCTGGCAGGCTGGCTTGGTGGATGCAGAAGCCTGATGACTGAATTCAACTCTTGGAACCCATGTGGAGAGAGCCTGCTCCCAAAAGTTGTCCTCTGACCGCCCCCCCACACACACACACAAACACTGAATAAATAAAACTTAATTTTAAAATTGAAAATAGAGCTGGAAAGATGGCTCAGATGCTAAGAACACTTGCTACTCTATCATGAGGACAAGGGTTTGGAGCCCAGCACACCTGCTGGACAGTTCACAAACATCTGGATCTCTGGATCCATGCGACCCAGTATCCTCTTTGGCCTCTGTGGGCACCTTCACGCTTGAGCATATCACACAGAAAGAGAGAGAGACAGAAAGAGAGAAGAGAGAGAAGAAGAAAAACAACATTTTAAAATTTAAAACAAAAGCAGTCATTGGAACACAAACAGGCTCGTTTGTGAGTTGTCTGTGGCTGAGATGGCACCGAAAACAGAGAAGCTGAGAAAGTGCAAAAGAAACCCTATGCACCCTAAATCCTAGAATATTTACTATCTAGCCTCTGACCTTGACCTCTGGTCTCCATGAGTTTACAGCCGAAAGCAACAGCAGCAGCTTGTGACTGAGCTTCGGGGTCAGGAAGGGAAGTTGTTTGGGACCCTCTGGTCCTGCAGTGAAGCTGCTGGGAGACACGCTGGAGGGAAAGCCTTCGCTGCAGGCTGGCGGCTGCCTTCACAGTGTGCAATGGGGAGTCATGGCACTCTGAGAATAGCCTGCCCTCGATCCCTCTGTGTCACAACTTCCCACCAGCAAGAGTGAAAGGCATTGGAACGGGGCTGCGAAGGGCCAGTTCAAAAGCTGTCATAAATATTAGGGAGACAGCGATGAGGAACTGAACTGGCAGCCTGATGAAAGAGCTACCCCAGAGAAGAGACCACCCGGTTCCAAACGAGACAGGCCTGCATGCATTCAGACAGGCCTCATGGCCCCCTGCCTCTCCCATCTGTTGGATGGAGATAAGTGAGGCAGGTAACAACCATGGGCTGTTTGGCGCCGGAGAGGCACCTGGTGAATGCAAACAATGCTCAGGAGACAATGCCTGCACTCATGTGTGCATGCTCACTCACCCCTTATCAGCCCCACCAGTAAGTCTGGGCCTCACTGCTGCACCGCGCCTGCCTGGAAAGTGAGTCTGAGAGAAAAATCACAGAACATGATCTTGGTTCCAGACATGCTCGCTGTTCCCTGTGGTCCTGAAACCTGCATCCCTCCTCTTAGGAAGGGTGCATAGGCCACTGCAGCTTCTTTGTAACCAATGCCTTGCCCCGTTGTTATGGCAACCAGTTTTCCTAACAGCCTTGCTATTTTCTACAAACCTTCTGGTTTCCTCATGTGCTAAAGCCCACAAGCTGGGAATTTTTATTTTTTAACTTCCACAGGGAATGCAGTCAGCTCTTAAAATTGGCCAACTTGGCTGTCTGAAGCTTCCCTGACAGAAGCCCCCAGCTTCACCCTGCACAAGAAACCTCCATAAGCCGGGTGTGTAGCAGCACACACCTTAGGAAGCAGAGGTAGGTGGAACTCTGAGTTTGAGGCCAGCCTGGTCTACAGATCGAGTTCAGGGAAAGAGGTGGGAGAGGGAGAGAGGAAGGGGAGAGGGAGAGAGGAAGGGGAGGAGGAGGGGGAGACGGGGAGAGAGAATACAAGCTCCACAAAAGTTCCTCTCATGAGAAACTGTTTCCATGAAGCTGGTACCTCAGTCTCTGGACCGTATTAATCTTGCAAGAAAGTGAAGCAGAAAGAAACAGCACAGAATTCAGTGTCAGAGGGTCATTCTACAAGATTCAAGGTTAGAATAGCAATGAATTATTTTGAAATTATTTTCAGGAGTGGGGTTGAAGCCCAGGGGTACATGACTTGCCTGGTTTGTATAAGGCCCTGGATTTATACCCTAAAACCTCAAAAAAAAAGTTATGTATTTTAGCATTGACACATGTATCTCATACTCACACTTGCTATGTGGCAGAGGGTGACCTTGAATTCGTGACCTTCCTGTTTATACCTCCAGTGTGTTAGGATGACAGTATGTCACTCACCTGGTTTTAGGAGGGGCTTGGGTTCAAACCCAGGACTGTGTCCACACTAGGAAAGCACTCCGCAAGCTAAGCTGTATCTCCAGCCCCTACACACGCACTGTTTTAAAAATGTTTACCTTATATACTCATGTGACACATGAAAACATTTATATGTTATTACAGCAGAATCTTAATACTAATGGCCATGCTGCCTTAGGTCCTGGGGCTGGTCTGTCTCTCCCTCTCATCGATTCTTCCTCTCCTCTCTTGCCCTTGCTGACTGTACCTTCTCTCTGACCACAGCCTTAGCATGAGAGGTACAGCCATCGTGCTGGCTTTCCCTTCTTCCTTTCTCCTTTGCCAGAAAAGCCATGAGCCCTTGTAGATGGCATGTTCTCAGCTGGAAGCACTGGTTCCCAACGCTTCTCCTGCTAGGAATACCCGGGACCATTCCTGGCACTGACAAAAGCTCACTTGGTGCTGGGAGCTTGGCTGTCCAGCTAAAGGGCACACTCAGAAGAATACTCTGTTCTGCTCCTCCCTTCCTTCCCACTGAAACAAGACAGCGTAGGAGCTGGGAGTGGCTCGGTGGCTAAGCACACTTAACTGCTCTGGCAAAGGACAGGAATTTGGTGCCCAGCACTCATGTTGGGTGGCTTGTAACTCTAGCTCTACCTTGAACCTTTGCCTCTGGCTTTTGGGGGTGCCTGCACTCGTGTGCACATACCTAGGTGAAGACCCACACATATACACAAAAGTTAAACAATAAAAATATTTGAATATAAATAAATAAGACAGTCTGATATTTTGTAGCCATGAGGTAAAGTGTAAATGCTAAGAATGGCAGAGCAGGAAATGCAAAGGAGCCCAGGTCCCTGAGAGCCTCTCGGACAGTTGCAAGTTCCCACCTCTAGACTTCGGCTGCAGGTCCTCTGCTTGCTAAACTGCCTTCTATTCATGCAACCAGATACCATTTCTAGTGTCACAGAAGAGTGACAAAGGTCCTTTTCATTCAACAGATGCCCACTCTGCTGAGCTCGATGCTAAGTGTTCGGGTTCCAAAGAGTGAGTCAGTGAGGCCTTGACCTCGTGAGATCAGGAAGCAATGAGACAAAGACTAATGCTAGGAAGGAAGTAACCAGTCCCTGGAGAAAGCTGGTTTCCCCGAGGAGGAACTAAGAGCTGAAGAAAGGGGTGGGGTTAGGCATGTAAAGCAGTGCTGTGCTCAGAGGAAGCATATTCTAGCAAATGCTAAGGCCTGGTAATGAGGAGAGGCTCAGCGTATTCAAAGACCAAAGAGCCCATATCGCTGGGCCTCTCAGAGTGAGAGCTGCTGGAGATGCAACAGAGAAGGAGCCAGGTGAGATGACCGGGGAATGAAGAGAGGGGTTGGGATTCTTATTTTACAGAGAGGACAAAAGGAAGGGGTTGGAGAGATGGCTCGGGGTTAAGAACACTGGCTGCTCTTCCAGAGGACCTGGATTCAATCCCAAGCATCCATGTGGAGCCATAGGAGGATCTGTGACTTCAGTTCCTGGGGATAGGATGCCCTCTTCTGACCTTCATGGTTATTGATTGCATCTATGTGGTGTACAGACACTCATACAAATAAATTAAAAAACAAAAAAGAAGCTGGGCGCTGTGGCACACACCTGTAATCTCAGCGCTCAGGGAGGCAGAGGCAGGTGGATCTCTGTGAGTTCAAGGTCAGCCTGGTCTACAAAGTGAATCCAGGACAGCCAAGGCTACAGAGAGAAATCATGTCTTGAAAGGAAGAAGGAGAAGAAGAAGAAGGAAGGAAAGGAAGGAAAAGAAAAGGAAGCAATCAGAAAATATTGGCTAAGGGTAACAACACTTGACTTTCATTTAAAAGATTATTTCAAAAACAGGCCCAAGAGTCTTTAATACCAGCACTTGGAAGGCAGCGGCAAGTGGATCTCTGAGTTCAAGGCCAGCCTGGTTTACAGAATGAGTTCCAGAATAGCCAGGGCCACCCAGAGAAACCCTGCCTCGAGAAACCAAAAAATAAAGTAAAAGATTGCTCTCTCTGCTAGTCTTGGCGGTAGCATACCTGTAACTCTAGTACTTAGGAAGCATGGGGGAGTCCAAGGATAATCTGGAATCTGGCCTACACAGTGGGGCCCTGTCTCAAAGAGAGGTAGGGAAGGAAGGGAAGAAGATATTTTTCTCCCTGTGACAAGAAAATAGATGTCAAGGGTCTCAGTAGGGGCAAGTTATTGCAGAGGTCCACGTGGGTGGGCTGATGAAGTGGGTGATGAAATGGGCTCTTTGAGGGCCAGTGGAATACAGAGAAGACTGTCGCCCAGATCAAGCTGCAGACAAGGTCTCCCTGTGCGCTGTCACAACAGCCTTGCCTGTGAGCCTAGCCTGCTCCCCTCTACTCAAACTGGAGGAGAGGACAGTAAAATGGTTTAAATTCTGAGGTGGCAAAAATCGAATTCTAGGGAAACAAGGATCCTCACTCCATAATGAGAGCGCTGGAGACTCAGAGGAGCAAAAACTAGAAATCTATTTTCAGTTCTGTAGAAGTGGGGGTACACAGGGTTAGGGAGCTGCTGGGGAGAGGGGAGTGGTCATCCTGGACAAATGTCAAAAATGATCAGCACATCAATTTGGCACAAAACAGTGCTCTACCATCCCTGATTACAAAAAAAAAAAAAAGTGTCCTTTCTTCCCATAGACTGGTGGTCTAGAGAGTTACAGTCTCTACCACTGATCTACACAGTCCACACCCCAGATTCCCCACTCTGTGGGGGATTGAGATGCCCCCCTTTTCTGACAGGGGGTTCAGTCAGGTAGAAAGCTGTCTAACTTTCTTTTTTTCTTTCTTTCTCTTTCTTTCTTCCTTCCTTCCTTCCTTTCTTTCTTCCCTGCCCCCCTTAAGCAGGGTTTGTCTGTGTAACCCTGGATGTCCTGGAACTGGTCTGAAGGTTAGGCTAGCCTTGAACTCAGAGATCCTCCTGCCTCTGTTTCCCAATTTGCTGGGATTAAAGGTGTGTGCCACCACCACCCAGCTGGCCTGACTGGAACTTTTCAACATAAGGTAAAATTTAGAAAGTAGCCAGGCAAGCAGGTGCCAGCTTAGCCAGGGAAAACAGGGGCCTCGTGCCTCCTGCTTAGCTATGAGTCACTGACCAGCTAGCTCTAAAGCACTGGAAACAGGCCATAACGGCAAGACCGTACCAGAGACTTCACAGCAAGCATTTGGCTTCTTTTGGTATTCAGGGAAAGTGAGTGCACAGCACTCAAGCCCTAAGAGGGGCTTATCCTAATGGGGAATTAATAGACTGGCTGGGCGGGGTGAGGCGCGCTTCCCAGGTTCGGAGCATGCACTGCGCGAGACACTGACAGCATCAGACACCTCCCTCTCCAGCGGTCCCCGGCAGCTCAGGCCAGGGATATAGGAAGCAGAGGAGCAGGGTGACCCAAGACTTGGCATGATAAAGCCAGACAAGGCTGAGCAGGTCAGTAGAGAGGTCCTGGGTGAGATGGTGCAGCCAGAGCAGAGACTGAGTACCCTCAGAGATGGTTAATTCTCTGGAGGTTCCCGTCCCTCCAGAGAAGCTGAAGCCCAGGATGGCTGAGACCTCAGTGTGTGGCTCACGGCCACACAGCTAACGCCTGCAGTTATGCTCAGATTTCTTAACTCTACAGCTATGCTGTCTTCAAGCAGAGCAGCAAGGAAGGGGGCAAAGAAGGGGAGGGGAAAAGAGGGGACAGGGTCACAGTACATGCTGCCTTGGTGGCATAGGGAGGAAGTGCAGGATGCTTAAGCCGAGAGACCTCAGGGTCTGTCTGTGTGGACCCAGGAGGGTGGCTGCATCAGAGCACAGGGCAGTGGTTTCAAGATGGTGGTTGAGTTCTTGGTTGGATCCCAGCCATAAGGCATCTGGCTAACAGCACTGACTCAGCTTAGCTCACTGTCCACAAAAATGCTGATGCAGACATTAAGAAGACCAAGACTCAAAGCGTCACCATGAAGAAGGCTAACTGAACCTGAGTCTGTGGGGATTTGCACCATTTGTAAAGCAGATGTGGCTTCCAGCTTTGCTTCCGTACACAGAAGCCTCCTGACCAGGCATGGCCCCTGCCCTGGGGGACTAGGGCTGGCAATGGATGGAGTTGTGTCAGACAGAATAGAGAAAGGCCAACTTGCCTGACTCCATGATATCTGAGACTCAGAAAGGTTGCTGGTACCTCCAACTACACCCCACCCAAACACAGAGGCTGTGCTGGCTAGTTTTATGTCAACTTGACACAAGCTAAAGTTGTCTGAGAAAAGGAAACCTCAATTAAGAAAAGGTTTCCATAAGATCAGGATGTAGGCCACTTTGAAAGTCAGTCTAGCAATTTCTCAGAAAATTGGGAATCTCTCTACCTCAAGATCCAGCTATACCACTCCTGGGTATCTACCCAAAAGACGCTCTACCATGCCACAAGGACACTTGCTCAATTATGTTCATAGCAGCTTTATTTGTAATAGTCAGAAACTGGAAACAACCCAGATGCCCCTCAACCAAAGAATGGATAAAGAAAATGTGGTATATTTACACAACGGAATATTACTTGGCTATTAAAAACAATATCGTGAAATTTACAGCTAAATTAATGGAACTAGAAAATATCATCCTGAGTGAAGTAACTCAGATCCAGAAAGACAAGCATGGTATGTACTCAGCTATAACTGGATATTAGCTGTAATGTAGACGATGGCCACACTACAATACACAGACCCAAAGAAATGAAGTAACAAGGACAGCCTTTGAGCTCAGAGGAGAAACCTTACCTAAGACTCCTAGCAATGGGGCATACAGAGCCTGAACAGGCCATCTCCTGTAAGCAGTCAAGATTTCCAGTGGATGGAAGGGACACCAACTCAGCCACAAAACTTCCTACTTACAATGTGCCCTGCGTACGAGACGTGCAGGGCAATGAGTGGCTCAGAAACTGTGGAAATGGCCCACCAGCCATGAGAGGCGCCTGTGACTCTTCCAGGAGCCAGAGGCTGGATAACCCAGAGACCCACGAGAGAACCAAACATCAATGGCGAAAAAAAGTCAATGAATTTGTTCCCAATGATATTCTAGATATTGGAGCCTAGCACAGAGAAGCTTCACCCAGCAAGGGATGGAAACAGATGCAGAGACTCACAGCCAAACATTAGGTGGAACCTGGGAAATCCCACGGAAGAGGGGGAGGAAGGAATATAGGGGCCAGAGTGGCCAAGGACACCACAAGAAAACCTACAGAATCAATAACCTTGAACCCACAGGGCCTCACAGAGACTGAATCACTGACCAGGGAGCCTGCATGGGACTGACCTAGGCCCTCCACACATAACGCTATGGTTGTGCAGCTTGGTTTTCTTGTGGGACTCCTAACAGTGGGAGCAGGAACTGTCATTGACTCTGCTGCCTGCCTTTGGGACTCTTTCCCCCTACTGGGTTGTCTTGTCCAGCATTAATAGAAGAAGAGGTGCCTATTCTTATAAAAACTTGATATGCCATGTCTGGTTGATATCCATAGAGGCCGGCCCTTTCCTGAAGAGAAATGGAGAAGGAGTGGATTGGGGGAAGGGGGCACTGGGAGGAGAGGAAGGAGGGAAAACTGTAGTAGGGGTATAAAATAAATAAGAGAGAGAGAGGAGAGACAGAGAGACAGACAGAGCAGGCTGTAGGCAAGCCTGTAGGTCTTAATTAGTGATCAACGGGGGAAGGCCAAAACCATTGTGAGTGGTGCCATCCCTGGGATGGAGGTTCTATAAGAAAGCAGGCTGAGCAAGCTGTGAGGAGCAAGCCAGTAAGCAGCACCCCTCCATGGCCTCTGCATCAGTCCCTGCCTCCAGGATCCTGCCCTGTTTGAGTTCTTGTCCTGACCTCCTTCGATGCTGAACAGTGCTGAACAGCATTGTGGAAGTATAAACCAAATAAACCCTTTCCCCACCAAGCTGCTTTGATCATGGTGTTTCACCACAGCAGTAGACACCCTGGCTAAGACAGAGGCCATCATGCTCCCACAGGATAGACTGGACTTCCCAGAGAACAGCTGGGAAAATATAAGGCAGCATGCCCCTCCCGCAGAGCACGCACAGGTACTTATGCAGGTGTGTTTATCACGGGTGTGTTTGCCCTGCATAGAATTCGCTGGCACTTAACTGCCTTTGCTTCACAGTGAAAGGAAAAGAAGGAAGAAAAGCCCTTTCACTCATCCAAGGCTTTCTTCCCTTGATCTTCTTCCGACAAAATAGATTCTCACTCCTAGCACTTTCACGGTTTAAAGCAAGTGAGTGACTGTGTGTGCATGTGAGTGTGTGTGTGTGTGTGTGTATGAGTGTGTGTGTGTATATGAGTGTGTGTGTGTGTGAGTGTGTGTGTGTCTGAGTATGTGTGAGTGTGTGTCTGTGAGTGTGTGTGAGTGTGTGTGAGTGTGTGTGTGTGTGTGTGTTCACCACACGTAAGTGCAGGTGCTTTAGAGACCTGAGAAGCTGGATCTCCCTGGAGCAGGAACGACAGCCTGATGTTGGTGCTGGGACTCAAAATGGGACCACTGTGCCCCATTCTCTACAACTAATGCCATCTCTTCAGTCCCACTTTCTTAATTTTAATAAGAAATACATATTTCCTTTTAAATCAGAAAATAGTGTTATTCTTCCCAGAGACGTCCACCTTTAGTGGGACCTGGTGATTCTGAAAGCAGTGGCCCCTACAGTGCCACTCTGCAGAGATGGGCACACACAGGCCACCAAGGCACAGGGAGGGACATGTTCAGTGCCACAGAGCCGCAGGAACCCAGCCCTCAGTCATGTAAATGCTGGTACGGACCACCCACACTGGGGGAATAATTATATAAAATAAAAACAGAACGAATGGGGAGAAAAGAGGGTTAGAAATCCCTGCTGAGGTTTCCCATTTTGTGGACACTGCCCACCGTTTAGAGAGCTGAGTTCCCATCAGGCTCTTCTACTTCCTGGCTGGGTGACCCTGTCCAACCTGTTAACCTCAGTGAACCTCAGTTTCTTCTTCCTGAAAAAAGGTGATGACAATGGTTTATGAGCTGGCTCTCGTTTGTTTATTTTTCTCATGGTTTTTTGAGACAGGCTCTCACAGAGCCCATGCCAGTCTTGAATTTGCTAGGTAGCCAAGGACGACTCTTGATCCCCTGATCCTCCTGTCACTACCTCCCAAATACTGAGGTGACAGCATAGATCCTGTTTTGGTCTGTGCCTCCTGCCTGCTAAGCAAGCACTTCAATAACTGAATCACAGCCCCAACCTCTGTGGGGTTGTTTTATAGAGTAATATAAGTAAATTCAAAAATAAAGACACACACACACACTAGATGTTCAATAAGTGCTTCTCAGATCTAACTAGCAGTGGAATAGACTCAAGCTTGGGAGAAAACACAGAAATCCTCTTACTGTTCCCAGAGTCCAGTGTCTCTGTTTACAACAAGGTACCACACAGCACCCAGCTCAAACATTAGAAATCCCACCAGAGTTGTCCCTCCTCTGAAGACAAGAAGCCCAAGGTCAGGGTGTAGACAATGCTGCCTCCTGAGAGCTGTGAGAGGGCCTGTGTCCCAGGCTTCCATCCTGGCCTCTGGATTCCTGCTGCATCCTGTGGTACTCAGGGCGGTTCTAACACCTTGTCTTGAAGAAGCATCACTCATCTCTGCTTCCACCTCCACATAAACCTCTCTCCATGTGTTTGTCTCCAAATTTCCCCCTTTATAAGGTCACCAGTCACACTGGATTAGGACCCTCCCTCATGACCTCATTTTGTAAAGATCTTGTCCCCAAGTAGGTTAGGATTTCAGCATATGAATTGCAAGGGATGAGTTGTTTCATCCCATTGATTCCAATTTGAGCTAAGAGTATGCCCAATGGGTCTATAGTACAGACAGGAGTCAAGATCGCCTTTAGATGGCTGGAGAAGTTCTGTGGGTGTTCTTTCACAAATGGAATTTGTGGTTGAAACCAAAATGTCTGCTGGGGGTAGCTAGATGCTCTGGATCAGACACAGAAAGGCACCAGGCAGATTCAGCCAAGAACAAGAGGTTCCGACAACCAAGTTTACTAATGAGGTGCACAGACACTAGATGAAAGATGATCCTGAAGGTGTCCACACATGAGGAGCTTCTGATAACAGAAGAAGACAGGTATAGCCCCTTGATGGTGGATAGAAAGCCATCCTTTCCCCACCAGGACCTATGCAGTCAGGAGGTGAGTCTGGTATGCTGCTGCACCAAGCAATGGAATCACCTCAAAGCATAGCTGGTTAAGTCAGAATTATTTTACTGAGTGTCTAACTGGTACTGCCTGAATGTCTTGTTTTCTCTGCCAGTTAAAGAATTAAAAGGCACTTAGCAGCAGGGGAAACCTCAGACAGAGCCAACAGAATCATCCTGTAAAGAAGAGTGAGGAAAGACACACAGCAAGACATGCAAAGAAAAAGACCCTCTACAAGGTAGACTCAGGAAGCTGGACCCTGTCTCCTTGCTGGGTTTTTGTTGTTGTTGTTGTTTTGTTTTGTTTTGTTTTGTTTTAAGATCTTTGAGGGGGAAATCTTCCTTCCCCAGTTTAGGGGTGGTCAGTTTGAACAAAGATGAAGTCTGATAGGCCCACAAGTTTGGGGTACACGTGTTCTGTACTGGCCTTGAACACGTTGGGCAGGTCCACAGGCAGGGTTATAGGGTACCTGAAGAGAGGCCTAGTTATAGGGTACTTAAATAAGTCAAATGGAGTTTTTATTACTGTTGGTGAGACTGTCCCAAGCAGATTAGTGGGAGCAGCCTCAGCCTCCAGCTGGTTTTTAAGGGCAAAAACTGCAGTTGTAACATATTCAGAAAGGCAGCTCTGAATAAGCTCTGAAAAAGCAGCAAGCAAGTGCTGTTACAGAAGCAGAGAGATAGCAGTTAAATGGTCAGGCAGTTAACCTTTAGCTCAGAGTCACATGGTATAGGAATTTATGGCTGGTCCAGAGCCCAGTTTTACCCAAAATAATTTTACTACTTAAAGTATTCTTAGGAAAACTTTTATGAGATGACATAGCTGTAGTTTAGTAACCCACTACAGGGGAACCTCACAGTAGCAGAGAAAGCCTGCCAAGCCTTTGTCTTAAGCTACCAGAGTTTCGTGTCAGGAGGGGGAGGAAGAGGCCAACCATCTTGAAAGTTTGCCATCTTTATTGTCTAGTCATGGCCCCTTTCCCCATCCTTCTGCCTATTGAGAAATCTATCAGCTCTTTGTCCCTCAAAAGGGCTGGGCAATGCCACATAGCCTGTGCTGACGCTGTCAGCAAGAGCAACCATGAAAACTCAGCACTTCCTAAAAATGTATAAACTGCTTGGGTTTATTATCACCTGATTTATCTAGTACCCTTTACAAAACAAATACACAAACAAATCCCTTATAACGAGAAGTTTTTTGCTGGAGAGATGGTTTAGTGGGTAAAGGCATTCACCATGCAAGCCTGAGATTAATCCTCGGAACTCACAGAAAGGAGAAAGAAGAGAAATGGCTACACAAAGTTGTCCTCTGACATCCACAGGGTACTGTGGAAAGCATGCCCGCACCCATCATTCATGCTTTCACATGCACAGCAATTAAAAGGAAAATAAAAGATATGTGTTTAGCAAAAGGAAATGTTTTCTTATTATACAACAACTAAGTAGGCAAGAACCTGAACAACATGAGTAGATGGAACTGATGAGGAGAAATAACTTTTTCCCTGGGGTCTACAGGAAAAAAAGATACATGAGCTTGTTAGATTATTCTTTCAGGAGAGCACCCTCAGGACCCCAGCTCAGCCATGCACTCCTTTACGTAGCCTACCCATCAGCCTGAAGGAGGTAGACAGGGCCAATCATTATTTTAAGACAGAAACACCAGTAGTAACAGGAATATAGAAGGAGCTGGGGCTGAGGTGGGTAGTTTCATGCACAGGAAGACCCAGGTTGGGGGTTCTCCCCAGGACTGCCCCTCTCAGGACGTATATGAGAGGAGCCAGGCTGCTTTTCTCCAACTTCCTCCCTGAGAAGGGGCCTTGGGAGCACATCTTCTTCAGGTTCCTTGGCTCTTCTGTGGTCTGTGTACACAGTTCCCCGGGCAGAATGAACTGCTTGGCCCTTGAATTCCTCCTGCATGGTGGACCATGCTACATGGCTTACACAGCTCTGTGCTAAATGTCTACATGAATGAATAGAAGAACAAATAAACATCTTTCCTCTTCAGCTTATAAACATGGGAAACAAAGGCCTCAAATGTTCTGCTATCAAGATGAATGAAAGTCAGCAAACTTAAGCAGCAATTGGGAACCACTAAGATGAACTTTTACAACAGTAAATGGAAACACCTTAAATGAGGGTTACAAAGCACGATTGTGTTAAGGCAAGATTCACAGGATGGGGTGGAATCATTGTTCAATATCATTGAGTGCCATCTATATTCCAATTACTGTCCCAAGCACGGGGTTTATAGCAGAGAAAGCACAATATTCCCAATACAACAGGATTTCAATTTAATTAGAAAGAAAGATCCAAGGATTTTAACTAGTCATGAGCCTAATGTGAGTCATCAAGGAAATATGCAAACCAGCCTTCATTGAGTTTACCAATGCCAGGGGAAGTGCATCCATGGGGTCCCTTCACATTGCCCCATGTGTTTTCCTACACAACTGGGCAAACTCTAACCCAGTGTTGCTCATGTCAAGGAAAGACTTGCATAGAGTAGTGCATTTAGAGAATTAGTGAAGCCCATATGAGGCAAGAAGATGGTCACAGTATTGCACGTTTGACCTGGAAGATTGAGAATAGGAGGAGATCAACAGCATCTTCTGGGATCAAGAGAGTTGTTTATGCAAGACATGATACCACAGGGCTGGAGTTCATCAGGTGGAAGCCACAGGAAGTAGAAAGTCTCAGAGGTAGGTGCTCTGCAGAGGTGGAAGAAGCTTCCTACCCTAAGAAGGATAAGACACCGGACTGGTGCTGCCTGACCCAGACTGGATTATCAAGAGATTTTGCTGGGCTTTGCATCCCATTAACTGGAAAATCAAGACTTTCAAAACCAACCCCCATTGATGGTAGGGGGTGTTTAAAAGTGTGGGGTTTGTCTTCAGAGAAAGCTGGACCCTAGTTCCGGGATGGAAAAGTTGCTCAGGACCTTCTAAGCCTCTTTCCTGGGGTTATAAACCCAGGAGGAATCCACAGGAAGCAATGGTTCCTAGCTCATCCTTGTTGTCCACCTTAACTGGGATGATTTGCATAGAGTCAGCTACAGTGCCTGACCTTTCAGAAGCCATCTTTTGAAAGGCCGAACATCTTCACTTTATTTGTCCTCTAGCTTATTTGGGTAAATCATTTGCCCAAACTCCCCAAGCTAGCACAATTGTTTAAAACTATAAAGAACTAGTTGAGAAATTTTTGAGGTGTTTTACTCTCTAAATAGACACTTGTAATTTTAAGGTGAGACCGGCAATGAAATGGAGATGGGACCAGGCGGGTTGTGGCAACATCAGACTCTCACTCTTCTTGGAGAGCCCACACACAATAGAGGGAAAACAAACAAACAAATCAGTCCAGCAAACTGATTTGATAAGACTCCATCCATGCCAGACTGATTCCACTTCCTACTTGGGTAGAGTTTGGAAATACAGGCAGATGACGGAGATCAGCTGCTACAGTCTTCAACTCTGACCAACTAACCATGGGATCTAAAAACTTAATCATGTTCTTCTGGTTGTTGGAAACAGCCTCCAAAGACAGGAAGCCAAGCCTCAGGGTCAGTTGTGAGTGAGAGGGATGGGGAACAGGCAAGAAACTCAGTTGTGGAACTGGTATAAAAATAAGCCTCCCACCACCCACGGTAAAATTCGGAACTCTTACACAAACGCTGATGGAACTCTTGTCATATGGCACGCCCTCCATCTGGAAGGTGGGAGAAAGCTGAAGTGAGTCTAAGGAACTGTGCTTGAATGGAGCTTCTTGGTAGGCATGGTTGTGGACTTTGGGTGTGGTAAGCCTATGAAATCCTCAGGCTGGACCACAAGCTTCCGTAGAGTGGGATAATATTGGGGGAGAGACTTTTTATTTTGAAGCAGAAGCTGTGGGGCCAGAAGGATGCTTGGGAGAACCTCAGTAAACTCACTCAGGCTGGAGGTGTCCGGCTGGAAAGACTACAAGGAACGGAGTAAAGGGAGAGTGTGTGAATGGCTGAGGCGCCTGAAGGGCAGGGTCAGACCGAGTGCCTGCTGACTGAGAAGAAAATCATCAGTTGATTCTCAGCCTTCGGGAGAAAACTTTCATGAAACCTCACCTCATGGCACCATGCCCTGAGCACAGAAGACAGAGTCAGTCAGTTCTAAGGTTAAGGTTGCCAAGAGAAAGGCAGCTCCCATTTGACATTCAGCAAGAGGGACCAGGACCCCAGGGAGAAGGGAGTCTTGAGCACTAAGGGACCTGGAGGTAAGTGGGTGAGGGAATTTCCAGATGGGGACATCGGAGAGTCCATTGGCCTCCGGGGCCTTCTCCAGCTCTAGCCCCTAGGACAAAGGCATCCTGGTTATTTTGAATCCAGCCCCTCCATTCGGCTGTCTCCATCAGGAAAGGACGATTAGGTACAGAGACTGGGTTTCTGATTCCATATGCAGCATAGCCACAGAAAGCCATGGGCTCACTAGAGAACCTCCTAAAAAGTACACATAGGGCAGGGAGGCTGGGAGGAAGAACAGAATGGGGAATCCTGGCTATGGCCCGGGATAGCAGAAACCCACAGATTTATAACTTTCTCAGATGATGCGAGCTGGTTAAAGATGATTATTCCCAGACTTCAAAGCCACAGGAAACAAGCCCCTCTTTCGTTCCCACCCAACACCAGTCACTCCATAGAACTTAAGCGCATGCAAAACTCATTCTGGTCTTCAAAAGTACCCCTCCACTCTGACTGAAATTTCTTGGGAAGTTAAATGATGCTGCCCCTCTAAGACACTGTCCCTGAGCTGCACTGAGCCCCTCTGAGTGATACTGCCTTCAGGGCCGCCCTGCCTGTAAGGCTGTGACCGTGTGTGGAACTGTTCCACCAATGAGTGTGCCTGTTCTGCGCCTCACATGTGGCAGGAACCCAATTTCATGATACAACACAGCAAGAATAATGAATAAATGTTGGAAAAGACTTGAGGAACATGTGTGTGTTTATTCAGCCAATCTGCAACAACTCTGACACCTGTACAACACACACACATACAGACACACACACAGACACGCACACGCATGTGCGCACAGACACACATATGTGCATGCACATGCACTCTGAGTGCTATCAATACAACTGTACTTCGTTGTTTTCCATGCTGAATCTTCCCAACCTGATTTCCCTGCAGTGCTGCCTGGCCTTGGACCTTGCAGAGAAGTATGACACTTTCTTGGGAAATGCTGTCCCAGCTAACATTCACAGAACCTTCAGGGGCCTGCCTTACCCTCCTCTGCTCTGAGCTCAGCCGGCACACCGGCACACCGTTTGGGAACCTGCTGGATCCGTCAGTGCAGCAGCATTGTCGTGATAGCCATTACGGTCACTGGGAGTCCAGCAAGTTTAAAACAAACCAGCGTTACCACAGTTTTCTCAGGCAGGGGCTCATGCCATCACCACAGCTACTGGGAGGTGGGGATGGGAGTCTGGAGAAGGAAGAATACTTGAGCCCAGGAGCTCAAGGCCAGTCTGGACAATATAACCAGATTTGGTGTCCATTTAAAAGAAAATAAAAGAGCAAGCATTGCTACCAAAGGCATCTGTCTATTCCCGAGATTAGAGTAATGACAACACAAGGGGATCAGGCAACAGTTAGGACACTGGAAACCCAAGTGGTGATCTATGTAACAAGAGGTGAGGTTTGAGTGTTTTCCTTTTGACGTCACCAACACATTTAGGGTCAAAGGTTACTCTAATTCAACTGTATCTACCTCTGCAGTATTTTTGTGAGTGTCTGCTTTAAATCAAATCCTGACTTGTGACTAAACCAGAAAGTTTTCTGCATGTCCTTGTCAGGTTTCTGCTGACCGAGGAATGACCTAGGCAAGAATATTTACAGTCAGTCTTTTACATCTTGCTCCACATAAAGTATCCAAGCATGGTGGGATAGGAGGTAGGTTCTGTACTGTAACAGAACTGCTTGGAAAGTCAGCCCCAGGGCAGAACTGGTGAGGGGCAGCCACGCACTGTACCAGGTTAGGCTTTTGAACGCAGTGGGGCTCATTCCCAGTAGGAGGGATGGAGGAGGAGACAAAAAGACTCCACCCAGGCGATTCTGCTCAAGATCCTTGTCTATACACCAAAGGTGTGAGGCCAACTGGCCCAGTGGGTGGAAAATCGCCAGATTGAGCACAAAGGTGGCCGGGGGAAGCTGGACCAAAGCTGGGTAAAAGCCCGCCTGGTCAGCTGGGAAACGCGCGGTGAACTGAGGGCTAGGTTTGTGGTGAAGTGGGCTGTCCTTTCGCCCACTCACTCCTCTCCAGAGCCAAGGCATATGCACTGGCAGGCAGAGGCCAAGAAGTGTGGTGTTGCAGGATGCACAGGGTTAGCTCAGTCCTCTGGACTCAGTGCTCTGGACGCTCTCCTTGACCTACTCCCTGGGCTTGAGGCTGCCAGCTGGTCAACCTGCGTGTCCCGCTCTACGTCTCTGCCTGTCACCCCACCCACAAGCACGCCATGGGGTTCCTGGCTGCCTGGGGCTCCCCTGCAGCTTCGGCTGGTCGCGGGCAGCCGGGCCTGGAGGGCGTGGGGCGCACTCACCCGCGTGCAGGCCGCCGGCCTCGGGGCCACTGTCCGCGGCGGCGGCGCTGGGCAGCGCATCCGAGTCGGTGTAGGTGAGCCAGGTGGACTCGGTCTCCCGGGTCCAGCTCTCGTAGTAGCGGGGCTCGATGGCATCGGCCCGGCTCCCGCCGCAGCCCATCCTCCCGTGTGGCGGGCGAGCCCGGCGGCCGCTCGGGTTGCTGCGGCTGCGGCGGCTGCGGCTCAGCCTGGGCGACGCAGCTCCGGCCCGCGAGGAGGAGGCGGCGGCAGCGACATCGGTCCCCTAGCCGCCGAAGCCGCCGCCAGCGCCAGGCTCCCGGGAGCCCGCCGCCCCTCCTCTTTGCCTCCAAGGCCCTCCTCCTCTCCACTCTCCTTCCCCAGCTCCCCTCTCCCACCGCCCCGCCACCGGTCCCTCCTACAGTGCTCTGGGAGAGGCTGTGCTGCGGGGTAGCAGACAGGTGGTGGGAAGAGGGAAAGGGGCCCCTCTTCCGTCTTCAGTCGACCTCCTAGGCTCCCATCCATCGATCCATCATCCGTCCACCCATGCACCCACCCACTGATCCAGTCATCCATCTACCCATCCTTCTGTGAAACCATCTTTCCGTTCTGGGTAGGTCTGAAGCTCACAGAAAGCCGCCCAAGTTTTCTGGCCACTTGTTCTAAAAGCAATGGATGAACAACACTAGAAAATAGGGGGACAGTGTTGTCACCACAAGTGAGTTGGAGTCAGTGCCTGCTTACAGCGTAGGAAGCAGGGCTCATGATTTCAGACACCAGGGCCAACCGTGCACCAGCGAGGACTCCAATGAATGCTCACTCAGTAGTAGTAAAGCAGCATTTTGTGGTGACTATGGTCTCAGGTCTCCGGGGGTCCCTGTGTCAGGCACTCCCCATCTGTAAGGCAGTCTAAGGCAGAGGGTATAAGGTTACTTGGGATGGGTGAACCAGCCTGGGGCAAATTAAAGATCCTCTGCCACCTTTGGATTCCTCTCCTGAGTAATGCGGCATAAAATGAGTCCAGTCTTCATGAGGTCCTGTGCTCAGGCTCCAATATTAAATTGATGGTGATGATGCAATGAAAGTAAAGAACCCCCTTTCTGAGAAATAGAAGTCTCAACATCTGTACAGAGCCTGTGCTTTCTTCACTTCAGCAGCTGAGACCTTCTTTCATAACCAGCTATTATGCAATGTCAACGCCTGAAGCATGACCAGAACAGAAGTACTTTACTTGGAAGATGCTTAAAGAGCTCTAGAAAACCAAAAAAAGCCCCGGAATTGGGACCTGGTGAGCAAAGGTAACTATATGAGCATGACACGAGGTAGAGCAGCCTAGAGCCAGACAAGGGGGAAAGACCAAAGAAAGGGAGATGGGCTTTATTGAAGAAAAAAAAAGTGCAGTGGAGGGGTGGGCGGGGCAGAGTTGGATGCTGGGCTGGGTGGCATTGGAAGGCCTGAAGTTCCACCTCAGCAGCAGCAGCAGATCTGCTCTAGGAAACTAGAACTCAAAAAGCAGGTGGAAAGCCTGGCTCGGTGGGATTACACACCTGTAATCCCAGCACTTGGGGAGGCAGAGGCAGGCCAATCAATATGAGTTAGAGGCCAGTCTACAAAGTGAGTCCAGGGCTGCACAGAAAAGCAAAACAAAAAAGCAGGTGGAGAACGAATGAGCAGAGAAGCCAATGCAGATCTGGTGAGCATCTGGAGATGAAAAGATGGATTACTGAGGAGGAAATTACCAGAGGTACCTGTTAGGTGCAAAGGTCTAGAAATGACAAATGAATCTAGAGATAGCTGTCCTTCTTTGCACAGTTTTACTTTTCTTCTGTTTACCTAGTTGCAGTCAACTAAAATCCAAAAGTATTATATACAATAAAAGATCCATGTTATAATCACAAATCATTCTAAGTCTTACACCATTACAATCTATCCTGCCCAAATATGAGTCACCCTTTACCCAGTGTCCATGCTCTATATACACCTTCCCTGCCATAATTTGGATTGAACATCCCTCAAAGGCCCATGAGTTAAGGCTTGAGTCTCAGGTAGGCTCTGTTAGGAGGCACTAGAAGCTTTGAGGTGTGGAAGCTACAGCGAAGTCATCAGTGACTGTCAGTGAAGAAAACACTTGTGTGAGTATTTGTAAAGGCTTAGCTGAGTGCCCAGCATGTGGAAAGCACTCATGTTGCCCTCATGAGACAAGCCACACAACAACAGCATTTCTCTGAAGGAGAAAGTCTCAGAAATGCTTGTTCTTACAAGACAATGCTCGTGGATTTGCCTGGAACAGTGCTAAAGTTCGGTAAAGGTAGTCGCCTTTATTTTTTCAATTTCCTTTTTTCCTTCCCTTCTGACATTATTACTAATGAGCTCCTGTGAATAAGATTTCTTATCATTCCTACATAGTCATCAACTGGGCAAAGTTCTGTTTTTCCAAGGACTCGCTTCTGGTTGGTATTTAATAGCAAAGATTCAGGGTGTGTTTGTCCTGTGAAACTTAGAGAGCCCCAACCTGTCCTCCTTTTCACCAGTTGGAGCTAGTTAGTGAGAAAGATGTGTGGAGTCAGGCATGGACAGCACTGCATTATCTGTAAGCCTCACTGGTGGGAGGCTAAAGGAGGAGGATGGAGGGTTCAGGGCTAGCTGGAACTATACAGCGAGAGCTTGTCTCAAATAAAATAAATAAGGCTGCTAAAGTCCTTGCCTACCTTGCATAAAGCCCCAAGTTCAATCCCTGATACCACATAAAACCAGGTGTGCCCGTGTGTAGGCACAAGGTTGTTGTGTAATTAAAATGCTGATTTCTGTAGCCCCTATATCTGGCTGCAATCCTTGTTCTGAGAATCTCCTGTCTCAATGTAAGCACCATTCCCCAATTGTCCCTTGATTTGCCAATGAAGCAGCTTACAGCCAATTGCTGAGCAGGAGAAACTTACAGCCAATCACTGAGCACTGCTGGACTTCTTGCCAGTCAGGGAAGGGGAGTTAGAGGAAGAAATAGGTGATTCAGCCATGCACAGATGTTCAGGAGGGGCCAGGAGAGAGAGAGAGCTCAACAAGGAAAGCTACAAAGTACAACTATCTCTGGAATACATGCTGAGAGAAAGCCAAATTAGCATAGAGGGCTAAGAATAGAGTTAAAATTGCTCCGTTCTTGTGCTGTGAAGCTTGTTAAAATAATAAAATAAATGTCTCAATTTTTGTGTGATAGCCCAGTTAAGAGAGAAACTGAGAAACAAACACAGTTTTGTAGAACTAACACTAACAGTGGCATAGGCCTGTAACCCAAGTAGGGAGACGGAAGGAGGATGATCCATTCAAGGTAATCCCAGGGACACTGGGAGTTCAAGGTCAGCCTCAGCCATGTGAGACTCTGGAGAGACAGAGATGTGGGGAAGGGATCTGCTATCTTTGTGGAACTGTCCAAAGTGAGCTGAAGTCTCAACCAGACCTCTAAGCCTCTGCTTACTACATGGCCCTTTGCTCTTTTAATTATAATTCTCTAGTTGGGACTAAGTTTTCTCCTAAGCTTTTAGTAACAAATTTTAATAAATTAAGTGTAACTGTATAAAACCTAGTAAATGTCATAAATTACAAAGTATCTGTTCAGAATCTTTAACCTGACTGCCATGATCTAACCATTGTTTTCCACAAGGTAGGAAAGTTAAAAAAAAAAGAAAGGAAGGAAGGAAGAAAGGAGGGAAGGAAGGAAGGGAGGAAGGAAGCAAGGAAAGAAAGAAAGCAAAGAAAGAAGGAAGGAAGGACCGAAGGAGAGGAGGAAGGGAGGGATGGAGGGAGAGGGACTCTGTGGCTAGATTAATTCCGTTGGAGACACTTTCTCAGCATGAACGAGGCGCAGAGTTTGACCCCTAGCACTGAGTCTGGTGGTGCACATCTGTAATCCCAGCACTCAGGAGGTGGAGGCACAAATGTTCGAGGCCATTCTCTGCTACATGGCAAAATGGAGGCCAGATTGGTGTGCATTAAGATACTGTCTCAAGAGTAGAAAATGGTAGAAGAGGAAGAGGAAGAATTCTAAAGAGTGAGGGGCTGCCGCTGGAAATTAACAAGGCATCATCAAAAGTCCCCCGAGCAATGAAGTAAATTCGGTGTTCAAAAACTACTGCTGAAGGGACTGGAGAGGTTTCTCAGTGGTTAGAGCACTGGATGCTCTTGCAGAGGACCTGGGTTCGATTCTCAGTACTCGTATAGCCGCTCACAACCTTCTGTGACTCCAGTCCCGGGAATCTGCCTTCTTCTGGCCTCCTCAGGCACCAGACACACAGGCGGTGTGCAGACATACATGCAGGCATAAAAACAAACTTTTTTTTTTCCTGAGGGGTATTTGTTATGTGATGAGAGTCTCTAGATAAGATATCTGTGGCTTTACGACCCCAACCGGTAAGTACCACCTCTGGCTTGTTTCCATGGAAACAGGAATGAGCCTTTAGGATATAAAGCCCTTCTTCCAACAAGGTCGTATTTCTCTGGGCCAGCACAACTGGGAAGTGTCCAACTGTCATGAGTAGAAAGGAGACCTTTGGTGTGGCAGCAAGCAAAACAGAAGAGAGGGCTGAGCAGGAATTGACCTCCCTTTCAGGATCTGCCCTCCAAAGGAGATAGGAGTGCTGCCTCATACTGAAAAGGTGGTCCAAGCAAGGAGCAATAGAAGCAGCAGTTCTGGGCCAGTGGGTACACATATTCTGTCCACACACCTGTGTACCCAGTATTTGCCTTTAATCCTATATTCTCAGCCTCTGCTAGCCCTGCCTTCCCCTGCTCCCGATTGGTATAGAAGTCTAGAAAAGATGAAAAATGAAGGAAATGGAGAGGAAGGAAAGGATGAGGGCAACGGGGGAGAGAAGCAGAAAGAGTGAAGGGGGACAGAGAAAGGAAAAATAAAAGGGAGAATGGGGACAGACCGTGTGAAGGGAGAGGGCGAAGAAAGGACCGAGGGAGGGAGGGATTCGCTGTTGTCACAAAGTATCTATCCATCATCTAAGTGAAATTTGAATACGGAAGTGAACACTGTGTGGTTGATTTTTCTCCACCTGGTAATCTTTGAACCGAACAGTTCTCATGAGGAGAGTGACCAGCCCTTTGAAGTGACCCTAGGGAGGTTCGGCAGGCTCTTCCAGTACTATACAGGTCCTCTCAGTGCCCAAGCACTGTCCGGTAGCACCTGTCATGCACCTGCGTTAGAACCCTGTTGTGGAAATGCCCTTCCCAGTGTTCCTGAGTGTCTGGTTTTATCGCTTCTCCTTTTGGTTGCAGTTATCCTTAGCACACCGGTAGGATTAAAAAAAAAAGTGTGAGCCACGTGTTAGGAATTGGGAGAGAAAGTGGAGCAATGGTAATTTTTTTTTAAACTTTATGAAAAGCTTCAATTTGTAGGCTGGTTAGAGGGAAAGGTTGCTAAGAAGTGAAGATAGATCCAGAAAGACGTATCCCTGCATACGTTGTTCTGAAGTGAATCTGGGAGCAGATGTGTGTTTGTATGTGTGTGTGTGTCTATGTACATGCATGTATGTGTGTGTCTGTGTGGCATGTGCACATGGATTGGTGGGTGAGGCTCATGACAGAGACTGCTAACCTACAGCACCAGGAGTTTGGGAGAGTGAGCTTGGTTTTGAAGGTGAAGTTCAATCAGTGAACACAGAGTGTTCTCTAGCCATGGCCTGAGCATGAAGGCAAACTGTTTCTTGGGGCTCTTAAAGGCACTCAGAAATGGCCATGTAGAGTGAGATCCCTTCTCTGTTCAAAATAAAGCACTTTTGGAACACATCTTCCATTGCTTCTTATGACTCAAGGCAGACCACTCCAGAGCAAAGCTTGGACAAGCCCATGGTACACTTAGTCATTTCCCACCAGTGCCATTTAGTTGTCTCGATTATGATTCATGCATAAAAAAAAAGGTAAGATCCGGGAAAGCCAACCACCTCTCCCTCCTGTCCCCACCCCTGTAACAGTGTGAAGCCATCTCTCCATCCTGCCTTCCCACCCCACTTGTAACAGTGTGAAAAACAGAACTCACTTTGGTTTTGGAGGACTTTAGTCACCTGAAGAGTGATTGGCTTATCCTAAATGGAAAAGAAAAAAGACAAACAGACAGGAAGAAAGAAAGAAAGAAAGAAAGAAAGAAAGAAAGAAAGAAAGAAAGAAGAAGGAAGGAAGAAGGAAAGAAGGAAAGAAAGAAAAGTGGTTTCCTGATTAAAGGAAGTAAGAGGACAGGAAAAAGGAGTGAGGCAGACACCAGGCCCTTCACGCTGATTGCCCAGGGAAAGGATGGCCTCCTCAGAAAGCCAGAGCGAACGGTGGAAAGGAAGCTGAGATGGACATTGGGCCATCTCGAAGGTGAAGGTTGTCCATGTGTGTTAACTCCTGGGAGATAGTTGGTGGGCAGCCTGATCTGACTCTGCCAGGGTTTGGAAATAACAGAATCAAAGATTAAAATAGATTTTGCCTTACATCCCACTTCTACAAGGTCCCTCCCCAAAAGGGTGTCCTGCCTGATGGCCACTGGGCGGGGAGCAGGGGGGTGCACGTGAAGGGCTCGCGGCTAGGAAAGGAGCACCCCAGAGGGCAGCACTGGTCCTCCAGCTCCTGTGCCTGGTGATAGCTAGGAGCTCTGTTTTCATGATAAGAGCACTGAAAGTGAGGTTACTGACTTGTCCAATGTCAACCTCAAAGCCAGCATTGAAGCCCAGGTCTCCAAAGTCATTTCCTTTCCTAGAGCTGTTCTCTAGAGCCACAGTGTGTTAGGGTCCGGAATACACTGATTCGAGTAACATGCAAGCAACAAAGCACTTTTATTCTGCAGAAGTCCAGCATGCGGGGGCCACCACCTTTACAACATGGCAGTGACCTCAAGGGGACAGATCTGGGTATGAGGAGATGTATTTGGAGGAAGGAGAGGGGAGAGGAGTTAGAGAAGAGAAAGAAAAGCAGGTTGGGGGCCCCTGAGGGAAAAGTCAGGTGAGAGGAAAGGGGGAAAGAAAACAAAGCAGAGAGAGAGAGAAGGCGGGAGTGACAGACCAGTTATATGTGGAGCACCTGGCCCAGGTGACGACATAGGATTCAGGAGGTGACATGGGACGCTGTCAGGACCCTGAAGGCCTCCAAGGGCAGGCCAGTTGAATTGCCTGCACAGCACAACAGGACGTACTGGATTGACTTACACAGTTAGAGCCTGGATAGTCCCAGCTTTCTGCAAACTGGAGAGCCAGGGGCTGCTTTGCTTGAGCAGCCAGAAGGTTCAGAAGTAGAGAGACCAGAGCTCCAGCCCCAGCCCATGACTGAGAGTCATGGTGGAAGTCCTCAGCAGACACTGAGAAAGCTGGAGTCTGATGCCCGTGACAATGACAGCAGCAGGTGACCTGCTCACTCAAGAGATGCAACTCACTTCCTCCCTGTCCCACCAAAGCTGCCAACCTATTGGCCAAGTCACCCACACTTAGGGCTGGTCATTCCCGCTCACTTACCAATGAGTGGGAATTACCCACTCCACTTACATAATGCCAAACATCTCTAGAAGTGCTCACATGGACACACCTAGAAGCATGCTATTCTAGTGAGCTATCCGGTATCTCTAGTGAAGTGAAGCTGACAATCAAGATCCGTCATCATATGCCCAATCCTCAAAATAAATAAATAAATAAATAAATAAATAAATAAATAAATAAATAAATAAATAAATAAATAAATAAATAAATAAAATAAACAAGAGCAAGCTGTGAGTGGTGATTAGAGCTGGACAAAGTAAGTGAGACAGAGAGAATGGACCAGCCTTAGAAAGAAACTATCACATTCAGGCCATGATCCAGATACTAACTTTTGGAGCAGTGGCAAGGAGAGAGAGCCCAGTCTAAGAGTCCCCTGTGAAGTCACCTCCGGAAAAGTTCCACAAAGAAAGGAGTCAGAAATGTCTATGAAGCTGACAAGTCAAAGTCATCAGGCTGGGACAGGGGTAGAGTATGAGCACTGCAGTTCGGGTCCCCAGAGCCCCTGTAAACGCTGGTGCAGGAGCCAGTCCGCAATCCCAGCACAGAGGGCAGGGGACAGAGACAGGCAGAAGCTGGGCATCACTGGCCAAGTCAGTCTAGCTAAAAGGGAAGGCTCCAGATTGAGTGAGAGCCCGTCACAATAAATAAGGTGGAAAAGGTGAGGGTGGTGCACACCTTGAATTCCAGTGTTGGGGTACATTGTGTGAGGGTTTGTCTCAGTATATTCAGCTATTAATTCTGTGCAGCAGAAAGCTAAACGCTGGCAGGATCTTGGTATTGTTCCTTCCTCACTAGCCTAGAGGCAATCTAGAATTGCATCTGATTGGCTGTAATAGAGAGCTGATGGCCAATAGCTGGGCAGGAAGTGGAGGGTAAAACTTCTGGGCAGACAGAGGGTTGCTGGGAAGAAATGAGTTGCAGTAGCTTTGCCAGTGGAAAGAGAGGCGAGTGGGTAGAGCAGAGTGGAGTAGAGAGGTAGCACTAGCCACATGGTGGGACGTGAGAGACCAAAGGATTAAAACTCAGTGGCTATTATTTTAAAGTTTAAAGCGCAAGCCTGAACTAAGGCCAGCCTAGTGGAGATACGTCCAGGCACCTTCAGGGAAGAACTACTCTTACCGCATTTTTTTCCTGCCCCCTAGAGAGACAGTTGCTAGGAAACTGGCCTATCCCTCTAGGAGGGGACACCAGATCATTAATGGTTTGGGGGCCTTCCTATAGCCAATCAGTTCAAAATGCAACATCCCCTTTTGTGTTTCAACCAATTGATGCTTGCCGGGCAGGAATCCCTCTGCTTTGCACGTTGGGAGGGACCAGACTCTTTAAATCAGCCACCTAACCTGAGCACGAGGCTCTCAGTTCTCACTGCTTTGGCGGTGGGGGGGCGTGAGCCCCAAGCTGCAGCTTGTAATAAAAAGATCCTCATGTGTTTCCCAATGGACTCGACTCCTGGTGGTGGTCATTTGGGGTCTCGAATCGGGCACAACAGGACGCAGCGCCAGGATTAGCGGGGTAAAGTCTGGAGTAGCTGGGAGACCACCTTAGCTAAAGGCTTAAACCTTAAAATATTAAAAAGCTTCTGTGTCATTTATATCTCCGACAGGTCTGAGAAGTCCTGCTATACCAGCACTTGGCAGGCAGATCTCTGTGAGTTCCAGGACGGCCTGGTCTATACATCAGGTTCCAGGCTAGCCAAGGCTGTATTTGGTGAGACCCTGTATTAAAAGTGGAGGGTCTAAATGATGGCTCAGCAGGTTGGGGCTTGACCCATGTGGTAGAGTAACAGTACGAAAATATACTCCTGCAAGTTGTCTTCAGATCTCTGAGAGAGTATGTGTGTATGTACACAAATATATACACATTTTAAAAAAATGCCAGGCAGTGGTGATGTACAACTTTAATCCCAGCACTTGGGAGGTAGAGTCAGGCAGATCTCTGTGAGTTCCTGTTCCACAGAGTGAGTTCCAGGACAGTGGAGGCTACACAGAGAAACCCTGTCTCAAAAAAAAAAATTAAGTAAGTAAGTAAAAAATAAAGCAGTGGGTTGGGACTATAGCTTGATGCCCTAATGTCCTCAGTTCACTCTCCAGTAATTCAAAATGAATAGATAAGATGAAGAGCAATAGTGGACTTCCGGGCTCCATGCACCTGCACACACCTGCATATACACATATAAACCATGAATAAATAAATAGAAGTAGAAATTACATAGTGCTTGGTGTTCTAAAGGGATCTCAAACAAGCGTGTAAAAAAGCAAAACAAAAAAACAGCAAACTGTGGGCTCTGGCATTCAGAGCACTTGCTGCTCTTCCAGAAGATTTGAGTGCTGTCCCTAGCAACCAAGTCAGGCAGCCCACAACCATCCATAACTCCAGCTCTGAGGTCTCTGCAAGCACCTTCACGTCCATGTACACACCCACACCCCCGCCCCGTGTACCTACACATAATTAAAAATAAAAATAAATCTCAAAAAAATTGTTCTTACTTAAGGCCAGAATGTCTGTGGGCCTAAACCCACACCTCATGAAGCCTATAGCTTCCTTTACAAATGGAAGTTCTTTAAGATGAAGAAGATAAGGAAGCCAGTATATGCATATATATAAACAAAGAGTTAACTTTGTTTATAACTCTTTATAAGAGTTATAAAGAGTTAACTTTATTTACTCTTTAAGCCTTGTTGTAATTACGTCCATTGAGCATGTGATTTAGATACCAGGACTGTGTATAGAGGTGTACAAAGACACCTATGGGTGACTAACTCTTCCTAGAGAAGCCTGCACAATGCCAGGAAGGTGTGCACTGTCTTTTCCTGGGTGTCTTGCAAGCATGCCTGATCTGCACTTGGATCTGAAGCATGTAGACAATTTACCTTTGCCTAACAAACTCACCAACTTTGCTTCCCTTCTGACCTGTCCTCAAATCTTTTTCCAAAGCTAGTCAAGTATCTAGTTTGACTGGAGTGGAGTCCCTAGGGTCCCTCTCAGGCTACTGTGACAGTGTGGCCTTTGTCCCCACCACTGACACTCATTATTAGCGAGTGTGATAGTCCAGGGACACGTTATTGGTTTTTCACTTCCACACAAGTGATGGCTGACTGTATACACCATTGGATCTCAACCTGTGGGTCATGGTGCCTTTGGGAGTTGAATGCCTAAGACTGACAGGAAACACAGATGTTTTACATTATGATTTATTACAGTAGCAAAATCACAGTCATGAAATAGCAACAAAAATAAATTTTTGGCTGGAGGGGTCACCACAACATGAGGAACTGTATTAAATGGTTGCAGCATTAGGAAGATTAAGAACCACTGACACACACCATTCCAAGCCTCCTACTTACCAGTTAGGGAAGTGTTTTAGGGCTCACTCTGTCAACACAAAGCTTTGTCCTCTGGCCGCAGGACTGCACTGTTCTGTGAGCTGCTGTGATCCTGTTTGCTGGCCCAGTCCCTAGCCATAAACGGCAATCTCATTCTTAGAACAAATTGCACTCCATCCTTGGGTCTTAAGATTATCCCGTGAATCCAGCTCTTTTACTATGAGAAACGGCCACAACCTTCAGTCACGGTAGCACCAGGCGTTTATACAGAAGGGGCACAAGTCAGACCCGGAGGGAAGCCAAAAAAGAGTTTGGAAGGGCAGGATGCAGCACAGCTTCGTGCTTTGCTAGATACTTCCTGAGTGCCCAGACTCACGCAGCAACTCCCACGCCATCTGTGCTGGCCTCCAACTGACTACAACTGAGGCCAAGAGGCTGCACTGGAAAGGGACAGCCAGCAGCCGGCAGCCCCAAGAGGAGACCTACCTTCATCTACCAGATTTAGCTAGGGTCAGGTCAAAGAGCTGTGGGGATCTGTCCACACACCTTGATGTGAGTGCTTCCTGCCCAGAACCAGGAGGAACTTGAGTGGGTTGGATCCCTGATGAACAAGGGAGGCAGCGTCACTGAGATCCTGTTAAAGTGATCTTATTCTTCCATCCAGGCTGACTCATTCTGGGGAGAAGTGATGGCAAGGAACCACTTCTAAGACTTCTTAGTTTCAATAACTGTTAGGATTTTGGAACTAAACCTGCTCCTGGGTAGCCTAGCAACTTATGATGTCATCGTGTCGCTGGCCAGGTGGTCACACCTGGAAGGCATGGTTACCTTCCCCTTTAAAGGGACCAGCCGGCCATGTGGTCCCTCTCTTGGTCTCTCTTGCCTTCTTCCCCTTCTCTTGGCCCTCTCCCCTTTCTCTATCGAAGCGCCCCCTCTCTCTTCCCTCCTCTCTCTTACCCCATCTCTTTCTCCCCATCATGTCCTGCTCTTCCTTCTCTCTATATATATCCACCTAATAAACCATTTTCATATGAAATCTGTTGTAATCACCATGATCTAATTCATCCCCTTACAATAACAATTTCACATCCCCTGGGTCACTGGTCTCCTGGAATAAGCACAGCTAGCAGGCCCGTCCACTTTTACAGGTGAGAAAGCCGAGGTCACTTGGACTGTCCAGCACTGCAGAGCCAGCAGCTGGAGATCAAACCCCAGGTCTTGAGACTCTGGTTTGTACCTCCCTGGTTCTGCTACCCCATGCAGATCTCTCCCACTGACTCGCCTCCCCGTTACACTCGGCCGAGAAAAGGCCGAGCTCCACACTGCAGCCTGATCAGAGAACAAGGAGAGCCAGTTTTCTCTTTCCACTGTGTGCCCTAAGGGTCAAGCGCAGGTCATCCAGCTTGTGCTGCGAACCTTCACCTACTGAACCACAACCCTGAACCATAACAGACATTTTAAACCTAGGTTTTAAATATGGAAGCTAATAGAAAGAGAGGCCCTGGGAAAAGAACAAGACACACCCTAGGCCCTGGGTGTGGGCTTCTCCTAGGGAAGCCTAAATTGAGTGTCTACAGCCGCTGTATGTTTTCATGTCTGAACTCACAAGGTTGCCAAATAATCTTTTTCTTTCTTTCCTTTTTTCTTTTTAAAAAATAACTTACTTATTTTTATTTCGTGTGCACTGGTGTTTTGCCTGAATGTATATCTGTGTGAGGGTGTCGGATACCATGGAACTTGAGTTACAGACAGTTGTGAGCTGCCAAGTGGGTGCTGAGAATTGAACCCGGGTCCTCTGGAAGAGCAGACAGTGCTCTTAACCACTGCGTAGCTCTCCAGCGCCCCCCCCCCTTTTATTTTTGTTTTGGTTTGGTTTTCAAGACAGGGTTTCTCTGTGTAGCCTTGGCTGTCCTGGACTCGATTTGTAGACCAGGATGGCATCAAATTTACAGAGATCCACCTGCCTCTGCCTCCAGGAGTGCTGGGATTACAGCCATGAGCCACTGCTCCTGGTGGTTTTGGTTTTTTTAGATCATAGGGTGACCCTGACTGTTTGGTGCTGGCTCACAGCTGATAAAGTGAAACCCTAGGTCACAGACTTGTGGGGACCTTAAGATGTGCTTACTGTAAACAAAGGTATAGTGTGACCTCTGAGATTCCAAAAAAAAAAAAAATATCCATGAAAGAAGCCCACCCTCAGCAGTCACACAGACCTAATCCTACACATAGTTATTATTTTAATGTGCTTATTTGAAAATATCTCTATATAGAAGAAATCCTGTCTCTGTGAAGCCTTCACAGCAGAAGGTACTGTGCTGGTGAGAAGCTTCCCCTGGATTCCCTTCACTTTCCCACAGTCTTCCTGTCTTTCTTGTCTTCCTGTCCTGCCTCAGTATCATGAAACAGGGCTTTCCATCAACTACGCCTGTGCTCAACCTCATTGCACTGAACCTGGTGTCTGCACTACGCTCCAGGGGACAGATAATGTCACAAGCTGTTTCTGTGCAACAAGACAAAGTCTGGGCTAAGAAGGAACTATGGGCAAGTCCACAGCAGCCAGCCACCCGGTAACCAATAGATTGCCTTTGACCCTGTAATTGGTTCTGGAGACAGCACCCAGGGATGGCAGGACACAGGAGTTGCTGAAGCCACTTGTTATCCCACACCTCACTGAGGGTGCACGAGACCAACCTCCCAGAACTGTTCCACAGAGCACAGAATTCATGCTCTGCAGACAGGAGTCTGTTGCTGACTGCAAATTAATATACGAAAGACTCCCAGAAAACCAGCAGGACAAGCTAGCCTGAGTGAGCGGTCTGGAGCTGCTTTTCTTTCTGTCCCTTAACACCCCCCGAAGGGGTTTTTCCTCAGGAGAAGTTTGCATGCACAGGCTTCTGGAATGACAGCCACGCACATGAGGCAAGTGCAGACCTGTCATCAGAGTCTGCCAGAAACATTCTGTACCAGTTCCTGCTGGTCTTTCAAGCTTGAGCTCAGGTTTCCGTCCTACCCACTCACCCACCCACACACACCTACACCCACACAAAGCGGGGAGGCGAGGGACTGACACAGAGATACAACAAAAATACAGATAGACACACAAACATAAACACACAGAGACCCACACACATAGACACAAACACAGATACCAACACACAGAGACACACACAGACACCCATTCACAGAGACACACACTAACACGCATAGGCAGACACATACTTTGAGACTTGTGTTTGTACAGAGTTTTTAATTCCTCTCTCATAATAAAGATCTCGTTGTGTCTTCTATTGATTCGAGGCAGGATGGAGAGTCAGGGGAACTTAAGGAGAGAGAGAAAGGAGCACTCAGCCCAGAGTCTGGTTGAAGTACTTCACCGGTTGAGAGGCAAGAACTTCAGCACAGTTAATCAAACTTGCTGTGGAGTTTGCTGACATAGAGACAATCATCTTTTCACATCGAATGATTTCAAATGAGAATTAACAACGGGATAGGGCATGGCTCAGGACTGAAGAGCACTCGCTGCTCTTTCCCAGGACCCACGTTCTGTTCTCAGCACCCACGGTAGGCTCACAATTATCTGTATCTCCAGGGGTTCTCATTCCTCTTCTAGCTTCCAGGAGCACCCACACACACATGTGCACATAGTCGTCCACACATAGACAGGAATAAATAGTAAAAATCGAAATAGCAAAGGACCATGTAAAGCCAGAGAGCACGTTACCTCTGAATTTAACTTTACTCCTTTCCTAAAAGCTAAAAAAGCTTTCTGAGACGCTCACAAACAAGAGCATGAAATTAAGCTGGGTATGGTGGCACACACCTTTAATCCCAGCACCCAGGACTGTGAGTTCCAGGCCAGCTGGTCTATATAGCAAATTCCAGTTAAAAGAAAGAAAGAAAGAAAGAAAGAAAGAAAGAAAGAAAGAAAGAAAGAAAGAAAGAAAGAAAGAAAGATTGAAAACATACATCTTGGGGTTGGGAGGATGTCTATGCCGTAGAAGCACTGAGTACCTGAGTTCTGATCCCCAGGATCCATGGAAAAAGCGAGGCGTGGCCAGGAAGCAGAGACAGGAGGGTCCCTGGAGCTTGGCAGCCAGCCTAGTCAGAATGGTAAGCTCAGAGAGCCTGTGTCAAAAAGAAGACGGGGAATAACAGAGGAAGACACTCAGTGTTGATCTCTGGTTCTATATGCATGTGCACATGTGTGTGCACATCCATATGCATGCATAGATAGACACAACACATGTGCAAAAACCCATGTTCTAACTTTTTGTATAGTAAGTTTATGTATGTATGTATATATAGCATATATACGTATATATGTATAGCATATATATTCTTTCAACCATTGTGATCTATAGTTTTAGATTATGAGCTGTAATCCTGTCTCAGAGCCTCAAATCCACCCTATGGGAACTGGAGAGCTAGCTCAGTGGTTACAAGCCCTGGCTGCTCTTTAAAGGACCCCACATGGCAGCTCAAACCCTCCATATCTCCCGTTCCAGAGGCTCTGACGCCTTCCTCTGGCCTCTGCAGGCCCTGCATACACACACGCACAGACAAAACACTCCTATATATAAAATAAAAATATTAAAAATAGTAAGAGCCACCCAATGAGCTAATTTACTAAAAGGGAAAATAAAAAGAAGTTCCTAAACAATATGATTTCAGAAGCCACC
The DNA here is from genome assembly GCA_028658305.1 of Pachyuromys duprasi. Classification (NCBI taxonomy): domain Eukaryota; kingdom Metazoa; phylum Chordata; class Mammalia; order Rodentia; family Muridae; genus Pachyuromys; species Pachyuromys duprasi. The sequence goes on from CM053752.1 coordinate 56,289,282, forward strand.
AAAATTGCCGGTCCGGTTACTGGTGAGACACTAAAAGCAGGACTCTCCAAGCCATGTGCTGGGTGCACACTGTCCTTTCCCTAAGCCCTTACTGCCTATGCTTTAATCTGTGCGAAACTTCTTAATCAACTCCAACTCCACTCCCCACGGACGGCTGCTGAATGCTTTTCCCGCGGCACAGTCGGGATCCCAGCCTTGCCTGAGGTCTCGGAAGAACTGCTCAGGCTGCTGCAGAAGGAACACAGGAGTGCACCTCTCGCTCCGGCCCCACTGACGGCGAGGTGGAGACTGCTGTACGTGAAGGGGCACTGGGCAGGCACAGGACACCTGCTGTCTCCTGCCACCTTACCTCTTTCACACTTGTGTTCAGTGACATCATATCGTGGGTCACTGCCCAACCCTGAACTATAGTGTACTGGCATGCAGCGCTACAGAAGCCTTTTTATATATGAGCAGAAGAACATTCAGTCTAAACTAATAATAAGACAGATAAAGTTGCTGAAGACACCACGTATCTTAGTTATGTGATATGAAGACTGTGCTGGAACTGAGGGGAAGCTTCCTCCCCCCGGGCCAGCTTTCCTAACTCCAGACGGCATTATGCAGCTGGGGGAGAAAGCACCAACAGCCCTGCCCAGCTGAGGAGCCTATGAACTACAATACTAACCTGCAAGGCAAGTGTCATGAGGGTAACGAATCACTCTCGCTGGTGCTGGGGCCTGCTTCATGGGAGGAAGCCCATTCCTAACACTGTAAATCTGGTCTAAACCCCAGGGCCAGGGAGGTCAGTGGCCCCGGAGGGAAACCTACAAACACTGTTCTGCTAAACTGACATGGCAGCAGACTGCCTTCTAAATGTTCATATTTATATGCATAGACAGGTGAGGCCCTCGGTCTTCTCCGGTAACCTTCTCTGTCCAGTAAATGGACAGCATGGTAGGACAGAATGACTACCTCAGGTAGTCAAGATGCTGAGAACAAATGACAGTGTTCAGCCCTAACCAGGACATTTACACCACCCCCTCTGAGGCCTAAGGAGCATTGTGGGAGGAGGAGGAGGAGAAACGCTCTGAAGAGCTCCCTTCAAGGTTTGACATGGCCATCATGATCTCATGGAGGCAAAGCTTACCTGAGCGGCTTCTGCACAAGGGTGGGTCAGCTCAGCAGCCAATCACGGATCTGGGAGGAGCTCAGGGGCCGCAGTCATGTCTTTAGCTGTCTACCTAACAGTGAGCCCCTAGTGAGGACAAAACAGGATAAAGTAATGTGAATGTGTGGAAGAAACTCATGGGAAAGGAGGAAGGGACAGAGGTGGGAGGGAAATAAGAGGGGGTGGGAAATTATTCAGAATGCATTAAGTAATGTGTGTGTGTGTGTGAAATCATCAAAGAACACATTTAATCAATGAGTGGTATAGTATAGCAAACACAGAAGCCACGCATATAGTCCTGTGTGGTAACTGTATCAGCTATACTTTCATGTAATTGGCCTCTCGGTAGGCATCACCACACACGGGAGAGTGGTGTGTTATAGTGGGACATTGTGATGGCTACGAAGACCTTGTTAGGAAACAGGGGGCATTTTCAGCGTCACCCTAATCTTCACTGTTGTATGTGTAGTCTGTTGTTGCATCACTGTGTGGAATGTGACTGCACCCCCCAACTCTCTGTGGACGGTGAGCGTCCTGAGGGTGGACCAGACTGCCTAACCTCCATACTCAGTCCCTGGCACCTTACCTGGCAGACCTCACTTTGAACAAGTGAAAAAAGGAAATGAAAATGTTCAACTCAAGATTCCTACTTTAGCCAGGAGGTGGTGGCACACACCTTTAATCCCAGTACTCTCGAGGCAGAGGCAAGTGGATCTCTGAGTTCAAGGCCAGCCTGATCTATAGAGTTAGTTCCAGATAGTCGGGACTACACAGAGAAACCCTGGTCTTGAAAAACAAAACAAAAAGAAGAGAGAAGACTCTTACTTTGAAGAAATTTATGGTCTAGTTTCAGGCTTGGTGTTGACAATAAAAACCGATTATCCAGACCAGGTAATGTAGGTGACAGATGAACAGAGGCCTCGGCATGGCTCCCCATCACCATCAGACAACCTCTACTCTGTAGCCGCTGCCAGGGCCCAATAGGAAGTGGAGGCTCCGTGTGAGCAGCAGCATACGCACTGTGGTGTGGTGTTCACAAACGCCAGAGCATTTCCTGCCGGAGGGCAGAGGCTGAAGGGTACTGAGGGTGAGCCTGCATAAACGTGGCGGAGGACCCTGGCATTCCCCCAGCTCAGGGGAGTGCGGCTGCGTGGAGTACAGGCTGGAGGCAGCTCCTCCTCCACCCGCCAGGAGGTGGACCGCTTCCTGGAGGAAGATCTGGGGTTAGAGGACAACCTGCAGGAATTGGTTTGCTCCTTCCATCATGTGAGTCCTGGGATGAAGCCCGGGCTGTCAGGCTTGGCAGCAAGCGTTATGCCTCCTGAGCAGCCTCGCCTGCTCCTCCTCCAAAGCAGCTTTTTAAAGATGATGAAGGAGAGTTCACCTCTCCTCACCCCCTCACCCCCACTCAGCTGCACCTCACTCCCGAGCATCTGGTCCTGTCTTCACTGTTTATCATTCCTTCCTCCTGCCCTTTGTTTTCTTCCACTGAAAACCTACCACAAAGAGAGGCACACGAGAGAAGGCAGTGGTGGGTATGAACAAGGGCAAAGTATACAGATACACGTGTTGGAAAACTCATTTATTTGCTAACCAAAAAAAAAAAAAAAAGCCTCCCAAGGGGACCAACCACTTCCTATAAGCTCATCCTCAGCAAGCAGTCATGTGTGACTAATATGAAGTACATACTTCCGCCCACATCCCACCACCATAAAAGTGGGAACTTTTCTGGGCAACCCACGGTCTTAAAACTAAAGGAATAAGGCTGCCGGGTCAGGGTTGAGGCATTGGTTAGAGGCAAGAAGGCCTGCTGAACCCTCCTCTGCTCACTCTAGGCTCATCTGCTGCTGGGAGACAGGGCAAGAAAAATGTGACTCCGAGAACATGTTGTGACCCAGCAGATGACGGGGACACCGTAGACGCATGCTCAGCAGTTGAGCCTTTGGGAACTAAGGAGCTTGTCTGAACTGAAATCTCAGGTGCACAGCTATATGACCTTAGAGAGATTACTTCTTTTACAGTGAGTATAATGGTTACAGGGCAACCACAATTAAATGAGTCCATCTCCACAAAGAACCTAGCGTCCAATATACATATAATCCTCACCATTACTACATAGCAAATTGGTCCCAAACTTAGTCTAAAATTAAAACAGTGATGCACTATTGCTTACTGCTGTGTGGATATCTCTCTCTCTCTTTCTCTCCTCCCTTTCTCCCTCCCTCTCTCCTTCCTTCCCTCACTTTCTCTTGTAGTTAAACCCAAATGGTGACCAAAGATAGAAAGGAACGATCAGACCCAGTCACCATTGTGACCCAGTCAGGTACACACCAAATTCTTGAGCTCCAGGTGCAGCAGCTAGAGATCATGGTGTAACACCTGCTCCAAACGTGGAGCAGCCCCGCCTCTCCAGCTCTGGGTCTGTAGCATAGCCTCTCCCCTGAGCTGCCTCTTCTTCATGCCTGCGTCCTTCCTTGTGGGATGTCCCATGGTCCTGTCATCTCCAACAGCCTGAGGTCTCTACGACAACTTAGGTTCCACCATTACAACTTTACAGAATGAGACTGATCTGTGTGTGCCTGTGTGCCTGTCTGTCTGTCTCTCTCAATCTCCCCCCCTACCCAACTCCCACCTTAGTTTCTCTCTTCTCTCCTCCCTTACTCCAGGAGCGACTGGCGGACATGCCATCCAGCAGGTAGGATTTCCGGACCGGTAGCTGTAGGCCGGTTCACTTTCTCTCCTCTAGCCTTAAAGGGAGTGGATATCTGACCATTGCACACAACCCTCTTCCCAAACCACTCTCACATTCCATTCTGATATCTGCCAACTTTGTGATGGCTTCTCAGTAACAATGAGCTATGATTCAGGCTCTTTAGCCTTGCCTGGCCCTGTGGGGAAGGTGGCAAAACCAGTCACTTGCCCAACTGGTGATAGGTAGCGCCATGTCACCAACGTTGGAAACAGGAACCAGGGCTCTTATGACAGAAAAGAAGCAGGCTGCTCTCTGAATCTCATAAACACCGACAAGAATCTGCTGTTTTTCCTGAGTCCTTCACTGTCATTCTAACAAGAATTTTTTGTCAGATACAAAATGCTGACGAGGATTTCTTCTAAACGAATCACTGCTTCAACAGTGAGCTAATATGACATCTTCTAAAGAAATGAAATATTTAAAGACAGAGTTTTCTGTTTTCCCCCTGAGGAAAAGACCCCTTAACATTCCCATCAGCCTCGATGTGTGTGAATCACAGAGTTTTCATCCCTTAGACAGGCCACCATGACTCACCACAGCCCTGGGACTGTTGGCTGCACACCATGCTGACAGCGGAGGCTTTCCCCAGGAGCTGTGGGAAGCCAGCATCGGCTATGGCTGACCTCTGCCTGCATCCTTAAAAAGCCCAGGAGGAGCCAGGGTAGCCCTGGGGCAAGCTTGGTACTGCACATCAAGGCTGCGCACTGGAGTGGCCGTGCTGATACCGCCTGTGAACTGGACTTCCCCTCGGATAAGAAAGAAATTTCATTTTCTACTTCAAAATTTGCTAAAGAAAATATTATTATTATTTCTGAGAATAAACTTTACTTATGTATGCTTTGTATTGAATCGCTTATCCCACTGCTGGAGACTGGATATTTGTGTTTCCCGCCAAAATTTCTATGTTGAAACCTAAGCCCCAAGGTGATGGCATGAGGAAGTGGGGTCGTGGGATTGATTAAGTCATAAGGCAAGAGTCCTCGTGAATAGTATCCACATCTTGATAAACAGAGACCCAGAGAACTCTCTGGCCCCTACATCAGTGAGGAAACAGAAAAGCTGTCAAAGGAGTCTCAGTGGACCCTGAAACGCTGGCCTTCCATTGGGCTCCAGACTCCAGAAAATCCAAGAACAAAATTTCCATCAGGTACCTGGTCCGAGGATCGCGGTGAAACACCCAGACTGATGAAGATGCCCTTTTCTATGCACAGTTCAAGTTTAACCACCCTGGACACTGCTGATAGAGTCTAATCACTCTGCACACACTTGCGGAGCGCTCCGCCCTAACACTCAAGATATAACATGAGGATGGGGGGGGGGGCTCCATCGATAAACCTGAGTTTGATCCCCAGAGCCCAAAATTGAAAAGCTGGGTGTGGGGGCGAGTGCTTAAACTCCCAGCACTGGGGAGGCAGAGACAGGCCCTGAGGCCGGCCACCCCAGCCCACTCTGTGAGATTCAGGCCATAGACTTCGTCTCAAAAACAAACAACGGAGCTGGAGAGGTGGTTCCGTGGTTAGAGCAACGCGAGCTCCTGCAGAGGAGCCAGCTTCAGCTGCCAGCATGCACAGGTGGCTTACAACCATCTGTAACTTCAGTCACTTCTTTTTGACCTCTTTGGGCACCAGGCACACACATACATACAGGGAGGCAAAACATTCATTCACATAATTGTTTTTTAACAAATGCTAGGCGTGGTGGCACACACCTTTAATCCCAGCACTTGGGAGGCAGAGGCAGGCAGATCTCTGAGTTCAAGGCCAGTGAGTTCCAGGACAGCCAGGACTGCACAGAGAAACCCTGTCTCAAAAACAAACAAACAAACAACAACAAAGCAAAACCAGTAAATAGTAATTAATAAATAAATAGCAAAAAAAAACAAACAAGGTGGACATTAACTGAAGAACAGCACCCCAGGCTGACCTCAGCCCTCTACACACCTGTGCATACATGTGCCATGGTGCACACAGAGGTAGAGAACATGCATCTCATCTTGCAATGCTCTTTCCCGTTACAGTCAGTCTCCCTGGCTCCCCATGCAGGCGGCAAGGCGGTAAGCCACTTCCTCTACCATAGATTAATTTGCCATCGTAGATCACTGTGTGTAGCCTTTCTGTCTGGCTTCTCTGGAGCAACACACTGTTTTTGAGAGTCGCTAATGTTATTTCACATGTTGCTAATTTATTTCAATGACAGGATAGTACTCTGTTATACGGGTGTACGATTCATTCATCCATTCCCCTCTTGGTAAGTATGCTTGGCTTGTTTCCAGACTTTTGCTGCCAAGAGCGAACTACTGTGAAGATGATCTAAAAGTCCTTCTGTGGACACATGTAAAAGATCATCTGCGATATATACCCAGGAGTGGAGCAGACTGGACTTTTAGGAATATATCGAGTGTGGAGTAGAGTGGCTCACGCCTTTAATCCCAGCACTGGAAGGCAGAGGTACGAGAATCCTGTGAGTTTGAGGCCAGCCTGGTCTACATAGGCGTTCGGCCAATGACACATAGTGAATCATTGTCTGTTAAAAGAGAAAAGGGGGGCATGGTGACACATAAAATGGAAGTGAAGGCGGTGGAGCTAGGGGGATCACGAGGGCAAAACAGACGGACTTTTTTTTCACAATAACTGAAAGAATGTAGGACCAGAAAGACGGCTCAGCAGTTAAGAGCATTGGCTGTTCTTGTAGGGGACCAGAGTTTGAGTCCCAGCACCCATGTGGGGCAGCTCACAATTGTCTGCAACTCCAGGGGAGCCAATACCCTTTCTGGCCTCTGCCAGCTTGAGAGACATTTCCAGGTCACAGAGCTAACAAAATGGCAAGAGAGTCTCCAAAGGACTTATGTACATTTCTAAGAAGAAATATTTACCAATTTTGAGTTTTCTAAAATAAAGACTCAAACAGAAAGGAGGGGGAAAGAGGGGAGAAGGCTGTTCTCCTTTCTGTTGGACTTTGAGGTCCCTCGCTTCAGCCGCCTGTGTGCGGGTGCCACAGTATTGCCATTACAACCAGCTCTTATTTTCATCAAGAATCAACCTTATTTTTAATTTGAATGTGTTCTTACAGTCTATAATGGTTTGCTTGCCTGCTTCCTTACCTGCTTGCTTGCCTACTTGCCTGCTTTGCCTGCTTTGCCTGCTTGCCTGCTTGCCTGCCTGCTTGCTTACTCGCTTGCTTGTCTGCCTGCTTGCTTACCTGCTTGTTTGCCTGCTTGCCAGCTTTGCCTGCTTGCCAGCTTTGCCTGCCTGCTTGCTTGGTTGGTGGTGGTTCTGGGGATAGAATCCAGGGCATTAAGCACATCCAAGCCATGCCCCAGCCCACTGCAAACACTTCTTAACTCATAAAAGAAAACCCCCAGGCCCCAGCTCTCCACCAGGAGCCCCACACTTTGGCATATGTGAGGGGTAGAGCTGAAGCCTCTAACCATTGCTGCCTCTGGTTCATGAGGTGCACTCTGGCCATAGTTGGCATCTCTATTCCAACAGAGTCCTCTCTATGTCAAACTCATGTTTATTCATGAGGCGGCAGCTCCTAGGAAACCGCCCCTCTCTTCCTCCCACTGTAAGCTGTTGCTGGGGTCACTGCAATCCTTTCCAAGGCACCAACAACAACCTTAATTGAGCCCTCACCTCTGAAGGCACCTGGGGTCAGGGAGGACACAGGACTGCCTTGGTGACAGGCACTGTTTTGGTCACTCATTAGCTCCAAGCACAGCCATGACCTGTACTTCTTAGCTGAGCTGATTCTCTTGTTCTCTCTGAGAAGACATCGGTAAATGGCTCTATTCAATCACTGCTCTTTCTTTCTCTCAAAAACTACCAATCTACATGTGTTTAACTGCAATTGGGTGGCTTCCCTTTCTAATTACCTCGAGTGGCCTCTTCCTGATAATGGCGGCTGTAATTATACTGCACTTAACTCCTAGAGGACTGCTTTATGATTGGAGGGCAGATGGACAAGGTGACCTTTTTCCTCCCTCGTTTTGCCTATGCTCGTTTCTGAGGACAAGAAAGCCATTGGTTCCCACATGCAAAACCGGCTGTCACGGTTCAGGGGGACTGCCTGTGACCCACCTGAGCCCCCTGCATTCTCTTCACCGTGGTGCAGTGTAGCTGAATCATTGGGTTCAGGGCCAGGGAGCTTGTATTTGGTGATGTGTGACAGTGTAGGAGGGGGAGATGGTGATACTGTCATTATTTAAAATCACTTCCACCCACAGCTGAGTCACTGGAACGTCATGACTGCTTAAAGGGCTTTTGCATCAGTCTCAAAAATATCCCTCTGCAAAGCTTTGCTCTCTGAGTGGCATGCCTGCTGCTTCCCTCAGAGGAAAACACTGGTACCCACCACAGAAAACACTCCCTTTGCATCGCCCTGGGGCAACCTGTGTGGTCCTGGACCCGGACAGAATTCTGAGAGGGGCCAAGCAAATCCCTGAGGTTTCCAAGAAGACTAGGAAGCCCCCATCAAAGTAAAGAAGCCAGGGCTAGAATCTAAGTTTTTCTCCCTCCTGGCCTTGCCCTGAACTGACAACAGAGGACAAAGGGCCTTGAGTCTGAAAATAAGAACCTTTCCCCCAAATACTGTTAGTGGCAAAACAGCAGTTGGCTGAAATGACTGGGTTGCCTTGCATCCAGCTGCAGACTTCAGAACAAACTAGAGTGCCCCCATGCCGACATCCCCCCCCCAACCCCTGATCATGAGTAATAATCACTCCCGGTTCCTCCAAGTTCAAAATGAGAGCTTCCTACAAACGCTTGGCTGCTTTCCAGACCCCCAGTGAGAGGCCAGAAGGAAAAGTAATTTGCAGCACCGTGAGGTGGAAGGGCCAGGCGGTTAAGGTCAGGCGGAACCAGGCAGACTGGAGGAAGACTGACGTGACTGGCCGGCTGACTCAGTTTCCTGCCACCATGATCCCCGCTCTGCTCTGAGAATTAGGGAGACGGTGGTGACGGAAGCACTTACCTCAGGGTCACACTCACCAAATCCTCTGAAAATGCCTGAGTTGCTACTGTAAATGTGTGATAGTTACTGCAGTGTGGATGGCGGAGCCTGGCCCTCCGACGCCCTGAGCAGCGGGTGTGGTCGAACTTATGAAGAATTTTCTACAGTGGGTGTTTTGCTCTGGCCCTAGGTCTGAGGCCAGAGCCTCTGGTTTGTATGTGCTCTACCACTGAGCTACACCCCTCAGCCCTGGGCAGGCTTTTCTTTTTCTTTTAAATTAAAATTTAATACTTATTTAAATGTTAAATTTTAAATGTAGCATCTGATTCCTAAGCAGTTTTAAATTATGTTACCACAGCAAGTCTGTACTGAAAGAGGGGGAAAAAAAAATTTTGTTTTCATTCATTATATAGGTGAATAGAGCCCCCTGCTGTTTGGAAAGCCTGGCCTGTCTGGGGCTTGTTTTTAGTTTGCTGTTGTGGAGTTTCTGTGCTTGGCTCATTCAGTCTGCAAACTCTTGAGCACCTTCTAGAAGGACCCCTGAGGCTCAGGGGGATTTGTTAATACTTGAGCACACCTGCCTCTCCGGGGTTAGGAGCGTGTGGAGGACGGGGCACGGCCGTGAGGAAGCCACAAGCCCAAGTTAGAGCTGTGGTCCTCCTCACAGTAGCGAGGATCCTCTCGCTGCCCTCTGTACTAGGAGTGTGTGTGCAAAGCAGAACCACCCATGGCGGGCAGCTCCTTTCCCTGTGCACCCTGTGCTGAGCCATGCCGCCTCCGTCCTTCAGAAGTGAAGGGCTTGGATCTAGGCCAACTCAAGGGTGGGGCAGAGATGTGCCTGCTCAAATCTGCTTACAGAGCTCAGACCAGCACCCCAAAAGGGTGGAAGGGCAGAGCTTTCTACCCCTGGCTAACTGTGGCCTGGACCGCCCTCTTCTCTGAGAAAGGCCTGCCTCCCGGCGGTCAGACCGACCTCTCTCCTACACCAGGCATCTCCACATAGATTCCTAGCAATGCCTGGTAGCCTGCCTCATGTCCAGTGCTCCGAGGGCTATGCCTTCCCTCGCCCTCACTGTTTTCCAGAAAATCACCAGTACCCTGAGCTTGGACTTCCACCTTCCCTCTCCTCTGGAAGATCAGGACATAAACACTTTTCACCCACAAGGAAAGTCTCCAGGGGCATCTGAAAGATAGAGGGTGAGCCATATTTCGAACCTATTGCTAAAGTAAAAAGGCAGGGTGTCTCCAGAGTCAGAATTGTTTTTCTTTTCTTTGTATCAACTACAGCTGACAATGGCCAGCACCCAGCAGGCACCCAGCACACAGCACACAGTAGGCACCCAGCAGGCACCCTGTACACAGTAAGCACCCAGCAGATGTCCCTTCCGTGTAAAGATCATCCTATTCAGACCTCCCTTCAGGAGCATCATGGCTCAACAACAATCATAGTTCAGTATGTGGTTGATGAGCAGCTAGCTGGTGGACAATTCAAACCAAAACCCACACCACAGTGTACAAGACCGTCATGGAGGAGTTATCAGCTCTTTGTCCACTGACTGAGGGCAGAGTAACGATAGGTTCCCTCAGGTCCAGAGCTTCCGGGTCAAGACCAGACGATAAGAAGAAATGTAGCATGGGCCACGAGTGTGGGCATGCACACACGCACCTTGCCATTGCTCTAAGCATCCAACACCGACTGCATGATATTTTTGGCTTTTGAGACAGTCTCATGGTGTAGTCCAGGTTGTCCTCAAACAAAATCCCCCTGCCCCAGACTCCAGGTTTGGGGATTACAGGTGTGCGCCACCATCTCTGGCTTCATCATCTATATTTTAGAGCGGCAGTCTTGGTTTTATCTTCAGAGGTGGTGTGTGTGCATACTATATTTTAGCCTATGTCCAATGCCATCATTGCCTTTGAGGAACAGAAAATATTAGAAAATGGAAATCCACCCGATGCCAACTTCAAATGAAGCTTAAAAAGTTATGGGGAAAATGTTTTAATTATAATCTCAAAACGGCCAGGCATGGTGGCTTACACCCTTTAATCCCAGCACTCAGGAAGCAGAGGCAGAGACAGGAGGATCTCTGTGAGTTCAAGGCCAGCCTGGACTACCAAGCGAGTCCAGGACAGCCAGGGCTCTAAACCCTGTCTCTAAAAATAAAAATCTCAAAAAAATGAGTTTGGATTTAAAAATCCTATTCCCTAAATGCAAATCCTACTGCCTAAAAATTTAAATGAAGTAATATTTTATATATATATCTATAGATATAGATATTTCAAACCATTTTTCTGCCTCTATTGCCTGAGAGGATAGCTTTTGAATTTCCAAGAGTTTCCACAGGTTCCCTCATAGGGAGTATCATACACGCAGGCACCCTGGACAGCAGCCCTCCCTGCTTTTCTGCACAGCACAGCATCATCGCAGCCAGGTCAGGGCCTCCTAGTGGTGCCCACAGAGGCCTCACCAGCCTGAGTGTTTTGAGTTCCCACTGTCCGAAGCAGGGCCCTCGGGCATCGGTCTGCACCCTGGCCCTGAAGCCAGGGCTGCTTTCCCCTTGATCCCTCCATGCAGCCACACGAGCATAAACTGTTCCACCCATGCCCGGCAGTCTCCTGCCTCAGAGAATTTGCACTTGACCCCACCCTCAGCATGGGTGTTCCGGCTCCTTTCTCCTTGGCTCAGCTCTTTTCTCAGCAATGCTGACGTCTTACTTAAGAGCAAACCCTCTCGGCAGGCAGCCGGAGGGAAGGCTCTGGGTGCTGTGGCAGAGGTTCTAGGTTCAATTCCCAGCACCCGCATGACAGCTCACCACCCTGTGAGCCCAGCCGCACTGGGTCAGACACCCTCCTCGGCCTCCACAGACACCGAATGCACATGTGTTATGCAGATTAGATAAAAATAAGTGAACTGAGAGAAAGGAAAATAAAGCCCTTTCTGCCATCTACTGCTCCCGCTTTCTCTCTTCCCTCCCTCCCTCCCCTCCCCTTACCACTGTGGACGCTGTCTCACCTGATCTCCTTGAGGACAAAGATGTCTTTCCCTCACTCCCATGGTGAAACCCTGGCAGGGCTGTCTGGGAAAACGGTTCTCAGACAAAAGAGGCAAATCAAAAAGACCACAGCAAGGCAAAGCGTAAACTGGGAACACAGCTCGGCCAGAGCGTGCTTGCATTCACAGAGCCCTGGGTTCCAACGTCAGCACTGCATAGCCCAGGCGTGGTGCCGCAGGCTGTAATCTGAGCGGAACATCATTCTCAGCTACAAAGCTGAGTTCGAGGCCAGGATGAGCTAGCTCTGTAGGACCCTGTTTTGGAAACAGCAACAACACAGTTTGCAAATATCACGTGACCTTTACATCTTCCTCTAGGTCATAAGGCTGTGAGTGTTGCGACCTCTCTAAAGCTAAACGACTTAAGTACCCTCTGTTTGCTTTCTGGCTTTTTCTTGTTCTGCCAGCCACAAGCTCTCGCCCACCCCTGCCCGGCCACCTCACCCCTGCCTGGCCTTACAGACACAGCCTCACTCCCTCATCCTCTCCGATCTCCCTCACTGAAGCTCCTGGATTCTTTGATAAAGTAAGAAAATGTTACATTAGAAGGGGGATGGGGATGAGCCTCTTTTAGTTCCAAAATCCTAGGCTCTGAAAACAAAACAAAACAAAACAAAACAAAACAAAAACCTCTGTGACAGGTTGGAGCCAGATTTTTGTGCTAAGCATAAAAAACACTTGACAGGCTTTTGAGGGCAGCAAGAATGAGGGTGAAAAAGAGTGAGCAGAGCCTGGGACGAGAGGACTGTGTCCCTGAAGGAGCCATGAGACTGGGCACACTGATAAACGCTTGCAGGCCCAGTATCTAGGCGACTGAGGCAGGAAAGTTACAAGTTCAAGGCTGCCCACGCTACATGATGACTTTGAGATGAGCCTGGTTCACACAGCAAGACTGTATTTCAATGTACAAACCATGAACAGAGGTGCCCTCGTCAGCATCCTCAGCCTCCACATCGCAGAGGGCCAGACAGCCTGAGCACCACACCCACATCTCTCCGGCTCAATTTCACATCAACGCTGCTGACTCTGGAACCCTCTGTCCACAGGCTGCTTAACAGCAGACAGCAATCTTAAGGCTGCTTTAGCAGCTCACTCTCAGAGGGTTGAGGTTTTCCTCAGGCTCATCATCATCTTCATGGAGCTGCATTCACAAAACAGAACAACGCAGGCCAGCAAGATTCAGAGAGTTCCCCGAGACCAAGCTGTCTTCAGACAAGTGCACCTAGACATGTGCATGTGTGCTAGGCCAGAGCATTACCACTGAGCCACCCAGCCCTGCTGTTTTTAGCCCAGGCCTCTCAGTGTCTGAAAGGCAAGCCAAGGAAGCAGTGCTTCCGTAAGTAAAATGATTCAAATAACACCATCATCTGTACTGGTTCCACTTTCTTTTTCATTGAAAGCAAGTAGCTAAAACGCTTGCAGTAAAATTAAGAATAAGGATAATAAAATTGAGAATTAAGGATAATTAAGCACATTAAGGAAGAATGCACTAATAAGTAAAAATAGAATACCAAAAAGTACATTAAACAATGACAGCTATACTACAAACATGTACACACACACACACACACTATAATGCATAATTAAATATCTTGGGGCTATGGAGTATTTAATCTGTTCTCATTTGGGGGGGAACAGAAATGACATAATGAAGGTGATTTAGCTTTATACACACTAAAGCATGATTTCCCAAGAGCCTCATCTGGTCCTTGCTCTGTGGTTTGAGACCCCCACTCTCCAGTTCTGCCCTGAGTGGCTGATTCACTAGTCAGCTTACCCTTATCCCCACAGATGACAGGTCAGGGAAGCTAGTCAGGGCCCAGGAAAGAAGAGAAGGAATAGTTCAGAGTCCTCTGAATGTGTGCCACGTATGTGTGGCTTTACCAAACATCCTGAGATGCTGATATGGTTTCCTCCGTTTACTGGATAAACCTTGCCAGGTCTTTAAAAAGCAAAGAGAAATTGCAGTTTGTCCCAAACAGCTTGACAGCAGAAATGCAATTGCTCAGTCACCTGAATCAGGAGCTCCATGAGTTCATGACTAGCCTGAGCTAATCTGATCCAGCCTGGGCTATATAGTTGAGACCCTGTTTAAAACAAACAATGACAACAAAAAGACTAAAGCAAATGAATAACAAGTATCACATCCGGAGCCCCTACCGATCAACCTGAAAGCCTCGTAATTCTAAATGCTCTCTGCGGTTTTGCCAGTGTAGGTGAGATGAGATTTCTACCAGGAGGACTATAGTCCCTGGCTATTTCCCTTGTGAACTCACAACGGCAGGTCCACCTAGAAACCCTGGGCAAATGGCTAACTGACTTGTCTATTAACATCAAAACGACATTGGCCACCAGGCTCCCTCGGTCCCTGTTACAGACTCCTGGCTCCCCTGAGCGCTTCTCACCACCCACTCCAAAGCTCTCTAGCCCCTGAGCGTAACTTCCCTTCCTCCAGCTTAACTCTCCTTGCATACCTCAGCCATTTTGGCCGTGCTCTCTTGGCCTCCCTGTCTTCTGTCTTCCCTTTCTTCTCCTCCTCTCTTGTTCTCCCTGAATCTCTCTCCTCTCATGTCCTGCTCTAGTCCGCTAGCCATGTTCAGACTGGACTCTACCAGATGCCTATAGTCTCCCTCAGAGCTACAGTAAAATCCCTCACCTCTGTCATTCCTAGGAGCTGCCATTCTCGCTTTCATTCACCCTACCCCAGGGTGTAAATTCTCCAAGATAATGTACATAGAAAATATACGATAGAGCCGGTGCCATGGTACACGCCTGTAATCCCCGCGCTCTGGGAGATAGAGGCAGGCAGGAGGATCTCTATGAGTTCGAGGCCAGCCTTATTTGTGAGTCCAGGACAGCCAAGGCTACACGGAGAAACCCTGTCTCAAAATTAATTAATCAATGAATTTAATTAAATAGAAAATATACAAAAGAAAAATAAATCAACTTTATTTCATGTAGGGCTACAAGGCCTTGCCTAATTTAAAGAAAGAAAGAAAGAGAGATGAAGATAGAGGAGAAAGGGAGGAAAATAAGGAAGACAGAAGAAAATGACGGCTGAGCCCCTCCAACACTGGCTGCACAACCTGCTAATAGGCCTGAGTCTTCAGCGTGACAAACACAGGGCTGGCTGTTTAACATAAACTAACAAAGATTAACAACAACAACAAAATGCTCATTTCAAAACCAGATACAGTCGTGCCAAGGGAGTAAAAGTAATTGCAGTCAGGTCAGAGTCAGAGTGCCTCTAGTTTGTGCAAGACCTGGGAGAACCTCGCCCCCCCCCACACACACACAGGGATCCACAATATGAACTATATTATAAAAGGAATTTTATTACCTCTTTAAGAAAAACCAACTGGAATGAAGAGAACAAGGCCAGGCTAGGACTCCAGCCTCAACACCCAGCCAGAGAGTAAGTCCTCAGAACCACCCACCCCGGGGCCAGGCTTCTCCCCAGCCATGACTACTGCACATCTGTAGCCAGACTTTTTACTATTTTGTGGTTCCTTACTCTCCTCCACCCTTCTCCATCCTTATTAACTCCCTCACACTAGATAGGAGAGGAAAACAAGGATAGAGGGAAAGGGGGACAAAGTTATCATTAGACTACTTCCTGCTGATTAAGGATGTTGAGTTCCTTGGGGCAAGTTTGATCTTCACCATCAGGATATCTAATTTCTGCTGCTCGTTTCTTTGCACACTTGACAAACAGCAACCAACAGCATCCAAACCTCAACCAGCCAACAGCAGCAACCCTGCCTCCTGGTGCCCTAGCTCTTATGAAAGATTTCCAGAATTCCAAATGTCACACACTCACAGAAACTATCTATCGCTGGCAAAAGCACACTCGTGCTAGAGCACAAACAGCCCCAATCCTGGGATTAAAACAAAAACATATTCTTACAATATTTCTGTGGTTTTGTTTTGTTAGTTTTTTGAGATAGGGTTTCTCTGTGTAGCCATGGTTGCCCTTGACTCGCTTTGTAGACCAGGCTGGCCTCGAATTCGCAAAGATCCACCTGCCTCTGCCTCTCAAATGCTGGGATTACAGGCGTGCACCACCACACCCAGCTGCCTATTTCTCTGTTTTAAAAAGAAACCCAAATCACACAATTATTCACTACAGTTGCCCTTCATCGGTCCCCCTAGGCACCGTCATATGCACGAGTCTATACAAGACCCTTTGCTGTTTTAAGACTAAAGCTGATGGCATCCAGCAGTAGCAGGAGGGTCCTGAAGTGGCCCCTTCTCTCCTGGCGCAGGCCGTAAACCCAGAAAGGACTCTCCACCTCCATGGGCCCAGCAGCATGAGTGAGCAACGGGCCTGCTTAAGCTTCCATGTGTTATCATTGGTTCCTGCGTGTCTAGTCCGGTTATATTCTCCTGTGCCTGCTCACTTATCCGCAAACTGTGTACATAAGCATTACTTTAAAATCATGTTTCCTTCCATGGTCACCTTGCTGTGTATGGGGTTCAATTCCTCCTCTTCCTCCTGTTTGCTTTGACAGGTTCTCACTGTGTGGCCCAGTCTGAGTCAAACTCAAAATACCTGTTGCCTTTGCCTCCCAAATGTACCACATAGCAGGCTGCTTTAATTCAGTGAGTCAAAGAAACAGAGCTGTGTGCATGTTGCATACTCAAAGAGGAAATCAAACAGCTGTAGGACGTGTGTGCCCACAGATAAGCACTGGGGAACTGGATGTTAAGCATGTGGGGTTGCTCCTTCAAGGGAAGAAATGCAGTATCTGCTGGCTGCCCAAAACGTTGGGTGTGGGCATGTTAATTAGCCTGGTGACTTCATCTGTGTGGCCGAGACTTTTAGGCACTGGATACCCTCAGACCCTTCTCATACGGATTTTACAAGGAGTTTTGATGTCACATCTCATCTGTATATAGCTTACTTTTCCTCAGGGAGAGGAACATGCTTTGTTGTGCACTCGAGATTTGAGTTAATTATCACCAGAGTAGCTTTCACCAGATCGTGCTGTGTGTAAATATGCCTAAAATAAGTGACTTGGGGTCAGACTCCCTAAGTCTGTAGAGGGCGCCGGCTCACAGAGAAGCTCTGCGAAAACCAGCATGTTAATCACACAGGCTTATCTCTCCAATGGGAGAGACATACACTTGTTTTCCACCCAGAAGGCTGGGAGAGGATGTAGTTAGTAACCCAGTGACCTTTGCTATTGGCCTGGCCACACCTGAACCCCCAAGAATGTTTATCCCAGACCTTTAGTTTTAACTTTCTCAGTCAATAAATCCCATCCTCAGTGGAGATGCCTCCCTGACCCCAGGGTGACCTCTATGTTATCTGTATGACAGAAACCACACCACATCCTAGGCCCCTGAACTGCAGAATCCATCTCTGTGGAGGAGGCCACACACCTTACAAAAAGAGTGTCACTGTAGTCAAGCCTTGGCATTATTGTACACGTGGGACCTAGATTATTGTGTCCAGGACACTTTTCCGAAATTTTCCAAATTTGTACTGTACCTAAATTTGTCTAAAATAAACCATCCTGGTGTCGCTCCAGAGCTTTGAGCCACCTCCACCGAGCCATGCCGCACCAGGGCTCCTTCTTGCCTCTTGCAGATGGTTTTTCTGCTGGCTGTAGAGTTTGCAGGGGCACTCTCCACACACACACACACATCAACTATGGCCCCTGAGCCATGCTGAACCAAACTACCTACTTCCCTTCCTCCTCTGTGAAGGTTGGAGACACCCCAACCCCAACCCCTGAGAAGCAAGCCTACCAGTAAACCCTTACACAGCGGATGAGGGAACAGTGCCACATTCGGAAGGGGCAAGGCTGGCTGAAGAGGAGGGTTTTCCATAAGTGAAAAGAACAGAGGTGAGGAGTGACTAGATGGACTGGGAGACATGGTTAGCACTTGGCCAGGTGCCTGGCACCTAGTGCTCAGTGGCTTCGAGAACCAATCAGACCGACTAATTGCTTCACAGTTTGACATGTGGGTGCTGGCATATCTAGGCAGAGTCCTTTCCTATCATGCATGAAGCCCTGGGTTTGATTCCCCAGCACCACATAAACTAGGTGTCATAACACATCCCAGCACTCAGCAATTGGAGGCAGGAAGATCAGAAGTTCAAGGCTACTCTCTCTCTCTCTCTCTCTCTCTCTCTCTCTCACACACACACACACACACACACACACACACACACACACACACTCACTCTTCAGTGACAATACTGCTGTCTCTCACACTGTTCAGCCAAACCAGCCTTAGTAAGACAACTTCTGAGAGTTCAGTGTCTCAGGAGATGTGAAAGACAAGACTATGCCTTAAGCACAGGGTGATGGTGCAGGAGTTTGGAGAAGAACCTTGTAAAAGGAGAGAAAATTTGGGAAATTTCTTGAGGGCAACAGGAGACGGGTTGAAAAAGTGAAAAGCACATGTTCAGAATGTACTGGGTAACTTGTAATAACAGGACAGTGTGGGCACAAGCTGCGCATCTTCACTTCTGCACATACCAGGCAACAGCTGGCCCCTGAGAGCTGCCAGCGTGGTCTGGCCATAGAGTGCCCTGCTAGCTGGTCAAACTTCATTCTGCGGGGGTCTAGAAGGGCTCTTAAGTGAGAGAGTCACATGGTACATCTGAAGAGATAACTCCCCAAGGTTAGGTGGGCCTCATCCATTCAGATGAAACTCTAACTAGACTGAAACACTGACCCCAGGGAGAAAGGCTCTTCCTGCCTCACGACCTTCAAACTGGGATATTGGCTCTTTCTGGCTTTCAGATTCTGATAGGGACACCGGAGGAACAAATTCTTTGTAATAGATATTTTCATGATTACACATAAATTCCTTTCTCTGAAGAACTCTAATACATTGCCACACCTCGTTGTGCTGGCTAGTTTGAGGTGAACTAGATTCATCTGAGAGGAGAGAATCACAATTGAGACATTGTCTCCATAAGATCAGACTATAGAGCAGGCAGTAATGGCACACGCCTTTGATCCCGGCACTGGGAGGCAGAGGAAGGCGGATCTCTTGAGTCTGAGGCCAGACTGGTCTACCCAGCTTCTCCAGGACAGTCAGAGCTACACAGGGAAAGTCTCGGAAAAGAAGAAGACGACGAAGGAGGAGGAGAAGGTGGAGGAGGAGAAAAAGATCAGGCTGCAGACAAGCCTTTCGGGCGTTTTTCTAATTAGTGATTGATGGGGCAGAGCCCCGCCCCATTGTGGGTGGGGCCATACCCGAGCTGGCAGTCTTGATTCTATAGAAAAGCAAGCTGAGCAAGCCTGTAAGCACCACTCCTCAGCATCAGCTCCTGCCTCCAGCTTCCTGCCCTGTTGGAGTCCCTGTCCTGACCTCCTCTGATGATGTGGAACTGTAAACTGTAAAAAGGAATAACCCTTTCCTCCCCAGTTTCTTTGGTCATCATGGTGTTCATGACAGCAGTAACCCTGAGCTCGACAATGCCCTATCATGCTTGATGAACAGAGACCCATTAAGCTGTCGGCCTTAAAGAAAAAGAAAGAAAAACAGATTAAGGAAGCAAGAAAAAAGAATATGGAATAGTTTTGGCCACATAAATTGCAAAGCAGAGAAATGGGGAGAGGTGTCTGGCAGCTAGACAGCAAACGCGGAGGTGAGACAAAAAAGTAGTTAATGATATTTCAAAAGAAAGAAGCCTGGCAAGCGCACTTCCCTGTGGGACAGACTGTCCAAGTGGGAACCCCGCCAAGCACTGTAGGGTGGCTGAGGAGTTAACTTTGGTTTCGAGGAGGAACTGGAGCTGGGAACCTGGCTGTGGAGATAAGAGAAAACCTGACTTGAGGGCAAACAGCCACCTGAAATCGGAAAGCTGTGACTATGGAAACTTTCACATTTCCTTTCAACGTAGGCTCCTAATTACACAGGCTCAGACTCGGGAGGAAAGCTAACACTTCTCAGGCAATCAATTCCGTGGGTCATGTCTCCCCTAGAGCTGCACACCCCTGGAAGAAAGCGGACGGCCGCACTGCTGCCCAAGCAAATGCTTTAAGTGGCTCTTGCAGTAAGAGGGAGCAAGGGCAGCAGTTTCTGTGACAGATGCACTTTTTCCCCCTTTTTTTGGAGTAAGCGGAAATTGTTGCTCCTATCTCTAGCACAAAGAGGGTACAGTTTAAAACAGACAGCTCTTCCCATTAAAGTGAGAGGAAACATAAACATACTGGAAAAGTCCAAAGAGCAGTGTCACCCTCCTCCTCCATAAAAGCACGCTGACGAAAAGCCCCTGTGAGCGTTTGTTGTGATCACATGTTTTTAAAAATTACTACGAATGGGGGCTACAGAGTCAGTCAGTAATGTGTCAGCTACTACTTCACATGACAGAACTACAAAAAATTAGCAATCAAGTGTGGTGGTTTGGATCACCCCACCCTATATTCTCTGGCATTTGAATACCTAATCCCCACTTGGTGGCCCTGTCTGGTCAGGATCAGTAGGTGTGGCCTTGCTGGAGAATGCATATAGGGTGGGTTTTGAGAGCTAAGAGACCAGCACCATTTCAAGTTGGCCGTTTCCTGTTTGCAGTTTGAGACGTGAGCTCTCAGCTGTCCCTGCCGCCATGGCTGGTGTTTGCTGCTACACTTCCCTGACAGAGACTCTAGCCTTCGGGACTGTTAGTTCAAAACAAACGCTTCATTCTGTAAGTTGCCTTGGTCGCAGCAAAGGAAAAGCAACAAAGACATAAAGTTTATCTCAGGGCTGAGGAGATAGCTTGCTCAGCGGTTAAGAGCATTTGTTCTTGCAGAAGGCCTGGGTTTGGCTCCCAGCACCCACAAACAGAGGCTACAATGTCTGTATCTCAGTTCCAGAGGCCAAAACCCTCTTTTGGCTTCTTCAGGCACCAAGCATGCAATTGGTACAAGACACACACCGAGGCAAAATATCCATACACACAAAATAAAGAAATAAAAAGCTTATAAATTACTAAAGTCTATCTGGAATTTCATGTTCACTTGTAGAGCAGGATTAAGCACATCTGCAACAAAAAGTGAAAAGTTCCCAATACCTAGTGTGTATTAGGTGCTGCACACAATTCTTAGCACCGGAAAAAAGAGAAACAGAAGGGAAAGGAGGTGAGAACTTTCCAGCATAGAGTCCAGGCCACTTCGTGGTGCAGAGCAGACTCAGAAAGGCCACCCACTGGAGAGCCAGGACCCAGAGCCCATAACGTATGTGCTACGTACAGTAGAAGGAACTGTGGCCATGGACGCATGTTAAGACCACTGCTAGGACTATCCCTTGGGTTATGAGCTTTGTTACTGGGCCCCAAACAGCTGCTATAAACAATGGAAGCGAGAAAGCCTTTCTTTTGGCTTAGCTGTGTCCTTGTCTCTTGATTCTGCACCAGCTGGGAGGCAGAGCATCGCTGTACGGGGAGCAAGTGAAGAGCAGAGCAAGTCACACAGTGGGGAACAAGAAGGAAAGCAATGTGAGGAAGAGGCCAAGGACAAGCTATCCCCGAGGAAGCAGTCCCGGTGACTAACTCTCCAGCAAGGTCAGCTCTCTGAGGTCTGTAGAGCCTCCTGACATAGCACCACCGGCTGAGGACTGTGTGTGAACACTTGGCCCCAGCTGGTGGCACTGTTAGGTCAAGTCTATAGGAGGTGGGGTCTAGCTAAACAGTCACTGGTGTGTGTGTGGGGGGGGGGGTGCAGCTCTGCGCTGCTTCCTGCTGATCTGTGCTCTCTGCTCCAGTGACTGAAATGTGTGCAAGCAACCCCATCTCCCTGCCCTCACCGCCACAGGCGGGAGGCAGGTGTGCCTTTCCCAGCAAGGACTGCTCCCTGTCGAATCATGAGCCACACTAAAATGCTTCACCCTGTAAGCCGCTTCCTTCAGATATTACAACAACCACAAAAGTGACTTGACAAAACTGTGTCAAAAAGAGGCGTGGGTGCCATCGCTGTTGAGAAAGCTCACCGTGTGCTTCATGGGCATTGGGAACTGGTTTGTGGAAGGAATGTGGGATCAGAGAGCCCTATGATGAGGTGAAAAGCTTAGTGGGTGATTTTGTGGGGAGTTTACGAAGATGTTTCCGTTTTAAAAAATGAAGACAACAAAGCCTGCTTAGAGCTTTTTTTGGGGGGAAGGGGGATGCCAGCAATTGGATTACAGACCATGTAAGTTACACACTGCTGAAAAATTCAGCCTCATCCTTCCTGTCTCCTGGAAATTTTAGTGAGGTGAATACAAAAGCAAAGGTCTAATTAATAATTAACTATGGTGAGCTATCAAGACAGCACAATCCAAAGGCTACACGGTTGCTGCTCAGCGTTTAATGAGTTTTACAGGGAAAATCAAATAAAAATAAAGTCATGAAAATACGCAATTTAATAAGGAAAGAAGTGTGAGAGGAACTGAGGTTGTGGGTACGGCAGCTGCGGACACAGCAGTGGTGACTATTCGAGATCAATGGACTAGCGGCACGCTCCCCATGGAGACAAAGGTCAAGGTGCCTTGAAAGCAAGACCCCACCCGGACTCCAGGGTGCAGCAACACAAAACTGCTACTAAAAACAAAACAAAACACTGTTTTGAAAAGTATTCACTAGAATCCTGGAAAGCGACCACTCACTTCTTACAGTGTTCGAAAATAAACTTGGAAGCCAGGTGGTGGTACACATCTTTAACCCCAGCATTTGGGAGGGAGAGGCAGGCAGATCACTGAGGCCAGCCTGATCTACAGAGTGAGTTCCAAGACAGCCAGGGCTACACAGAGAATCCCTGCTTCAAAAACCAAAACAAACAAAAAACCCCACTTCAGTGGAACAATCGTGAGACACATAAGAGGGGCAGGAGGCAGTTTCAGTCACTGTAGAGTCCAAATTCTAGATTTACCATTCCCTAGCAGTGAGGTTCCTGTCATGTAACTATGTTACAAAATAAAGCTGACTTAGAGAAACATCACCTATCACAGCTGTTAGTCAGTGTCCAGATGTGTCTTAGCTAACGCCTGTTAGTGCCCTAATGCAGGTGTTTTGCTTGACCGTTAAGATCTCACCTCTCAGCATGGGCCACGTTGCTGCTTGAGTGAAGGCACATCTTAGGGCAGATTTAGTTTGCACGGTATGTATGGCAAATGAGTGGAAAAGGGTTATTATTGAATTTTCTGTTGTCTTGTTTTTCAAAACAAGTTTTGTCTGTGCGATGGTCCTGGCTGTCCTGGAACTTGCTCTGTACACCAGGCTGGCCTCAACCTCACAGAGATAGATCCACCTGCCTCTACCTCCCCAGTGCTGGGATTACAGGTGTGCACACCACACCCAGCTATACTATTGGACTTTTATTTTGACTCGATTGTACTTTGGCTGAAAAGCTTTTATGTTCATGAAAGTGGGAACTCCCCCACCCCCCAAAACAGGGTTTCTCTTGGAGTCCTGGCTGGGCTTGCTTTGTAGAGCAGGCTGGTCTCGAACTCAGAGATTCTCCTCCTGAGTGCTGGGATTAAAGGCATGCACCACCACAGCCAGTTAACAGTAGGAACTAAGAAATGTCTACATTCTAATAAAGTGTTGGAACAAACATGAGAGGAAGGAGTGCAGGTCTGGAACAGAGCATGCTCCCACAGCAACCTAGGAAAGTGTTTCCCCAAGTTCTAGGCGGCATTCACACCTCCGGTGCAGGGACCAGCGTACTTCTCAAGCTGGCAGCTTCCACACAGTGCTGATTCACAAGCACTGAGAGCCAACGGTCCTGGGGTCGAAGAGGCTTAACAGCAAGGTTCTGAAAGCTCCAGGTCAAGCACCTGTGGCAGGGTCCAACCTTCACAAGGAGGTCTTGAGATACGGAGGGAAGCTGCGTGAAGAAAAGCTTTAGCTGCCATGAAGACCCCCAGATTTTGTAGGTACTTGGTTCTGGCAGAGTGGAGCTGGCTCAGAGCAAAGAGTACTTGTGCCAAAGGCAGCTGAGAGCCAGAGGTGGGGCTGCTCAAGTCTCCTGGGGCCTAGACGATGCCACCATCGGCCCAAGATGCTGGACAAGGAGCCACAGGACTTGATGTTTACTGCTGGAATTTGGTCTTCTGTCTGTTCCACCTCTCCTTGCTATGCCCGTTTCTCTTTTGGAATGGAAATGTTTTCTTTGCCATTGCATGTTTGATGCACACACACAAACACACACACTGCCATGAAAGATTTGGGGCATTTGGACAATGTCAGAACTATAAAACTATAAAACTATTCACTTTTGAAGTCACATGGAATGCATCTTGATGCACTGGGCCTCCATTGATTTGCACACTTAGTCCCTGCTTACGGGGCCATTTGGGACATACTGTGGAATGTTTTGGAAGTGGGGCCTAGCAGGAGGAAGTGATCACTTGAGGGCTGTATACCAGCACCAATTCTCCAGTTCCAACTGACCCCTCTGCTTCCTGACCACTGGGATGTTAGCAAGCCCGTATGTCCCAGTGCTACCAAAGACAGGAGCAGGCCCACCACCATGCTGTCACCTCCCAAACTATGGGCCAAATACACAGCCCCTTGTTGCTTCTTTCAGCTATTTTATCACAGTCATGAGAAAACTAACAGGGCCCCCTAAAGCCCTCCAGTGAGTTCAAGGGCTGCCTGTGCTACATAACAAGACTGACTAAAAATAATTAGAAGTAGGGTGTGGTGGCACACAATTTTTTTGTATTAATTAGTTAATTCACTTTGTGTCTCAGCTGTAGACCCTCCCTCTTCTCCCATGCCCCTCTCCAAGTCCACACATGAGGGAGGTCTTCCTCCCCTTCCACTCCACTTGACCCTACCTTATCCGGTCTCATCAGGACTGGCTGCATTGTCCTCCTCTGTGGCCTGGCAAGGCTGCTCCATCAAGGGTAGGCGATCAAAGAGCCAGCCACTAAGTTCATGTCAGAGACAGTCCCTGTTCCCCTTACTGGGGAACCCACTTGGACACGGAGCTGCCATTGGCTACATCTGAGCAGGGGTTCTAGGTTATCTCCAAGAATGGTCCTTGGTTGGAGCATCAGTCTCAGAAAAGACCCCTGGTAGTGGCACACAATTTTAATCCCAGCACTTAGGAGACAGAGGCAGGTGAATCTCTTTGCAAATTTCATGCCAGCCTAGACTACATCAAGAATTCCAGGCCAGGCTACACAGAGAAACCCTCTGAAGAACAAAGCCAAAAAGTGTTGATAAGGACTGCACCCTCAGCAAACAACTGTAAATGAATGCTCCATCGCATGGTGACCCGGGCATGGCAGCAAAGATAGCCTCAAACTGGCAAGCCCTAGACAGCAGATCCTCAGCAGGGCAGCTTCCGAGAGTGCTGAGAACAAATGCTCCTGTGGATGCTGTGACCAGTGAAGGAACTGCAACTACCAGGAACATCAGGCCTGTAAAGAGAGGAAGGTTTGCAGGAGGTGTGGAGTGAATACACATAGAGGGAGTACACACAAACAGAAAATGGGAGGGGGAAGCGTGGTGCTCAAGACTCCTTATTCGGCAAGGGAGTGTCTTCCAGCCACCACTGGGAATTTCAGATATTCCTGGGGAGGCTGCATGGAGTTTCACAAAATTTACCTTTTTAAAGCTGTGCCACTTAGGGCTGGAGAGAACTGTCAGCTCTTCCAGAGGCCCTTGGTTCAGCTGCCAGCATCTACCCAAGAGCTCACAATCCACTGCAATTCCTTTTGCAAGGAATCTGACACCCTCCTCTGCCCTCTGAGGGCACCAGACTCACAAGTCTCACACACTCATACACATACAAAACTAAAATTAAAAACTTTCATCACTTGGATTTTAGTATGTTTGCCAAGTTGTACATTACCAATACCACCTAATTGTTACTTTTTATTAAAAGTCTTCTACCAGTTGGCTGTTGTCACAAACCTTTTCCTTTTTAGTACCTGCCAACCACTAAGCTTTCTTAGTGTATGGATTTGCCTACATTTCACATATGAAATCATGTGACTTTTTGTGTCTGGCTTCTTAAGGATGTTTTCAAGGTTCATCCACATACTTTGCATGCTCTGAATTTTCTAAGTTTTTGTCTGGTTTCAATTTTCTTAGGTATGTGAGATCCTCAGCAGTTCAGAGCACTGGCTGTTCTTCCTGAGGACGTGGGTTCAATTCCCAGCACCCACATGGTCGCTCACAGCTTCCTGTAACTCCAGAGAATCTGTGCCCTCTTCTGCTCTCTGCAGGCACAGCTTGCATTTAGTATAGACAGACACACGGGCAAAACCCCACATACATTAAAGAAAAAAAAAAAGAGGTTCTCATCACATTAAAAAGAAACATCAAAGAAGATTCCACTTCCAGGAAACACAGAGAAGCCCAAGTTTAAAAGAGAAAATTCAGTTTGAATAAGACCTTCATGGGCAGCAATTCAGAACAGTGACTTGCCATCCCGTGGCTCAGAGCAGAGCAGAGACGGGGGACAGAGTGGCCACTGAGGAGCTGTCACATACACTGGAGAAGATACACAGACAGCAGAGAGGGCAAAGAAAAGCTGGGCAAGAGGGGATTTGTCCAAATGTTCCACATAACAGGTACATAGGGCGAGAGACCTAGAGCACAGGGTAACACCAGGCTGCAAGCAAAGAGCTTGACTCGTAGCCCCTCCAGCCCAGCCTGCTGCCAGCACACAGAGCACACCACTAACAGCACTCGACCCTCCTAAACAGAATGGCTCTTCCTAGCGGCATCTGCACTTCTTGCAAGAGGCCTTAACTCCTTCATATTTTGTCAACTGCAGATCCTGTCAGTGTAGACTAATGACGTAGTTCAAGAGCATCTCCTTGATGTCTCCCTAGAGCCATGTAGTGAATGCCCTGCACAAAAGGAATGCTAAGTACGCACTGACTGACAGGAAATTATGCTCCCATCAGAGGCATGCAGCTGTGTTTTCTATTCTGCTGATTCAATATTTCCCATCAGAAACAGCTTTTGGTCTTTCAGTACTGCAATCGGTTTATCCTCATGCACAGAGGCACAGAATGTAGGCAAGTGCCTTTTGTGATCAAAGCGGATGCTGTCTCTGTAGCAATCCAAGGCACTCAGCAGTGACTCATAGAGCAGTCCTCTCCTCCCCTAACTTCTCAGACTGGTGGGGAATCAAATCTGGTGATCAAGGCAAACAGAGGCTGGGCTGTTTCTTCTAGGTAGAGGAAGATCAAGAGACAAAAGGAAGGGAGGGCGTAATGGATCTAGGCTCGCAAGGGGGTCACTATCAGGTATGGCCACCCCACGGCCACGAGCCACTGACCGCTGGCTACATTTCAAAAGTCACTTTAGTTACATTTCAAGTGATCAACACCAAGCTGGGTGTGGTGGCACATGCCTGTAACCCCAGGACTCAGGGAGGCAGAGGCAGGCGGATCTCAGTGAGTTCGAAGCCAGCCTGGTCTACAAAGTGAGTCCAGAACAGCCAAGGCTATACAGAGAAATCCTGTCTTGGGGAAGAAAAAACAAAAACAAATCAAGTGGTCAACATCTATGGGCCAACGGACAACACGAACCCAGACTGTCTATAGTATCAGCACAGACAATTATTTTAGACAGGGTTTTCTTCTGCCAGACCTACTGTGTAATTGGATTTTGCAAAGTATCGGTCTACAGGCTGAGTTTTCCACATAGGCAGATGTCATCGTATTAGCTATGTTTCTTCTTCGTGACCAAACACCTGACAACAATTTGAGGGAAAGAAGAGTTAGAGGACTCCTGTGAGTCCTCGGTTTAAAGAGGGGCAGCCCACCATGGTGGGAAGGCAGGGGGTTGGGGATGAGCAGCCAGTGGCAGTGCCTGAAGGCAAGGTAGGGGAGATGAGTGCTGGTGCACCTCCTCCTCCTACTCAGTCTGGAACTGCGGACCACTGCAGCCCCAAACAATGCATGGCTCACTGCACACACACCTGGGATTAAAATGAATTACTTAGCATTTTCTGCAAGTTTTCTACTAATGTGGCTTGATAAAGTACCCCCAATGAGAATGCTGCCAAGTGTGGGCGCCTCTTTAACGACGACGTGCACACTTCAGAACCAACCACCGGGGTAGAGGACAAGGGAAGCTTACTTTTCAGCAGCACTGCAGTGCCCTCTTGTGGCAACACACAGGACACGCGCTTGTAATTTCTATAGGAAGCAAAAGCGATCTTATGCTTTGAATAAACAAAATCTGGGAATCAATCCAAATATAAAATATTAAGTATAAAACATGGCGATCTGTGTTTAAAAAAAAAGTATTTGAGCCGAGTAAGTCCTCCTTTAAACAAAGTTGCCACAGCTTATCTGCTGAGGTCAACCATGTACCTGGTTATTGGCAATACAAGGAAACTTGCTCCCTGGATTCAACATTCTGAATATCGTCTATCTGGTCACACAACCACCTCCAAGGTCAATGCAACACTCTTAATTATCCCTTCACCTGGCAAGGTTCCTGCTTCTGCCTTTCCTTACCTTCAAGGGTTTCCTGATACAAGCCATTTATTCTTTCCAAGTCTTGTTTGGACATTTCGTAAATGTATGGAAGAGTCATGGCAAAAAGGTTCTCAATCAAAAAAATGTGACTTTGATCGCTATGTGCAGGTTTTACAGTCAGTTTGCATCATACAGTCACATACAATGCCATTTGCATGTGGGTGAGCCTGGGAGGCAGGGCTCTCTGGCTTTGCGGGTCAGACATGGTGGGACACTTCCTTGGGCGACAAGTCAGAATGACTGATCTGACCATAACAATCTACAGAACATATACAACACTCCCTCCCTGAACAGGGCCCCTGAGGCCCCACACCACTTGAGACAGCACTCCTGATGCAGTTTGGAGGCTGAGCCTACAGCCTGGGTGTTCTGCAGATTGCTCCTCAGGTCTACAGAGGACTGTAAACTAGCCCCCTTGGGGGTTGAGTATGAATCTGCATTTTATTAAAACTTCCTGTCATGGACAGGATGGCAATTTCAGTCCTGAGTAACTGGCAGGAAATCTCTCGTTTGGTGCTGCCTTATTATTTTTTTTTTCCCCGAGAAAAGGTTTCTCTGTTTAACAGCCCTGGCTGTCGTGGAACAAACTTTGTAGACCAGGTAGACGGGGAACTCAGAGATCTGCCTGCCTCTGCCTCCCAGGATTAAAAGGTGTGCACCACCATGCCTGGCTAAGAAAGCCTTCGTCCCGACCATTCCTGGCAGTCTCTTCTGCAGAGCCACTCCACAGCAAAGGCTTCTCCGACCGAATGATACTATGGCTCCATTCCAGTCCCTTTCCTCTTGGATAATGGGCTCAGATCTAAACACTGTGAGGGCAGGTAGGTCTTCTGGACAATGTGATGTATTCTTCCTTATAAAGAAACCAGAATTACACTCAGAGATTTTAAAAGACTTGATTCTATGTGTCTGAATGCTTGCCTGCATGTGTGTGCCACAGAAGGCAGAGAACGCTGGAGTTACAGGTGTCAGTGAGCCTGTTCACGCCAGGAACCAAACCTGGGTCCTCGGTCCTCTGTAAGACACTAACTGCTGAGCCACCCTCCAGTCTCCTCAGATGTTTTTAAAGAATCTAGTATTATAAAAATGCAGACTATGAATAAATCCATACTGAAACGGTAATGTAAAAAATTATTATTACAGTTTTTGTTGTTTTCTTTTTTGAGACAAGGTCTTCCCTCTACATAGCCCTGACTGTCCTGTATTTCACTATGTAGACCGGGCTAGCTTAGTCAGAGATCCACCTGCTTCTGGGCAACAGGATCACGGGCACACACCACCACACACCACCACACCTGGCAGTGATTAAATTTTAATTGAGTGCTTGTCTCTATAAACTGTAACGTTTTCTCTAGAACACAATACTGTTAAAGACTTCTCATAACAAATTATCTTTCACTAATTTACTACATCTGATTTTAACCAAGAAACTGAGAAATGATTTCTTCTTCTACTAAAACAATAACCATCTGTTTTTCTAAAGGCAGCAAAGGTTTTCACTGTAAGCAGTCTAATACCTTTCATATTTACATCAGTTTGTTTCATTTAGACACAAGAGTAGGCAGACTCACACTCCTGAGTGGACCTGCAGAAAGGACTGCTCTGAAGACACTACTTGATGGGTGCTTGCTGCAAAATCCACACAGGATATGATCCAGAGGGCTAGAGAAGCTTCAGCAGGCTTGCAGAGGCAGCCAGTGTCCTGGGCCATAAGCTACTGGTTACTACATTAAGCATGCACCAGCTAAACACAGTACCACCCACCATCTGAGACCTGCACTGAGCTCCTGCCAAACACCAACACCATTTAGCACCACTGTATCTACCTTACAAACTCACTGTCTATATTGGACAAAGAATGAGAGATGTGCTCTGGCCACTCACATAGCACCTTTTGGAAAACAGATGTATGATGGGAAGATCCCAGCAATCAAAAATGTTATTAGGTTCAAATATGACTCTGACTCAAAGTTTGTGGGCCCAAGTTGTCAGGGCCGGGGAATGTAGCTCAGGGGTAGAATGACTGATTGCCTAGGATGTGTAAGCTCTGGGTTCTATCCCCAGCACACATACATGCATGCATACATACATACACATACAATACATACATACGGCCAGGCATGGTGATGTACGCTCATAATCCCAGCACTCTGGGAGGAAGAGTCAGGTGGATCGTTTGAGTCCAACCTGGTCTACAAAGAAAGTCCAGGACAGCCAAGGCTATACAGAGAAACCCTGTCTCAAAAAACAAACACAAAAACAAACAATGCCCCCCACATACATGCACACATATTTGTGGCTTTTAACTTCTCTGACTCTGTGTCCCTACACCATCAACAGGTGCCCAGTCCTCCATCACCACAGACAAAGAAAGGCGGAGGCAATGGAAGAATGTCCTCTATAGTTCACGACATCTTACAGTTACCTAGGCTTTATACAGGAAAGCCGGGACAACCCTCAGGAAGGCAAGTGGACAGGGCTAGTCCTTCTCCACAGTGCTGGCTGCCACCAACAATATAAACTCCAACAGGGACTGAACACGACATGGAAACTGCGTAAAGACTGTGCTCAGACACAAACTCTGATCCTACTTGTCAGCATCTCTAACCTTTAGACTCCCCAACAGTGTGCACCCTGAAGTTCCCATATTCACCACAGGGAGGCAGGTCCACACTGGAACATAGTCCCTACCTACTCACATCAGAGTCACAGCCCAAACGCAACCTTACAGCCTTCATGTGGCCTACTGGTCACTAATGTCTCAACATATTTTCTATGGTAGAGATTAACCACACCCCTGAGGTAACCAAGCTTCAAAGAACACTTGCAAAATAAAGTAGGAAAAGCCCACAGTTTCCAAAAGTGAAAAGTTTTCAGCATCCTCTAGTCTACAGGAAACAAATAAAACTACATTCCAGGCACTTGTGGTGGCGCACACCTTTAACCGCGGCAGGGAAAGGTACGCCTCTATTCCAGGCCAGCCTGGTCTATATAGCAAGCTCCAGGCCACCAGAGCTGCACAGTGAGACTCTATGCCAACACTAATCACACATATCTGGAATTTAGGGGGGTTCTGACCAATAATATGGCAGCATGTTGGTCAAAATGTAATATATACACTCGTAGAATCTCTTCCTATTTAAAGTGTAGAGACCTATGCAAGCGTGTGTCACGCCTGAAACACCTTGGGCACCCTGACACCCACCACTGACTTCTGTGACAGACACTTGGTAGAACAGCATGATCTGGAGAGTGAAGAGCTCAGGTCTCGGCCAGGTGGCTCTCAGATAAACCATTAATCCAAATAAGCAATTGACAGGCATGTGCAATAGAATCCTTGCTTTCTTCAAGCAAGCTCTAAGTTCAGGGGAAGGGAAGGAAGGGGGAAGAGGGGAAATAAATGTTGGACATGAAAAGGGCCACAAACTTCCTCTGAGGTGGGGATGAGACAGGGGTGGGGGTATCTCCAATGTTCTACTTTGTAGACAGTTATATGTTTGAAGTCAGTAATTACTTATGAAACAAAAATACAAAATCTCAAATAACAAAGATCTCGAATGCCAGTTTTCTAGACGGGGTGAGCGGGTGCAGAACAGTTCTCCTGCCTGTGCAGCTATGTGTATAGTTGAGTCCGGTATCGCCGCAAACCCACACTCTCAGAATTCTTTCCAGATTTTAAACCAAGGCATTCATTTCAGGGACAGTAAAGCCAATAATGCTTATTTTCAGACCATGTCAGCTCGGCAAAGTCAAAGTGGAAATAAAGACTTAGACAAAACAAATGACTAATATTGCATAGTTTTGCTACACTTTATTCAAAACTGGCCCCACTTCTTATTTAGGAGAACTACGCATCCAGTGTCCAAATATAAATATCGCCATGTGTTGGAAAAATAAGCTTCAGATTTGTGCTCTGACCCAAATTTGGCACAATTAAATCATATGCAAGTCAGACACAAATGTCCACACCTCGGCAGTAGTGAAATCCTGAAAGCAGCCCAGCGAGTCAGACTGCCCCTCCATCGAGCCCGCACTGCGGAGAAATCCTCTAAGTCACACACACAGCACAGCGTGCACAGGTTCTTTTATTCTGTCCTGTGGGTGTCAACAGTGTTGACAAGATAGTGTTGGGACATTCCGAAAGTGCACACCTGAATGTTGTCACATTGCTCTACATCATGACCTGGTAGCTACTGAACAGTAATGTCTACTAAACACAGTGAACAAAAGGCATGTTTACAACATTCCCTGTAAACAAGGCTGTGCACAACAGTAACACACAGAATTATGCATACCGTATCAAGGAGGAAAATACCTCTTTAAATAAACTATTCTATTTATAAATAAATTCTGATTTTTTTCAGTACACATTTACAGACCTGATCAATAAAAAGAAACAATATATATATATATATATTTGTTTTTCCTTTAAAAAGCAAATGTTAAGATATGGACTACATGAGAAAATCCACCAAGGGAAAAGGGTAAGGAGCAAGCAAAGGGCGTGAGAGTCATGAGAGTTAATTCTGTGCGCACAGACCAACACAGGACAGGATTGATTGGGAGCTCATTTTTACTTGAATTCCAGCAAGTTGCAATCAATCTTGTAATACACATAGGGGTAGTATTCTTGCTGACTCAGGTTTAGGCCAGGAATATCCATAGGAGCCTACGGAGAAACCACAAATACCAGTTAGGGACTCACAGGACCTTTTGTGGACACCTAGTCTAAGCTAGGTCCTGGCAGAGCCGGAGCCTGCTGAGTCACTGAGAAACGCAGTGAGCAGGAAGGACAGACTAAGCTGTGACACAGACATCTACTTGACTGAACCATGACTTCCCCATGCTTTATTGTGTAGAACTGCAAAAGGAAACCTTTTAAATCTTGGGTTTATGGGGAAACTCTTACCAAATGTAGCATCAAAATTAACCAAGAGTGCTTTTATTTGCACCTTGTACAAATTTCTAGGGAACAAAGTCTGTACCAAACACTTAGGATTTTTTTAATTTTTAAAAAGATTTGTTTATTATGTATATAGTATCCTGCCTGCATGTGTACTTGCATACCAGAAGAGGGCATCTTATTATAGATGGTTTTTAGCCAACATGTGGTTGCTGGGAATTGAACACAGGATCCTTGGAAGAGCAGCCAGTGCTCTTAACCTCTGAGCCATCTCTCCAGCCCGACTTAGGATTCTTATTTTCTCCACAATCTTATGAAAAGATAAAAAGCCATTTCCTACACTCTCTCTTATCAAGAAAACTAATTTTTTGTTATTCTGACACATGAACTACTACCATCTTAAACGAAAGAGAAACCCAGCAAGATTTGTGCAATTTAAACAGTAAAATAAACAGCAACAACAAAAAAGCACACACACTGTTTGCTGTCCTTTGTTTGAAAGCTAGCTCAGAGTGGCAGTGACTCACATGGAGAGCACTGGGTCTTCCTCCAGAGGACCTGAGTCCAGTTCCCAGCACCCATATGGCTGTTCGCAACTGTCTGTAACTGCAGCTCTAGGGAGCCTGCCTCGCTCTTCTGGCCTGCTTGGGTGCTAGGCACTCACTGGTGCACAGACAGACATGCAGGTACAATACCATAAACATAACACTTTAAAACCATTTTAGAGAAATGACAATTCCCTTCAAAGTGTTCATCTGAGCCAAAGAGATCAAAGAGATGGCTCAATGGATAAAGGTTCTGACTGCCAAGTCTCCTAATGACCTGAGCTTGAACCTGGGACCCACAAAGTGGAAGGAAAAGTCACACATACACACAAACATGCATGCACACATGCATGCGCGCCTGTGTGTATGCACTCTCCCCAAATTGCTAATCTACTGACTCTATTATTTCTACCAAACAAAATTAAAATAACTTCGTATTTTCTCCCTGCAATCTATAGTTTTTAAGAACTACTAGGAGCATTGGTTGGTTGGTTGTGAACTTCTGCAACTGACACATGGCAAGATCATGGTGAGTCTAGAAAAACCAGGAAGAGCTGCAGCTAGTACACAACACGGAAGTTGACCTACGGGAGGGAGATGCTCAGAGGAACACAGCGGCCGGTGCCAGGCACTCACCTGCCGTCCTGGGAATACTCACTCTGCGGCGCTCTACCCCTCCCAAGCCCTCTAAGTCACGTGCACTTACATCAATGATAGCAGCCGCACTGCTGTCCAGATGTTTGTATAGCTCATGTAGAACTTCTCGAAGCTTCTTCATTGTTTTCTTATTAGGCTGAAGGAGCATTGCTTGGAAGTTCACCGGCAAGCCGTACCTTGAAAAGCAGCAGAGACCGTGTGCACACAGCAAGACAGACTCTTTCCTTTAGAGCACACATCCTCCCACTTCTCTTCACGGGCAGAGCGTGTCCTGTCAGACACTCCCTCTACAAGTCTGCCACAGACGTGTACACTAGTGTGCAAGCACAAACCTCTGAGCCCACCAGAAACTTCCTAGCGAGAAGACCTGAGCCTCTGAGGGAACAGCGGCTCACGCTCACGGTGGCAGGGAGACTAGGGCAAGGAGCGCGTAAGTGTGAGGCCAGTCAGGGCTGCGGAGGGGAACGCCGGGCACTGACTAAAGTCAGTTTAACAGCGATCTCTGAACACGCCCACCACACAAAAATAACACAGGGCTAGAAGATACATCTATAATTTAAAACTAAGCTTCTCCATTTCTACTTTAAACATTTTAGGAAATTTAAAATGAGAAACATGGCTATAGAAAAGTCCTTAAATGATTTCCAACAGAATGTGCAGAGGGTCACAAGACAACTGATATTTTAGCTGTCTTAAAATGTTTACTGTACATCAAACTACACGCACAATATCTGAAAAATCTTCATTTTTAACAATCATTGACACTTTTTTTCAAAGACAGGATTCACTGAATGTTTAAACCAAGCTGCCCTTGAACCCAGAGAACTGCCTGCCTATGCTTTCTGCCTATTAGAATTAAAGGTGTGCACCACCACATACAACTTAGCTAACACCTTACAATTCTTTCTGCATTTAACTACAAATCATATGCCACATACTGATAATGAAGTACGAACCACAAAAATGATGATGGGCCGGGTACAGTGCGCACATCTGTGATCCCAGCACTCAAGGAGGCATAGGCAGGTGGCTCTCTGTGAGTTCGAGGCCAGCCTGGTCTATAAAGTGAGCCAGGACAGCGAAAGCTATAAAGAGAAACCTTGTCTCTCAACAAACAAAAAGAAACATACACACACACACAAACAAAAAATGCTGATGGATGGTTCCATGGAGCTAGAGAGATGTCTCAGGGGTTAACAGCATTGGCTGCTCTGTCAGAGGGCCTGGGTTCAATTCCCAGCTACATGTCAGCTAACAACCACCTGTGACTCCAGTTCCAGAGGCTCTGACGCCCTCTTCTGGACTTCACAGGCACTGTGGTACACAGACATACATGCAGGCAAAAATACCCAAACACAATAAATCACTGTTGGTTTTTTTTTTTAAGTGGTGGTGCACCCCTAGTTATGGAGCTAAGTTTTTTTTGCCTAGTTCTGTTCATCAGTGTCTGCAGTCCTAATGTTTACGGGAGTGTTGGAGTAGACAAACCGGCACCTCCAGTCTCATAAATGTATGACCCCATGATTAATCGCAGCAATGATCACATGATCACCACTGCTTCAGTGTTTACTTGACTGCACTCTGTATCATTAGAGCTCAGGCCTTTCTAATCACAAGTGTTAAAGATCTTACTATAAAGCTGTGCTGTTACACAGCATCTCTAGACTGCATCTAGAGGACGGCACATACCTGCTATACTGCACTCAGGAATCTGAGGCAGGAAGATCAAAGTTTGAGCCAGCCGATGCTAAAACTGTGTTCAAGGTCAGCCTGGAAGAGACTGTGTCAAACAAAACACGCAGCCTTGTTGAACAGCTGATGCACATACCAACTAGATACAATCACACAGCACATTCTGTATAGCCCACAATGAAATCGCTAACTGCCCAGACCTACTCATTATTAAACAGTACATGACTATACATAAGAGACAGAGCATAGCAGTGTGGGTCTTTTTTCCTGAACCTGGTGTTCAAGGACAAGATAAATATGCACTTGACAAGCTGTGTGATTCTGTGATCCTGGCAGTCACTCCTTCGTAACTAGCTCTTTGGCTGCTCCTTCATATGGCTGGATTATGTCAAAAAAAAAAAAAAAAAAAAAAAGAGGTACGCAGAACTCTGCACATCCAACCTTCTCAATTAACTTTCTTACCTTAAAACAGACTCGACAAAAACCCTTAATGCTTTTATATGAATCCATGCAATAAATGCCTCGCTGAAATTCACTTTAAGCCACCGCACAAGTGGTCCCTTTAAAAAGAAAAACACAAAATTACCACAAATTTGGTTTGCAAATGGCAATCAGACAAGTCAAACATCTTTAATGAAGTGACTAGCCACATTATGAAAATTTCAAATATTATACGGGACACCCATCACCTTACTTCATGTTCTTACACTACTCAGTAGCCTTGGCAGACTCTAGAGTGAATTGGGCTAATCAACAGCTAAAGGCACATGTGTTCATGAAAGCACTTCAAACTGGGCTTGAAAGCTGTAGCATAACCACTTGGTCATACAGCATGATGCCCCACCTACAACTGCTCCCTTCTGTGCTCTTAGGAACCAGCCCTTCCCCATCCCTCGCTCCTACTGCTCTCTCCTGTAACAAGGGCATTGTTCTGAGTGCCTGCTCATGTTTTACATTTTCCTGAGTCTACCACAATGCAAGTTTTTGTTGAACTCAAATGTTTAGCACAGTTAAAAACTTCTTCAAAGATGTCAAGCAACACCTCTTCTTGTCCACCTACAAAGACATCATTATTGATTCAATTAATACTTGACTTAGTATCATTTGAACATACCAAGCAATTATTTCAGGCAAAGAGGATACAATAAAGTGTAAAGCTCTGATCAAAATGTTTGCTCGTTGACGGCATGGCCCAGAGCTCTGACACGTGCTTACTATAGGCAGGTCAGTCAGCCGGTGAGCGGCCGTGCATGGCTCTGCCAGTCACACTGCTGCCTGGTATCCAGAGAAAGCCTGGCTCAGACTTGGGGTGCGCTTGGAGGCACCTCCTTCACACAACCCTAGGCTTCTGGGGGTCAATACATACACATGTAAACATGTATTTTAATTTTTTTTTGAGACAAGTTTTCAAGTAGCCAAGGATGACCTAGAATTTCCTACCCTTCCTGCCTCTTCCTCCAGGGCTGGGATTACAGGTAATGCCAGCACACAAGCTTGTGTCAGTGGCCTAAAGAGTGCTAGGAAAGCACTCTACTGAGCTGTATCTTCAGCCTCAACACTTCCAGTTTTCTAGTGCCAAATTATAAACTGCATTTTCATGTTCCTCTCGGAGACTCCCAGGTTGTCAGTATCTCCAGAATGTTTTTTTCCATCTTCCTAAGACTCAAAATCAAAATAAGCTCCAAAAAATCCAATGAAAAGATTGCAAAAAGAGAGCAGGAGTAAGAACATTTGCTGTGCACAAAGAAGGACCTGAGTTCAGATCCCTGAACCCATGTAGAAAAAAGAAAAAGGCCAGGCATGTAGCCCCCAAGCTGCAGGGAGCGCTGGCAGGTGGGGTCTAGTGCTTGCTCACTGCCTATAAGCCCAGCACCCTGAAACTGAGGCAAGACAATCTCCTAAAGTTTAAGACAGCCCTGGCCATACAGTGAGTTCTGCCTGGACTATGACATGAAGCCCTGACTCAAAAACGCAGAGTAGTAAAGCAACTAAAATCAATGATCTTAAAAGGGAA
Source organism: Pachyuromys duprasi (assembly GCA_028658305.1). Taxonomy (NCBI): domain Eukaryota; kingdom Metazoa; phylum Chordata; class Mammalia; order Rodentia; family Muridae; genus Pachyuromys; species Pachyuromys duprasi. The sequence continues at coordinate 56,327,428 of CM053752.1, forward strand.
AACCAGAGAACGTTTGCCTTTTTCCAAGTCACAATAGGCAACAGTACGTCATCTTCTGCTGAACAATGCTACGGAACAACACATACAAACTGCTTCTTCTTGTCAGTGGAAAGCCTGTTCATTTCTTCTTTATCTGCTTTCATCTCCTCCTCATTATACTGGAAGTCACGAACTATGAACCTAAGTATTGAAAAAAACACAAGTGTGTCGACACCACAGATAGCTAATCCAATAAACTTAAATTATGTACATCCATCTCTTTATATATATACATATATGAGACAGACAGACTTACTTTTTTTCTCTGGCTTTGTGTCTGAAATCATCAACTGCTTTTCTAAACAAGGTGACGTTACAAAGATAACTGTCTTGGTCCTCTGAAAGAACACTAAAGGGAGAAAAGTCATTTTAAGTCTTAAACTCACAAACGGGATGGGGAGGTGCATGCAGTCTGTCCCCACTTCACCTGCATGGCCTCCAACAGGGAAGACACTGACTATTCATGATGACCTCAGATTGGCTCTCTACACACACTAGCTAACAAAATGGTCTGCTCGCGACGGGACGCCACGCTCCGAAGCATGCTGTCCCATCTCTAGCATCAGGCTGGCTAGTCAAACTGTCTCTTGTCTCACAGACTACTCTCCCTCTTTCCGGCCCAGCAGGGTCTGCTCAGCTGCTCTGCACTGCTCAGCTCAACCCTCACCCGAGGTCTTCATCCCTTTCCCATCAGACCCCCAACTCAGAATTTCTCAAGTAACAGCCTCAACAGCTCTGAATGAAAGCAGTGTGTCTTGGGATCCCTCTTGTATCGGTGAGCTCATAACGCCCAGCCACAGCTCCGTGGACATCACTGTAGAGACCTTTCCAGACACAACTGCTAGGAAATTCTGTCACAGAAATTTGTAATGATTTGAGGAGCAGGCCCCTATTCAGAAGGATGAACTGTGTGGTTCAGACAATTTTAGCAATGCCTACTGACCCTTTATGAGGAGAACCCCATGTACAAAATCTGCAAAATTCAACACAACATCTTCAACAGCCAAGACCCTGAGGTGGGGGAAGGTTACTGAGAAGTGGGACGCTTCTACATTCATGTAATGGGGAGCTTCTAAACTGCAATTTGTGGTTTCACCACTCATGAAGTATAAGTGATACACACACAAAATCTCCCCCATCTTCACCTGTGTCCCAGCACACGGCCACAACCACAAAACCCTACACACCGAAGTAGCAAACATCCACCTTCTGAAGCTTCCTCGTGTCCTTTGATTTTGTGTTTTTTTCTCTTTATGTTTAGTTTTTCTTTTTTAAGACTACTTGAATTGGGCGGTGGGGAGCAGAACACACGAGCACTTGCACACGCTGGAGGAGGGTACTGGATGCGGCAAAACTAGAGTCACCGGCAGTTGTGGGCCACTCGATGTGGGTGCTGAAAACAGAACTCAGGTCCTCTCTGAACCACTGAGCCATCCCTCCAGCCCCCTAGTTTTTATTTATAAGGTGATACTTCTAAAACTAGAAGAAGTAAGACTGGTGAAACTGACGGGGTACTTGAGGAATTTAAATATTTCCTTTAAAGAAATAAGATAAAACTGGAAAAAGTATTTTTAAGTTTCATTTTTCCCAGAAGCTCAGTGAACTTAGTAGCTAAATAAATTCAGGTGCTAACTATAGAACCCACCTGCAGGCTAGCTTTAAGAACTGAATCTGAATGGGGATTGAGCATTTCAGCCAGAGCCCTCCTTCTTGATTAGTTTCTTTAGGTGTACAGATTTTAGTAGGTTTATCCTATATTATATGTCTAATATCCACTTATGAGTGAGGATATTCCCAGCGTGTCTTTCTGCTTCTGGGACACCTCTCCCCCTGAGGGGAGAGCAGCCAGGCCACAGAGGAAGACAATGCAGCTAGTCCTGATGAGACCAGATAGACTAGGATCAGAAGGAAGGGGAGGAGGACCTTTCCTATCAGTGTACTGGGGGAGGGGCATGGGTGGAGAAGGGGACAGAGGGTGGGACTGGGAGGGGCAGAGGGAGGGAGCTACAGGGGGGATACAAAGTGAATAAATTTTAATTAATAAAAATTAAAAAATAAAAATATCACACACAAAAAAAGAACTGAATCTGCCCTGACTCCTGATCAGCCAGCTAGCCAGCCACCAAAGGTCACCTCCACAGCACAGAACAGGTAGAGCCTCGGGACCTCATCCCTGTCATCAGTGAGATGCAGAGGAACTCAGCTACTTAAGCCTCCTTTTATACTCTGCCCTATTAAAGGATAACCTAGTTCACACCTCGTTCAACAAGAGTTCCCAGTGCCTTTCAAACTCAAATGGACAGTGATCCACAAAAAGGTTTTAACAGGAGTTAGAGAGATGGCTCAGCAGTTAAGAGCACTGATTGCTCTGGCAGGGGATTGGGGTAGGTTCACAGCATACACGTGGTGGTGCATTTATATCTACAGTTTCAGGGGAACCGATGCCTGCTGTGACCTCCCTGGGCACCAGGCATGTACATGATACACATGTTCAGGCAAAAACACTCACACGTAATAAAAAATAATATATTTTTTTAATTAAGAAAATTAGCTGAAAACAAATAAACCTGGATGTGATGGATCACACCTATAGTTCCAACACTTGGGAAACTGAGACAAGAAGATCACCAGGAGTTCAAGACCAGCCTGAGCTATATAGTGAATTCTAAGCTAGCCTGGGCTACAGAGAGAGAACCTTTCTCAAAAGTAACCCAAACCCCAGGTGGTAGTACACACCTATGATTTCAGCACCTGGGAAGGATCATGAGGTCCAAGGCAGACTGGGCTACATGAGACTTTGTCTCAAAACAAAAATGACAGGAGGTATAGGTGTGTGTGGCAGCAATGGAGGTGAGGGGTAGGTGTTAATGGGTACTGAGGGGGCACCACTGAAATCAAGACCAGAAGCAGGGCTTGAAGCAGGAGTCACAGACTGACATACTGCAAGGTAAAATGGCAGCAGCATGGGGGCTAAAGGACACCCAACGACAGCAACCAACAGGGCCAGACACAACAGGGCAGAGCAGGGCACAAGCTGGGTGGCAGCAACAGGTGAGAGGCGGAGGTTAAAGCAGAGTAAAACCATTTAACTCCATCTGACCTTTCCTATTATTATTACAACCAGAAACAGCACATGATTAAAAATCAAACAAGCAAACAGAGAACACCCACAAAACACAAAATTAGGTTGAAGGAGAGGAGCCCCAGGTGACTGACCACCATGCTCCGGTCTGGACCACTCGGCAGACACTCTTGCTACTTCATACTTTAAGGAAAACCAGGAGCTGAGGAGAGATTGGGCAAATCATGCTGTGTCCCAGGAACACTATGTGGGAAGCCCAGAGGGATTAGTGGGTAAGCAAAAAGACCAGCCCTGGCATGTCACCCCCAGTGACACACACTTCCTCCAACACGGCCACACCTACTAATGAGGCCACAACCCCTAATCCTTCTGTAACAGTGACACTCAAATATATGAGACTGCCAGGGCCATTCGTACCCAGCTGCCACAGACTGCCCCTGTAACAGTCTGCATGTCTGGAGTCTACCATAGGCTCTGCAGCTCACTCAAGCAATTCAGGCCCAGAAGCCAACATACTAACGTTAATTTGGACCATGGTTTGAGAGCTGGAGGAAGACAGCTGAAGTTAGGACTGCAGTCCAGGCTCAGCAGGAGAGACAGCACTGGAGGAAATCAACATGTGCAAACAAAGGCCTGGCCTAGAGATGAAAATGCAGTCTTAAAGCAGGTTCATGGAGAGCCAAAGGATGAAGCCAGCTTGGTAAAGAGACTGTGGACTCTGGAGGTACAGCTTTTTTAGATCCTGTGTGTGAGGCAAGAAAAAAAAAACCTACAGAAACTAAGCAAAAGTGTCAAACCATGAGCCTCTGAGAGAGGTGAGGCAACTATCAGATTTCAAACATAGTGCAACCAACCATCTTCTTCAATGATGTCTGAAACCATGGGAAAGAAACAAAACAAAAAACACAGGAGAGCAAACAGGTTTAAAAAAAAAAGGCATCCTTTAATCCCAACACTTGGAAGCTAGAGGCAGCAGGTCTCTCTTGAGTTCCAGGCCTGCTAAGACTACAGAGTGAGACTCTGTCTCAAACAAAAAGGAAAAAAATCATGCCTCATTTTAAAATTGTGCATGTGTAGGCATGTGAACAAGGTGTTTTCCTGGAGGTCAAAGAACAACTCTTTCTACCATGTAGGTCCTGGGATCAAACTTTTAGGTCATCAGGCTCAGTGAAAAGCACCTTCACCAGCAGAGCCACTCTGATAGTCCAAGTAGGATCTCTTCATGAGTAAATCCAGACTTGAACAGGGTTAGCCAGAAGCATGGCTGCCAGGAGGCTTAGTTTAACCCAATGGGTGTAACAGCTACTGGATACAAAACGATGAAGCAACTGTTAGCCCTTCTACAATATAGATGTCATAAAGCCTACAAAGAACTGGAAGTCAGCCCATTGCTCATGTCTGCTAGAAGCCTCAGGACATTTTCAGTAACCCCTGTAGGAAGAAGAGCTTTCTAGGGCCTCCAGGCTTTTCCTGCTGTTCCTGATTCCTCACCTCTCCATGGCTTGGGACAGCCACATTCTCTGTTCCCATGCCAATCTATCTGGTTCCTCCCCATGCTTTATACCGCATACCCTTGCAACCCTAATCCAGAACACAAGAGAAGTCTGCACAGTACCTAGTACAGTGTGTTATGTCTACCTCAGGACCCCAAACAAACCCCCTGAAACTCTAGTGACTCCCAAGGATGAAGAATGTTCAAGGTTACCCAGTGAGCTGTCCCAATCTGACTTCTAAAAATGTCTGGTGCAGGTAACTGAACCCAGGGCCTACCACGTTAGGCAAGAGCTCCATCACTGGACTAAACCCCTAAACCACACGTACACACACAGAGAGAAAATGTCAGCTATAAGCCAAACAAAAATCTACATCCAGCCACAGAGCTCTTTCGTGAACAGTGGGTGACTGAGCAGTGCCCCAAAGGCCTAGCTCATGTAGACTATAGGATTCTCCTGGTGTTTAGGTCTATGTTCTCCATGGACACTGAAACAGCCATGTTTCTTAGTCAGTGATGCCAAATGCACTTTACCCTGTGAGGGGCGCGTTGGGGACCCAGAAAGCCATTAAGACAAGTATTGCCTGCATTTTACTATTCTTCCTTTAAATTATAAAACTGATTAACAGAAGCTCTAACTCTCTGAAATGGGATAAAGTCCTCTTAAAATTAGGGCTTATTACCTGACTTATACAGCACCCCAACCCAACCCTGAAGCCTGACTTCTGCATGTCTACCACTAGAGGGACAATGTGTCCTGAGTCCTCACTTCCTGAATACTATGTGATCTCTGAGTTCAAATGCCCTCCAGAGAAGTTACTGCTGGTCAGGATCAACAGCCCAAATGAGAATGCATGTCAAGACACAATCACTGTCTTCAGTTTGCCATGTGAAAAGTTTGTTTTCATAAGGGTTATTATCTCAAATGGGGGTGGGGGTGGAATGGAGAGGAATGTTAATTTAGAATATGGCTGCTCTGGCAAGATATCATATCTAAAGACCTTCTAGGTCTGTGTGATCCAGTTGGAATACAAATGTGCCTTTAATCCAGGAGACAGAAGCAGAGTAACTCAGAAGCCGAGAGAAAAGCCAGATTGAATTAAGTTAGCTGGGAAAGGGGAGTTTGAGCCAGAACAACTGAGTTGAACCAGGCGGCCCAGAGCTCAGTAAGAACAAGAAAGGGTGAGTTTATTCAGCAGTTAAGTCCCAGAGCTGAAAACATTCAAGGCATAGGTTAGAACATATGGAGGCTGGAAACTTCCAGGACAAGGCCTAGGTTAGCAGAAGGAGGCAGTAAGCCTAAAAGACAACAACTGACAATACAGGTGAATAAAAGTTCCTTTTACAGGGGGGAAAAAAATCACCCTAAGTTCAGGTTTGTGGCTTACTCCTCAGAACATCAACACTTGTCAAATGTCAATGGCACTACCTTATATCTTATATACTCTATCAAGTCTTAAATTGTCATTTGAGAAAAGAAAATGAGATGCAGTGAAGTTCAAAGACGTACCCAAGCCACACAGAAAGTTGGAAGAAGAACCATCAACAAGGTCCAAGACTTTCCATTATACTAAGCTAACCCCTGTATGATGCAATGAGCTGGAAAAGAAAGTATTTCTGGCCTGCCCTTACTAGATTCAGTTCCTCACTATCTTCCACACCTTCTTCAACAAAGGCATCTTGTGCGGCAATAGCAGGCCACCAACTGATGACATAGGTTACAAGCTACAAGACCATCATCAGCCCTGCCTTGCCACTGGACACTGAAAGTCATGTGCCTTAGACCACTTGAATATGGCTTCCTATCCTAGGAGGAAACTAGCTGCTTAAACTGCCTCACAGTGCTGCTGTAAGTAATAAAGAGAGAATACATACTATACTCATAACGCAAAAATGCTTACTAAAAAGGCAAGCATTCTGCTGCTTTTTAGAAGAATGTACGTATCTGGCCTCATCAATTTTCTGCTCCAAGTGATAATGAAGTCTGAAGCACTCCAGGAGCTAGCTGCCTGTGACTCCTTTCTGAGGTAAATGAAGTTAGTTCCTAGAGGGGATACAGTGCCAGTGGACAAAGGCTTCAGAAGGCAGTAAGGTATAGCATAAAGTTACATGGCTGGCTCTGGTCCTAGTTCTGCCATTATCGTGTGGCTCTGGGCAAACCTCACCTCACTGTCCTCAAACCTCTCCATCTATAAAAATGAGGAGACAAACCCGATATGTCAAGTCCTCTCTAGATCTAAAATGATAGCCAGAGTTGACAACTTATGAAGTAAAAATGATGGCTCTAAAATTACAGATTTCCTGCAAGGGAAATACATATCATGAAGACATTTCCTAATCCCACAAGCTATAAGGAGACTTTTAGAAAACCAAGCCCTGTTGCAAGATCGCTACTTACTTGCTTGACCTTGGAACTACCATTTCTGCGAGCGTTTCATACTGCTTAATCCAGTCATTGTGGTTCAACCTGCAGAAAAGGCACAACAGACATTGTGAAGGGAAGACAAGCCCTACCTCTGCCATGTCCAGGAAATACAGATAGGAAACGTGGCTCTAATCATATATATCATATATATGCAGCAAAACATCCATCTCCTACTGAGAAGCTGCCTCAAATAAGCTGAGTTAAAGCAGGAAGTCCAGTCACCTCCCTTACCACTTACAGTTACGACAGAGGCGTAGCTGGTTTGTTAAGGCTGCAAAGCACAATTCAGATTCTACGTTATTTTTAAACTGCACAGCTGAAAAACAGCATACCTCTCTTAAAAAGAGAGGCCCTGAGAAATCACTACCATTTGGTGGCCATTAAAGGGCTGAATAAAATTCTATTTCCAGGAAGCAGGGTGTACCCCAGAAAGCAGTGAGGAGGCAGTGACAGTAAATGATACTTCCTCAGAACACTGCAACAGCTTTCTGGAAAGGCTGCTGGCTTTGGGGGTATGGAGAGACAATGATGTTTCATTTACAGTAAGGACTCATAGGCGCAGTTAATTCATTGTGTAAAGTGACCTAAAGTAGTTTTATGTTTGTGTTAAGGCACAAAAATCTGAAATTTTCTAAACATACATTTTAAATAAAGCTAAATAAGAAAAATATGGGTAAAGGATATTTTCCTGTAAGATGTAAAAGCAAAGATAAATAGAAAATTTGAATAAATAATGTGTTCCAAGGTTCTGGGGAACAGCTGCGTAAGGAAAGCATGAAGCACAACTTTCTTTTCGCAGCAGGCTTAGCTTGCACCCCCAGTGCTTGGAAAGTGAAGGCAGAAGCAGCACAAGCTCCAGGCCAGCCAGACCAGACTGTGAGCTCACAGACAGCCCTGAGAAAACAAAGCCTTTTCAGAGCCAAGCTGGTCTTCACAGGCACAGAAAAATCCAAAAGCCTACCCCAGATCAAAAGAGAAATGCTCCAGGAGGGTGCTATCAGGGACACAGAGTTCCTCTCGTATTCCTCTCTGGCCTCCTCCAATCCCCTTACCAGATAAATATACACAACAGAGAAGGCAAGCTTCATGCAGTAATGCTCTGAAAAAGCAGCATCTATCTCAGCTTAGATTCCCCTGAGATATGAACAGCAAGACTTCTGTGTAAGGCCTGAGGCCACTAAGAGTGTCTCTCACACAAAGACCTGTTGCCTTTGTTGTTTTGAGACAGGGTCTTACTATCTGGCTGGCCTAGAACTCCGATCAGGCTGGCTTCAAACTCACAGAGATCTGCCTGCTTCTGCCTCCCAGGGTATGTGCCACTATGGAATCTTTTCTAACAGACTTACTTGGGAACTACCACCAGTAACGTGACGAGATACTCCGAATCAAGAACAAAGTCATCTTTCTTCACAATTTCCGCCAAGCTCCGAGTTAGCAAACTTCCCCTGAAGGATAAGAAGAGAATCGCTGGTAGATATGTATGCACTGCTTCTGTGAAAGAGCAGGCTAATCACATGTTATAATGCACCTCGGAAGGATCAGTCTTAGGTAACTTTTCTGCTCCATAAGGAGTTAACAGTTAGGGGCTGGAGAGATGGCTCAATGGTTGTTCTAACCGAGGTCCCAGGTTCAATTCCCATCCACACGTCTGCTCAGCAACAAGTGATTTGACATCCTCTTCCGACATCCAAGGGCACCAGGTGTGCACTTGACCTCCACATGTACATATAGGCAAAAAACACTCATACATGAGAAAAAAAAAAGTTTTTTAATTTTTTAAAAAATGTATTTTGTTGTTATTACTGTTGTTGTTTTGAGGCAGGGTTTCTCTGTGTAGCCCTGGCTGTCCTAGACTTGCTTTGTAGACCAGGCTGGCCTCAAACTCACAGCAATCGGCCTGCCTCTGTCTCCCAGAGTACCACCACATCCAGCTTTTTAAAAAATGTATTTAAGAAGTCAACAGTTGGCTCAGATGTATCCCATCCCTGCAACCCAAGAAGTGTCAACGTCTGTCAAAATTTGCCTATAATGTTGAACTTTGTGGTTATTTTAATTATTGTAACTAAGCTCTTCTCTTAATTACATACCTTGACTGGGAAAGCATGAGTCATCAGATAGAGTCTATTCTATTGTAATTATGAGATTATGTCATCTAAGCACAACCTCTGTTGTTTCTCTCTTTCCATGGATATCAGGTGATACCAGACAATTTTGGCTAATTAACATAATAATCAACTGTCAAATCAGTCTTCATTTGGTCTTCCAGTAATGAAAACACCTTATCTTGTTTATACCAAAGACTATCTCCATCCAGCTTTTTCCCTGGATGATGATACAACTTTGAATAGCTCAGTGGTTCAGAGATCTGGATACCACGTGGACCTGGGTTCCACTATTAGCATCCATGTAATATCAATGCGTATGTATAACCCAAGAGACTCGTGGAGACAGGATGGTCCCCCGAGACTTGCAACAGTGACAGAGTACCTGATGACTTCCTGTCCTCCACTCGGACACACACAGGCACATGTACCATTTTCTCAAATACACCCTCCCCCCAACAACAAAACAACCCAGAAGAACTACACTTGCAGTAACACTACAAGAAGATCAACCAAATAAGGTTCCAAGTTAATGGTTTAAAAAAATCTAACCCTGGAAAACAGAGAAAGTAGAAAATAATCTGTATAGCACAAATAGATTATTATATAAAAATCTTTAAAGCATGCAAGGTGATTGCTATGTAATAACTGAATTGATTTAAAATAATTAATTTTACAAATTTCAGTAAAATGTCAAGTGGATAAGGGAATAAACCAGAGTTCAGGTGACAAGTAAATTTATGAAAAAGTTTAATAAATCATCTTCATTGATTTGTTCTGGAATTGCTCAAATTCTGTAAAATGAACTTTCTCCACAAAACTTTAAAAAAGCCATTAGAAAGTATTTTTATATGTATGCATGTGTATGTTATAGGAGTCTACAGAGGTTAGAAAAGGGTATCAGATACCCTGGTAATGAAGTTGTGAGCCACCATGTGGGTGCTGGGAACCACTCGGGTCCTCTGGAATAGCAGCAGCACTCTTAACTGTGAGCCATCTCTCCAGCTCCCACCAAGCATTCTGGTTACCGAAACCACACACACAGTGTCCCACACAATACTGCCAGGACATTCCCACACACAAAGACTTGAGAGCTTACGCATTCTTTCGCTCCAGATTCTGAAGATTCCCTTTTAGGTTATTGTATGCAGACGCTCGAGACTTCAGGTCATTATCAATCTGAGTGACTCCCTTTAGGAGAGAAGAAACAGGAAGTTTTCCCATGTCTGCCTCTGCTAGTACAATCTAAATACTCTCTGGTATAAAAACATGTGATCTCTGCCGGGCTAGGGGGCACACACCTGTAATCCTAGCATTCAGGAAGGCTGAGGCAGGCAGATCTCTGTGAGTTTGAGGCCAGCCTGTTCTACAAAGCCCAGGACAGCCAAGGCTATACAGAGAAACTCTGTCTTGGGGGGAAAAATGTGATTTCATTAAAAGTATAACCTTAAAACTTTAAAAGGGCATTTAAAAAAATAACCAACTTTGCCCATAGTGGCAAACACCTTAAATCCCACTTGAGAAGCAGAGGCAGGTGGATCTCAGTGAGTTCTAGGCCAATCTTGCCTACATAGCTAGTTCTAGGACAGCCGAAGTTACACAAAGAAACTCTGTCTCAAAAAAACACATAATAAAACAACCTTTATTAGCAAATTTCCTTATGACTCTTTTAGTCCATGTAGTTAACTGCTTCTGTCACATTACTTTTTAAACCCAAGTAAAAAGAGATTGAAGATTACTAATCAAAAGTCTTCAAGGCCAGATGTGGTGGTGCGCACCCTTAATCCCAGCACTCAGGCCGCAGAGGTAGGAGGATCTCTGTGAGTTCAAGGACATCCTGGTCTACGTAGTAAATTCCAGGACATCCAGGGCTACTAGCATGCTCTAGATAGATAGATAGATAGGTAGGTAGGTAGGTAGGTAGGTAGGTAGATAGACAGAAGATATGACATATATAATTTAAATGAATCTTCTATAAATCAGTGTGTCCAACCTACCTCAGTTTTTGTCTTACCTTGGCAATTATTTCAGAAATATTCTTCAGAGACTGCTTGATTGGATACTTGGCCATATCCCACTGGAACCTTGTTATGTAAGTAACCAAGTCAACTGAAATAAGGCAATAAATTAATTAATAAAGAGAAGTAGTACAGTTTCTGTTTGTTTTGGCTTTTCAACACAGGGTTTCTCTGTGTAGCTCCTGTCTATCCTAGAACTTGCTTTGTAGACAAGGCTGGCCTTGAACTTAAGAAATCCATTGGCCTCTACCTCCTGAATGTTGGCAATGTGCTACTACACCTGGCTGTTTGCTTGTTTCTTAATATAGGCAAAGATATGATTTCTGAAGGGTCCTGATTAAATTGCCGTGAATGAGACTAGAAGTACACTGAATTTAAGACTTATTTTACTTTTTCATCATGTACATAATTCATCATGTAAATAAGAGTGTAAGTGTCTAGAGGCCAAAAGAAGATTCCCTGAAGCTGAACTGAACTCAGGTCCTCTAAAAGAGCAGTGTGTACTCTTAATCACTGAGCCAGCTGCCCAGCTCCAGAAAACTAGAATTCTTTTTAATTCCTTTTAACTCAGACAGCCTCTCTGAGTTCAAGTCCAGCCTAGTCTACTTAGTGTGTTCCAGACCCTGTCTCAAAAATAACTATATTAAGATCAACAATAATGGGATAAAAGTATTCTTATAAAGCCACCATTACACAAAGCAGGCTCAATGTAAATAGTAACTTATAGCTGCAGACACATACATTAGTGGTCTATTTTACGGTTACTAAGAAAAGCCATAATATAATTTGATGGCAAAGAGGTATTACCCTGTAATAAAATCAATCACTTCCTGGGTACTATTAAGGGAAAACAGGAGGCATGTGACTGCAGTAAAGCTGAGCTGTTCTGCTGTAAGTCAGCAAGCAGTTCCCCGACGAGCAAAGCAAATAGTGCTTCTGCAGGAGGCCAGACAGTGCACCTCACACTGCGCACGGACAGCCTCAGAGTAACTCGGCATTATTGCAGGGGCAGGCGCGGCTAGGAACACCATCAGTGGTGCTCCCAGAGCGTGCTGGTAAAGCAGCGTCCTCGTCAGGACTTCAGATGTTTCTGAGCACTCAGTTATACACTAATTATTAGGAATCATAAGCAATCAGCTCACCTCCACTGGCCAGCAAATTCTCCTGAACTTTATCTTTGCTGTCCTCCAACACATCAGCCATGTACTGAGCCACTTTCTTGACCACACTGGGAAGTTAAAAAAAAAAAAAAATTCATCATTTTTAGAAAAAAATTCTATGCTATATAGACTGTGACACAAGGACATTCTATATAATGAATCCTTATATTAAACACCTAAAGAACGAAGTGGATCAAGGTCTGGCTATAGGAGGTGCTTAGCTGTAGGGTCTTGTAGATACTGCATGCAGTGTGTTTCTCAGTCTATAAGGGAAGTCATGAAAACTGGTCATGGTGGCACATGCCTACAAGAGGTGGCACATGCCCCAGGTCAGACAAGAGGACTGCAACTTCAAGATCCTCCTCTGTTGCATATAAAATTGCAACCCTAGAAGTAGCTTGTTACCTTCTGTCCTCCTTGCTTTTTCATTCAGCCTCATTTCAGGCTTTCCCCAACAGGGTCTATTATATAGCCCAGGCTGCTGTGAACAGGTGATCCTCATGCTTCAGCCTCAGAAACTGGGGAAACAGGTACACGGCACTGCCTCCTTCACCTCTTCACTCTGTGAAACTGTTGGCTACAAGAAGCCTTTTCTTGCCTTCAATACTACAGAAAACCAATACAATATTGGGACTATTTACTTCCTTACCTCATATGCTTATGTTAAAATAATTTCTCAAACTGGGTATGGCGGTGTACAACTGTAATCCCAGCAACAAGGCAGTAGAATCATGCTGAATTGTCTCAAAAGGGGGCGAGAACTGGGCTCCAGAGATAGATGGTTTAGAACTTATGAAAGAAATACTTTCAGAGAACCCAAGTTCAGTTTCCAACAGCCAAGTCAGGTGGTTCAGAACCAACAGTAACTCCACTTCCTCCAGGCCCTTTTCTGGCCTCCACAAGCAGCTGCACTCACACACACTGATAACACATATACATAAACAAAACAAATCTTTACAAATAAATAAACAGAATACTCTCGTAGAGTAATCTGAATGAAAACCAGAATGTGGCTAGCCATGGTGGGTCTCAGCACCTGGGAGGCAAAGACAGGCGGACCTCTATGAATCTGAGGCCAAACTAATCTACAGAGCAAGTTCTAGGCCATCCAGGGCTACAAAGTGAGACCCTGTCTCAAAAACAAACAAACAAAAACCCAACAACAGAAAGAAACAATAACAACAACAAAAACAAAACAAAACCAGAATGAGACAGATACTGCTTTGTACCCACCAAGAGTGTTACCATAAACTACCAGTTAATGGTAGGTCCTAACACAAATGAGCAAAATTAAACTGCTTCAACATGATCGGCCCTGTAATCCCAGCACTGGGGAGGCTGAAGCAGAGCTGCTCTAAGCTACGGGGCCAGCCAGGGCTACATGGCCTGTACCAACTCAGCCTGAGCTTCAGTGTGAAAACCTGTCTCCGTGCATGGTCCTTGGTTGGTGCATCATTCTCTGCAGGATCCCCTGGGCCCAGATTTTTTTGGCTCTGTTGGTCTCCTTATGGGGCTCATGCCCATTCCAGATCCTTCTATCCTTCCTTTCTTCCATAAGACTCTGTGCCCTCTGCCCAAAGTTTGTGAATCTCTGCATCTGCTTCAATCCCCTGCTGGGTGGAGCCTTTCAGAGGACATCTGTGGTAGGCTCCCTGTCCTTTTCCTTTGATCACTTCCCCCTGGCAGGGTGGCCTTATCAGGCCACAGAGGAAGAGGATCCAGGCAGTCCTGATGAGACCTGATAGGCTAGGGTCAGAGAGTAGGGGAAGAGGACCTCCTCTATCAGTGGACTGGGGAAAGAGATGGAGAGAAGATGGAGAGAGGCTGGGACTGGGAGGAATGAAGGAGGGGGCTACAATCGGGATACAAAATGAATAAATTGTCAAACAATAATAAAATTAATTTTTTAAAGTGAATTTACACAAACATTTACAGACACAACTGTAAAAAAAAAAAAAAGAAAAAAGAAAAGAAAACCTGTCTGAAAAAAATAAAAACAAGCTGGGTGTGGTAGCACATGCCTGTAATCTCAGCACTTGGGGAGGCAGAGGCAAGTGGATCTCTATTAGTTCAAGGCCAGTCTGGTCTGCAAAGCAAGTCCAGGACAGCCAAGGCCACACTGAGAAACTCAGTCTCGAAAAAACAAAAAATTAAACCCGATAAAACCTGACAATGCAAATATGAACTGGTTCAGCCACTTTGAAAACAGTTAACCAAAAGAACCCAATGATTCCATTCCCAGGTACATATATTCAAGAGAAACAGAAACACAGCACACAAAAATATATAAGCCGAAAAAGAAAGCAAAGTAAGTGTTCTCCAGTTGATGGATTAATAAAACAGGATACATAAAGAGTATTTGATAACAATGATGGAAGAGAGTATTATTTGCTAATAAGAAGAACTGAGCTGGGCATGGTGGTACATGCTTACAATCCCAGTATTAGGGAAGCAGACAGAAGGATCCCTAAGACTTGATGCTCAGTGGTCCAACTGAATCTGCAAGCCCTACAGGTTCCAATGAGAGACCCTGTATCAAGAAAAACAAAAACAAAAAACCTAAGGCAGATGGCTCTTGACATCCATGTGTACCTGCACACACATGTGCACCTACATGAAAATGCTCTCACACCCACGTACACAGAGATGCACATGTGCACACATATAAATATACACAAGACATTGATATACAAAAAAAAAAAAATAGTCATCTCCTAAAATCATTCGAGTAGCGTAGAGCATACATGGAACAGAGCAGTATCTGTAAAGACACTCTCCAGGTAGCCTGACACTGACAACGGTGTCTCACTTTGTTCAGCTGCACACATGCAGGTACATTACCCTTCCACAAACGCATCCAGTTTAGCCAGTTCATCGGACAAGCCAACCAAGACATCCAATGTGCCAACCTAGAAGGGAAATCCAGCTTAGTATTCAGCTTTCACCACTTTCATTTTTTAACTGAAAAGGAATCATTTGTTTTGTTTTGGCACATCTTACTGTGACCCTGATGAACCTTGGACTCCTAATTTTCCTCTCTCTGTCTCCGCAGCCCTGGAATCACAAGCTCATCATATCTGACTCCCTAGTTCCCACCCCTTTTTAAAATTCCTTTTACGAGGGGACAGGCTGTTTTTGTTTTGTTCTGTTTTGTTTTGGGGGGAGTTCCACCTAGCCTGGGCCAGTCTCAAACTTAACATGTTGCCAAGGCTGGCCTTGAACTCCTGATCCTCCTGCCTCTGCTGACTGAGTGCTGCGACTACAGGCTTGCTCGACCCGTCCCAGCTCCACACAAATCTCAGATTCTCTACGTATTTCATAAATATAGCAAAAAAGAAGTTTATGGAACATTTAAGTGCATTTGTTTGTATGAGTTAACTCTCTTAAGTCAGAAAGCACCACCTAGGACATGAAAACTTGGCACTTAATGAGAAGGCCTGTGCTTGCTTCAAACAAGCCCAAGGACAATGGATAACTTAGTCCTACTTTACAATAAGGGCCCTACAATGGGTCTGTGGATGTCCATCACAGAGCCTGTTGTTCAATCTGTATGCGTAACAGTGTGCCAAAGATCGAAGTAAAATGCTGTCTTCATAAACATTCACTAAGATAATGGCAGCCTGCTTTGTATTATAACTGCTTGATTACCTGTCTTTAGAAGGTGTTAAATACATTAGCTGGACTAAATAATGCCTGGGTAGATCCTGTGTTAACGGAATATAAACTTAATAACAGAAGTGTTACTATGATATTTTAAAGTATATACTAAGATTTTTCTCTTCTGAAAAATCCTACTTGTGATGCAATACCTAGACTTCCTTATAATTTAGAAAAACAGAAGACTAACAAGAACAAGATGTGACATAGTGGTTTCCCTATGACATTCAAAGACTAAGATTCACTCTAAATTATGTCAACAGCTAGAAAGGAGTGACTTTTCTTCTCAAAGAACCTCAAAACTCACTTCAGCCAAAAAAAGACAGATGCCCTGACATCTCAGTCCTCCACACAGGACAGCCTCACCTTCAAGTCAGGAATGTTGAACTTCGAAGAGACTGCAAGATTATTGTTCTTGGTAGTTGCTGCATGTAGTTTCTCCCATGTTTGCTGACAGGTTTTCTCCCCAGGAGCAGATATGAGCCAGAACTCAGTCATGTTTGTTCCCTCTTTGTAGTCAAAGAGAAGCTGTAGTGTTAGAAGAGAGCAGTAGCATTTAATGTTCTGAAGCACAACCTCACAACAGTTAGGCTCTCGAGGGCCCCAGAGGCCCTTTCAACACCCAGAGGTGTTAAAAGGTAGTGCTATACTACTGGGAGGTGCAAAACAGAAGTGGGGGAAGGAGAGGAGCGAGAGGGATTTCGGTCACTGGGAAAATGCCCTTGAAGGGGAAATTGGGACCTTGGTCCCTCTCTCCCTCCCCTCTGTTTTAATCTAGAATCTCATTATTTTGCCCAAGCTGGCCTCAAACTTTTGGGCTCAAGCAATCTTCCCACTTTAGCTTTCCAAATATCTGCAATTACAGGAACATGCCAGGCCTCTCTTGTGCTTTCACTGTAAGGAAAACAAGATTTCCAGCTCCACAAGCAGGCTGGATGCACTGAGACAACAGCCGCCCCAGCAGCTGGCAGGCTCTCACTGCTGCCCTGGCTATGTGGCCCTGGCTATTTTCCCGTATCTGGTTTCCTCCACCTAATATTACAGTTACTAAATAGAGCTATCTTACCCCAGATACCAATCAGGAGACTATCCGGACTGTACAATCAGCAGTTTATCAGAGAATCTACCTGCATCGTTAAGCCTCTTGTTTTGTTTTTTTTAGCAGTATGGAGACTAATGGAGACTAAACCCAGTGCCTCCGACATGTTAGGTAAACACTCTATAACTGAGACCTGAGACAGGGCCTCACTAAATTGCCTGTATAGCCGGCAGGCCTTGAACTTTCAATCCTCCTGCCGTGGCATTCCTAACTAGACAGGATTACAGGCCTGTACCCTAGAACAGTCTAAACTATATTTAATGCCAATTTCCTAGATGACCACAGTTTTGGGGAACTTGATGGTTTTGTTATATGTTTATACCAGCAGATCTGGTAAAGGGTATTTGGATGTATTCTTTCACTTGCTCTCTCCCCAAATGGTAGGTAAGAAAGCCAATCATTCTAATTCTTCCTGACAGTAGTGTCAAGTCCCTGAGCTTAGCATCTCTGTAGCAGTGCAAGCCAGTAGATGTCTATCTCACCATACTAAAGTACCTTTCTCGGTCCACAAATGCCCAAAAGACCCCCAGGAACAGAAAAGACCCTATTTTCTCATCTATAAATACCTGCCTCTCTACTCCACTGAGCATTTTTCAGGATAAAAGGAAATAATGTCACAAACTAATCTAAACATGGTGGAGCAGTATCTGCAAAAATCTAGAACACTCTCTTAAGTCTTGCTTTTGACTGGTGCCCTTTTGGGAGATGAGAAAGGACAAAGTGGACTTTGCGTTTGTTACTTCCTGTCTGCGCGCACACACACACGTCTGCAAACTGTCATGTTCCAGTCTCACAATAACCCTATGAGAAACTCCTAGCTTTGTCATTTACCTGCGGGCACAACAGCTGGAATCCAATCTAGTATTAGACTCTGAAGGGCACACTCTCTCAAGGACTCTCTGCCGTGCTAGAGAAGAATGCTGGCGTGTGCGTGCATGCGTGCCACTGCGCATGTGTGGAGGGCAGACAGCTGGTCTCGGGTGGCCTCTCTCCCGCTTTATTGGGAGAGGCAGGGTCTGTGTCTGCGGCACTGTACCCTCACTACAGGAGTGCTGGGGTTACGGGGGGCACTCTGCACGTGGTTTGGGGTCAGAGGACTTGTGCGGCCAGACCTGTCAGCCACTGAACATCTTCCCGGCTCACAGTTCTTGAATACTGTGAATGAGTAACCCTGGGGATTAAGAGGCAAGTGGATCACTGTGAGTTCGAGGCCAGCTTTGTCTACAAAGTGAATCCAGGACAGCCAGGGCTACACAGAGAAACCCTGTCTTGAAAAAAACAAAAACAAAGAAACAAACCCTGAAGATTAAACGAACTAATAGGTAAACTGAATTATAGTTGGTTATCTACTTTCACGTTTCTTTCTTGGAATGCAATCTGAAATACTTGGTGAAATACACCCATCTTAAGACTTCAATTAGTTCCTGAGCAACATAAGGACCTGTTGAACCACTGCAAAAATCAGAATTAAGGACATTTGTAGTGGATCATGCCAAACAAGGAAGAGGCAGGCAGAACACTCTGTAAGTTCCAGGCCAGCCAGGACTACAATGAAAGTCTGTCTGTCTCAAAAAAAAACTCTTTTTAATTCAGGAGGGGTGACTCACTTGAGAGGCCGAAACAGGATTACCAGGAGTTCAAGGCTGACTGAGTTACACAGCAAGACCCTGCCTCAAAATTCAAAAACAATCAGGCATGCTGACATACTCTTAGACCCCCCGCATTTAGAACTGTCTCTAAAAACCTAGTCCTAGTACTCCAACTCCACTGTCAGCGCTGGCCCATGCTGCTCTGCTTCTGTCCGAAGGATACGCTCTGCGTGGTCTAAAATCCCAGCTTCTGTGCTGATGGAAGCAGAGGTACTGTTCTCTTCGTTGTCTGGCTTCTCTGGCTCCGCATGCTCAACATTCATTCCTGTATTGCTTGGTAGGCCACTGCATGACTCCACTATGCTTTTACCTACAGATAGACAATGGATTTGCTGGCTTTTCTTCTTTTTTAAGGTTTTATTATGTATGTAATGTTCTGCCTGCATGTACACCTGCATGCCAGAAGAGGGCACAAGATCTTATTACAGATGGTTGTGAGCCACCATGTGGTTGCTGGGAATTGAACTCAGGACCTCCGGAAGAACAGCCAGTGCTCTTAACCTCTGAGCCATCTCTCCAGCCGATTTGCTGGCTTTTATGGACAAAGATTTTTGTGAAATATATTTCTTGGGACAGAGTTGTATTAGTGTGCCGTCTAAGCAATTAACTATAGTACATTTGACCTTACAGAAGCTGCCAAATTGATTTCCAGCAAAGAGAAAACATCTCGCGTCCCCAATTGTTAAGCACTCAATCTCTAATCGTCCCTCCTGCTCACTAACATCACTGTTCTCTGCCTCACCTTTAGCCTCTCAGTAGCTGCAGAGGATGCATCCTGCATTCCCACAACCTATGTCCACGAAGGCTAGTGAAATTCACTATCTCATGTTACCTGTACTCATGTGCCCTCTTCTACAGTTTCTTTTTAAATTATCTGTTCACATATTTGTGTGTGTGCAGGTATATAGGGGCCAGAGGGCAGCCCCAGGTTCTGCTCCTCAACTGACATCTACCACTCCCCTTTCTTGAGACAGGGTCTCTCCCTAGCCTAGAGCTGACCATGTAGGTTAGACTGGCTGGATGTACCTGTTTCAGATTTACAAGCACCAACAAACACATTTGGCTTCTCCCACCCCCGCCACACACACACACAAATAAGTCCTAGGGATTGAATTCTGGTCCTCATGCTTGCTCAGCAAACATTTTAACATTTTACTATCTCCCTAGTTCCTGTATACCCATGTGAAAAAAAACAAAACTGACTTGTTCCCAAATTCCAGAGTTTGGTATATTGATAAAATCTGATACACAATCAGCTTTTAGCTCTGTACTACTACAACCTGTCATAAAAGATCAGTTGATGGTATCCGTGAGGTGGCAAGATAGCACATCACAGTAAAAGGACACAGAAGAGAAAGAGGATGGACGGGCGTCCCACAGGTCTCCATGGCAGATCACCAACAGCCTAAAGACTTCCCATTAGCAGAGCGGGAGGGATTCAATTCCAAATCACTGGGCTGGGGCTGCAGCTCAATGGCAGACCTCTTGCCTACCCCTAGGTCATGAGGCCCTAGGACTGACCCCTAGTACCACAAAAATAAATCATCTAGCTGGGCAGTGGTGACACACACCTTTAATCCCAGCACTCAGGAGGCTGAGGCAGGTGACTCTCTGAGTTCAAGGCCAGCCTGCTCTGCAAAGTGAGTTCCAGGACAGCCAAGGCTACACAGAGAAACCTGTCTTGAAAAACCAACAAATAGATAGATAATCCAAGCAATAGCACATATGTATTATACCCATATGGCTTGTCTTTTTTTTTTTTTTTTTTTGGTTGGTTGGTTGCAGTTTTGTTTTGAGACAAGGTCTTTCTATGTAGCTCTGGTTGACCTGGAACTCTTTGTAGATCAGGCTGGCCTTCAACTCACAGAGATCTACTGGCTTCTGCCTCCCAAGTGCTGGGATTATAAGTGTGTGTCCCTATGCCTGCTGTCTTCTTGAAATTAATAATGGAAGTCATTATGATGTTTTCATAGGTATTGTTGTACTCAGACTTCATCCTCCTCCACCGCCAGCCGCCCCCCTCTATCTCCCTGAACCCCTGGTCTCCCTCCTCCACTCAAAGTCCCTCCTTGTGCTCAGATCACACATATATGAACGTATGCAAGTTAAAACAATCCTGTCTCCTCGCTCCCTGACAAATAGTCTCCCTTCCTACTGTCATGTGTATGTCATGTGTATGTCACACACACACATTGATTTTTGAAGTCTAGGAGATTTTGTTTCCAGCAGGGACATGGTGTGGACATGAGGTTTCATGTGGCCCAGGCTGGCCTTGAACTGCTCTCCTCTTTCACGTACTAAGATTACACACACAAGCCACATGTCACTTAATTTGTTCTTTTATTTAAATGTTTACTTTGTGTGGGTGTGTGCACACATGCGCATCTGGAGGTCACAGGATGTGGGAGTTGTTATCTCCACATGTGGATGCTAGAGATTTTACTCAGGCTGTCCGGCTTGGTGGCAGGCACCTCTACCTACTAAGTCATCTTGCCAACCGCTAATCTGTTTTCTCTATGGCGACTTTGAAAAGATGTGTTCAATTGTGCCAATGTTCAATTTATTGACTTAAAAAAAAACTTATTTTTTTTCTGTGCCACATAAACACTTAGCTGCCACAAGTCAAGTATCACACTATTTGGAATTTCACTCTTTGACCCGATAAGCAGTTTTCATCTAATCTGGAATTCTTCAGCTACTATTCTCTTTATTTTTGTCTGTCCCCTTTCCTCTGAGAACACCCGACCTGACCCACAGGCCTCTCAGCTCTGCACACTGTTCTCCGCTATTTTCTCTTCGCACATTAGTCTTGCTCGCACATTCTACTTTACTGCT
This sequence comes from Pachyuromys duprasi, assembly GCA_028658305.1. Lineage (NCBI taxonomy): Eukaryota > Metazoa > Chordata > Mammalia > Rodentia > Muridae > Pachyuromys > Pachyuromys duprasi. The sequence continues at coordinate 56,348,986 of CM053752.1, forward strand.
TTACTTTCTTCTTTTCTTAACAACTTGTGTGTGTGAACATATACAAGTATGTGTGCAAACTTGTGCACGTGCATGCACACACTCACATGTGAGTGTGTGTGTGTGCATTCGGTGCCCTCAGATGTCAGCATAGGACTCTGAACGCCCTGTGGCTGCCTACATGAAGTCCATGTTGAGGCTGTGACATGAATTCAGGATTTCCCTGCAAGAGCAACCACTGTTCTGGCCTGATCAGCCAATCTTCTCATTTATTACCATTTTCAGTAGGGCAGAACTCAGGAAGTAGAGGCAGGCGGATCTTCAGGAAGTCAGCCTGGTCTACAGAAAAAAAAAAAAAAAAAAAAACCAGAATGGCCCAAAGCATATGGTTGTGTTAAATCTCTGTAGATTATATGCTACAAAGGAAGCAAGGCGGGCAGTGAATCTGAGGCCAGCACAGTCTACAAATGGAGTCCAGGATAGCAGGGCTATTCCACAGAAAAAGCATGTCTTGAAAAACCAAAAAAGAAAAAAATAAAAAAAAACAAACAAAACCTTTTTACTTCAGATACACTTCCCAGCTTTAAAGTCCACCTTTAAAATTTTTCCATTTACTTGCTCATAATCATACTTTCCATTAAATCACTGATCATATTTCTAATTTATCATGCTACATTATTGATTACTGTATTGTATCTTTCTTTCAAGAATGTTGGAGGACCGAACAGATGGCTCAGTGGGTGAATGCACATAACACCAAATCTTGATGACCAAGTTCCACATGGTGGAAGGAGGGCTGTCTCCTGCAAGCTGTTCTGACTTTCACACATGTTCATGTACCCACAAGCTACACACACACACAACTTATATAATTTTTTAAAAAGATGTTTGGAATAGGATCTTACTACATAACCCTGGCTGGCCTGGAGCTTGTTATGGTAAACCAAACTGGCCTCAAAACTCAGAGACCAGCCTGCCTCTGCTTCCCAACTGCTAAAATTAAAGGTACGTACCACCAAGCCCAGACTAATTATTTTTATAGACAATGCTGTGCTTTGTTCTGAAAGGCACTTGTCTGCCGGCACTTTTCTGGAGCAAGAATGCGGCACAGGGGCAGACCACTCACCTGGAAACCCCTCAGGTCTGATCTAAGAAAGGACAGGGGAGAGAAGGGGGCGGGCAGGGAGGTCGGCTGTGGCGGCAGCTTTTCCGTTCACAGCCGCCTGTGCAGTCTTTGCTTAATCTCCCTTTAGCCAGAGGCTGCTGACGTTTGTCTGTCCATTTACCTGCAGATTTTAACTAGATAAGCCTTCCCCAGCCTACGGTCAGCAGAGGAGGGAGCTGGAGGCCTGCAGAGCTGGCTGTCTCTCTCCAGGACCCTGCGCAGCCTCATCCACTGTCTAGAAGCAGTGTCTTGCTGGGCAGAGTGGTGCACTCCTATGATCCCAGCACTCGGGGAGGCAGAGGCAGGTGGATATCTGTGAATTCCAGGCCAGCCTGGCCTACAAAGGGAGTCTAGGACAACCAAGGCTACAGAGAAACCCTGTCTTCAAAAACAACAACAACAAAAAAGTAGAAGCGGTTTTCCACCTAGCTTAACCAGACTTGTAGTTGTTTGTGGAAGGAAAGCAAGCCTAATTTTAGCCAGAAGCTGAAGTCTCTAGTTTTGCTGTACACGTTAGTCACAACCTTTGGTATGTTATCCAAGAGATATTTATTTCTGTGTGGAAATTCAACCACATCCTCCAGCCTCCTTCTCAGTCTTGTGTTTTACATTTAACTTAAAGTTAAAAAAACAAAAACAAAAACAGGATAAAAGACAATGAACACCAGAAATTTCATAAGTATAGGCAGAAAAAAATGAAACAATACACAACAATGAATATAATTTATTTTGGTATAATGGAAGAAGTGTTCATTTTTATTACAAATAAAATTCATACATTACTGACAAGCTGTCTTGATTGGCAAAATATAAATTCACTCAAAGGAGCTAATGAAACTACGACAACTTGTCATCATGGATTATAATATCTAAAGCCAGGTGTGGTGGCACATGCCTATAATTCCAAAAGTTTAAGGCTAGCCTGGGCTACAGAACTGGTCAGCTTGTTGTCAGCCTGACAGAAGCTAGGGTCATTTAGGAAGAAGAAACTTCAAATGAGAAAACATCAGTGGTTAAGGGCAATGGCTGCTCTTCCAGAGGCCTCGGGGTTCAATTCCCAACACCCACATGGAAGCTCACAACTGTCCATAACTCTTGGCCTTGAACTTGGAGATCTACCTGCCTCTACTTCCTGAGTGCTGGCCATCACAGCCTGGCTTTTTCTTTTTTCTTTCTTTCTGTCTTTTTTTTTTTTTTTTGCACAACCTGCCCTGACTGTAACAACCATCCAAGCCATTTTCTCAACCAAGCCATCGATCCACCAAACGCATCAACATCCACCCAAGCACATCTCCCTCAAATCATGTCCACTGAGCCCAAGTAAATGCTATAACTGTATTAAGGCAGACAGGTATTTTATGGCTAGTCCCTTAATTAACTAGTAATTGTTTCAATTTAGGATCTTATCATCTCAAGTCCCTAAAATTATGCTTGCCTCTGGGAAGCAAGACAAATGAAATGTAGTCCCTGTTATCAATGAACTTCCAATGATGGCCTCAATCTCTGTAAGAAGGTAGGCAAGTATACTCAGGCCAGTGTACATAGGTAAAGAGATATGGTATGAGAGGCAGGGCCATGCAGGGCCAAGACAAGAAAACAACCTCAGCACAATACATTAGCAGCACAGCAGCACAAAGTACAAATAAAGAGAGAAAGCCCAGGTCCAAAACTCTGTTATTACTTAATTACTACCTCCCTCCCCCACCCTCCTTCTTTTGGTTCTTCGAGCCAGGATTTCTCTATGTAGCAGTCCTAGCTGTACTGGATTTGCAGACCAGGCTGGCCTCAAACAGAGATCTCCTTGCCTCTGCCTCCCTGAGTGCTTGGATTACAGGAGTATGCCACCAGGCCTGTCTAATTACTACATCTCTTACCTATGGTAACCTGAAGGCTAGAATTATTCTCCTACCACAATGATTTAAATGTAAAATAAAAACAGCAATGTAGCAACTTACACAGTACCACAAAAGGTGGGGGTAGTGGGCCTGCACAGATCTGCTGGCATTGCTTCTGTGAATGGAGAGTACAAGACAAACCCCACAGAGGGGCAACCACAGAGAACAGGATGGGGCTCCAGTAAGCTCCCCAACCCTGTACTGACTTTAATGCTTTCAAGAAACCAATACTGTAGTCCAGGTGTGGTGCACACACCAATAACCCCAGCACTTGGAAAACTGACGCAGCAAGCTTGAGGCTAGCCGAAATGACAATCTTGAGGTCCAGGTCAGCCTGAACTATGCACGGTATGACCTTGTCTCAAAAGGAAGGATGAAAGATAGACAGGAAGTACACTTAACCTCTGAAATGTACTCACTTCTAAGAGTAATTTACATTCCACATGAATTGGGGCTGCAGGATGGTCTAGATGCAAAGGGACTTACTTTTTGGTCCTTAAATTATAGTCAGCCTTCCACATCCAAAGACTGCTATCTGGAGGGCCAGTGAGATACCTCAGTGACGCACTTGCCACCAAGCCTGATGACTTAACCCAATTCCCAGGACCTATATGGTGGAGAGGACTGAGCCCCACACATACAAGTTATATGATGATCTATACAGAAGCACTGTGGCACATGCATGCACAGACATACACACTAAGTAAATGGAATACTACTCAGCCATTAAAAACAAGGAACTCATGAAATGTACAAGCAAATGGATGGAACTGGAAAAGAGCATCCTGAGTGAGGTATCCCAGAAGCAGAAAGACACACATGGTAAATTCTCACTTATGAGCAGATTTTAGTCATATAGCACAGATAGACATGCTATAATGCAATAACCCAAGAAGATAAGTCCAACAGACATCTTACGCTTCATGTGGGCCCCACTAGTCAGGGGAGTGGGGGATATCTCTGACACAGACTATGTTGCCTGCTTTTTTCATCATTTCCCTCTGATGGGACTTTCCTAATCAGGCCACAGGAGAGGAAGATGAACTTAGTCCTCATGTGAATAGATGAGCTGGGGTGTTTGGGGGGGGGCTCCCCTATTCTAAGGAATAGGGGAGAAGGGATTCGGGAGGGAAGATGGGAATAGGAGAAGAGGAGGGAAAGCCTATGACTGAGATGTAAACTGAATTAATTTAAAAAGAAATGAACAAAAGTCAAGAAAAGATTGTGAGGATATGGGTACCAGTGATGAATATGTATAGCCTCTTTCCTTATCATTATTCCCTAAAACAGAACAACTACTTAAAACAGCAGTTCATTGCATTAGGGAGGAGATGGTTTAAAGTGCACAGGGCATGCGTGTAATAGCTACCTGGAGACACTCAGCCATCTGACAGAAGGCACTGAGTCATCTTTGACTTTGGCATCCATCAGGGAAGAGAAAAGATGCTGAATGAAGTCCTTTGGACACCAAGGAAAACCAAGCTAACTAAAGCTGCTTATTAAAATAGACACAGGAAATGCTGTGCTGCAGGTGACCATGTAACAGCCCTCCAAAAAGCACTTCCACATTTTACATAGGTGATCAAGATGAGACATTTTCACAAATCACTTGTTTAAAGTTGTCACATCCTACCCCACAACATCATTAATACTGTACAAATAAATGTTTCCTTTGTGAATGTAAACATTTTGCCCTGCAGAGCAGAAGGGTCTTCCTTGTGGTTGTGGGAGGGACTTACTCCTAGCTGGTTTAATTGTTTCTAGCAAAACCTAATCCCAGCACTCCAGAGGAAGAGGCAGGCAGACTGCTGAGAGTTCAAGTCAGCCTGGTCTACAAATCAAGTCCAGAACAGCCAAGGCTACACAGCGAAACCCTGTCTTGAAAAACCAAAACCAAAACCAACAAAAACAATTGCTTCTAGCAACTAAAGGGAGAGCTTTAGTGTCATTATTTCCAGGATTCATATGAGATCTTAGAATTGTCAGACCACGTATCATCAATAAACACATCTTCATTTTTTCAAGTTAAATTTTTCTTATTTTTTTAAATATTTATTTATTATTTATGCAGCATTCTGCCTCCATGTATGCCTGTGCACCAGAAGAAGGCAGTAGATCTCACTATAGATGGTTATGAGCCACCATGTGGTTGCTGGGAATTGAACTCAGGACCTTTGGCAGAATAGCCTCTGAGCCATCTCTCCATCCCCTCAAGTTTAAATTTTAAGTGAAACAATATTTATTTAAGACTAAGTGTCTGCAGTACATTTAAATATGAAAGAAAACAATCTTTAATCAGTTTTGTTTATAAATGGCTATCTTTTCATCCCAGTTGTCAAGAAATAGATTTCTAAGAAGAGCCTTGCTTTCATGCAGGTACCCATCAAGCAAGCAGGAAGAATCTGAAGCAGGTTAGGCCCAGCACAGCAAATGGTATTCTAGCTAGTACAGTGTACTCTTGCAGTGTACTCAAACCCCATTCCTTGGGGCTGGGGAAGGTAGCCTGGTTGGCATGGTGCTTGCCTAGCAAGTCTGAAGCCTTGAGTTCTACTGCCAACACCACATAAACTATGTGGTGGCACATACCTTATTCCTAGCACTTGGGAGGTAGAGAACCCAAAGTTCAAGGTCATCCTTTACAGTTCTAGGTGAGGCCAGCCTACAAAAGAGTCATTCAAGAATAAAAGTACATCACTATACAAACTATATTATAAAGTACCTAGTAATTTCTGGCAAAGCTATTATACTTGAATTGGCACACTGGCCAACATCTGCAGTATGTCTATCACTGAAAGTCATAAACTATGATGCTGGAGAGATAGCTCAGAGGTTAAGAGAACTGACTGTTCTTCCAGAGGACCCGGGTTCAATTCCCAGCACCCACATGGTAGCTCATGTAACTCCTGCTCCAGGAGATCTGACAACCTCATATAGATATAGATGCAAACACCAACGTAGATAAAATAAAAATACGCTTTAAAAAAGGCATAAACTAGAACTCTGTCAGCCTGGGAAGATGGCATGCCTTTGGAATCTCAGCATCTAGGAGACAGGAAGGTAGAATTTGAGTCTAGCTTAGACTTTATAGGGAACACCAAACTAGCTTGAGCTAGTGTAAAACTCTAGTTTATAAAACAAAAATGATGGGCTGGAGAGATGGCTGAGGGGTTAAGAGCACTAGCTGCTCTTCCAGAGGTCCTGAGTTCAATTCCCAGTACCCATGTGGTGGCTCATGACCATCTATAAAAGGATCAGGTGCCCTCTTCTGTCTTAGGCATACATGTGAATAAAGCACTCCTATGTATAAATAAATCTTTAAAAATCTTTAAAAAAATAAAACAAAAATGACATGACCAAGGAGATGGCCCAGTGGGAAAGAGCTCCTGTACAGCCTGGTGATCCAAGTTCTAGCCTTCATAACCTAAGTAAAAAGATGGCTTGGGTGGCACGCACCTGTAATCCCAGCATGCCTACATCGAGGTGAGAGGCAGAGATACAAGTCAGCCACCTGGTGCACACAGTGCAGCAGCAGACACCACAGAAGGAGAGAAGCAACTCCTCAAGGTCATCTTCTGACCTCCACAAGAACCCAAGCCCAGCCAGCCACACTGCCACGTCCCAGCACATTCCTTCCCTTCTTTTTGGGCTGGTCATTCATAGTCCTGACTATTCCAGAATACACTGTGCTGTAAGGTGAGCCCTCTGATACAACATATCCAGGTCTGCAATTCAAGCTAAAGGCTTAAGATCAGGGCTGGGATGTGGCTAACCCATGCACGCCAGTCAGCTATGCGCAGACTGTCTCAATTCCTCACATCTTCCACTCTGCCCTTAAAATGTTGGTTCCCCCAGCTCATCTGAGCTTTTTAACTGCTTCAAGGGCAACACATATTGAATCATGAGTAATAGAAAGCACTTCAATATGCTAAATAATTTGGTGCTAAATTCTTTTAGAGCATGTTATTGCTGCTCCATGCAGAGCAGAGCAGAGAACAGTAAATAAAGATACAAGTATGTCCAAAATCATAGCTAGTAACTACACTGACCAGACTGACAAACCCCAATTAAGTTTTTCATACAATCAGAAACATTAAAATGTAGTTTCTTCAGTTAACAGAACTATTAAAACAAAAACAGAATTTACAGGAATATTCCTCTTATTTTCTCTATCTTCAACACCGAATACCTGTCCAAGTATGTGATGACAATGATCTTTCTTCTTGAGGAATGCATAGGACTACTTCGAGTTGCCCCGATGTGAGGATTATTATTAATCTGAATTTGGTGGATGAGTCTAAACCCGGGCTAGTCCTGTCTAAAATGCCACTAGCATTATGGTTCAGAACACTAACTAGTACAAGCTAAAGGCGAAGTTAACAGGTCGGGGCTGGAACAGAAAGCTCAGTGGTTAAGAGCACTTGCTTGCTGCTCTTGAAGAACCAGGTTCAGTTCCCAACACTCACATGGTGGCTCACAGCCCACTAGAAACTCCAGTTCCAGTACCCAGTGGCCTTTTCTAGCTTCCACAGGCACCAGTTAGTTTATAAATGACTTCCTATTCATTCAGTCTGCTTTAACTGCTTAGGAAATGCCTGCCTCTCCCCCACATGGTAGCTCTGGTTGACACTGAATTCACAGATTCTCATGCCTTTGCTTCTCAAGTGCTGAGATTAAAGGAATGTATCACAACTGGCATCAGACTCTTTCTATAGAAAGCCAGTATTACATCCACCCAATATTCTATTTTCCAATGCACATCATGTTCCTCACTTTAGAGCTATAGCTAACAAGCCTCTTTTATCCTGCTGTAACATAAGTACCTCTCCTCCACTGACTACCTGACTCAATTTTTTGAACTTAATAAAGGTATAGCACATTTGCACAAGTCTATTGGCTGATGCACACTCTCACTGGAGCATGCTGTTTCACTATCCAGATCGTAGGTAACATGAGTCCACTGACGCCTATCTGAGATATTGACACTTGGGAGGCAGAGGCAGGAGGATCAGGAAAGACTCAAGGCTACCATGGAATATAATGTAACCTTACCTCAAAACAAAAAGATTTCAGCTCACCTTGGTTTAATGCCTGAGCTCTTCCCAAGAACACCACACTAAGGCTGTGTTAAAAACATCGATGACAGCAAAGCATAGCGGCGCACACCTCTAATCCCAGCTCTCAGGCAGAAGCACGCAGAGTTCTGAGAATTTGAAGGCAGCCTGGTCTACAAAATGATTTTCAGGACACCCTGGGACCTTGTCTCAACAGGAAAACAAAAAACACACAAACAAACAAATGATAAAGTGGAATCAAATGCAAATTAATTTGTAGCTAAAATGAAATATAGCTCTACATCCAAACAGTGAAAACAATGCACCTTCTGCTTAAGGACAAACTACGAAAGGTACTTATTCAAAACTGTTGCTATTCCTAAGCAAAATCAAGTACAAAAGAAGGGGACAGGGATTATACACCTGTGCCCCAGCATTTGGGAGGTGGAACAGAAGAATGAGTAGTTCCAGGCCAACCAGGGCTAGATGAGTCAAAGGAAGACTTACTGCCAACCAACGGACTAGTGGACTGCCAAGGCCCTTTGTAGAGGCTCACTGTGGTATGTTAGTCTTGCTCTTGACCAATGGTCTTTATTCTACAAGTTATGGCAAAAATCACAGAATTTCTGAAGCTCGTCAGTTTAAGGTTTAAAAAAAACTAACATAAATGAGAATGCCAAGATCTATAAACATGCTGGGCAGTATGGGCTAGCCTGGTCTACAGAGTGAGTTCCAGGTCAGCCAAGACTACAAAAAGAAACTTCTGTTGTCTCAAAAATATATATGTGTATACATACATATACACGTATATATACGTGTGTATATTTATATATACACATAGACATGTGTCAGCACTCAAGTTGCATAGGCAGGCAGACTTCTGAGTTTGAGGACAGCCTGCTCTACACAAGAAACCCCATCTTGAAAAACAACAACAACAAAAAACAAATAAATAAACACACAATGATGATTCTTTAATACTAGCACTCAGGAAGCAGAGGCAGATCTCTGTGAGTTCAAGGTCAGCCTGGTCTATATAGTGAGTTCCAGGACAGCCAGGGAATAAAAGTGAGATTCTGTCTCAATAAAATAAAATCCTGCTCTGTTGTGAATGTGGAATTAAGAGTAGCCGCCTTGCTCTCAACATTCAGGATGCAGAGTACTATTTCTTGAGATATGATCCAGTACCTGCAAAGTAAAAGGAAAAGGATCCTGTAGCTCTGAGCTGAAAACCTGAGGCTCCAACTCCCACACAACTGAGACTCACTTGTTGCCAAAGAACTGATTGACACCTTGGCCGCTTCAGCTCACTGCTGCTCCAGCTAGACAGTAGCAGAAGCCCAAGCCACACTTACAGAAAAGTACTTATGGGTTTTCCCAGACAGGGTCTTGCTGTGCAGCCCGGGCTGGCCAGCAACTCAACATATATGCCAGGCTGGCTCAAAACCTGTGGCAGCCCTCCTGCCTCTGGCCCCCCAGTGCTGAAATTACAAGTGTGTACCATGCCCAGATTATAGCAGCAGTTTCTTTTTCTTCCTTTTTTTTTGTTTTTTTCAGACAGGGTTTCTCTGTGTAACTACCCTGGCTGTCCTTGGAACTCACTCTATAAACCAGGCTGGCCTCAAACTCAGAGATCCACCTGCCTCTGCCTCCCAAGTGCAGGGATCAAAGGCATGCCACCACGCCAGATTAGAAGAGCAGTTTCTAAAGCACAAACTACAAGTGCAGGAGCCCCTGAAGCTGTCCTAACTAGTTGAGTTTCACCAAAAGATTTGAATCAAAGACACTGGGCCCCTCAAAAAACTTTCCCTTCCCTCTCCCCGTGACTGGTAATCAGCAAGAATTCCATCTGAGGTCAAAAAACACAGAAATTTGGCTTCTCTGCTTATAGTCCCAGGCATCTAAACAGTTTACAATCTACCTAATGAACAGCATTTTCAACTACTGTCCTTCCAAGAGCCAGGAGAACAAAATAAACATGAAAGGGGGCAATAGATGACATTACGAAGGATAAATGTAAAACACTACGATTTTGGCAAGAGTCTCCCCCAACCAACTTCAGAATGATCCGGCCCTTTCGTACTCCAGGTCTATGCACAACACTGTAATAACTACCTTGAGGAAGGGGCCTGTGGAATGCAATCTACCTTTCCCTTCCCCAATGCCTTAATCCTTCTAATGGTGAACACAGTTGAGTAGTCTCCCTGGATTCCTCCATGTGGACAGAGGATGCCCCCAAATCCTTCAGTGGAGTGCCGATGTGTGTCCCCTAATCTAGTCTCAGCGACTTATCATCTTCACAAAACCACTCACTTCTAAGGCCACAGTCTATAATCTTCTCTGGCTCTTCTTTGCGCCCTTCAGTCTGACTCCAGCTCTCTCCACAAGCATTCATCTCTGCCTGTCTGTCCACTCCCTGCTGCCACGCCTTTCTCACGCCAGGCCCCTGCAATTTCTGGAAATGTGTATTCCTCCTCTGTTCCCTCAGCTTGGAATGTTCTTTCCATGTCTGTTGTTCCCTTTTCACAGGGTTCTCTTTTCAGATGCTAGGTGCTCATGCCCTCAGCGGAGCCTCACACTCTTCCACAAAGGTCACATTCCTGGGCACGTCTCCGCACCACTCTCTTACTCCTTCAACCACGTTTACCCCGTAGAACATTTTCATTTTTGCAGACACGGTCTCACTATTTAGCTCTGGCTGGCTTTGCCTCTCAAGTACTAGGATTACATGTGTGTGCTATGACATGCCACTTGGACCTATCTCCTCCATACTTGTCTGTAAGCTCTGTGAGAGCAGAGACCCTGCCTGCTTCTGAGGCCTTAGTGTCCCCACAGTATCTGGCATGGAGCTTGCTCTATCAGCAGGTATCACCAGAGCTCAACACTATTTCACACTTTTTCCACAATGCAGCCTACTACAAACCTGGCCTTTGGCACCCCTGAAACATGTCTTCTCTCTCATGAGGCCTTCAAATACTGGGGCTTTCCCTGAAAAGAAAGTTCTTCTCTGTGACTTACCAAAACCCAAATTCAAGTTTTCTTTCCTCCAAGACATTTTTGTCCGCTGTTTTTATTAGTTCATCTTTCCCCTGTGACTTATTTTCCCACCATTAATGTGAACTTCTAGGGCTGGACTATTCACACCCTACCAATCCACTCCCAGGGCAGCACTAATTACTAAGCAGGCAAACTTCCCCTGACACATTATATTTTTTTCCTCTGCAAGGAATACTAGTTTCCCTGTTGTGCCTCATAGGTGATTCAATTTGTCTTATAGGAGACTCTGTCCGCAAGTTTCTTTTCAGGGGTTTTTGCTTAGGCTATTCCAGTGAAATGGTTTGGGCTGCCTGTATCCCTGTTCTGTCCACTGCCTACAATGACCTTGTGTCCTCTAGGACTGACCCCAGCCTGCAAAGCATGCACCTCTTCTTCCCCGAAATCTGTCATTCCCTCTACTCACATGCAGTCGGGAATACCCAATGGAGACTGCACACACACCAGCCCAGATCCTCATCTGAGCCATTCTATCACCTCCCACCCGCTCACAAGTGACCAGGACTCGCCGAGACTCCCACCCAACAACAAGAACCCGAATACAGCTATACCTCTTCCTTCTGCCACTGAGTTCCCCGCCAGGGGCCCTTTCCCTTCCTTCTTCCAAACACACCAACCCTAGGCCCCGAGATGCGGAGAAACGGCGCCCAGGCCGGCTGCAGCTCCGACGCCACAGTCCAGGGGCCCGCGCCCGCCCCCATCCTTCCCCGGCGGCCACTGCAGGGCCAGCTCCCGGGCTGTCGCTCACTGACCCGGGAAGGTGTCTCAGAAGGAGGCGGCGGCGGCGGCGGCGGCAGGTGCGGAGGCAGGAAGCCTGGCAGACGTTAACCGCTCAGCGCTCCATCCCTCCCGGACCTAAGCTCCGGCCTCTCGGCTTCCTCGACCCCTGCGCCCACAGCAAGTCACGTGCCAGCCCGAGCAGTCAGCTGACCGCGGCGCACGCCGCTCCGCCTACGCGCGCCCAGCGCTGCGCGCCTGCGCGACGCGGCGGGCCTCCGGAGAGGGCGGGGCTGAGAGCGCGCAAAGCGGGCTTCCGGGTGGGCGGAGCCGGCCGCTCCCGGTGCACCCGCACCGCCTCGCCAGCGCCTGGGAACGTCCAGCTCGCCTAAAGTTGCCCACCGGTTTCCGCGACTCAGACTCCCCCAACCTCTGGCACTGACTTTTCCACTGCAAGTGTTGACGGTCCAGTTTTCGGGGAAATCTTTCTAATAGTTCACTTCAGCAGATTCACACTTTTTATTCAATCTGGTACTACTTTGTCCGTAAAGAGTTCAGGTTTAGTTACTGAGAACTGAACAGATTAACACGTTAATCTGCTTTTTGGGATTAGCTAGTAGAGTGACACCTTGCGAGGAACTTCATGTCTGGTTTAGGGGTACCAAAACGGATACAGGAAGTCAAGGAAGGTTTCAGGACCCAGGCATGGACAGGGAAACCATCAGCCTTGGGTTGCAGAATACTAGATATCAACCTGCTCTCTCAAACAATGCACAACTCATTGGTTGGGAAGTTAGGTGATACATATCTCAGAATTTCACAATCTCGGGGATTGTGGGAGTTTCTAAATTAATCGTGTTAAGACTTATAACTTTGCAAAATGAAGGGCCAGAGGTCCTGGAGCTGTTTGCACTAAGGAATGACACTCCTGTTGCTAAATTCCAGCTGTCTTCACTAGTGTGTGGAATAATAGCTTTTCATTGTCAGTTTGACTGGCTTTAGAATTACCTAGGAGAGGGCACTCTTAACGACACTCTGCTATGTTTGCAGATGGGAGCCTAGCATAGCTGTCCTCTGAAAGAGGCTTCTCGGCAACTGATAGAAACAGAAATAGAAGGACCCGGAGGGAACAGGAGCTCCAGAAGAAGCCTGACAGAGCCAACTAACCTGGGCCCAGGTGGGCTTTTGGAGACTGAAGCACCAACCGAGGACCATGCATGGGCTTGAACTAGGCCCCCTACACATATGGTTCTCCACGGACAGGTTGGTCTTCATGTGTAAGGGGAGTGGAGGCGGTCTCTGACAAGGACTCTCTTGCATGCCTTTCAGTCACTTCCCCCTAAAGGGGCTGCCTTGTCAGGCCACCGTGGTAGAGAATGCACTCAATCCTGATACGTCTTGACATGCTGGGATGGGTAGGTGGTGGGGAGGCTCCCCTTTTCTGATGGGGAGGAGAGGTGGGATACAGGGAAGAGGGAAGGAGGGTGGGACTGGGAGAAGAGGGAGGGAGCTATGATTGTGATGTAAAGTGAATGAATAAATTAATAATAGTTAGAAGAAGAAGAGGAGGAGGAAGAAGAAGAATTTCAAAGGAAACAAGCCTCTAGGTGTGTTTTTGAGAGAGTTTCCAGACAGGTTTAACTTAAAACACTCACACTGAGTATGGACATCACCATCTTGTTGGCTGGGAGCCAACACAGAAAAGTTTTTTTTCCAAGGGATGGAAAGATGGCTCCAAGGTTAAGAATGCCTGTTACCAGCATCCACGTGGAGTGCCTGTGACCCCCGCTCACTGAAGGGGGTCCGATGGCTTCATCTGGCCTCCTCCAGAACCGTAATCATACACACTCTCAGAAAGACAAACACACCCATACACATAGTTACAACTAAAATAAATCTTAAAAAATAATAAATAAGGGCTAGAGAGAGAAGGCTCAGCAGGTAAAGGCACTTGCCACTAAGTCTGGTGGCCTGCGCGGTAGCCTTAGGACCCACGGAGAACCAGCTACTCAAGATGGTCTCGGATTTCCACATGCATATTGTAGCACCCACACATGAACACATGTAACAAAGATTGTTAAGTAAATAATACCTAAGGAGAAAGCTAGCCACCAACATCCATCTCTCTCAGCTTCCTGACTACCAATACAATGTGACCAGCTCTCTCAGACCCCTGCCTTCAGAGTTAGAATTGCTCTTAGCACCCTGTTAGAAACTGAGAGCTAAGCCTTTCAGTATTCATTACTGTTCTGTCGCTATGATAAACACCGTGACCAAAGCAACTTACAGCAGGAAATATTTATTTGAGCTTACGTTCCAGAAGGCAAGAGTCTGTTACCATCACAGCAGGAAAGTGTGGCCGTGGTCAGGCATAGCAGCTGGAACAAATCAAACCACAAGCAAGAAGCAGAAAGCAAACTAGAAATGATGTGAGTCTTTGAACTCTCAAAGCCCACCCCGCAGTGACCACTACCTCTAGTAAGGCTGCACCTCCTAAGCTTTTCCAAACAGTCCTACCAACTAGGGACCAAGTATTCAAATGCCTAAGGCTGTGGCAGATACCTCTCTCAGACAACCACAGATTCCTTCCTTAATTTGCTTTTGTCAAATTTTGTGGCAACAACAAGAAGGGCAAATAATACACAAAATTGTTAGCAAGGAATGGGACCTTCATTCTAATAAGCCTGAATATGTTTCTTAAGCCTTTGAAACTGGTTTGCAGGATCATCGTGGGAGAGTTTGGAAGTGTGTGCTAGAACAGCTCTGGAATGCAGTAAGTAGAGTTTAATGAGGGGGTCCAGAAGACCAGAATACCCACAGACACGTAAATGAAGTCCTGACTCACTAGGTTTCAGAGGGGAACAAGGATTCATTGGGAACTAGGCTAGGGTCCTTTGTATCGGATTCTGGAAAAGAACTTGGCTGCATACTGGCTGTGACCTGACCTTTTAAGTTTTAAAATTTAAGGTTAAGCTCGAAAGTAATGGGCTAAATTATCTGGCGAGGGATTTTATGACAGTATAGCATCCAGCCTGTGGAACGGTTATTGTAATGTATGAAAAATGGCGTTTGATTGAAAGATCTTGAACATACTTAGAATGGCAGGCAGGGTAGGTATAGAGGAAGCAGGTGTCCATTGAGAATCCCAATTTATGGAAATACAAATTAAAGAGACTCTGGCCAGCCTGAGCATGGTGAGCACAGCTCTGGTGAGCCTTGCCCTTTCCCCCTGTTCTCTCTGCCTTGCTAAAAACCATTAGATTATATTCCTAAAGCTAGCCACCATGGTCCATTTCCTTATTTGGTCTCTTCTTCCTCCTGAAACTGACTACCAAGGTCCAGCTATCAAAAGCCCCCTTTGGCTCACCTAATTAACATGCCCAATTAAAATCGAACACTGCATTTTAACACGGGGTTCCCCCTGTACCGTCATAAACTGCTGTTTTCCTATGGGCCATGTCTGTCTCTCCTCCATCCGGAGGTAGCCCTCTGTCCTCCCGTCTGGGGCAAATACCCCTTCCTTGCACCTCTTCCTTGTTTCCTTGCCCTTCTGCCTCATCCTCTATCTAATGTCTTTGTTTCTTATTCTCTGCCCTTTGTCCTTGCATACATAAATCTCCTTTGTGTTGAGAACTTGGTCTTGGAGTGGTCTGAACTGATACTGATCACGTCATAAATTCACTGGGGAGAAGAGTATTGCTGATGGGGGGATTCCTTCTTCAAAAACAACTACTTAACGGGCTAGAGGGATGTGCAGAAAAGCATTGAGAGGACTTAGAGTGGTTAGGGAGGGAGATCAGCTGCAGATTGGATGTACTACAGCCAGGAAAGGATGGCTTGGAGCTCCTTCTGAGCTTGAAGGATGTTAATGTGAGTAAAGACTGATCTGGCTTCAGGGTAGGTGCAGGGACAAACTAGCGAGAGACATGTAAACTGGCTACAGAGTAGGTGGCATAGCCATTATGGTAGAGCTTATCCATGACTACTATTCCCCAATGTTCGCCCCAGTGATCAGTGATGGAAAGCTAAAACTAAGTGTTGATGTTGGCAAGCATGAGACCGGTGGATTCAATTTGGCATCTCCAATATCTGGAGCCTTCTGGAGGCAGCCACCTGTGTTGCAGTAAGGAAAGCAGAGGAAAGGGCTGGGACAGTAGAAATGGAATTGGGTGTAGGGGGATCTCAATCCTGGTCTTCAAATGGGCACTCTTGGGTTCCTATAAATGTTTTAGTCTGTTGTGGGTCTCCCTAGTACAGAACCTCTAGCGGTGAGTGTTAGGAGGGCTAGGGAGAGGCTGGGCAGTCGCAGGGTTGGAATGAAGAATTTCAAAAACAGCCATAAGAATAGAGGAAAGGGAAGCCTGTGGAGGGCGTATGGCCTAGGTGGCAGCTACCAGGTCATGGATGTCCTTCCAAGAGATCTTGTTGTTCCATTGGAGGGCCATCTCCTCTGCCTCTTTTGTCTTCTCTGACTTATCAGCAAGAGGTGGGGGCATCTTTTTGGTTGGTGAGGTGGTGTCAGACATTTCTAGCAGGCACCCAAATAGCCTAGGCTGGTCCTGTGGAAAAACACAAACAAAACCCCTTCTGGTGGTAAAGAGGGGTTCTGGTCCCTTCCCAGCCCTATATAAGGGACTTTCCAGTCACACCAGGACAGGAGACGTTAATCCTGGTGTGTGCCAATGGAGGGAGATAGGAGAGTGTTTGGAGCTCTTGTAAATGTTAAATATATTTAGGGTAGCCAGAGCCATCATTGTATGTTAGGGTAGGCATGTGTTTTTTTGTTATAGAAGTTGGGCTTTAGGGTTCCTTTCTATTATTCCTTGGCCCTGAGGATTGTGGGGGATCCCTGTGTGATGGGTAATTTCCCATCGTGAGCAAAAGGTTTTGAAATAGGAGCTAGTAAACACAGGGGCATTGTCAGTTTTTATTTATTGAGGATTGCCCATGATGGCAAAGGTGGAAAGCATATGGTGAATCAACCTTTTTGAGTTTTCTCTCGTTTGGGCCCATTTAGAATGTGATTATCTTTTTACAGTTACAAAGACATTTTTGTCTGCCAAATTGAGAAATGTGGGTAACCTCAGTTTTCCATAGGACACTGGATTTGAGACCCCGGGATCATTGTCCATAGTTTGTAAGGCCAGGGTGGTAAGAAAAGGAAGCATAAGAGAAGCATGTTTTTTATTATACTCTGGAGTTGAGCAAGAGGAATGTGGAGGACACAGGTGTGAAGCCCTTTATATTTGTGTGTGTGTGTGTGTGTGTGTGTGTAAATGGAGGTTCCCTATGTTCTAGTTTTTCTCTTTGGCTTCAAACATTCCCTTTCTCTCACTCTCCCAGAAGTTTCAAATGTACACCTAAAGAAATTTCCTTCTTAACCTTCTTAACTTTGTGTCTGCCCTTATAATTGCCAGTATCCTGCCAGACCAAGGTGTTTTCTACATCCATGACAGCACCAAAGCAACTGCCTACAAACACTCCAGTCTAACCTTGCAGATTTCATCAAGCTGGACCCGTGCGTTCCCTCCCAGCCACAGATGTTCTCACAGACCCTAGGCAGCATCAAAAACAGCCTGCTTCTCCTGGACTTGCCCAGCATGTCAGCCCTTTGACCTCCCTGTCACCACCCCAGTGTCAGCAAGAAGTAGTCAGAAAAGATTCTTTGACTATTGTCCATTTATTAGCAACAAAAGGCTGGAGTAATGTGCTTCAGGCCCACAACAAACAGCTCCAGGCTCTCCCAGCATTCCTCAGCCCTATCTGCTGCTGGGCATGGCTGGCAAACCCCACCCTTTACCCTGAACTTTCCAGGGCAGGGGCTTCTTTTCCTTTTCACCTTGTAATCTGTACATTTTGGTGCTCTTGCTTTTTTTATTTTATTTCTCTCTTACCCCTTTGCATGGAAACCAAGAGCTGCTTTCAATGAACCTACATTTATATACTTTAACTTACATGAGAAGCATTCCAATGTTCTCATTTTTTAATTATAGAAAAGGGAGGAATATTAGCATATAGGCTGCCGGCCGGTTGCCTAGCAACCTATGATGTCATCATGTGTCACCTGCCAGGTGTGTGGCAGATACACCTAGCAGACGACCTGGTTCATCTGTGTATGATCTATAAAAGGACCAACCTGACACTTTGTCTCTCTCTTGCTCTCTCTTGTGTTTCTCTGTTGGGGTGCCCCCTCTCCCAATCTTTCCCTCTTTCTCTCTCTCTCTGCTCTCATGGCTTACTCAGGTACTAACTCTCTTCCACTTCCCTTCCCCCAAATAAACTCTTTTGTATCTTATTATATGCATGTGGTATCATTTTTATATACATACTGACATGCATTCTCTGGAGAATGCCCAGTAAAAACTGACTGCGATGCCATGACTCATGCCATTGAAATATCACAATGACATTTTGTTACTAGTCAAGATTGCCATGTCTTGACCACCTGAGAGAGAATAAGAGTGAGGAAATGGTTTGGAGAAAGACAAAGCCAACCAGTTCCTCCCTGAATCTCTTGGCATGACTTTCTGAGCCTTAGGCAAATAAAAAAGTTTTCATTCCAAGTGACACCTATCATTTGCTGAAAGACTTGTTGTTTACATTTCTATGATGTGTGTCTCACATATATCCCTTCACTTCCCTGTTCAGGGCACCAAATGTGGAACTCATACAGCACTGGGAAAATACAAGTTCTTTACAAGGTGATCAATAGTACAAAACTGTGTGTCAGGGATGGGGGCGGGGCATGAAAGGAAGCTCTGTCTTAGTGCACAGGGCTTCTTCTCCAAGTGTAGAGATAATGGCCATCAAAGTTTCACTCTGCCATCATGAGCTTTAGCAGTCTGCAGCTGGGCGGCCAATAACCTAGTTCTTCTTTTTGAAGGAAAAAAGAAAGTTGTGTACAACTAATTTCTGATGCTGAAGCAAGTGTTCAAAGCTAGTGTTAGCTACACTTTAAGACTCTGCCTCAAAGCAACAACAAGGAAACAAAGAAGTTCTCCCATGCACCCCACATACTCCCTCCACAGAGCTCTTGTTTCTGGAGACCACATTTCAGAGGGGTTATTTCATAGGAAAGTCACATATGTGGCTTTCCGGCTAAACCTGTGACAGTCCTTTCACAATCCCTGTGCTGGAAAATCAGCAATTTAAATCTCTCTTTGAACGGTGTAGAGGATTTACTCTGTAGAGCATAAAAAAAGGAAAAGAAAAACTCCGACTGCACTAGGTTATGTGATTTACACACTAAGTGTCAGTTAATAAAGCGTAACTAGAACAAGAGCTATTTAGAACCTAACGGAGGACTCTGGCCAGCCCAAGCCTGTCAAACATGGCTCTGGCGGGCCCTGCCTTTCTCCCCCATTCCCTCATGCCTTTCTAAAAACTATGAGATTACATTCCTAAACCTGTTCCCTTATCTGGCCACTTCCTCCTCCTGAGACTGACTACCAAGGTCCAGCTTTCAAAGTGTTAAAGTCCAGCAATCAAAAGTCCCCTTTGGCTCACCTAATTAACATGTCCAATTAAAATTGAACATCTCATCTTAACCTGGGGTTCTTTTTATCTTGTACCTTTATAAACTGCCATTTTCTTATGGGCCGTATCTTTCTCCTGCCTAGCCAGTTCTTCATCCCCCATCTAGGACAAACACCCTTTCCCTGTCTGCTGTTCCTTAACCCCTTTTCCCACATCCTCTTATCTCCTGTCTTTGCCTCTTATAAATCATTTTTGCAGAGAACTTGGTCTTGGGAATCCTGGGGGATTCCAATCCTTTCAGAACCTGCTTTAAAAGAGTCAGTCAGTCCAAGCAAAGCCCCAAACATGGAGCTTTGAAAAACATGAGCCACATGTTGCCTGAAGAACAGAAACTCAAATTCTGAATATGGAAGGTGAATCTTGTTAGCATACAGGCATTTCCACTAGCCTAGCAATCTCTGATATCATCACCTGCCAACTCCAGGTGCACTGCCAGGTGTGTGTTGTGTGTGCCAGATTTTAAAAAACCCGCTGGATCTCTTTTTCTTCTTGGTTTCTCTCCCTCTCTCTGTCTCTTTCTCTCTCTGTCATGGGTGCCCTTCTCTCTCTCCCTCCCCTTCTCCCACAATAAATCTCCATCATGCCAAATCTGTTGTGTGGCATATTAATCATTATTATAAGAAAATCTGCCCTGGGCCGGATGATAACTGAGAAGGATTGCAGGATTCTGTCTAGGGAAGGCAGTACATGCTAGCTTGCATGTTCCTCTCTCCATAATCTCCCTAGACAAGAGCCCTCCTTAAGCTCTCCCCCGATCACAGCAATGCTGCTTACAAACACGGATTCCTACACTCAGTCACGGGAGGTGGAGATAGCACCTGTGGAATCTCAACAGAAAGACTGTCAGGGGTAAAGACCAGCTTATGTGAGAACCTACCACAGACAGACAAAAAGGCACTTAGATATGGCCTGGAAGGGAGCTGTGTTTGTTCCTTTGAGGTTTTGGTAGTGGTCCTCTGCCTTCTCTTTCCTTTCCTGTTTCTTTTTCAGGTAAAGTATTTAAATGCAAGTTTATTGGGAGCAGCTCTTGAAGTATTCATAGGGGGAGACAGAAAAAAGGAGGAGAGAGATGGAGAGAGAGGAAAAGAGATACAGAAAGAGAAGGGAACCAAAATGTCTGGATTTTATAGTGAGGAGCCCCTGGGGGAGGGGAAGCCCCCTACCCCTGGGCTGGAAAGTTCAGGGTAGAGATATGTCGGCCACATCCTGTAACAGGTAGGGACTGAGGAATCCTGGGAGAACACATTCTGTAACAGGAACTGCGGGATGCTGGGAAAAGGCACCTCAGTTGTTTGTCCCAGGTCTGAAAGCCCAACAGTCCAAATATACAGAAATGAGTTTAATCTGGATTATACAGGTCTGCCAAAGGAATCATTTCCCTTACGCTGGCAGAAGGGAAATATGGCTACCTGTGGTGGCATATCAAAGCCCATGCTGGTCTTCAGGCCTCAGACCCTAGTAGGCCCCAGATCTTAGCACAACTGAATCCATGATGGAAGTGCTGTTCAGGCCACAAAACTCAGCATGTAGACAGCTCCACCAGCCAACAACTAAAACAAAGACCTAATCCATCAGAGTCCATAGTTCTGGGAAAGTGTCTAAATGTACTAACCTTGCTTTTTGGCTTTCTATAGTTCTGATTCTGGCTAACTATTCTTGTTAACTGAACTATGTCAACCCAGGACATGAATTTTTTTTTTTTTTTTTTTTTGTGCTTAAAAGCTCATCCTAAGAAAAACTCAGTGCTACGCCAGGATTCTGAATACCAAGTGTAGTTGACAGCTGGCTAATAAAGACTTTCTGTTGGCTTGAACCCATGTCCAAGCAGTCTTCTCTGGTGGATTCCCACATCAGTATCACAAGTACCCGTTATACATCTCAGAGCTCCATGCTAACGTGCTGGTGTTGGGTTCAGGGTGGAAGCCAAGAAAACTCACTTCAGAGACAGAAGCTTACAATGCAAGCTTTATTTTCTGCGCATGCAGGGAGGCAACCAGTGCAGGATCGGAACCACATCCTCGAAGGGAGATTGTACCACAACAGTTTTAAACAATGAGGACACAAAGCCAGCGTGGGGAAGCAGGGTGGGCTGTTGCATTGACCAATCATATTTTGACACAAGGGGCTAAGCAAGGGGTGACTGGGTCTTCCCAGGTCACCTGTTTCTGGACCCACGACTCAGCTCTTTGAGGTCAAGTCCTCTCTTTGTCTTTTGCCTGGAATTTAGAGTGATAGGGGAACAAAGGAGTGGGCAAGGTTTAAGTCAAGACAGGCAATGCATTCACACCTTGTGTGCCTTAGTTTGTATAATGGATAATGGCCACTTCCTTCTTTACTTCCTTGACTCCTTACCAGATTATTATGGGAAGGTTTGATCCTTGAATGTTGTTGCCTGGATATACCTATCCTTGTTGGGTAAACATACCTGATTGGCTGATTAAATAGCCTGTACCTGGGCAGGGCAGAATGGGGTAGGCGTGGCTACGGGTCCTGGGCTTTGGAGAACAACAGAATCATGGGAAATGGATGGGAAGAGTCCTGAGGAAGAAGGAGGACACTACAATGAGTTAGTGTAGAGAAGGAACCATGTGGGCTGAGAGGAAAGACTCCAATAATGGCGTGGAAAGGCCCAGGTGAAGAAAAAAAGCATGTAGTCATAAGATTATGGGTGAAAGGTAGCCCAGATAAAGTTGGTTAAGGCATCTAACAGGTGTCTGTGTCTTATTTGTGATAGCAGCTCAAATAATATCGCTGCAACAATTATAGGGTAAATAATAAATAATATATAGCCCAACAGCTCATTTTTTATTGGCCACAACAGCAGACAAACATGAAAACACCTTAAGAAGCAGGAGAGGAGTTAGGTTCCAAGGCCTGGGGATATGAACTCAGTTTTGACCCAGCCAGCAAGATGGAACTTGTTTCTGAGATGGCTAGACCCAGGAAACGGCCTCTTAACACTGGCTTTTCACTTCTCTAGGCTTCCTTCCTCCCGTGTGCTGGATATTGTTTGTTCTTTTTATAATGGCAAGGTTTCCCTCCCTACCCTGCTGTTTTTACTATCTCCCTGTCTTCTGTCTCTGCTTATTCTCCCATCTCTCACCACAGCCCTGGCCATGTGCTGGTTATTTTCAGTCTGCATCTTTCTCTGTCTGCTCTGGACTCTGATATCTACGGTAAAAACCTTAACCACATCGTGGAGTGGTCATCTTGGCAGTCTCTTTGCTGTGCCTTCTTACAGAAAAGATAACCTTGAATTTCTCATTCTTCTTCCTCCATCTCCTGACTGTGTGTGCTATCTCACCTACCTCTGACTTTCTTAGTTTCCAACTATATTGATTATAAATATTCTGAAATATTCATTGCAACAATAATATGAAAACACCCATGATTTCCACTGATGGCAAAGTCTCAGGAAAGTTTGTTTTGTCCTGTGTAGACAAGGAAGGCCTTGAATAAGTCTGAATCCTTCTACCTCTCCTACCTGTGTGCTAAGATTACAGGCATGCACCACCATGTCTGGCTTCAAAGTCCTAAGTACTAGTCAATTTTGTTGGCCATAGTCATAATTAAAATTTCAGTTACATGGTAGGCATAGTTGTTATAGTAGCATGGAAGGCCCAATAAAGAAAAGCTGTTGTCTCCTAGCCAAAAAAAAAATAGGACCTACCTCTGGGTATAAACATGCCATTGTATCCTCCCCCAAAAGTTGATCTGGAAACAAAGCAAAACAAAACAAAATACAAGAAGCTGGGCATGGTGGCACATGCTTATAATCCTAGCACTCAGGAAGGCAGAGGCAGGGGTTCAAGGCCAGCCTGGTTTACAAAGCCAAAGCTACACAGAAAAACACTGTCTCTGAAAAAAAAGGGGGGGGGAATAAAAAACAGAAAAAATTCAATTTGCCCAAGACTGTCCTTAGGGTATATTTTAGCTGTTGGTGGCACATGCCTTTAATCCTAGCATTTGGGAGGCCAGTTGCATCTACAGAACAAGTTCCAGAAAAGCAAGGTTACAGAGAGACACTCTCAGAAAACAAAACAAAACAAAGAGTTAGTCTAGTTGACTTAGTCAATCATCTAACCAGGGGACCACACTAAAGAGACAGGAGAATTAGCCTGTTAATGAGATACGTGCACTTTTCTTCCGGGACCCCCCCGCACAGTTCATAGAACCACAGTGAGATTGTGTCACTCTGTCAACACTGGAGGGGCTAACTTTGCCTTTCTCCTCTCCTCCGTGTTTTTGTTTTTGTGTTTCAGATGCTGGCCAGACGTAAGTGTGTTTTTCCTTGCTCGTTGGGTTTTCCATTTTCCAAAGCTCCTCTCCTTGCCATCTGGCTGGCTGTGGATTGGCTGGTTTCTATATTGCTTAAGTCAACCAGCATGGCTTTTTCTGCTGCTCTATTATTCTGTCCCTCTCTGTCCCTCTTATCTCTCTGTGTCTTTCTGTCTGTATCTGCGTCTCTGTCTCTCTGTGTGTGTCTCTTTGAGACAGGTCTCAGTGTGTAGCCCTGGCTGACTTGTAACTCACTAAGTAGACCGGGCTGATCTACAATATGGAGACCTGCCTGCCTGAGTGCTAGAGTTAAAGGTATGAGCTTGCATTCCCATTGTTAAATTCATTGTTCAATCCATTGTTAAATTCTTTTTTCTTCTTTAATATGTGTGTGTGTCCCAGTTTTGAGCTGCCTGCCATGAGTGTTGTGCTAGGTCCTCTGACAAAGCAGCAAGTGCGTAAACCACTGAGCCATCTTTCTAGCCACAGCCCCTCCCCAAATTCTTTTATTAATGAGATTAAGAATTCTAGGAGGGACCCTGATTTCCCTGGTGTCATAGTAAAGAAGCCTGTAACCCCAGCACTTAGGAAGTAGATGCATTTTCAAGGCCACATTCTCAAGGATCACATCTTCACAGCCACCATAGGCTGTATATTCCCCCTCTGTCTTGAATGAATGAACACAATTCGGGAACAGTGAGAATAAAGATATGATCCCCCACCATCCGTGCTCTCAGACAGTCTAACATAAAGGCCTCTGGGCTCCAGGCTGGGCTTCTTGCCGATGTGCTTGTAGCTGGCTAGCGCAGGTCCACCTGGCCCAAACAAGGTGTTTATTTGTTTCCTAGGTAACAGACCTCGTGCATCCCAATCTGGCTCACACTGCTTGAGGATGACCCTCAACATTTAAAAGAAATTTTCAATTCTTTTTACTTCATGTGTATTGTATGTATGCCTTTGTGAAGATGTCATTACAGACAGTAGTAAGCTGCCATGTGGGTGCTGGGATTTGAACTCTGGTCCTCTAGAAAAGCAGCCAGTGCTTTTAACCGTGGAGCAATCTCTCCAGCCCCACCTTGAACTCTTAATTCTTCTCCTCCTCCACCTCCCAGGTTGTTACAAATGGCACCACCATGCAGTTGACAGAAACCCAGGACAGTGCGCACCAGGCAGCTGCTCTGCCAACCAAACACCCCTCACCCACAAACAGTCCTGAATTTTGGGCAGTCATCCTGCACTTTGCCTGAAGGGAAGGGGCTAAAGTGTTTGTAAGTTTCTTTTCTTGGACATTTTTGCATTGCTTTGCATTATTTATTTGTTTAGTCAGGGAGGGAGACTGTGCAAGTAGAAGTCAGAGGAAGTAAAAGGTACAGGAAAGGGACCAAATAAAGTGAGAGATGATACTGAAAAGTTGACTTGGGAACACAGTAGGTCTTACTTCAGAATTGTCCACTAGGAGGATAAGAAATGGGATTACTTGCATCTCTATATCTGTGATAGGATCTCATGTAGGCTGGGCTGGTTTTAAACTCATTGAGTAGTTAAGGATCACTTTAAACTCCTGATCCTCCTCTTCCCACCTCTCAAATGCTGGGACTATGGTGTGTGCCCCCATGGCTAGCTCTGTCAGTTACTAATAAGACTGTTGAAAAGGGGAGGACCAGGGACTTCTCCAGACACTTGCACACACTCAGGCAAAGCAGCACAGTCAATGTTCTGTCACTGTAAGGAGACACCATGACCATGGCAACTCTTATATAAGGGGGTTTACAACTCTTATAGTTGGGGCTTGCTTAGAGTTTCAGAGGTTTAGTCCATTGCTGTCATGGTGGGCAACATGATAGCACACAGGCAAAAATGGTGCTGGAGAGGTAGCTGAGTGTGCTACACTCAGGTCTAAAGGTGGCAGGAAGAGAAAGCCACTGGGCCTGCCCTGCACCCTCACTTCTGACACTTCCTCCCACAAGGCCACACCCCCTAATCCTTTCAAATAGTGCGACTCCTATGAGTCTACACAGAGGGCATTTTTCTTCAAACCACCACAGATAAATAGAGAAGATGGACTGTGGAGGAAGGAACACCCAGGTCTTCAGCCCACCCGGCATCTGCTGTGGTAATCTGCAATTGAAGTGGCACCAAGCATGGGAGCGAAGGTGCTGCTGCTTTGCTTGGTTTTGTGTCTCTAAGAAAACTAAACATCATTATGTTCTCAAAGTAAGCAGCGGGAGAAAGGACTGCTACAATAGAAGTCCGGAGGTCTGAATCCCTAAGGGGTATGCGTGAGTGTGTGTGTGTGTGTGTGCGCGCGTGCGTGAGTGTGTGATCCAGTTCCTATGGCCTTCATTGTTTCTTTGGGACCTGTGGAATCATGGAGGCAACACATCAGGCCCTGAGTACACAGCTGGTGACTGAAACTGTTAGTACTTGGGAAGCCTGCTTCTGGGTTGCCTAGCAACCTATGATGTCATCATGTGTTGCCAGCCAGGTGTCCCACCTAGTAGGCATGGTTAATTGGCTTCTTAAAAGAATCAACCCTCCACTTTGTTGCCCTCTTACTCTCTTGCTTTCCTGCTCTCTCCCTTTCTCTGTCAGGGCACTGACCTCCATTCCCCCTATCATGTCTCATGTCTCGATTTCTCCTCTCTCTCTCTCTCTCTCTCTCTCTTCATCTCCATCCAATAAACCTCCTTCATATAAAATCTACGCATCATCATTTCACTGGTCCTAACATTGGTGCATTGGCTGGGAAGGGCTCTTTTGGTAGCACCTATTCTGATCACACCAGGAACACTTAATTGGACCATGATGCCCACAACAGATTTTTCTTCTGCTCAACCTATCCCTAACCACCACTCAACCATATGCCTTAAAATGTACACTTTCTCTCAACTGCCCTGCCCTTACCATGCACACCTGTCCCTCTGCTCAAGGCCACTCAGACTTGGCATCCTGCTATGTGCTCTGAGCACCCAGGACAAGGCAGACACTCACGCTGCACCAGAATCACTTGGGGAAACTACAACACTCACGCCAGACACTGAAACTGCTGCTTCAGACACAGACACAGCCTGCTTCTAAACTATTGCAGTTAGGTAAGCAATTGCTGGGGACCCTGTGCACACACAGATGGCTTTAGATTTCGCTGCTGCCTCAGGCCCCAAGGGTGAGGTTTTAAATCTCCCACTGAAGACGTGCTATGAGAAGTAGGCTTGCAGAGGAGGGTTTTCAGATGTAAAAACTTCTGAGCAGACGTGCCACATGCATGCAGAGAGTTTTAAACCAGGCCAGGACAACCATCCCACCAGCAAGCACCTCTTCTCCCTATGCCGCTATGGTCACACACCTCACATGGCTAGCTGCCATGTTGATTTGGGGATAGAGAGGGTGAAGCCACAACTTTACTGCCATCTCCACTAAGGACAAGCATGTGGTTTTACCACCATCTTAACTTAGGGCAATCAAGGGCAGTCACATGATTGGCAGCCATCTTGGTTATAAACAACAACAAACACTGTGGTTTCCCCCACTGCCAGCTGCTTTTACTGCTTTGTTTCTGTCCCACTATTTTTGGAGCTGCAAAATGTCAG
>CM053752.1:56376747-56389134 GCA_028658305.1 Pachyuromys duprasi
CCTAAATCATGTGCTGAAAGCTTGGTCCCTGGCTACTGGAAAGTGGTGGAAATGGCGAAGGTGGGACATGCTTAGAGGAAGCAGGAACTGGTGCCAGAGCTATGAAGGACATATTGTATCCCTTGGTCGTTTCTTATCCCTCTCTCTTTCCTTCAGCTGGACAGCCAGCCCTGCTCCACTATGACATTCTGACTCAGAAAGGGACCAGAAACAGTGCGGCCAAGCAAGCAAGGCCTGAGCCCTCTGAGGCTGTGAGCAATGATGAATCCTCATGCCTTAGGTTTACTTTTTGGGTATTTCACTGCAGCATAGCACAGCCATACAGAAGACCATCACTGAGAAAGATTCAGTGTTTTGGGTTTCTACACATGCAAACCAGAGACTAATGCAGACAATGAAACAAAACTAGACACTTCGCCACTCAGAAACCACCAGCTGCCTTCTAAGGCGTCTCCACTCCAAGCCTGTCACGCAGTTTCTGTCTCCCTGTGCATGGCAGCTCACTTCCTGTGCCTGCGGTCGCTCTCCCTCCCCCTCTTCCTGCGTGGGTGTAAGTGTTCCTGTATGTGTGCACATGCTGTGCAGGAGCACTATGTTCCTGTAGACTCTAAAGTCAACACTGGATGTCCTCCTCAATCACTCTCCCTCCGTCTTTAATTTTTTTTGTTTTTGTTTTTGTTTTTTGAGACAGGGTTTCTCTGTGTAGCCCTGGCTAACCTGGAACTCATTCTGTAGCAGAGGCTGGCCTTGAACTCAGAGATCCTTCTGTCTCTGCCTCCCAAGTGCTGGGATTAAAGGTGTGCACCACTGCCTCCTGGCACTCACCTTATTTTTAAAATTATATTTATGTGTGTGTATGTGTGCCCACTTGACTATATGTTCATCATGTTCACGCCTAGTGTCCACAGAGCCCAGAAGAGGGCATCACATGCCCTGGAACTCAATTTATGGAGGCTGTGGATCCAAACCTGGGTTCTCTACAAGGGCAAACATAGGGCCTTATGCATCTTATTGCTGAGATGAATCTTCAGGCCTCAAAAGTTTATTTTGATTGTTTTAAATTATATGTGTGGGCACATGTATGTGAGTGCAGTGGGTGCTTGTGGAGGCCAGAGGCATCGGATTCTCCTGGAGCACAGGTTACATGTGGCTGTTAGCTACCAACATGGCTGCTGGGAACCTAACTCAGGTCCTCTGCCATAGCCTTACACGTTCTTGTTTGCTGTTTCTTGAGGTAGGCTCTCTCTATAACCCGGGCTGTCTTAGAACATACTCTGTAGGCTACGCTGTAGACTGCTCTGTAGACTCACAGAAGTCCACCTGCCTCTGCCTCCCAAGTGCTGGAATTAAGGATGTACACCACCACACTTGACCACCTCACACATTCTTAACTGTAGCTCCATTTCCACCCCCACATCCCAAATTTTTTAAACCACATTTTACATTGTACTTATTTTGTGTGCAAACTACATTTTATTTGCTTGTTTTGTGTGTGTATGTGCTCTGTGATGCATGTGTGGGGGTCAGAGGAATTGTGAGGAGTTCTCTCCTTCCACCATCTAGAGCCTCAGGACTGATCTCAGGGATGGCAACAGGCTCCTTTACTCACTGAGCTGTCGTGTTGGCCCTTCATCTTTCCCCCCAGTTCTTTCCCCTTCCTCCTTTCTATCTAGGAAATATCTATCTATCTATCTATCTATCTATCTATCTATCTATCTATCTATCTAGTGAGTGTGTGTGTCTGTCTGTCTGTGCTCAGATTTCCTGGAGCTGGAGTTACAAGTACTTATGAGATACCTCATGTGGATGCTTTGGTCCTCTGGAAGAACAGCAAGTGCCCTTAACTGTTGGACCCCCAAGGTGGGGAGATCCTCCGTTCCTCGGGATAGATGCCAGAGCCCAATAACCAACAAAGACGAGAGCTTAATACAATAGCAAGAGGTTTTACTCAGTAGCCGGTGTGCTGGGGCTCTGCACACAGCTCCCATGCAAGGGGGTGGTGGAGAGCCTTGAGAAGCAGAATCACAGAGTTTATAAAGGCAAAAACCGCAAAACAAGAGGGGGGTCTATGGGTAAGGGACTTTTCTAATGGGGCGGTCAGTGATTGGCTGCGCCCAGGTGTGGTGACTAAGGGATGGTTAGGGACTGTTTGCACTTCTCGGTCCAGGAACAAAGAAGGGCATTTCTTAGAAAAGTAAAGCTCACAAGTTTAAGTTCCCATGCTTAGGACCAAGTTAAAATTTTCTACCCTTACATAACCACTGAGATATCTTTCAGCCCCACCTTAATCTTTTGAGGCAGGGTCTCTCTTTGACCCTGGAGCTCACTAATTCTACTAGGTTATCTGGCCTGCAAATGAGACCCGGGGAGCCTCTAGTTTCCACCTCCGATGCTGAGCTTACAGGCACCACCACCCCATCCATTTTCAGGTGGGTTCTGGAGGATCTGAACTCAGGTCATCACACTTATGAAGCACTTTATGGACCAAGCCACCTCCCCATCTCAGTTTCTGGTTTCTGATACAAGGTCTGTCCTGGAAAAACACACAAGTGAGTAGGAAAGTCTGAAAAGGCAAAGAACGAAACAGGATCTGGCCCCTGTATTATACACCCAAGCCACATCTTGATCTCACCAGATCTTGTGCATAACACAACTGAAGGGTGAACCTGGAGAGAGGACTGGAAATGAAATCCCTTGTTCCTCTGTGGTTTCTTTTTGTTTGATTTTTATTTAACGTGGTTTTTTTTTTCAATGCCTCTAGGGGCAGGTTTGTTATTAATTAATTAATTAATTAATTAATTAATTAGCCAATTAATTAATTAATTGGGGTTTAAAATTTTTTTATATCCTGATTGTAGCCCCATCCCTCCTTGCCTCTCAGTCCCACTCTCCCTCATCCTTCCCCCTCCCTTTATTTAATATTTATGTAGTTTGTTTTAGTTATTTGTTTCTATTGCTGTGAAGAGACACCATGACTACAGCGCCTCTTATGTAGGAAAGAAATAAAGTAGGGCTTGCTTATAGTTCAGAGGTTTAGTCTGTTATCATCATGATGGGAAGCACGGGCAGAGAGCAGGCAGACACGGTACTAGAGGGGTAGCTGAGGGTTCTACATCTGGATCTGCAGGCAGCAGCAAGAGGCACTGAGCCACAAGGCCTAGCTTGAGCTTCTGAAACCTCGAAGCCTACTCCCCGCCCCTGCAGTGAGACACTTCCTCCAACAAGGCCACACATACTTCAATAAACCCACACTTCCCAATAGTGCCCCTCCCTGTGAGCCTGTGGGGGCCATTTTCATTGAAACAATAACATTGTTCTCAGTTTTATTTCATTCATGAGTGTTTTGGCTGTATATATGTTTGCGCACCACATGTGTGTGATGGCAGAAGAGGTCAAAAGAAGGCATACATTCATGGACGTAGAGTTATGGATCCTTGTGAGCCACCATGTGGATAGTGAGAAACAAACACAGATCCTCCCCAAGACAGCATGCTCTCTTAACCAAGGAGACAGCTCTCCAACCCTTGTTTGATTTTTAAAGAGAAACATAGAGCAATATGTTTTGAATTTATATCACTTTAACTCTACTACTAGATTAAAAACGCAGTGCCTGTACAGCCTCATCCTCTTTACGTTGTTGTCCTCACAAATTATATCTTACGCATTACATGCTTATTATCATAGATCTGTAATTATTGTTTGTGCGTCTGCATGCTAACTCTTGAGAGAGAGCCGTTACTGCCTAAGAACGCAACAGTCTTGGCTTTGGACTGAAGCGTGTGGTCACATTTACCAGCGCAGTTTATTTGTTTCTGGGGGCTTCAAGCCACTGTCTAGAGTCCTTTTGTTGTTGTTGTTGTTGAAAGGACTCCTGTTAGCATTTCTTATGGACAGGTCTACAAAATGCACATGTCAGAGCAAGGGATGTGAGCCACCATGGTGCATCTTCGAAGGGCCTCGAAAGCTCTGTCCTAGGACCCCAGTTCAAAACACACGTCACCAAATGACTCAGAGAGAGCCTCATTCTGGCTTCGAGCAAACAGTCAAGGCATTTTCTCCTGTTGTTTTGAGACAGGGTCTCACATAGCCCAGGCTGGCTTTCTTGCTTTGTGGGAGAGGATAACCTTGAAGTCTTGATCTCCTGCCTCTACCTCAAAGCGCTGGGATCACATGTGTTTGTTAACATGCCTGCTTTGGCATCTACGTTTTCATCCTGATTTGTCTAACTACCCATGAAACCGTGACTGTGAGTCCCATAAGAACCGCACTAATACTGTTATGAAAGAATCCCCAGGGACTGGCAAGAGAGCCCAGAGAGAGAGGAAAAAAAAATGCACTCTCCCTTTAAGCATGATGACTTGAGTTCAATTCCCAGAACCCACATGTAAGTGGGAAAGAGACTCAACTCCACAAGGCTGTGCTCTGACTGCTACATGCAGGCCAAGGCACGCATACCCCTATATACATTAAAAAAAGAAGAAAAAACTTGTTAGAAAGCAACCATAGCAAGACAGCACCATCTTTAAACCAGAAAGCCCTCATCAGGTGCTAAATCAGCCGGCGCCTTGTTACTCCTAGCCTCCAGTTCATTGTGTTTTATTGTAGTAGCCTGACCCAATTAATAGTACTATTATAATTCCTGTTTACACAATGGAGGAGGTTGGTCTGGTGCTAGATTTGGTTGCTGCTCAGACAAGTGCATTCTCACCTACACCAAATGATGTGGTGTAAACTTTGCTCCCCAATTTAAAGTTGGTTGGTTAAAAGTACCTGACAGCCTATGCTGGGCAGAAATAAGTAGACAGGGATTATGTTCCCAGGCTTGGGGTTAGATGGGGACCACAAGGCAGGAAGAGAAGCAGGAGAAGAAACTGGAGAGAAGGAAGTTGCCATGGAGTGTCTGGACCATGAGCACGTGACCATGAGGACGGGCCTGACAGAACAGAAGCAGACCAGGCAGGAGCAATTATGGCAAGTAACGTGGTTGAAATCTGCCCAGTTGTGGTGCCTTAAATCTCTTGTTAATCTAAGAGGTCTCTGGGAACTAGCTGGGTTAGAGAAGTTCTCAAGAGTCTAATATCCAATTCCACAACACACAAAAAGAAGGAGATAAGGGCAGCGAGACCACCCACGGCCACAGAGTTAGTGAGAGCAGAAAGCTTGAGAGCCTTGGCTGTGTCTCCCTGCCTCACATACTGTGAGCTGGTAGTTCTTTGTTTTAAAGTCAGGGTCTCACTTGCAATCCAAGCTAGTCTTAAGCTTGCTATGCAGCCCAAGCTGGCAAATTTCCTGCTTTAGCCTCAGACCCCGGGATTTAGGATAAAGAATTTTCTCCCTAAAACTCGGTAGAGAAACTGAATGTAGTGAGTCCCAGGACACTGGAGGTGAACACAAGATCAGCCTGGGCTACTTGAGACCAAACAACAAAGCAACAACAACAATAACATCAAGCCTGGTGCGGCGGCACACACCTTGAGGCAGGTGGATCTCTGTGAGTTCAAGGTTAGTCTGGTTTACACCTTGAGTTCCAGGACTCCATAGTGAGACCCTGTCTCAAACAAACAACAAAAACTACAGTAGAGAATCAAACGGTCTTGTCTAGAAAGGGGGTGGACTTAAGGTTACTAAGGCTTAAGCTGTACAAATTCTACACAAAACTACTTCTTAATTATAACAATGCAGGCAATCAGTAGCCATCTTAAAATTCAAGTTCTTAAAATGCACAGTGAGCAAAAGAACACACAGCCATGTCCTTGAAGAATTTGCCATCTGACTGACAAATCATGATGACATACTCAACAGAGGGACCTTGGCACTGTCAGGGCCAGCCTGAATTACCTGGTGAGACATTGTGTAAATATGAAACGTGTGAGAAGATTAGGGAACAAATGACAGCTCCAGGTTGGTTTCAGTTAAAGTGCCTTCGCTTACTGGTATACCTAAACAGGGGGCCTGTTCCCATCTGCTGAGGGAGCAGTGAACACACTTGACTCTGTCAGTGTCCCATGACCACTGTCGTAAACAACTAAAAATGTGCTGTATTCAAACAACATAAATGTATTTATTTATATTGATAGGTATTCTCCGCTGACAAAAGGAGCCAATTCAAATGAAATTAAAGTATAAAGGCAGGTGTGTTGGGGGCAGCTCTTGGGCAGGTTTACCAGTCCCAAGGAATGGGGCCAGGGAAGTCTCCATGCAGAGGGAGACAGAAAAGTGGGAGGTTGGGGTGGGCAGAGAGAAAAAGCCTGTGTGAAGAGAGAGAGAGAGGAAGAGAACCAAAATATCTGGATTATATAGTACAGAGCGTCTAGGGGAGAGGAAATCCAGCGTGTGGGCTGGAAAGTTCAGGTAAGAACTGAGGGATGCTGGGAGAATCTGGAAGCCAAGTCCCACTTTGGAACATAAAATAGGTACCGTTTTGTCCTGGGTCTGAATCGCAACATATGTGTACACCGGTGTGCAGGCCAAACATTGTTGCTGGGTGTCTTTTTCCGTCACTCCCCACCTTGCTTTGAGGGACAGGGTATTTCACTGACGCTGGGTCTCATCAATTCAGACAGGCTGGCTGAATTGGTAGGGGACCTTCAGGGACCCATTGTCTTCTCCCTACCCCAACACCAGGATTACAGATGTGAGCCAATGCAACCTGCTTTATTTTATTATTTTTTTCTTATCTGGGCTCTCAGGATTAGACTCAAGTCAGGCCCTTAGGCTTATTTAGATAGCATCTTTACTCTGAATCACCTTCCTGGTCCTTTATTTTTGAGGCAGGATCTTGAAAGTTGCCCAGGCTGTACTTAAAGTCTATATGTAATTCAGGCAGGCCTCAAATTTGTGATCCTCCTGCATCAGCTTCCTAGATATCTAGAGCTACAGGTATCTGTCACTATGCCCAATAAGAGATTCAAAATTTCTAAAGCAGCTCAGGTAGACTGTCTATAAAAGAATGGAAACCCTGGTGTTCTTCTTTCAGGATATGAAAGTTGCTTTGGTCAATATCATCACAAAGCAAACAAACAAAAACAATAGCAAAATTGTAAGGGTCTGAGAATCGCTGAAGGAAGACCTTCAGACTCAAATAGTATGTAAACGCAAAGAGCGTTTATTCTGCAGAAACAACCAGCTTTCAGGGGTTTACTACTCATACAAAATGGCACCCCCAAGAGGTGGCTAGGGGATTTTAAAGCTGGCTAGGGGATTTCCAGTCAGGGTAGGTAATCCTTACTAGGATTGGTTGGGTTCATGGTAAGGGATACTTGTACGTTCCTGATTGGTTCCAACCTTAGGGAAGGAACATTCACCAGGCCAGATGTCAGGGCAGTTGCTGACTGGCTGCCCATCTCCTGTTTTTTCCAGGAACTTGTCAAACAGGAAAGGGGGAAGTGTGGCAAGAAAGTTGGCTCGGCTTTGGGCCCAGTTTCAAAATGGAGTTAGTCAGGTTCTCTCAAAAACAAGCAAACAAAACAACAACAACATTTGTTGCTTTTGCAGAGGCCCTGATTTGGTTCTCAGCACCCACATGATGGTTCATAACCATTTGTTACTCTAGTTTCAGAGGATTCTGCATTTTCTTCTGAACTCTTAGGTACCAGGCACATGCATGGTGACCATGCAGACAAAACACATACACACATGAAAACAATCTAAAAATGAAATTCAAATAGGAAGGGCAGAGTTCTTCCTGTCCATTCAGGAGGAACGTTCCCAGAACTGGAGAGTTGAAAGCACTCGAGTCTTGCCTGGGAGGGAGCCTGAGACGTTTCTCCAGACCTCGGCTCTCCAATGTCTACATGAGCTCCTATCTGCCAGTTCTCCCCGTGGTAATAACCGACCGCAACACTCCTAACCTCATAGCCTTTCGGGTTCAGGAAGAAAACAGTTTCTTCCTGAGAGTGACTGCTTGGAGCATCTAGGGCATCTAGAGAGCTGAGCATCCAGGCCTGATTGGGGATCAGAGTCCCCCACACCAGGCACACTGGGAGAGAGGGGGAGAGGCAGCTCACTTAGAGGGATTCTGAGAGATGGCACCAAGAGAAAGGGACTTAGGTGCTGGTAGCATCTATAGTCCTGCCCACAAGATGCTGAATGGCAAGAAGATTGCCGTTTAACACCGACGGATCCTAGTGGGAAGATGGCAAGGGAGAGGAGTGAGAGAGTGGTCACGAGCGGAAGCACATTCATTGTGTAGCTGCAGACACTAAACCCAGAGAATTTAATGGCTTCCACAAGATGGCAATATTTTTGCACCAGTGTAGGGAGGAAAACTTTGGAATGATGACATCTTAGTTACTTTTCTGTTGTTGTGATAAAATACTCTGGCAAAACCGATTTTTTAGGAGAAAAGGTTAATTATGGTTCACAGTTCAAGGGTAGTCCATCAAAGTTGGGAAGCCTAGGGGCAGAGAGCTTGAAGTAGCTGGTCGCATCTCTGTATGAGGAGGAGAGAAGAAACTGACAGGACTGCTCCATGACATGGTTAAGATTTTCTCGTGGCTGGGCACGGTGGCGCACGCCTGGAGTCCCAGCACTCGGAGAGGCAGGCAGGCAGGTCTCTGCGAGTTTAAGGCCAGCCTGGTCTACAAAGTGAGTGCAGGACAGCCAAGGCCACAGAGAGAAACCTGTCTAGAAAAAACCCAAAACCCAAAACCAAACAGACCAACAAAGAGTTTATTGTAGATATGAGAGAGAGAACAGCCAGAAGCATCTGGAAAAGTCCAAACCAGAAAGAGAAAGTAGACTGGACTTGGCCAGGGGTTTGGAAGTGGCAGCGTGGGAGAGAATAGTGGAGACAGGAGATAGCAAGCGATGGGGAATAGAGAACAGCAGGAGAGAGTAAGAGAGAACAGTGAGAAAAGCCAGGCTGTAAGACGTACGGAAGTCTGTGAGCTGGAGGGACTTTAGGGTAGGGTGGAGACTGAGAAGAGCTAGGATGCTAGCATGGACTTTGAAGTGTGTAACACACACTTGTGGACCCTGAGGGAGCTGGAGGCAGCGTGTGCTTTGGTGTGCTGTTTGGCACCACCGCAGCCATATGTCCCTTCTGCCAGAGGTAAGGGAAATGACTCCTTTTGGCAGGTGGGAGCCAGATTCACAAGTTCCTGAGGAATGCTGGCTTTTATTTAACTGCCAGAAATCCTCCTGTTGTCCAGATTGAACTCATTTCTGGATATTTGGACAGACTTTTAGAGTCTGGGTCCTTTGGACACAACAACACTGAATCTACAACCTGAAAGCAGAAGTTGATTAGTGGCCATGCTCAGCTCAATACTTCACCTACACGGTCTAGGAATCCCAGCAAAGAATGGTGCTGCCCACTGTGGGTGAATCATCTTCATTCCTGAGATCAAAATAATCCCACACAGGCATGTTAGTTGTCAGGTTGACAATAATTAACACCATCATACCAGGCATCCGGCCATGCAAATGGACCACTGCATAGTAACCCTGCAGAAAGGATTAGTCAGCATTTCCCAGATGACTTAGGACAAAAATATTTCTCAGGAAAAATATAAGAAGGAGACATGTTTGTAATGCCAGCACCCAAGTGATCAGGAAATCAAGGCCAGCCTGAATGACATACTAAATTAGAGGCCAGCCTAGCTATACAAGAACCTGTTTTGGAAACCAACAACAAAAACAGGTTAGAAACACCTTTAATTCCACACTCAAGAGACCAGGCAGGTGGATCCCCAACAGTTAAAAGCCAGCCTGGTCTACCTACTGAGTTCCAGGCCAGTCAGGATTACATAGTGAATCCCGTCTCAAAAAAAATAAAAGCAACAAAAACAAACCAAACAAATGGAGAAGGAGGAGGAGGAGGAGAGGAAGACGATGAAGAAGAAGAAGAAGAAGAAGAAACAAGATACTAACACATTTGTTTTGTCTTTTGAGACAAAGTTTCTCATGTAGCCCTGGCTATCCTGGACTCACTTTGTAGACCAGGCTGGCCTTGGACTCACAGAGATCCCCTTGCCTCTGCCTCCCAGAGTGCTGGGATTACAGATGTGTGCCACTGCACCTGGCTGGTAACACATTTTTTTAAATCTTCCTTTATCCTGGATAAATGTTTGGTAATACATATATGCCAATATACTTAAATGTTGAGACATATATATATGAATATAGCTATATATGTATATATAGATAAATTTAAGTATGTAGATGTTTTATGAAAATGTAAGATGTTGCAGTTTGGATACTAAGTATCTCCCAAAAACATATATGCTAAAACCTTGGTCCCAGGATGGTACTACTGGAAGATGGAGGAATCTTTGAGAAGTGAGGCCTAATTGGGAAGAATTTAGGTCGTAGGGGCCATATGCTTGAAGAGGGGATCCTGGTCCCCTCTTCATGTTCTGTTTTTCAAGATGTGCACCCACTGTTGGCCCAAAGCAACAGAGCCAATCGACTGTGAACTGAAATGTAGGAAACAGTGAACCCAAGTAAAGCTTTTTTTTTTTCTCCCACCCCTCTCTTTGAAACAGGGTTCCTATGTAGCCCTGGCTGTCCTGGAACTCTCCCAGGCTGGCTTGAGACCTCACAGAGATCGCCTGCCTCTGCTTCCACAGCGCTGGGGTCAAAGGCGTGGGCACCACATACCTCAAGCTTTTCCCTGTCCA
This sequence comes from Pachyuromys duprasi, assembly GCA_028658305.1. Lineage (NCBI taxonomy): Eukaryota > Metazoa > Chordata > Mammalia > Rodentia > Muridae > Pachyuromys > Pachyuromys duprasi. The sequence continues at coordinate 56,387,370 of CM053752.1, forward strand.
AGCTAGCCATCCCAGATGTTTCGCTTCAGTGATGAAAAGTTGGCACCATGCATGTATATATAGAAAGGGATTGCATTTGAAGATTGAATTTTAACCATGTATGTCTGTATGTGGGTTTGTGCACATGAGTGCAGCGCCTGAGAAAGCCAGAAAAGGGCGCTAGAGCCCTGGAGCTGGTCTGACTTGTGTACTAGCGACCAAACTTGGAATCATTTCCTATGGAAAAACAGGAAGTGCTCTTAGCCAATGAGTCATCTCTCCAGCCAGAGATTGTATTTTACAATCATGTCTGACTAGAAACACTAAGTTTTTTTTTCCCTCCTAACTCCAATGTGCCATCAGAAAATTACTGTTTGACACCAAGAAAAAGGAACTGATTACTTGTCATTCCCTCACAGCTTCTGTTAGTTGAACTGACTTCTAAACACAGAGCAAATGCAGAATTAAGTCTCTGAAAGTCTGGTCCTCCGAGCACCCCTGCAGGTCCCCAGGTGAGCTCTGCTAAGACACTGGGCTGTGGCTTACAGCAGCCAGCAGCCCGCTGCCCGGGTGCAAGGGTGCAATGTCCACACTGAGTCATGTGACTATCACACCAGGACAGCACAAGAGAGCCAGGACCAGCAACGCACGTGCAGAAATCTCACAATTGAGACAGCCTCACAATTCTAGCCAGGTCTGCGGCACAGGCCGGCATTCCCAACTAGCGGAGAAACTGAGGCAAGTGGGTCAAAAGTTCAAGACCCTCCTAAATGACAGCTTAGTGATATCCTGTCTCAAAAGAAAAGGATTTTTAAAAATAAGTAAAGACGGTTAGGACCAATTAATGAATGATGAGGTGCACAACAGGTTTTATATGAAAGAGGTTTATTAGATGGAGATGGAGAGAGAGAGAGCAGGACATGATGGGGGGAGGGGGCGCCCCAACAGAGAAAGGGGAGAGGGTGAGAAGGCAAGAGAGGGCAAGAGGGAGCAAGAGGAGCAAGAGGCAAGAGAGCGACCACGTGGCAGGTTGTTCCCTTAAAGAGCAAGGTAGCCACGCCTTCCAGGTGTGGCCACTTGGCCATGATGACATCATAGGTTGCTAGGCAACCCAGAAGCAGGTGCCTAAGTACTAACAAAGAGAAGGCTAGAGACTACTCAGCCACAGAGCACAGGCCTTTCATGAGCCATGCTCTGTATTCAATCCTCAGCATTTGAAATTTAAAAAGAAAAAGAAAAGTTTTTATTAGATGGGACTACGTTTTCCTGTGAGACTCAATGGCACATGACTACAACTAAGCCCTCGGGGAATTTTGAGTGTGAGCCAGTCTGGGCTATGTAGTGAGAAACACTAAGTTCAACCTGTAAATAAAAAGAGCACATATGAATCCACTCTACTAAACAAACATTGATACATGCTCACAGATTATATGCCCTAGGATAAGCCAACATTCATCAGACCCCACCAAAAGTAAGCCTTGCTTAAGAAAAAATATTTCTTAAAGCCTCTAAAACAAAGCAAACAAGAAAACAATAAAAATAAGTCTCAGTAGAAAAGAAGGGGAGGATGTTGGAAGGAAGATCGGGGCTGGAGAGACGGCTCCGTGGTTAAGAGCCCTCCTAGCTCTTCCACAAGATCCACCCACTTCAGGCACAACTTCCTGTAGCTTTAGCTCTGGGGGATCCAGCGCCATCTTTTGGCCTCCTCAGGCCCCTGCACTCATGTGTACATACCTACAAATACACAAACATTTAAAAATAAATAACTGTTTTAAAAAGAAAGCTT
>CM053752.1:56389234-56436115 GCA_028658305.1 Pachyuromys duprasi
AAAATCACCAGCTACAGTTAGTTGTAGGTCTCTGAAACAGCATTTGGTCTGTATGGATGAGGCTCTGGATTCCAGCCCTAGCTTCATGAGAGACAGACAAACAGATGGTAAACTCTACGCAAACATTATCTCTTGGGGTGCCACACATCCTGGGCAGGAAGAGCAAGCAGAGGACAACCCCTGCCTGGCACCACTTGAAGCGGGCAGACATAGCACTCTTGAGATGACCCCAGACACCCAGACACCCAGACACCCACAGACTCTGGGTGCCACTAAGATGAGCAAGTAAGTGGTAGAGAGATGGAAGAGAAAGAGAAGCAGCACGGTGTGCGCACAGTGAAGAGAGGGGGCCAGAGACTCGAGGGTAGTAAAGTGTGAGTAGCTGGAGATAGTACCTGAGGCCGTGGTGAGGTCCTGCTTATGCTTGCCACTGGGGCCACGTCTGTCACCACCAAAGGCCATGCAGATGTCCCTGGTCTGAGCTGCTGCCTGGGGCCATGTTCATGTCTGCAGGCTGTGCAGTGCTGGCCCAGCCCCTCACTGGCTACAGCATTTAAGAAAGCTGGCCCTGGTGGCGGGGGCACAGGTGAGACGTGGGCACAGGTGAGCTGGCACCAAGGTTGAGAACTCAGAGAGCTGTCCCTGCCCCTTGCCAGCTGCAGTGTGTGGTAGAGCGGGCCCTTCATCTTGCCTGGGCCGTGCTGGCGAGCTGGCGGGCTGAGAAGTTCTGATACCTCTCAGGCAAAGATGGAGGGCTTTGAGTTGGCCCACCCCAGCAGCCTACCACACTTATGAACTGCTGGAGTGCACGAAAGGGCTAGTCCTCTAGAAGCCAGAGGCCTCGAACCAGACTAATGACTCAGTGCAATTAACATTTGCAAGAAAGGCTGTTTAGGCAAACGCTATACTCTGTGATATACTGTGACACAGGTGCTTCCACGGCGAGATTTGTCTGTTTTATTCTGTGAGGGAGGTTGCAAGGGCAGAGGGAGGATATGGAAGGATGGGGAGATGAGTGGTATTGAGTGGATGATATGAAATTCACACCGAATCAATAAAAAGTAAAAAGAAAAAAAAGAGCAAAACAAACAAACAAAACAGTAATCCCGGGGAAAAGGCCATTTATTAATTTAATGTACTTATATTCATTTTAAAAAGTATTCACTCTGTTTCTTATGTTTTAGGCAGGAGGCTACTGAGCCAGGGCCAGGAAGCAACACTGGAAGCAGTATACATAAAACAAAACAAAAACTCCAACAACCACAAAAAAAACATGCAGGGTTTCTATTGTTGGAGTGATGGCTGAGTGGTTAAGAGCACTTGTTGCTCTCACAGAGGAGCACAACTCCCCATACTTTCAGTTCCAGAAGAGCTGACTCATTTTTCTGACCACCAAGGGTGCAAAGCACACATGTGGTACACACGTATACACGCAGGCAAAACACTCACATACATAAAATAAATTTTAAAAATCGAAAACCTATCCTTCCCTATTGTGGAACGATAAAATCCTCAGATATTCTTGTCCAGAATTCTCGGTGCTTCAGTTCATTTGTTATTCTTCTGTTCAGCAAACCTCTCCTAGCGTTTGTGTGGTCTGTAATTTTCTACCCAGTTGTAGAATACTCTTGGTCTTTCCATGAGTACACGTACAAAGTTCAGTCACCTGTTTAATAGGACTCATGAACTTAGGTTACAGTGGGAAGGCACAGAAAGCATGAATTAACTCCTCTTCTTCACCAGTAAATGTTAATCGAGCCTGGTACAATAGAACATCCTTGTAATTCCAACACTTAGGAGGTGGAGACAAGAGAATCAGGAGTTCAAGACCATCCTCAGCTACTTGGTCAGAAAGCAGACTGGGCTATAATGAGACCCCATCTCAAAATATAAAGGCTCTAGAGAAATGGCACTTGCTGCTCCCACAGAGGATGGGAGTTCAGTCCCCAGCGCCATGTTGGAAGGCTCACTACCACCTGGCTCCAGCTCAGACCTGACACGCTCTGCCAGCCTCCCTGCGCACACCTAACACACAAACAAAACACACAATTAGACCTTGTTTAAAAATAAACATTTTTAAAGATTTTACTTGGGGCTGGAGAGATGGCTCAGAGGTTAAGCACATTGGCTGTTCCTCCAAAGGTCCTGAGTTCAATTCCCAGCAACCACATGTAATGAGATCTGGTGCTCTCTTCTGATGTGCAGGTACACATCAGGCAGAATACTGTATAAATAATACATAAATCTTTTTTATAAAGGTTTTATTTATTTAATTTTTGTATATGAGTGCACTATTTGCATGTATACCTGCATGCCAGTAGAGTGCATCAGACCCCAGGGTAGATGGTTGTGAGCCACCATGTGGTTGCTGGGAATTGAACTTGGGACCTCTGGAAGAGCAGCCATGTTCTTAACCACTGAGCCATCTCTCCAGCCCTAAAAATATTTTTTGCATAATTCACAATAATCATCAATCAAACTTAGAAGCATCATTTTGGGGGTGCTTTAATTGGATTGGCGGTGTTGCTCGGCTGGTAGAGTACTTACCCAGCGTCTGTGAATCCCTGGTTCAGTTCCCAGCACTGCATAAAACCAGGTGTAGTAACACATGCTTGTAATCCCAGCACTCAGAAGTCCAAAATCATCCTCGGCTACATAGCAAGTTTGAGCTACATGATGGCCCATCTCCAGGCATGCAGCGGCATGCACCTGTAAACCCACCATCCAGGGAGGCAGAAGCAGGTGGATTTCTGTGAGTTCGAGGCCAGCCTTGTCTACAAATCGAGTCCAGGACAGCCAAGACTCCACAGAAAGACCCTGTCTTGAAAAAACAAACAAAGAAACCCCAAAAAGAAATACAAATCAAACCCCCTATAAGACATCACCTCATCACCTCAGTCCTGTGACACTAGCTGTTACCAGAAAGACTAAATATTAGAAGTGAGGGAGGAAAAGGAACATGTACACCACTGGTGGGGGGGGAGGGGTAAATTGGTACAGGTTTATGGAAAACATCATGAAGCCCCCCCAAATTTAAAAATACAATCACCACATAATCTGACAATATGTCAAAAGGCATCTGTACCTCATGTTTACTGAAGAACAATTCACAATAGTAAAGAAAGTGTAGAACCAACTAAGCGTCCATGAAGCGATTCTCGGATAAAGAAGAGATAGCACGGATTCACCACAGAATGCTACTTGGCCATAAAGAGCCGAGCCTGTCCTTTGGACACCTGGGGCAGAGCTGGAGGGCGAGGTTCCAGACCCGCGCGGTTTGAGCCCGTGGCAGCCTCCAGCGTTCAGAAGACAGCTGTTCCCGGCCACCTGACACCACGTGGCCACAGAGCAGGAATCCATCAACTTTTCCTTCTCCCGTCCCAAGGCAAGGGCGGGATCTCAGCGCCAGGGACACCCCAGCAGAAGGCAGAGTTAGGGCAGGGCTTGTTCTTACAAATACCTGGCGGGGCCGGTGAAGACAGTAGGAATGTCGGTGGCTCGCCGGAGGAAGAGACAGTTACTTTTATATTGCTGTGATCAGGCACCATGACCAAGGCAACTTGTAAAAAGAGAGAGAGAGAAAGGAGGATTCGTTGGCAGGAGGCACGGCAGGAGGCAGCATGCCTCAGTGGTCAAAACCCATGTTCAGTGTCTAGTCCCCCGTCTCCGTAACTCGAGCCCCGGGAGATCTGAGAACACCCTCTGGCCGCTGAGGGCGGCGGCACTCAAACTTCCAAATGCGGCACACATTGTTCGTAAAACATAAATGTTTGAGGGGACAGATGTGTATGACCTAATTTTAATATTATATACTGTATAATTAAAAAATTACAGAATGTATAATTAAAAAAAATTTTTTGAGACAAGGTAAGGTTTCTTGGTTCTTCTCAACTTGCTTTGTATCCCAGGCTGGCCTTGAGCTCATAATTTTTTTTTTTTTAAACTCTGTCTTACTATGTTGCCCAGACAAGCTGGGAACTCTCCATCTTCCTTCATTCTCAAAAGTGGCTAAGATAACTATGTTCATTTTTTTATTTTTATTTTTTGAGACAGAGTTTCTCTGTCTGCCCTTGGCAGTCCTGGACTTGCTTTGTAGACCAGCCTGGCCTTGAACTCACGGCCTCACAGCCTGCCTCCCTGAGTGCTGGGATTACAGGCATTCACCCCCTCGTCTGGCTCAGCTTTTAATATGTATGATTTTCATGACTTTTAATGCTTGTTTTGTTTTTCTGTTTGTTATTTGAGACAGGGTCTCACTGTGTAGTTCTGGGTGGTCCCAAACTCACAGAGATCTGCTTGCCTCTGCCTCCAAAGCCCTGAGACTAAAGGTGTGTGCCAGAGTGTCTGGCTGGTTTTTTGTTTTGGAGGCAGGGGATTGAACCCAGAGCCTTGTGCATGCACCATTGAGCTGGCACTTTCCCTCTACTTTTGTGTTGTTATTTTTGTTGTGTTGTTTGTTTGAGATGGAGTCTTAGTACGTAGCTCAGGCTGGCTTCACACTCAGAGTATTCTTGCCTCAGCCTCCAGAGTTCTAGGGTCTGTGCCACAGCGCCTGGCTTGTTTGGCTTTTGGGCTTGAACTTGGGGATCTTATTACATTGCTTATCCTGTCCTTGAACTCTTGGACCCAGAAAATCCTGACTCCAACACAGGTGTGACTACAGATACTTACTACCTGCCAAGCTAAAAAAGTAATTTTAAAAAAAAATTCTCTTTTTAAAGATCTCTCTCATGGTAACCCAGGCTGGAAATGGGTTCCAGAAAATTCTCTGAAGTGTTGGGAAATACCAATGTGAACCTCCATACCAAATGAATCTAAATTGACTTCATTACCTCATTTATTTATTTGTTGGGTTTTTCAAGATAGGGTTTCTCTGTATAGCCTTGGCTGTCCTGGACTCACTTTGTAGACCAGGCTGGGCGTTGAATTCAGAGTTCCACCTACCTCTGTCTCCCAAGTGCTAGGATCACAGGTGTGCACCACTGCGCCCCGTTAAATTTAATTTTTTAAATGCCCATGCTATAATCACATACCTGTACTCTCAGCTCTTGGGAGTCCGAGGTACCGAGGATCAGGAGTTCAAGACCAGCCTTGACTACACGAAACTCCATCTCAATAAACTTAAATTAGCTGGGAGTGGAGGTGCACACCTGTAGTCCCAGCACTCGGGAGGCAGAGGCAAGTAGAACTCTGTGAGTTTGAGACCAACTTGGTCTATTACACAGAGAAACCCTATCTCGAATAACCAAAAAATAAAAAATAAAAATAAACAACAACAAAACCAACCAACCAACAACAAGAAAAAATCCAAAATAACAAAACAAAACAAAACTTAAATTAAAACAAGAACAAGTCACACAGGTTGGTGTTTCCACAGAACCCGGAACCTGGTCATTCTGATGCTAATGAGTGTTCTGTGGGAAAACCATCAAAGAAAGCTAAGTGGTTTCTTCCCGTCTGGTCCTCTCAGAGCCGAGCACGTCTAATCCAACAGGGTTATTCATGTCCCCAAACTTCCATTGCCAAATACTGTTTTGCAAAACCCAGAGCGAAAGTGCGGCCCTCAATAGTTAGCCCAGTTTTCTTCTTCCTGCAGGACAGCTGACGCACCCCCTCCCTGCTGTGTAACCCACAGTACTTGCGTCTCTGTACTACTGCTGTGGCATTCTGCCCTTAGGAAAGGCTGATAAAGAATGACCATTGTGGGGCTGGAGAGGTGGTCCAGAGGTTAAGAGCACTGTCCTGAGTTCAATGCCCGGCAACCACATGGTGCTCACAGCTGTCTATACCGGGACTTTATGCCCTCTTCTGGCATGCAGGTGTATAGGCAGATAGAACACTCATATACATAAAATAGACAAATAAACTTTTAAAACAAAAGAACGACCATTACAGCCTGGTGCGGTAGAGCACTTGGGAGGCAGAGGCATGTGGCTCTCTGTGAGTTCAAGGACAGCCTAGTCTACAGAGTGAGTTCCAAGAAACACAGAGAAACCCTGTCTCGGAAAAAAAACACAAAAACAAAACAAAAAAATGTCCATTGTTGGGGCCCTAGAGAGTTGGCTCAGCAGTTAAGAACAACTGCTGTTCTTGCTGAGAGCCCAGGGTTCAGTTCCCAGACGGTTCACAACAGCCTGACTCCAGTCTGACCCCAGTTCCGGGGGATGCGATGCCTTCTTCTGACCTCTACACTCTTGTACACACATGGCTCACACACACACACTCACACCCACAAAGTACATTTTTATTTATTTTTATTTAAAATTTAAATTTAAAATATTTTTTAAAAAACAACTATTACTTCAGCAAAATGGCTTTGCAGCAATTATCCCAGAAGACAGCAGATGTGCTTGGTTATTGTTTTGTACAAGCCAGTAATACAGGGTGTATTTACACACCATATTCACTTGAATAAATTCCATGGGAGAAACCATTCAGCGAATTGTTTTCTCGCATCCACTTAAATCGGGTTAAATTACTGTTTACTGTCTGCCTCTCCCGCTGAGATGAGAGGGTGGATGAGTCATTACAAGCGTCTCAGTGGGCAGGGGAGGACAACTCTCTTCATGCACCAAAACATGAAATGCGAGCCTAAAACTGGGAAACTGGTGAGTTTCTCCAACAGCCTCAGGCCAAGGAACTAGGGCCTGGATTAAGACAGTAGTACAAGCAACAGGTTGAGTTCCCCAGGGCACAGTCAGAGTAGCTGGTGACCCCAGGCACCCCAAAGAGCTTTAGACATTAATAAGTGGAAGTGTGGTGAGGGGCATGCAGAAGACAGAGGCCTGCAGACCTCTGGGAGGTTTTGTTGGTTGGTTGTTTTGGTGTTGGAGGTTGGTCTGATGCGTGTTACTGGCCCTCAAGATCTGGTTACACCTATCCTTGTTTTGTAAACCTGCCTAAGACATACCTGATTGGTTGATTAAATGGCCTATAGCTGGGCAGGGCAGAATGGGGTAGGCGTGGCTAAGGTCCCGGCGTTAGAGGGACAAGAAGAGAGGGGAAAGGAGGATGCATCATGGGTTAGCATGGAGAGGAAACCACTTGGGCGGGAAGGAACGACTCCAATAATGGCGTGGAAAAGACCCATAAAGAATATAAGCAAGTACCATGGGATTATGGATGGAAAATAGAGCAGCTGAGATTGAGGTGGATGACATTGGATGGGAGATGGATGGTTATTGAGCCAGTGTAAGGAAAATATCTGCCCGGCCTAAAGTAAATAAGTCAATTACATATCTAACTTTAAAAATACCGCCACAATAATTTTAGGACTAATAATAAACATTATTTGCCCAACACTCTTTTTTATTTACTACAACATTTGGTTTTTTGAGACAAGTTGCTCTGTGTAGCCTTGGTTGTCCTGGACTCACTTTGTAGACCAGGCTGGCCTTGAACTCAAAGAGATCTGCCTGCCTCACAGAATGCTGTGATTACAGGAGTGGGCCACTGTGCCGGTTTGACCTCTGGGAGTTTAAGCCCGGTCTACTTATAAAGTACCTGGCTAGCCAGGGCTACAAAGTTAGAGAGATCTTGTCTCAAAACAAAAACAAAAATCCTAACCCAGGAAAACAAATAACAATGACAAAAAAAGGCGGGTGGGTGGGAGAGGAGGAAAGAGAAAAAACCATTCAGAGCCAAGTGTGGGGGTGCACACCTGTAATCCCAGAACTCAGGGAGGCAGAGGCAGGAGGATCTCTGTGAGTTCGAGGCCAGACATCCAGGGCTACACAGAGAAATTTTGTGTCAAAAAACAAAACAAAAGACTGAAGAAAAAGCCTGGTGTGGTGCTGCACACCTTTAATCCAGCACTCAAAAGGCAGGAGCAGGTGGATCTCTATGAGTTTAAGGCCAACTTGGTCTACAGAGTGACCTCCAGATCAGGCAGAGAGACGTAGTGAGATTCTGTCTCAAAACAGATGAGCACACTGATAAGAATTTTTTTAAGTAAAAAAAAGGAACTGGTGAGTTGGCTCAGCAGTTAAGAGCCCATATAGCTCTTGCAGAGAACCCCAGATCAGCTCCCCAAATCCACCTTTGTCATCCTCCCACACAGCAAGGGTGAAGTCAGCCAAGACTGAGGGGGCCTGTCTCAAAAAAACCAAACAGAAAAACCTGCGGGACTTAACAGCCAGACCACCTGATCCAACCCTCGCTTTGTGGAGTAGCCTCTAGCTAACCAATCCTGCCCTTGGAGCCCCAGGACCTGTCTTCTTGTGTCATTGCCAAAATTAGCAAAACCAAACAAAATGAATAGCATGTCTTTGCAACAGTTCCGAGCTTAACACCAGCGTCACCGAGAATGCCTGATCGAGAGTGCTTTCCTTACCCATGTGCGGTGGCACACAACTCTAATGCTAGCACTCAGAAGGCAGAGAGAGGAAGACAGTCTCTGTGAGCTAAAGGCCAGTCTGGTAGCCTAGGTAGACTCTGCTGTCTCCAAAATAAATAAATAAATAAATAAATAAATGCAAATGCTTTCTTCAGATAGCAAGATTGCTTAGCAGGTAAGGATAATTGCTTCCAAGCTTGAGCTGAATTTGATCCCCTAGAACTCATGGGGTGGAAGGAGACAATGGATTCACACACACACACACACACACACACGCACACACATGCACACAGATGCAAGCACACATGCACATACACTAATAAGTAAATAAATGTTATAAAACTTTAATGCTTTCCTCACCTGACCTCCACAAATATAAACTTTCCAACTTCATACATCAGTTCTGGCACCCCAGAAAATTAGACTGTTAATGTCCTTATACAGATCTGTCCTGTAGATTTTGTATTTTAGCTTGCAGGTCAGAAGCTCTTGAGAAAACCCCCAGCATTGCTTATGGTGTTGGTGGCACTTTCGGGGAAAGTAATGCAGTCTCTCAAAGTTTCTACCTAACTAACCGGTAAGGCATTCACAAAGAACTCACTACGTACATTACTTCAAAAGCCTCAAGGGTTTTCAGAGCAGCACAGATCACAGTCTGCCCATAGCAGCTACCAGGGAGACAGCCAGCCAAACACTGACAACAGGACGAGAAGCCTTTGAGAGAGACTCAGGAATTGTGTTTGCGCAGTCCCCAGCCCCCAGGCTTAACAAGGAAGTTAATTATGTCTCCATTTTCTTCCCTGGGAACCCAAGAAAGCATCACAAACCAAACATGCAATCTTTCAGGATAAACAGAAATATTCCAGGCAAAGCGTGGGAGGTAGGGGTGAAACTCAGCGGTAGAGCACTTGCCTAGCCTGCACACACAAGGTCTTGAGTCCAATACCCAAAGACAAAAATTAGCAGTGACAACATTGCATACATTTGCCAATATCTTTGGTAGAAACACTTGTCTTGTGGCAGATTCCAGGCAAACATGATGCTCTGAGCACAAGGACCAGCTGGGCATGAGCTAGTAAAGCAACATCACTGCATCACCAGAGGGAAGACAGGTGACAGACACTGCACAGAGGCACAGATGGTTGGGGGTGTCTAGAGACAGGTTGGCTGTTGCCCTGCAAGTGTGAGACAGGGACAGAGAGAAATAGGCTCAGTGTGAGAAAGACAAAGAGGGGGTGGAGCCTGTGGCAGGAGTCAGGAATTGTGAAAGTATTTGCAACACAGTTGGGGAAGAGATTGCAGAAGACGGTGGTTTTTTTGCAATTCTATCTCTATGCAGTGGATAATGTTCTAAAGCGTTCGTACTTTAGGGGAATAACTCAAGTGACAGTGAGGGGAAGTAACCAGAGTGCAGAGAGACAAGGCATAGTCCTGAGCCTTGCAATAATCTTCCAGTGAGGTCTAAGCTAATATTTGGTCTCTTTGAGCCATAACTAAACCATTTCAGTCCAACTTGTATATATCCCACCTTAGGGGGTTCTTTAACTTAGGCCTTTAGAAAAGAATGAAAGGAAACAATAAAAATAATAATCACTTTTTAATGTGGCTAAATAGAAACCATACAATTTCCTGCATCTCTTTAGCCATCATAAATGTGTGTCTGTACATTTTAATGATGTAAACTCATCTGCAAGTCCCTGTTCATCCACAAAAGAGACTCTCTGCCTCTGCCTCTCTGATTGTTAATTCATATTGCCCCTTCCTGAGTGTCACATTGGTCCCATTAAGCACACAGATCTGTTTTCTGTTTGCTTTTCTGCTTTGGAAGAGCTGACTCCTGTCACCACAGGACACTGGTGTCCACGGCTGCAGCTGCCCGCTGTCTGCTTTCTGCCTTTCCCTTGCTAAGCCAGATTTCCAAGGAGGAAAGTATCGAGGTCAAGAGCAACATCCATCCTGGAGATGCTGTTTCCTTGTGCTTCTTACTTCCCTAGATGATGCTCCTGCCACAGGGCCACCTGGGTGAAGAAAAGCCCGCAAAATGGCCAGTGAACAGCAGCGCTGTGGCTTTGTCACCTGCTGTGAGTGAATTCAGGACAGCTGGGGCTATACAGAGAAACCCTGTCATGAAACACTCTCTCTACCCCGCACAAAGCGAGAGAGAGAGAGAGAGAGAGAGAGAAGGGGGATCATTTAGTTTACAATTCTAGATTGTGGGGAAGTCAAGGCAGGAACTTGAGGCAGCTAGTTACCTCCACACTCAAGAGCAGAGAGAGAAATGAATGCACATTCCAACTTAGGCTCAGCTAATTCTATCTCCCCCCCCGCCCCCCGCTCTTTTATTTTTATTTAAATTCAGGACCCAAACCCAGAGAATGGTGCCACCCATTTTTAGGTTGGGTCTTTCTGCATCAATTAACATAATCAAGACAATCTCCTGCGCCAGCTTGAACTAGACAGCCCCTCACTGAGACCGTATTCTGAGGTGGTTCTAGACTGTGTCCACACCCGCATTTGGAGGAGAGTATGTACAAGGCCACAGTGTCTGCAGTCTCATGCCAATACACCCACTCTTCTCTCCCCCAATTGCTCTCCTTTTCTTTCCATTCTGAGCATCAGAACCAAGTGTTTGTTGCCAAACCTGGGATTATGTAGCCCAGCACCTTTTACTGTTTTACCACCAGCAGATGGGGCAGCAGAGAGCAGGAGGGGCCTATGCCCATCTCCCTCTCCCTAAGCTGGGGTAGAAGGCTAGGAAGTACACTCACCCTCCCACACAGGGCTGCTGCCTGCCCAGAGTCTGTCAGGTTGGAACATCTGATAGATGTTCAGGACATTAATAAATCCCTACAGGCCAACTGGGACTACTATTGCCTTTCTACCCAAGACTCCAGCATCAAGATCTGGAAGTTGGGTCTGGTCTGGTGGTCTTGGCTGGCAGGTGGTAGGAGGCAGGGGGATTTCAAGTTCAAGGCTTCCTGGGGCAATAAAGCAAATTAAAGGACAACTCAACAAGATTCAGGGTGTGTATGTCCCATAGTCTGATTAACATCAATGATTATGCTAACAAATTTGCCAAATTGAACAAACTCAAATGCAAATAGGATGCTTATTTAAATAAGAATGTCAGATAAGCAATGGGTATTCTTAATAAGTTATTTATTTGTCATAAAACCCAAATAATAGCTTTAAACAATTATAACAGTTAACAATCAGTGAAACAAGGAACCCCAGCCTCAATGTCAGGTGAGAATGAGAACTGTTCTTTATGGAAGATGGAGCAAATCTCTGCTAGAGGAGCAACAGCTGGGATTGAAATCCTTTCGGAGACCACATTCTTATTCTCTTTTGCTGTCACAGTAGCAGTAAAACCCCATCAAGGGGGAAGGACAGATGATGAGATCTCAGGTCTGGACAGAGACTAAACCTTCTAGTTAGGCAGATCAACAGCCTGGCTAAGGGACCACACTTCAGGAAGGCAGGGCCACCCTGGGAAAGCAGGTTTACCTTAACTGTGCTAGTGACTGGAAGAATAATTCACACTTGAATGAGATAATATTCCTTTCCTTTCCAGAACGTCCACCCCTAGTGCAGTCCGGTAGGGACCACCTGCATGGGGTTTTGTTGGGTCTACCTGCCTGTCTTAGTCCTTATAAAAAGGACTAAGTCTTCTTCCTTCTCTTCTTTGGGTGTTGTCCAGAGCCTACCTCTACTTCTAGTACTCTGGGCTACCTTGCTTTGCCTGATGCTCCTGTCATGGGGCTCACCTCCATGCTGGCGCAATTCAAATCTATGAATTTATAAGAATCTAAAACTCACTGTCTGTGATCCATGAATTTTACTCCTCAAGGGACAATACCAGAACCCCTTAAACAGTAGCTTTGGTGCTGTCAAGTTTCTTGGTCCCTGGTCTCCTCCTCCCCCTGCAAAGACCTTCATCTCAAATACACCCCAATATTTCTGTATCATTGTATCCTGGACTAGGTATCAGAAAAGATACCGCTGATGTGTATAATGTTGTCTGAGTCATATCAGCCATAGGCCCACATACCAGCTTGTCATCACATTACTTATGAAGCCAAATTAGAAGCAATACAGAGCAGTAACTTTTCAAATTGACTGAGCCCTGAGTTCCGGGTGAGATGGTGGACTAGAAATCGCCTCTGTGCCCCCTTCACAAGAAAAGTGCCGAGGGAGCTAGGACAAGAGGAAAGGGGAAGGACCTCACCCATCAAAGGGCTCAACTCCTGAAAATGCAGGTGAGGGTGGGGCTGGGAGGAACAGGGGTCCTCCTCCTCTTAAGAACAGTAAGTGGCCTAAGGGATTGCCCGAGGGTCAGGCACAGAGGCTGATGCAGCTGTGGTCCAAGGTGGGAGGGCCACACCTTGAACTGGCTGCAGCGCCGTGCGTGTAATACTGTATTTGAAGGTACGGCAGATTCACGATTGAGGAGCTCGTGGAGAGCAGCTGAGTCCAGATGATGTGAGGCCAGGCTCAAAGTCCCTACAAAGAGGCCCTAAGAGGCCAGTGTGCAAAGACGTGGAGGCGAAGCCCACACTGAAGTCGGAACCCTGATACTGGAGATGCCAGGACCACGGGACATGTATTGAGTGGGTCTGGCCCAAGTGGGAGGCTCTGTGTGTTCTGGGCCACAGAGCTGGGGCAGTACACGGGCTCTCCGAAGCCCAGCTGACTACGCTGGGAGGCCCAGATGATGCACATGGAGCTATTTGCCCTGCTGAATTTTGATCTTGCCTTGTTTCAGTCATTCCATGATCTACCCCCGTTCTTTGCTGGAATAGGAATATTTAGCCTGTACTATTATATGTTAGAAGAATATAATTTGGTTTTTTATTTTATAGGTATGTGCAGTTAAGAAAATTTGGACTTCTAATGTGTTTAGAGTTACGAAGATATTTAAAGTTGAGCCAAATGCATTTTTCATTACAAATGAGCCTATGGAAAGGAGGAAAGGAGAAGTTCAGGCTTACAGTGATATGTTTGGGCTTCCAAAATGGCTCAGTGTGTAGACACTTACTGCCAAACCTGACAGCCTACTTAAGTTTCATCCTTGGGTCCCAGATGGTAGGAGAGAGCTATTCCCTAAAGTTGTCCCCTAATCTCTATACATGACATGACACCCATACTCGCATGCATGCACTGTACACACACACACACCAAATAAAGAATAGAAATAAAACAAATAAATAGAAGAAATAAATGAAAGAAATAAAACACCTACAGTGGATATAATACACCTGGTGGATCACAACCATTTGTAACTGTAGATCCAGGGAACTTAGCACCCTTTCCTGGCTTCAGAAGTACCAGCCATGCACAGACGTATGTGCAAGCAAAACATCTATGCACATAAAACAATATTTAAAAAAATTTTAAAATAAGGTATAAGGAATAAAATAAGCCATCTCTGGAGAGATGGCTCAGAGATGAAGGGTAGACGAAGCTCTGCAGAGAACCTGAACTTAGTTCCCAGCACCCACGTCAGGCGGCTCACAACTGCCCTGGCTGTAACTCCAGAGGAAGTCCTTTTCTGTCCTCCTCAGGCAAGTGCACGTTTCCTGACATAGACACATAGTTTAAAAATATAGAGCAAATCTTTAAAAAGCTGTAAGGGACAGCTGAGCACCTGAAACCCCAGCACTTGGGAGGTGGAAGCAGTAGGATTGGGGGTTCAAGGCCTACCAGGGCTACATGGGATCCTGTCAAAAAGACAGAGGAAAAGGAATGTGGCTGTAGCTTAGTGCTATCATACTTGCCTAGCATCCGAGCATGTGTGAGGCCCTGGGTTCAATCCCAATACTGAAAAATAAAGGGTTAAAAGATACAGCATATGACTGCTAAGATCGATCGGCAGGTGAAGGTGCTTACTGCGACCACATGAGTGCTATCCTTTTGACTCTGTGCTGATACTTTTGTGTCAACTTGATTTAAAAGGAGGGAACCTCAATTGCACAAATTGCCTCTGTAAAATTGGACTTCACAGCCCTGAGTCTCGAACCAACCAAACAAAGAGGATGCACCGGATAAGATGGCTCCTGTTGTGATTTCCTCAGTGGCCTGGACGAGTTGGAAATTACCCCAATGCTTCTCGAAGGGATCTCACTCCTTCCCCAGAAAACAAACGGGTTTGAATGCCTGCCCCAGCAGCAGGCCATTAAGAGTCCCCATGTTCCAGAAGTAATGAAAGAATAATTGCCGCTGTCTACTCTCCCCCTCTGGTTCCCTGGAGAAAGTTTCTGGAGGAGTGCGTATAAAGAGACCCTCTGTTGCTAACAGCCTCCAGTTGGTGTGCAGATTAACAATTAGCACCAGTCCAGCCTCTGGAGAGCTGCTTCTCTGACTGGCCGTGGCTGCCCTTTCGGAATTGACTGGGAAGAATAAAATGCTCTTCTGGGAAGGAATGTTCTGGAACCCAAGTCATCTTGCCTCATTTGAAATCCTTTTTGGCAAAAGTTAAAAGGAGGCATAATCAGATCCTATGGAGAGATGCTAGCCTTGACGTTTCACCTTTGCTCTGAAGAGGGTTGAGTCTGTGGATGTCAAAATCCCTTCCTTAATGGCATTATTAATCTCTAGGTTAGAAACAGACGGGGCACAGGTAGTCCAGGGTTTTCAAGATGGAGGCAAGAGCATCAGGAACTCCAAGTTACAAGAAACTGCCCCCCCCCCCAAAAAAAAACCTTAACAACCATAAAACCATACCAAGGCCAATGAGTTGTCTCAGTGGTTACAGACTTGCCCACCAAAGCTCCTAGCCAGAGTTCTAACCCTGGGACTCCCATGGCGAAAGGAGAGGGCCTGCTGTGTGGTGTCCGACCTCCACAGGCATGCCATAGCAAATACTGTATTACTAGTAGGATCTGCTTAATCTTGTGAAATACGCACATGCGTGAGCCTGAAGTACATGCGGTGTCCCAATCGGTTCTAAGGTGGGAAAGTTCAGCTTCTCACTGTTTTTCTGTGAGGTGAAAAATTACCTCAGAGTTCTCTAACTCTCCTCCCATTTGTTCTCAGGCCTTTCAGCCCGAGTCCCCCTAAAGCAACACACCTGCCTTTAAGAGTTACAAAACTGACAGGGACTGAAATTTGATGGTTCAGTCCCACGCTTTTGGGGGCACATAACAGAACAACCAGCTTGAACAGCCCGGGAGCCCACGCCACCGCGGTGTGGTACCGGGAGGGGAGTTGGGGAGACAGATTCCCATCCAGCTCATAGCAGCTTCTGCACGCACCCCCCCCCCACACACACGCTCACTCACATACTGTCACACACTCACTCATGTCCGGACTCTCTCTCTCTCACACACACATTCTCTCTCTCTCACACACACACATTCTCTCTCTCTCTCTCTCTCTCTCTCTCTGTCTCTCTCTCTCTCTCTCTCTCATTCTCTTGCACACATACACAGCCTCACCACATAGCCTAAGCTTCAAACTCACAGTAATCAGTCATATATCAATTTCCTGAGTGTTGTGATATACCACAAAGTTTTGCAATGAGTGTGCCTCATTGGTAGAGTGCTTGCCCATTATCTCCATTATGGCAACAGACAGAAAACAATAATAAACCTACAAAAAAAAAAAAAAAAACCCGGCTGGGCATGTTAACTCATGCATGTAATGTCAGCATTCCAGCAAGGAAGAGTTCAAGATCAGCCTGGGCCGCCTAGTCAGATTCTGTGTCCAAAACCAAAAAAAAAAAAAAAAAAGAAAAGAAAAAGAAAGGATAGAATTCACATGCCACACAACTCACACTTAAATTGCGTTCAGAGCATTCACAGGTTGTGAATCATCTCTGCTCTCTAATTTTAGAATGCTCTCATCACCCCACTAAGAAACCCCCTGTCAATCCGTTGAGCAGCGACTGCTCGCCTCTGCCTCTCCCCGGTGCCTGGCAACCGCGAATCTGCTTCCTGTCTGCGGAATTTCAAAAGGGTTTTTGTAGTCAGAAGCCGGGTGCTGGTTTCACAATGTGGGGTGCTTAGCTGGCTCTTTCCCTCCCTCCGCTATTTGGCTCTCAGTTTCTGCATTTGGCAGATGGGCAGGTCTCAGTCTCGGCTGCACGACAGGTAGAAATGGGGTGTAACTCAGAGGCAGAGTGCACAGTGTGTCTGAGGCGTTCACCCCACACGGGGAAGAACGGGATGAAAAAGAAAAGAAGCCAGGGGCTGGTTTCAATCCCATGCCTTTAATCCCAGCACTCAGGAGGCAGAAGCAGGAGGATTGCTGAGTTTCAGTGAGTTTCAGGACAGCCAGGGCTACACAGAGAAACCTTGTCTCAACAAAACAAAACAAAACAAAAAGCAACTGAGGTCTAAAATTTTGAAGAACTACTGAATCTTACACCCTACCCTAAGAAATTTTAATTCACTTGCCTAGGGTTTGGAAACTTTAATCAAAGAAATTTTACATTAAAAAAATTCCGTTTATTTATTATGTCTGTGTGGGTGCTCTCAGCGGTCAGTGCTCTCATCCTGAGGGCCCTAGGGATTTGACATCAACATTGGGTTGGGCAGCAGGAACTTTTACCTGCAGAGTGGCCCCACGGCCCCTCTGCTTTCATGTTTGTTTCTTTAATGTGTGCGTGCACGCGGAGGTCAGAAGTCAGTGTGCAAGAGTGCTGTTCTGTCACCGCATTTGGCCGCAGGTGTCTGCCTGCTGGACCAAGTTGCAAGTGGCTGGCCTTTTTTTTTTCTTGGTAGCATCAAATGTTGGGCTGGAGAGCTGGTTCACCCATTAAAAGCACTCACTGCTTTTGACCTGAGTTCAGTTCCCAGCAGGCGGGTCAGGCAGCTTCTACTACCTGTAACTCCAGCTCTGCTGCCTCGGCCATTGCACCTACGTCCACATCAACACACAGACAGGTAATTAACAATAAGAAGCCTTTATAGAAATTGAACCTGTGTCCGTAAGCCACATGTCTCTCACACAGCTTTGCATTGCAAACATGACCCTGGAGCGGTAAAGCAAGCTCCCACTCTGAGTCAGCTTCTTGCTGGGAGCCTTTCCTCAGGCAACGGGTGTGCACGCTAAAATCTAGAAAGCATTACTTTTAGGTTCCTGCCAGTTCCAACAGTCCACAGTCTTGTCATCCCTGCTCTTACCTTGGTGAACCACCAGGTGACTTTAATCATCAGTTCCCACAGTCCAGAGTTTACCCACACTGGAAAATTGGCTTGGTCTACTCGCTAAACAGGATACAGGAATATACTATTGGCAGAGGCTTACAGAAGTTTGTTCAGTGATAGCTTGTTACACAGTGATTTGGAAGAACATCAAGTCATTTAGAGTTGTTTTATCTACTATCCAGAAGGAGGAAAACCCATGTGTATACCTATATACATATGTATATATACATTTACATGTATGTACATACATGTATACATACACACACACACACACACTTGGGTTTAGGTCTCAACCTGTAGGCAATTTTGGAGCATTCTATGTACTTTGCAAAAATCACATATCAAGCAGGTTTACATTTAAAGTATGAGCAGTGAGCATGGTGAATTTAATGCCAGCACTCAAAAGGCCAAGGGAGACAGATCTCTGTGAGTTCAAGGCCAGCCAGGGTTACATATTAAGACCTTGTCTTGTTAAATAAAGAAGTAAATAAATGTATGACCTCAAGTGTTCAACTTTGGTTGCTGATTAGGATCATCTTTATTTGCTTATTTTTTTAAAAATATTTTAGTTATACTGTGCATACGAGTGTATGTATATGTGTGTGGGCATATTCAGCCACCACACTCATGTAGCTCAGAGAAAAAGTAATGGGAGTCAGTTCTCTTCTTCCATCTTTCGGGTCCTGGGACTTGAACTCAGGTCTGCAGCCTTGGCAGCAGGTCCCTTTACCTGCTGAGTCATCTTGACAGCCCTGTTGCAGTGTACGCAAGCAGGTCCACATATATGATGATGGATTTGTGCGCGCAACCATCCCCCTGGGCCCTCCAGCCTTTACAAAATCAAGCAGATCATTTATTTGGTAGTGCTGAGAGTCACACCCACAACCTCGCACACGCTAGTAAACACTCAGCCTTCCAGCTCTTTCTGGGGAGTTTTTGTTGGTTGTTCTGAGATGGGGGTCTCTGGATTTGAACTCTCCACAACTGAGGATGCGCATGCATGTCTGGCTGCTGTGCCTCTGCTTCACAAGCTGGGATCACAGGTGTACACCACCACACCTGCCTCTCTGGACAGCTTCCAAACAAATCCAAATGGTGCACACCTGTAATCCCAGCATGTGGGGGGAGGGGCGAGGCAGAGGCAGGTGGGGCTCTACAAATCCAGCCCAGGATAGCCCAGGCTACACAGAGAAGCCCTGTAGGGGAAGACTAAGGCTCCATTTGCCTTTTTGTTGATTTCCTTCAGAACTCCCATGCTGGACAACTTGATGTCTTTTCATTGTTGTTGCTTTGGGGTTTTTTGTTTGTTTGAGACGGGGTTTCTCTGTGTAGGCCTGGCTGCCCTGGAACTCACTCTGTGGCCTCGAACTCAGAGATCCACCAGCCTCTGCCTTCCAAGTGCTGGGATTAAAGGTGTGCTTCTTAACTGTTTGACTGCTCAGCACAGTGGCCACATGGAGGTAGGTAGCCTGCCTGAAGTACATCGTCAGGGGCATGCTCCTGAAGGGGACAGTGACCCTGGCCTTCCTCTCTCTGATTTCTTAGCTTTGGAGCTTCCTTCAGCATACCCTTGTCGTGATGCTTGCTACATCTGCGCACAACAGGGCCAATTTACTAGCCTTTTATGCTAGTTTGCTCTGACATTTTTATCGTAGCCCCAGAAAGCAAGCACAATGATACTAAGCAGCCACTAGACATGCCTGCTAAAAATGGTTATGGCACTTGAAAAGGGCTAGAGAAGAAAACAGAGATAAAATATCCATAAATAGGAGAGGTAGCAAGCAGTGAAGGGCAGAACAGGCCTGAAGGCTCAGTTGGTGGTAAAATCACTGAGGACCTGGGAAGCTGAGAGGAAGAGAAATCAGTGCCCACCACAAAGGAATAGAGAAGTTTCAAAACAAGGCGAAGTATTTGTTGGTTTTGTTTTATTTTATTTTATATTAATCACAGGTTATTTACTTTGTATCCTGTTTTTGTTCTTTGAGACAGTGTCTCCCTTTATATTTCTGGCTACTCTAGAGCTGGCTACATAAACATGGCTGGTTTTGAATTTACAGAGCTCTGCCTGCCTCTGCCTCCAGAGTGCTGGGATCAAAGGCATGTGGCATCACGACCAGCCAAAGCTATTTGAATGAAGACCAGAGAGGAAATTTTAAAATTAAAATTATTTTTAAAGACTTGTTGAGAATGTGTACAATCACCCTGGAGTCTGTCCCTATCAGTGCAAAACAAACAAAACCCAATAGAACAAACATAGCTCCGTATGTGTAATGGGGATGTGTCTCAGCATACAGTAAGGATGAAGAAGGTAATGAAGAACCTGTGAAGAATCTGTGAAGCAAACGCTGATCTCTTCAGACAGGGGAGCAGACATGCAGAGGCTCAAAGGAACAGGTGGTGTGGCATAATGGTTAGAAGCCAAAGGCATCAGAGCAAAACTTTAATCCCAGCACTGGGGAGACAGAGGCAGGTGCATCTTTGTGAGTTCAAACCCAGCCTCATCTACAAAGAGAGCTCCAAGACAATCTGAGCTACACAAAGAAACCCTGTCTTGAACAACAAAACAAAGAAAACTGTTATACACAGGGATAATAATGGTACGGGGCTGAGGCAAGATCGAGACCATTCTTTCTTTGAAAAATACTACAGTTTTAGAGGATCAATGTTCTACAGTAAAAAAATGGCTTTGCATTTCAGCCCAGCGTATGTTCTTAGATAAAGAGAACAAGAAAAGGTTTACAAAGCCGCAGCGTGCAGGCTGCTCCGCTGCATCTCTTCTACTAAAGTAATGAATAACATGTTGGGATTGGTTTTGCAGCCACAGGCAGACTGAGATCCGAAGTTTAAAGAACAGCTCAGTCTATTTTAAGGCAATCAATCAATCAAGCACCCTGTTTATTAATTCAGGAAGGACACAGGCTCACCAGAAGACTCTAATCCAAGGTGGGTGTCATGACTCACACTGTAATCCTAGCACTACAGTGTCTGACACAGGGGGATGGCAAGTTCAAGGGCAGACTGGACTCCATAGAAAGGCCATTAAAAGCCAGCAAATAAAGAGTCTATTCCTTGGTCTAGGGGTGTAGTTTATGGGTAGGGTGCTTGTCTAGCATGCAAAAGGTCCTGTGTTTGACCCTTAGAAGTAAGAAGGAATAGTACAAAATTAAAAACTAAAACGCCTTTAGGAGACAAGTGTAACGTAGATATTTACAAGATCACTGAGACCCCAGACCAGTAAATCTCTAGCTATGGAAGTGTAGCTGAAAACCCAGGCCCTGTGGAAGCTAAGACAGCAGTGACGCAGCCCAGCAGGCAGAGGGCTTCCTGGCAATGCGGAAGATCCCATTTCAAAACAAAATCAAAACCCAAAGGAGCAATAGCATCCAACAATCATTAAAAGGATCCAGCAAAATTTGTGGGGTTTTTTGAGACAGGATCTTATGAAACCCAGGCCAGCCTCAAACTCAGCTCTGAGGAGGCTGAACTTCTGTTCTTCCTGCCTCTGCCTTTCAAGAGCTGGGGCTGTGGGTGTACACACCTCACTGCTGGCCTCTCTGTTTTTGTTTCTCAAAACAAGGTTTCTCTGTGCAGCCCTGGCTGTCCTGGAAACCAGGATGGCCTTGAACTCGGAGATCCGCTTCTACCTCCCACAAAGGCCAGAGCCCAGCTAGCTTTTGTTTCCTTTCTTCCCCAGGGTGCAGGATTTCTTTTCTGTGCAGCCCTGGATGTCCTGGACTCCCTTTGTACACCAGGCTACCCTTAAACTCACAGATCTGCCTCGCTGAGTGCTGCTTTTTTTTTTTTAACACAGAATCTTATGTAGCCCAGGATAGCCTAGATCTTTTTGTGGTCTTGTGCAGAGACTGCCCTTGAATTCCCACCTCTCTTGTGTTAGGATTTCAGGCACATGCCATCACACCTGGGGATTCTAACCCAGGGTTTCATTCGGGCTAGACAAGTACCCTACGAACGGAGCTACAGCCTCGGCTCAGTTTCTTGATTGCATATCCTGGAGTTAGTCAAAGACGGCTATTCTGGGCTATAATTCAGACACGTTCTCAGAGACATCACCAGCTCCTGATGTCAGGCCCTAAGGTAGACTTTTAATCTTTCAGAAAAAAACACAACAACAACGTGTGAGAGACTAGGCAAGGAGTAGGACACGCGCTGCCACCACCTGATCCAAACCGACCCGATCACACCAGGACTTGGTGACTTCAAGGACTGACACAATGGTGGAGGTAGGTCACTAAATATGGTGGCTGAGACTGAGAGTATGCTGGTCAGTGGCGTGGCCTTGGTTTCCAGCAACTCAACCAGATTGTCACTGGGCAGTGACCTCGGCACATTTTCGATGGTCCTTAGCTCTAGGTGTGCTTTCTGGTGCTGACATTCCGACCCACTCACTAATTCTGTGAAATGCACCCTCTTTAAGTACATCACAGCAAGCGCATTATCAAGAGTCAGGCTCTTGATAGATGCTCTGACAGATGCTCTCAGCTCTCCGTCAAAACCCAAAGGACGTATTTCTGAGCGGCTGAGTGGGCTGCTGGCAGGCTGTCAGACCACATGAGAATTACCTCTGTTGTAAAGAATTTGGTCCCCTCAGGTCAAGCCCAGCTACTGGAGAAGTCTGGGTTTAGACGCTGGCCAGCGTGGCCCCCACATGCTGTCGAAAGACTTCACACATGGTGCTGGGTTCATTAGTTTCAGTAAACGATAATATAGAAGTATGCTGTAAAGCATGGGGCACATGTTAAAAATTACTCATTGTTTATATAAAGTTCAAGCCTGACTGGGCATCCTGGGCTGTTAGTTGCTAATTCTGGGAACACTGAACTCAAAGCATCTCTGCTGCTGCCAGCCTCAGAGCCGCCTGTGGTTTAGCCGAGGCTCATGCCAGGGCAGCCTTCGCCTGGCGGCTCCACCCTCTAGCCCTTGCTCCAAGTCTCTTCTCTCTTCCCTCTTTACCCTCTCTTTCTCTTTCTCATTTCTCTTGTGCTCTTCCTCATCTTTCCCCACTGGGTGGACTGGAAATTCGGATGGCCTCAAACACAAAGAACTCTGCCTCCCGAGTGTGGGATTGAAGGTGTGCATCATGACACCTGGCTTATTTTTTTCTCGTCCTTAGTGGTGATCGCAAGAGCACGTCTTTTTATTTAGTTTAACTTTATGTGATATGTATGGCTGTTTGTCTGCATGTCTGTCTGTACTACATGCACACAGATGCCCGCAGAGGCCAGAGATGGAGATTTAACAAAATCTCCTGGAACTGGATTTACAGATGGTTGTGAGCCACCATGTACGTGCTGGGAAGAGCAGCCAGTGCTCTTAGCCGCTGAGCCATCCCCCACTCCCCAGGGGCACTTCTTAAGATTCCTGCTGTGACCCTCCACCTCAGGGTTACTTCCTACACAACCTGACTTGGAATTGGTTTGCCTGTACCTGAGGGGATTCCCGAGTTGATGCTATGTGGACAAGATGACCATGCACTTCAATGTCAGCTTTACAATCAATAATTCTAACAGACAAAACTTCTGTTGACTTGAGTGACCAGAAATGACTGCTACTACTTCTTGTTCTTTGAGGAACTTGTGATGAATCCAAAGTATATTTGGAAACTAAGCATAAAGAGGTCCATAATCTCAGCGTTTGGTAGACTGAGACAGAAGAAATCTGAGTTTAAGGTTAGTCTGGACTATCTATCAAGGCCCTGTGCGTGTGTGTGCGTGTGTGTGTGAGCACGTGCATGAGCGCACATGCACACACGCATATTCTTAGTACTCAGGAGACTGAGGCCAGAGTGCGACTGTGAACTTGAGGACAGTTTGGGCTACATAGTAAGTTCCTATGCTAGAGAGTAAGCTCCTCCATGGTAAACATCCCATGAACAACATTTAATTTGCGTAGTCCCTGCCACACAGCTGACAATCAATGTTCTCCAAGTGTTTGAGTGAATATCCTACTGTAGAAGGTGGCATATAGAAAGTGATCAAGTAGTGTTAGAAACAACCTAAGTATTTATATATTTTTCACCCACATTGGATACCAGTTAAAACTCTGGGCCACTTGTACTTCAACTAGCTCTCAGTCGGGGGCTCCTGTGACCTTCCCTCCTCTAATCTGGTGCAAGAATGGTGTGGTTGAATGAAAAAATGGCTCCTACATTTGAATAGTCTGTGGGAACTGTAAGCTCCTAATAAGCACTCTTCTGTAAGTTGCCTTGGCCATGGTAACTTAGCACTGCAATAAAAAGGTAACTAGGTCAGAGGTTAGTTCCAAGTACTGTGACAAGCCTGACCATAATATTTTTTTGGAAGAACATGGAAGAGTTTAGGGCTTTGGACTATGAAAGCAAGTTAAATGCTCTAAGCAAGCTCCTGACAGGAGCTTGGAAGATAATAGCCATGAGAAGATCATGGACTATGGAGGCCCAGCTCAATAGGTTACAGAGAGGAACAATATTAGCAATTGGGCTAGACACCATTCTGTTTTAGCAAAGAATATGCTGCTTCCTTCCCTTTTCCTAAAAGCTTGCCGAGACAAAATCGAGTAGTAATGGTATTGTTAGAGGAGATATGAAGACAGCCCAATATTGATTCTGCCGAGTGGTTATTGGTGATTACACTTATGTGGGTCCACAGTGAAGAGAAACAAATGGGGCAAAAAGAAATCAACAAATGGTGTAGGCTTAGATTTTTCACCAATGCTTCTACTTCCCTTCCACCCGCTGACCAGAGGTAAGAGAGAAAGAAGGTCATTAGGTAAAGGGGATTGTAGACCTTTTTTAGAAGTAGTTCTTCAGGATGAGTCTACTCTTCCTTGTCCAGACACCAGCAGCCCAGCCCAAAGGTCAACACCGAGCGGCAATATGAATCAGAAGATCTGGACAAGTCAGAGAAAGCTGCAAGATTCAGGTGGATTCAGTCCTCCTTCAAAGTCAAGTGTGAAAGCACAGAGAAGTGTGTAGAAGAGAGGTAGCAGCATTGGAGAACCCTAAATAAAATAGGCTTGGTGAAAAATCTAAGCCTACAGGATGGGGCAAAAAGAAATGCAAATTTACCCTGCCTACAAGATGTGCAGGGATAAGGGTAGAGCAGCTAGAGAGAAACTGCGGGGCGCCCAACCAATGCCTGCCCCAACTGAAGACTACACTATGGGAGAGTGCCAACCCCTGACACTACAAAGGATACTCTGATAAGCTTACAGGCAGATGCTGTTAGAGTTGTCCTCTGAGAGTGCCTTAAACCAGCTGCTGAGACTCACAGCCAAACATTGGGTCATGTGTGGGGCATCTTGTGGAAAAATGGAAGGAAAGAGAAATGGACCTGAAGGTAACAGGAGCTCAATAAGACCAACAGAGCCAACTAACCAGGGCCCAGAGGGGTATGCTGAGACTGAAGCATCAACCAAGGACCATGCATGAACTGGACCTAGGCCCCCTACAAAGATGTAGCAGCTTAGGCCTCACGTGGGTCCTCTAGTAAGGGAAGTGGGACCTGCATCAGACATGGACTCACTTGTCAGCTTTTTGCTCACTTCATCCTGGTGGGACTGCCTTTCCTGGCCACAGGAGAAGAGGACATGCTCAGTCTTGATAAAACTTGAGCTGGGCTGGATGGGAAAGGGAGCTCTCTTTTTCTGAGGAACAGGCAAGGGGTCAAAGGCGGGGCTGGGAGGGGGAAAGGGACAGGGTTACAACCAGTATGTAAAGTGAATAAAAAATAAAATTTTAAAAAAGAATAATTTTTTTCTGGAAAAAAAGAAACACAGTTTGGGGATAAAAAGAATAAGAAATTTGATGTTTGAGCCCCGGTTTGTGCCGAAAGAGATAGGGAGAATAGAATGAAGAGAATGGTGCCCTTGGGGAAAGATCCCACCAGCTAACTTGTGAAAGGCTGTGCCAGCACTCAGGAGGCAGAGGCAGGCAGATCTCTGTGTTCGAGGCCAGCCTGGACACAGAGTTCCAGGACAGTCAATATTACACAGAGAAACCCTGTCTCAAAACAAGAGCAAAAAGTATTTATTTAAATGTATGGCTGTTTTTTTTCTGCATGTATGTCTGTGTACCATGTGTATGCCTGGTGGACCATCAGGCCCCCTAAGACGGTAGTTACAAACAATTGTGAGCCAGCATGTAGGACGCTGGAAATTTAACCCAAGTCCTCTGGAGGAACGGACAGTGATCTTAAGTGCTAAGCCATGTCTCCAGTCCCAGCTGATGACATCTTTAGCCTTGGCGGGGGAGGAGTGAAGCCAGGCAAGTTATGGTTCTGAGGAGACACTGTTGACATGTTTAACGCGACTACACGCAGAGCTGAGTAGGAGCTGCCCCACAGGTTATGGCAGCAAAGGAGAGAGGCCTGAGAAAAGCCGAGATGTAGGCAACTTCATTCCTTTCGACTTGCCCACCGCAAGTCCGAAAAGCAGCCAGGAAGTCTCTAAGAGCATGTAAAATAACCAGGGCAGCTGTTTCCATAACCCGCACAAGCAGAGGAGCCCATCTGCTGCAGAGTCAGTGGGAAAGTGCTCGTGTCCTGCTCAGCTCTGTGACCTCCAAAGTCAGCGCCGGGGAAGTCAGAGAAGCTAGCGCAATCAGGGCCTCACCTAATAACAGCAAGGAAGAGGGCCAGGCATGGTGGCACATGCCTTTAATACCAGCAGATCTCTTAGTCTGAGGCTAGCCTGGTGTACAGAGCAAGTTCCAGGACAGCCAGGGACACACAGAGAAACCCTGTCTCACTGCCCCTAGCCCTGCCCCTACAAAGAGAAGTTTTCCTCATAAAGTTTGGAAAGACAATTTATTGACAGGTATTCACTTACTATAAAGGTTGTAACTCAAGAACTGTGCCCTAGAAGAGGCACACAGGTCGAGTACAGGACAAGGAGGGGCGTGCAGAGCTGCTGACCCTCAGGGAGCTCACCACAGCTGCCGGGTTAGAGGCTTCTTTTCTAGTTTGGGGCTGGAGACTGATAGAGAACTTCCTACTGTGTTGCTGAGCTCCACACCAGCACGCAAAGGGTAGCTGTTGCTTTAATACGAGAAGCACGCGGGACTGGAGATGGATGAGCAGTTGAGAGTGCTTGGTGCAAAATCAGGAGAACTGGCGTCCAGATTCTGTGCCCGACGTGACAAGTCAGACATCCCCTGAATGCCTGTAATCCCAGCTCCAAGCGAGGCAGGCAGGAAGACTTTTGGGCTTGCTGGTTTCTAGCCCAGCCAGCAAACAGGAGCTCTAGTTCAGGGAGAGACCTCCAACCAGAGCAACAGGTAGAAAGTGGTCGAAGAAGACACCAAACCCCTTCCTCTGCTCCCCACGTGCACACACCTGCGCTTGTGTATGTATACGCAGACAGGCACACACATATATAGATAAAATAACCAAACTTTTTCTATGAGATACCCATGATACCGAACAAGACCAAAACAAGTGTAACACCAACAGACATGCTTGAAGGCGCTCTAGCCAGCCTGCACCTGGCAAACGGCTCTGACAGGTCTTCCCCTTCTTCCCATTCCCTCTGGCTTGCTAAAAATCTTTAACCCTTCCTCAAACTAACCCCCAAGGTCTCTTCCCTTATTGGCCACTTCTTCCTCCTGAGACTGACTACCAAGATCCAGCTATCAAAGTATTGAAATCCAGCATTCAAAAGCCCCCTTTGGCTCACCTAATTAACATGCCCAAATTAAAACCAAACACCTCATCCTAACACAGGGTTCCCCTTGTACCTTTATAAACCTCCATTTGCCTATGTGCCATATCTGTCTCCTCTCCATCCAGAGGAAGTCCTTTGTCCTCCAGGACAAATGCCTGCCTCTGCCTCCTGAGTGCTGGAATTAAAGGTGTGTACCACTCCCCTCCCCCCATTTTAGCCTTCTTAAAAATTACACCCGCAAGGCCATTTGCTGCTGTATTTCTGCCTGAGTCAGAAAGCAGCTACTTTAACTTTTCTTCACTGCCAAACAAAGGATCTCTCTGTGAAAATCGGTGTTTGGGTGTGATTTGGGCCGAATCTGAGGTCTGAAAGGGATTACTGTCTCCTTCAATGCTAACGTGAAAGGGGGAAATTTCATGGGACCGCACCCCCTATACAAAGAACTACAGTCAACTAAGAAATTCTGAGAGGAGAGATAGTCTTTCCCAGGGATGAGCCCTCAATTGGCTATCCAATACTGATTGGTCAACCCTGAAATTATATACAAACAAGCAATACTAAATGGACTGAACAAGGTGTAGGTGCTTCGTGTGTGCGTGCATATGTATAGCAATAACAAAAAAAAGAGGGGGCATGAATTTGAGAGGGGAGGCATGGAAGGATTGGAAAGGAGGAAAGAGAAGGGAGATATGATGTAATTATATTTTAATTTCAAAACTTTGAAAAAATAAAGAAGCAAGGGTGACTGCTCGTGCCGTCTTGGCTTTGGTGCTTGTGGTCACTGTGCTATGGAGGCACACGGTCTCACACGAAACTTTCCAGAAGCCTGTTCTCAGACAGCTGGAGGAAGACGGAAATGCTTGGGAGTCGATCGCACTCCACCTGCGTTCGGTCAGTGAGTCCATCCGACTGGAGTGGGAACAAAGTCTGAGGCAGAGCTTCAACAACAGGGCTTCCCCGGGCTACAGCAATGGCTGGACACCCTGCCTCACTGCTCTCCCCTGTCCTGGCCTGCTCCCCACCAGCTGCCCTTTGGGAACATTTTCTCAATACTTTGTGTACTTGTCTCTTCATCTCAGGATCGTTGCCTAGAGAACCTGATCTAAGACAGCATGTAAATAAATAAACAATGAGGAGCTGTGGTCAGTCCCTGAAGAAAGGGGCATTGTGATAGAGAATAATGTCGTAGGAAGCTACTCCAGGCAGGGAGGGCAGGCGAGGCCGCCTAAAGAGGGGCTTTCGGCCAAGAAGGTCCCAGGCGTATGAAAAGGCAGGCGAGGGGAAATCCAAGGCAGAGGGAGTGCAAAGGGCACAGCAGAGCTGGGCGTCGTGTCTAGAAACGGGACAAAGACACACGAGAATGGACGGCAGGTGCCGGTGGGGCCTGGAAATAAAGGGAATTCTCATGCAGAGACTTGCGGGCTGAGGATGACTTCGGAGCTCACCGCAAGCGACTGGAATACCTCGGGTCTTCAGCTGGGACGGGGCGTGAGATTTAATAAGCAGTTGTTCGCTGGCTTCATGCTGGGCATGAGTGAGAGGCGGAGCCCAGCACGAGTGGTCAAGGCAGCCCCACAGTGGAGAGAGAGGCAGAGATGACCACGGAAGTGAGAGAGAAAGGTGGATTCTGGGAGGACTGACAGGGCTCCCCGCATGTTAGGCAAGGGTAGCTAGGAGTTTCTAGTTTTGCAACTGAGATAGGTTTCCTGGGAAGGAGGCTTGATTTGGAGACATGGGAGCCTATACAATCTAATTCTCACGAAGGCCCTTTGACCAGTGTGAAAACAGGCCTGGGGAAGCTGAGTAGCCGGCTCCAATTGATCACTAGAAAATTGAAAGACAGATGTAAATACCGATCTAAACCGGCTCTAAACGCACTGGGCTGTTAATACGGAAGACTGCAGAAGCCTGTCAGCCATGCAGGCCTGAGACTCACTGGTGATCTTCCTGCTTCAGCCTCCCAAGTGCTCCCAAGTTCCAGATACCAGCTTCCATGTCTGGCTTTAAGCTACTTAGCTCCCAACAACATGGTCTGCAGAGCATCTAACAGTCTCACGCCACTGTGACAGAACAATAATGCTTCTTCACAGCTGTGGGGGCTGGTGGGGAGAACCAGTGCCCCGAGGCCAGAACCCCAGCCTACTCTTCTCCCACTTTCCCCCTGAGTGCCAGCGTTGCCGGGCCCCTCCCACCAACGCAGCCCTCACTCCAGCTAGGATCTCTTTGTGCCTTTTGCTGAACACAGCAAGCTCATTCATGTCTTTGTCAAAGGCACAGGCTGTTCCCAGTCTGAGGGACAGAGAGCGGGGTTCCTCAGCACCCATTACTTTCTGGCAGCATCACTTCTGCCTTCGGTACTCAGCTCTAAAATTAGCTTCCTTGTGACATCTCCCCTCTCGGGGAAGTATTACTCACCTCTGGATTCCTCTCCTGCTCTGTTGAGACATGTGCTATGAACTTATCTAGCCCCGTTCCGCAGTCAAGGAAAAAGTAGCCTCCACGGCAAGGGCATACAGAAAAGGGTGTAGGGCTGCCAGCGCCTACGGCCCTGCTTACACCTGGCCGGGTAGGGACAAGGGGTCCACGGAGTGATGGTAGCACCGGTGAAATAAGGGGAGGACCAGCCCAAGGCCACCTGAGTCATTTTAATTTAATTCTGAAACTTCTCCTGTAGAGAGTCCTAAATGTGTCCCTTTTTGGAACTTCAAAAAAAAGGACTTTGTCAGACCTTCTCCCCTCTCCTTTTTTCTCCTTCTCCTCCTCCTCTTTGGTTTTTCAAGACAAGAGTTCTCTCTGTAGTCCTGGCTGTCCTGGAACTCACTCTGTGGACCAGGCTGGCCTTGAACTCACAGAGAACCGCCTGCCTCTGCCTCCCACTGGGATTAGAAGACTATGCCAAATTTGTCTGCCTTTTAAAAGATGTTCCTACGTGTAGCTCTCTACCGAGTACCTTACATTAGAGTGACTGCACAAGCCCCATGCAAAGCATAGGAGAGAGAATAGCCTCCTGTCCTATACCTGTCACCTGGTTCCCGCCGAAGCTAGCTCAGAAACAGCTCCCATTGCACAGCACTTCACAACTTACAAGCTACCAAATCGTTTCTTGTTTGTTTTGTGGTCTGTTTCTGTTTTGACACAAGCTCTCATGTAGTTCAGGCTGGCCTCAAACTCCTTATGTAGCCAAGGCTGCCTTTAACTGCTCATCATGCCGCCCCTATCTTCACATTGCTGGCATCATAGGCACGTGCCACCATGCCCAGTTTGCAGATTGTTTTAAGTTTTCACCCAGTGGGGGATGGTGAGAGGATGCCTCCCTGGCTAAAGGCGCTGTTAACCCTAACAACCTGAAGTCCTTTCCTGGAGAGATGGAGAGCACTGACTCCTTCGAGTCGTCCTATGACCTACACACACACAATCATGAGTACACACATATAAACATGAACACACACACGGTAAAGTAAATACATACTGAAACAAAAATTTCCTATGAAATCAAGGCAACTCTACTATAAACCTATGCTAGAGGTGAAGAGTCAGTTGAGGCGGGGGGAGGTAAGGTGACTTCTGGGTACCAGAGTCAAGACTAGCACCCAGGTAACCCCAATATTCACCTACCTCGGACAGTTGCTCCTTGGAGAGGCAGTTTTGTTCCCAGAATTCCACTCCTCTAAAAGCTTGAGAAAGGTTTAGCTGCTTGACCTTCAGCACTCAGGAAGACCTTCTTGAGTGCGGTTTGTGTCTTGGCCAAAAAAAGCATTATTACAGGGACTTGCAATTACAGGGCAGTTTGCAGCATGCCCTGACCCAAGCAGGAAGGGTTTTGTCCTCAGCTGATAAATAACCTGTGTCTATAAAGGAGAGAAGAGTCCAAAAAAAATAAACACACACAGAAAATTGCTCTGTGTAGTAGGAAAGTTCCAGTGTGGGGGCAGAATAAAGAGCATTTCATAAGGAAGAGAGGCAAGCATTGGTGATGAAGATAGAAAGTCTTGTGAAAAGAAATCCACAAAGAACAATAATCAGGATGTAACTATGGACAAGAGGTACAGAAAGGAGGTGGGATGTAAAAAAAAGTTTATTGAGCAATCTAAACACAAGGAGAAAAGAAATTTGAAGGTTTGGATTGAATGAATCAGTGTTGAATACCACAGGTGAGGATGCCTTGGATAGCATCCGTAACAGGAGAAGATTCTGTTGGTTCCATATACGTCAGGTGCTGTCCTATGACCTTAAACAGAGCATTTCCCCTAGCTGGGGAGAGGGCTCAGCAAATATGAAGACTGGAGTTTGTTCCCCAGAATCTTGCATAAATGCAAGAAGGCCCACCCATAATTCCAGCATCAGAAAGTGCAAGCTGGCTAGGAAGGTGAGCCATATTGGATAGCTCTAGGTTTGATTGAGAAGCTCTGCCTCAGTGAGTAAGGTGGAAGAAAACCCCAAGATGATTCTCAATATCAGCCTCAGGTCTCCACATGTAAGTGCACACATCTGTACATGCACACACATGCACACACACACATGCAAAAACATGCATATACCCATATGCACTCACACACATGAAAAATGGAAAAAATATACAACCCCATCCAATGTACACAGAACTTTTAATATTTAACAAATGGTTTAGATGAGATTTAAGGCACAAACAACTTAAATCTTTCCCTGGAGCACTCAGTCAGTTAATGATGGAGACAGGAGTGAACCCTGGGCGGGGGCAGTGAACAGTGGGACTGGCCTGAGGCAAGAGTGAGGTCAAGCCTGTCTAAACCTCAATCCTCATCTTGAGAACTGCAGGAGTAAGGGTCGCTCTCTCCCAGTTCTGGGCCTGCATGCCCTGGGGAACATCACCGTGGGACCCCCACCTCTGTCACACTTGAGGTAGTCACATAACCTGGCAGGTAAGTTTCAGGACATGTCCAGCTAGCACCTGAAATCCCTCTCCATACAAATGAAGCACTCCCAGCACCCCAGCCCCAGCCAATGATGTACGTTCACCCCGGTTTATAGGCCCACTTCCCCAAGGTTTATACAGCCCCTATTTCCCCAAATGAAGAAGAGCTGTTTTACTGAAAAGTCTTAGAGGAGGCTCCCTGCCTCCACTCACCTCCAAATCAACACTCAACTTGCCCACCCACTCAGCTAAGCTTCATTCCTTCAAACCCAGCATCTGTGCACAGTGGTGCCTGGGTGCCCTGAGGAAAAGGCTCCCAGGCCCCAGAATGCCGAAGCCCTTGCTCTTGAATTTGTCATCTTCAGCCCTGTACTGTATTGCCTTGGGGAGGAAGCCTTCCTCCAAACCTCACACTCACAAGGTTAGAGATCAGATCAACCTTTGCATCCAGTGAATTCCATAAAGTAATCCTGACCTTCCTTTGACTAGGAAGTGATAGAAACACAACTTAAACTAGTTTAAAGGCAAAAGAGAGAGATTTGACTGGCCCCCACTGTCAAGGATGAATCTCACAGCTTAGTCTTGGGAGCTCAGGAGACAAGCATCCTGCCACTTTAGTTCCTGGTCAAAAGACCCTCAGGACCTTCCAACTCCTTGTCATCTTTGTGCTGACACCATCACCTAGGAGTTCCTTCCTTCCTGCTGTGGGAGATGACCTTTGAACCCCTGTGCTCCCAGCCTACGCAACTGAAAGGCCCTCTTCACTTGTGGCTGATTCCCCTCTTGTACCCTCTTTTTGGGTAGAAAGCCCCCAGGGGAAACTGCTTGGTCCAGCCTGGGTTATATACCCAAACGGAGCCCAGTCTCTGTAGCCCAGGAGCAAAGGTTCCTGATTCCAACTGTTCCCAGTAGGGTCACACTAGGCCTGTGTGTGTGTTAGGAAGAAACACGGGACCTCCTGCGTATGAGAACCCATGCTACACAGAGCTATACAGCCCAGGAGGAAGGTCCTGGGCTTGCTGCTGCTGCTGCTGCTGCTGCTTTTTTTAATTGTTGGTGGAGAAACTGTCTTGTACAGGCCAGGTCAGCCTCAAATCCACTGTGTAGCTGAGTTTGGAATTCTGATCCTACTACCTCTGTCTCTCAGGGACGAGATGACAGATGAGATGGCTCAGTCAGTAAAGTGCTTGCTGCATGAGTGTAAGGGCAAAAATCTATTACCCAGATCTATGTAAAAATGTGGGAGAAGCATACATGATCCCATGGTGGGGCAGGCAGGGGCAGGAAGGTTATTCCTAGGATCAATGAGATACGTTGTCTCAAGAAAGGTCTCAAAGATGGAAGGCCATGTGTAGTGGTGGACACCTTTAAGCCCCATATGCAAGAGCAGATGAGTTTCAGGTCAGTGTGGTTTATATATCAAGTTCCAGGCCAGCCAGGACTACATAGTGAGACTCTGTCTCACAAAACAAAACAAAACAAACCAACAAACCAGGAAAACCAAATAATAAGCTGGAAAGCAGTTTGAGGAAGATACCCAATGTCAACCTCTGGCCTCCACAGACACCCCACACAGTCAGTCAGCCTCCACAGACACCCCACACAGTCAGTCAGCCTCCACAGACACCCCACACAGTCAGTCAGCCTCCACAGACACCCCACACTCATGTATGTGCAGTGGTGTAACCATAATCACAAGCTCTGCACACCACACCACATTAGAACAACTCAGTAAATCACCACAAAGACAAACAGCATAGAAAGCTTCCTCATAAACTGAGCGTGCTAATACACGCCCGTAACCCTAGCACTTAGGAGGTAGAAGCAGGAGAATCAGGAGTTGAAGGTAATTCTCAGTTAGATAGTGGCTACATAGTGAGTTTGTGGCTACCCTGGCCTACATGAGACCTGCTTCTAAAAACCAGAGAAAGAGAGTCTCTTCATGCTCGGTCATGTAGCTTCCCCTAATGTCAGGATTCCATGTTATCATGGTGTATTCTCAGACTTAACAAAGTAGGCGCTAAGGCTGTAGCTCAGTTGGCAGAGGTCTTGCCCATCATCCACAA
The DNA here is from genome assembly GCA_028658305.1 of Pachyuromys duprasi. NCBI lineage: Eukaryota > Metazoa > Chordata > Mammalia > Rodentia > Muridae > Pachyuromys > Pachyuromys duprasi. The sequence goes on from CM053752.1 coordinate 56,423,333, forward strand.
GCCCCATGTTTAACCCCCAGCATAAACAGAGAACAGCGGCGCATAGCTCTGCTGCATAGAGTTGGAGTGCTATCTCAAAGCAAAAAAGCCAAACAAAAGACAGTAAGAGGTAGCATTGGTTTAAAAAAAAATCTTTTAAATTAGTCTTCATTCAAAAAAAATCTTTTAAATTAAATTAGTCTTCGTTCAAATTTTTATTCAAATCTTTATTCAAATGTTCATGAAACTGTATTTGATTGTGATGGCAGGGACAACTTAGCTGTAACCCCAGCAGTTTAGCAGGCTGAAGCAGGAAGGTCATGAGTTAGTAGCCAACTTGAGCAATGCAGTGACACCCCGACTCCAGAATATATAAATTATTAGCCAGGCATGGGGGAATCCGCTTGTTACTCCAGCACCTGGGAGATGGAGGCAAGAGGACTAGGAAGGAATTCAAGGCTATCCTTGGCTACATAGCAAGCTCAAGTCCAGCCTGGGCTACAAGAGACCAAAAAGCCAAAGGGTAAAACAAGAAAAGGAAAACAAAACTTAGAATCAATACATATGCAAAATAGATTTCAGCACAGCACTTTGCATATACAAAGTTCTGAATAAATACAACCTGTGAAGATGCTGTGCATAGTTCCTGGCTTATAATTACTCTCAAGGCGTGCACACATTTAACCGTCTGCTAGCTGGTACTTGAGTATTCTATTTCAGGAGCTCTACCAAGCATGCTGGTGTCTCTGCTTTCTCATGGTGCTCAGTTTGTTCCGGTTGCTGTCAATAGAGATGACTTTTTCTTCTCTTATTCCTCCCTGCCTCCTCCTCTGTGAGTGTGCGTTACGGACCAAGTCCATGGCCTATGTCTGCTAAGCACACACTCTACCGCTGAACAACCCCCCTTAGTTAAAGACATTCCTCTCTCTTTCTCTCTCTCTCATTTTCTCTCTTTCTTTGTTTCTATCCTTCCTTCTATTTTTCTTTCTTAAATGCTTTTTGAGTATAACTTTTATTTTGGCTTTATTTGTTTCTTTTAATCATGTATATATATCTGTCAATCTGTCGTGCACAGATTGTACTAATGTGTGTACACATTAGTACAGGTGACCATGGAGCCTAGGCTAGTAGGTAGTACAGGTAGTTCAGGGAACTGTGCTAGAGTCCTCTGGAAGAGCAGCAAGTGCTTTTAACTGCTGAGCCATTTTTTTTTTTCTAGCCCAAGACATTAATTTCTCAATGGTCCAGAGTCTAGGTGGTCAAGATCCCACTGTCTGCAGATCCTGTGCCTGCTCAGTCCCCTTTTCTGGTTTCCAGGTGGTGACTTTCTCTTTCTTTTGTTATTTGTTGTTATTAGTCAGGGCCCCATACAGCTGAGACTAGCCTTGAACTGTTGATCCTCCTACCTTTACCTCATATGTGGTGGGAGTACTGACCTATATCATTCACAAATTCTGTGTGCATATGCGTGTGTGTGTGTACTCATGCATGTGTGTGTCCCTGCATGCTGGGTACCCAGGCTCACACCTGTTAGGCAAGCATTCTATCACTGAGCTACCCCCCTAAGCCCAGAGAGCAGCTTCTTGATGTGTCTTCACATGGCTGGAGAAAAGGAAGCCTGGAAGCATACAAGGATCCCAATCTCATTGTGGGGGCTCAACTAGAGTCTTCATTCCCAGACAGAGCCTGGGGAGGGGAGCAGGTTCACGCCATAGCAAACTGCTCGGCCAGCAGCAGGGGAGAGAGCCTGGGCTGGTACAGGCCGCGGCATTTAAGGAGGCCTGGCTTCCGCTTCTCTGAATGGTGGGGCCTTCAGCAGCAAACTCCAAAACGACTTGGATTCTGCCCTTTTACCATCTCCGAGAAAACACGAGCAGCCAGGTGTCAGCAGACATTGGTCACTGTATGTGGACTCTGCTGCTCGGGAACACTCATCTGTCAGTACTCTAGACTGCACCGCTGTACCCTAATCACTTTTAAATGATGCTTCCTCTCTGGGGCACATCCTCATGATGCAAAGTTCCAGGACAGACAGAGCCACACCATGGGGACGGAAAGGAGAATTTTCCCCTTCGTGGTTTTTCCTTCCTTTCTTTCTTCCTTGTTTTCTTTCTTCCTTCTCTCTTCTCTTCTCTTTCTTTCTTTCTTCCTTTCTCTGAGACAGGGTTTCTCTGTGTAGCCCTGGCTGTCCTGGATCTGTAGACCAGGCTGGCCTCAAACTCAGAGCTCCACCTGCCTCCCAAGTGCTGGGATTAAAGGCATACACCACCACTGTCCGGCTCCTTCTTGGTTTCTGCTGTTCTTTGGTTGGTTGTTTTGAGACAATCTCACACAGCCCAGACTTGCACTATGTAGCCAAGGCTGGGCCTGATCTTGATCCACCAGACTCCATTTCCCAAGTGCAGGGCTTGCAGCTGCACACAGCCACCCAGCTCTTCCCTTTTAAGCTTTGGTTCTCATAGCAGGTGAAAGGAGCTGGCGAGATGGCTCAGAGGCTGAGAGTCCTCTGTTCTTGCAGAGGACTGGAACTTCCTTCCCAGCACCCATGCCAGGGCTCACAACCACTGTAGCTCCAACTCCAGGGGAGTTGTCAAACTATTCTAGGCTCTGGAAGCACCTTCACTCACTCACACACACACACAAACACTTACTTGCTCATTTGTAGAACTCAGAGGACAACCCGTGGGAGTCAGTTCTCTCCTACTGTGTAGTGAGCTCGGATCATGAGACTTGGTGATAGCACCTTGCACACTGAGCTACCTGGCTGCCCCTCCCACCTAACCATTGACGGCAGCCCATGCGGCTCTTCCGTGCTCATGTTCCCATCCTTTGATATTTTTGCTGGCTTTGGACATGCACACACACTCACTTTGGTCCCAAAGGATTGTTCTCCGAGTCTGGAATCAAGGCCCTTTCGTGTTCCTCACTTGCAAGTCAGTGCAAACCGCTCCCTGGTGAAAACTTTGCATGGGCCCCTCAGCCTTTCCTCCGCAGCGTTTGTTTACATCTGAGGTCTCCCTTCTCATTTGTTTGTTTAAAGAAATTGTGTGTGTGTGTACACTCGAACAGGTGTGCACGTGGAGATCAGAGAACAACTGCAGGTGTCTGGGTGTCAGTCCCTGACTTCTATCTTGTTTGAGTCAGAATCTCTTACTGTTCAGTGATGTGCAGGCCAGGGAAGCCTGGCCTCATCATGGGAGCGCCGAAATCACAAGCCCGCTGAATACGGCTGCCCGGAGTTCAGGAGCTCTGAAGTCCTCACACTTGTGAAACAAGCACTTCACCCACTGAGCTGTCGTCCTGCACCCGTTCCTACACGGTATATGTACTAGCTGTCGGTCTCCCCTCTCTAGAGGCCACGTCCTCAGAGCGGGAGACCAAGTCTCTGCGCAGGCTCTGCCACGCTCTGCCACGCTCTCCTCGCCTTTTCCTTCTCTCCTTATCTGAGCCCGGCTCTCTGCTGACCAAGTTCCAGGTTCGCACGTCACCCAGCTCCGCTGGTACAAAGGGTCATTGTCAGAGTGAGCGAGGTCAGGCTCACGGTTCTGACTACCTGATCTCTTCCTCTAACTTCAGCCTACTGTGTCCAGTGTTCTAGGGCCGCAGCTCCTGAGTGTGCTGACCTTCCAGCTCAGAAATCCAGACACCGGGCTTCTGTCGCCGGAATTAGCCCAGCTTGGGTTCTCACGTGTGTCTAAGCTGAATCAAATTCACCTTTTACTAATCACTCAACAGCTTGGTGTTTTCAGAGTATGAATTTGGGAACTAGAAACACATGTACACGGAATAGGACCAAGAAGCGGCACTGTTGTAAGCGCTCCTGATCGGAGCATTTATTATTATTTCTCTCTATTTAGTTTACAGAGAGGGTGAGGAACTTGCTTAGAGCCACTCAGCTAATAAAAGCAGGGTGATTTTTCAGCCTAGCTTCTGAAAGCCTTTTGAAAGCTCATTCTGTTCCCACCAGCCTGTAAACTATCTGGAAGTTAAGTCAACCCAATCACATTCCAAAAGCACTGGGAACAGACTTCTTCCTGGTGGTTATCAGTTGCTGTGTGTGGTGGCTCATGCCTGTAATCCCAGCTCTGTAATGGTGAAGATAGGGTGGTTATTGAGAGTTGAGGCCAGCCTGAGCGACATGAGATTCTGCCCAACAACAATAAAGTAACACACACTGATCGTTTATTTTCCTAAGAACATTGTGGCACTGTAACTTCAGCATAACATTGTTTCGTGATATTCACCAAAATGTTGTTGAAATAGCCCAGTGCTGGTGGACCAGGCCTTTAATCCTAGCACTCCAGAGCAGAGGCAGGTGAATCTCTGTGAGTTTGAGGCCAGCCTGGTCTACAGAGTGAGATCCAGAGCTAGAACAAAGAAACCCTGACTTGAAAAAAAAAAAAAGGTGTTGAAATTGTATATATGTAATGTTTTATATTATATGTAATATCTTTATTTAGATTTTTGAAGACTTGTTTATTCAGCTGTGTGTATGTATGGGTGACTGGCGGTTTGGGTATGTGCAGGTGAGCACAAACACCCATGTGGGCCAGCTTCCCTTGAGCTGGAGTTGCTGGTGGCTGTGAATTGCCAGACCTTATGGGGCTTAGAAACTGAACTCAGTCCTTTGTAGATGCTTTTAACCATGGAGCTGTATCCCAGCTGGAGAGATAGGTATATTTTAATTATTCTTTGATTTTTGTGGTGGAAAGGGTTAAACCCAAGGACCCACATGTGCTAGACAAGTGTTCTTCCACTGAGCTACATTCCCAGCCTAGAATTTTGTTTGTTTCTTTCTTACTTTATTTTGCTGTGAGATAGCTTCTCACATTAGCCTTGAACTCCTGACCTTCAGCCTTCACTTCCCAAGTGTTGACATGTACCTCCACACCCAGATTATACTGAAGTCCTAGTTATTATTTATTTTTATTTTAAAAATATATTTATTTTATGTGTGTAATGAGCCTTTTAGTTTCTTAAAAAAGAAACAGTTATGCTCTGTGAATGTTTTTGTTTTACTCTCAGGTGTGGGACATGGGGCTGCTTCAGGTTGTCCAGAGCCACTAATTATGATTTGTTCCGTGCTCTAGAAGGAGTGTGATTTTTGTCAGATGCAGAGAGTTTACACTGGAATTCTGGTGACTCTTGAGAGAGCTGGGAGAGGGCCTGTTGCTGCTGGCCCATGCTGCTGCTGCTGCTTTTTCTTTGCTATTACTGGATTCCTGGGTCCCTGGATTCCTCCACTACTGGCTTGGGGCTTGCTGGCTTGCTGGCTTCTTAAATTCCTAGATTGCTGGATTCCTGGATTGCTGGTTGCTGGTGTTCTGATGATGAAGACTGGACTTGCCCCAAGAAACTCGACATCCTTAATGAGCAGGAAGTAGTCTGAAGAGATCTATGCCCCCTTGCCCCTCTAACCTTCTTTCTCATCTACCTAGTGTTGGGGGGTTGGAAGGTATTAGGTGGGAGAAGGGCAGTAGATATAGGAACCCAGATAACGTATCCAAAAGTATGGCTACATGTATGTTTATGTGTGGAGACTGGTGCATGTGACAGTGATACCAGAAGACAACTTGTAGAATCAGTTCTTAGTTCTCCCCTTCCACCATGTAGGTTCTGGGGATGGCAGCAAGTGCCTCTACCAACTGAGCCATCTTGCTGAACCAGAAATTATATTTTGGTATTGGCATATGTATTCACTTCATGTAACAAAATATATCTACACAAATGTGCACACACACACATATTCACTGTTACTTTTTTATTGCTGTGATAGAAACCATGATCAAGGCAATTTATGAGGAAATGTTTATTTTCGATTACTTTTCAGAGAATTAGAGTCCATGATGGTAGCACAAAGTAACAACTGAGAGCTAACATGGGGTGGTTGATACACAATTGCACTTGTCTTTTGAAACTCCAAAGCCCACCTGCAAAGGACACACCGCCTCCAACTAGGCCACACTTCCTAATCCTTCCCAAACAGCTCCAACACCTGGAGACCAAGCATTCAAATGTATGAGCCTATTCTCATTTAGGCCACAGTAACATGCTTAGAGAAAGCCTGTACCTTAATTAATACAGAAGAATATAATGAATCTGGGTGGTAACAATATGGGCAGTATTTATTTTCTTTTTAAGTTTTTTGGGCCAGATGGTGGTGGTACATACAGTCCTTTAATCTCAGGACTCCAAAGGCAGAAGCAGGCAGATCTTCATGAGTTTGCGGTCAGCCTGGTCTACAGAGTGAGTTCCAGGACAGACAAGGCTACAGAGAAACCCTGTCACAAAACAAAACAAAAACATACCAAAACAAAAAAAAAAAGGTGTTTTTTAAAATTCTTTTCTCTTTTTATTAAAACAAAGTGAATGTCATATGTATTTTGAACCAAAACCAGTTAAATAGTTGTTTTTGAGACACTGTGGCGTCCAGGCTGGCCTTAAGCTTGAGCTTCTTCTGCCTCATCTTTCTAAATACTAGAATTATAGGTATGTATCTCCATACTCATCTTTATAGCCCTTTAAAAAAAGATTTATGCCAGACAGTGGCACACAGTTTAATCCACTTGAGAGGCAGAGGCAGGTGGACCTCTATGAGGTTGAGTCTAGCCTGGCTACATAGTAAATTCCAGTCCAGCCAAGGCTCCGTGTAAGAGCCTGTTCCCCTTAACATCACCCCTTAAAGAGACTTTATTTTTTGTTACTGAGTGTGGGTTACACATGTTATGGTGTCTGTACAGAGGTAACAGGATGACTCTGAAGAGTTGATTCTCTTTTTGCCTACATGTGGGTTCCTGGAAGGAACTCGGGTCTACATGCTTATGTAGTATTTACCCCTCTAGCTGGCTTGTGAACCTAAGAGAGCAGGGCCTAAAAATGAGGCAGAATAAAGTCTCATGCAATAGCCAGCTTTATTCAGAGCATCAGGCAGTTTGTACTCTGCGGGTCGAGAAGCGTCCCCTGAGAAAGGTGTTCAAGGACAAGCCACAAGTGGCAAAAACATGTTCACCATAGAGGCACATAAGTAACAACCTCTGAAGTAAACTCACTCCTGTCCACTACACCTGGAGAGGCATGAAAACACATCCCAAGGACAATTCCATGGTTTTAAAGAAACAGAGGTCACAAGACTCTTGTATTGGAGCTTTACAAGCGCTCGGAATTCTTCTCACACAACTCTACTCTTGAACAGTGTTCGACAGGATAACCTTCATCCACTGGGCCATGCCTCCGGTCCCTGTCCGTTTTCTTAGAGTCTTACAAAGCCTTTGTGTAAAATTTCTCTTGAATTGTCATTAATATCTCTTAACATCAATGGCCTCAACTCCCCATAAAAAGACACAAGCTAACAGAATGGATGTGTAAACAGGACCCATAATTCTGCTGCTAACAAGAAACACACCTCAGCAACAATGATAGACATTACCTCAGAATAAAGGGCTGGGGAAAGGTTTTCTAAGAAAATGGCCACAGAAGCAAGCTGGAGTAGCTATTCTAATGTCTAATAAAATAGACTTTCATCCAAAATTAATTAAAAGAGATGAGGAAGGGCACTTCATACTCATCCAAGGAAAAATCGACCAAGATTATATCTCAATTCTGAACATATATGCCCCAAATGCAAAAGCACCCCCAGTCATAAAAGAAACATTACTAAAGCTTAAATCACACATTGAATCCCACACATTTACAGTGGGAGACTTCAACACATCTATCTCACCAAAAGACAGATCATCAAGACAGCAACTAAGCAGAGAAATAATGAAACTAATCAACATTATGAGTCAATTGGACCTAACAGAGATCTACAGAACATTTCATTCAAACAAAAGAATATACCTTCTTCTCAGAACCTCATGGAACCTTCTTCAAAACTGACCACATACTCAGACACAACAAATATAAGCAAGCCTCAACAAATACAAGAAAATAACATCTTGTATTCTATCAGACTACCGTGGATTAAAGCTAGACTTCAACAATAACAGGAACAACAGAATGCCTACAAACTCATGGAAATTGAACAACACTCTACCTAATGGCTGCTGGGTCAGGGAGGGAATAAAGAAAGAAATTAAACACTTTCTAGAATTCAATGAAAACGAAGGCACAACATACCCAAACAAAATTTCAAGAGAAATTTTACACAAGAAGAAACATGACAGAAGCACTGGCCTCATGTGTGCTCGCACAAGGGGAGCACAGGCCCCGAGAGGGCCTTCGCGGGTCTCTCAGGCCCCGAGAGGGCCTTCGCGGGTCTCTCAGGCCCCGAGAGGGCCTTCGCGGGTCTCTCAGGCCCCGAGAGGGCCTTCGCGTGTCTCTCGGGTCTCTCAGGCTCCGAGAGGGCCTTCGCGGGTCTCTCGGGTCTCTCAGGCTCCGAGAGGGCCTTCGCGGGTCTCTCGGGTCTCTCAGGCTCCGAGAGGGCCTTCGCGGGTCTCTCAGGCCCCGAGAGGGCCTTCGCGGGTCTCTCAGGGTCCGACAGAGCTTATGTGGGTCTCAGGGTCCGACAGAGCCTTTGTGGGTCTTGGGTTCTGATAGAAGATGGGTTTAACTCTGTCTTCACCTCAGAGTGGTGGCACACACTTGTAGTTCCAACACCAGAAAGCAAAGACAGGAGAATCCCCATAAGTTTAAGTTCAGCCCAATCCCCATAAGTTTAAGTTCAGCCCAATCTATGTAGAGATTCCAAGCTAACCAGTGTTACATGACAAGACCCTGTCTAAATATAAACAAGTAAGGAAATAAATAAATAAATAAATAAATATTCTGGCTTTGACACTATGAGACATGGATATGAAAGAGATCACAGTCACTCAGCCATACTGGTACATTGGGGGGAGGGAGGAAGGAGGAAGGTCCAGAGGTCAGGCATTCAGCAGGGCTGAACACGTGTATCCAGGTACCTGACAGTGAAGGATATGGTTGGCAAGACTCGGAGTCATTCAGTGTCAGTCAGAAAATAGGCACCTTTCCTGGCTAATAAAAGTTGTAAATGATTTGCTAGCTGTTGCTCAGCGCCTGCACTTGGACAGTCAGCTGAAGTAGGCCTAAGGCCTTGTTGCTTGTTAGATCCGTTGTCAGAGCTCTCTTGCCCTCCAAGCTTTCTGTTTACCAAACATCTTTATTTCTAGTCACACTTCGCCCTACCACTCTGCCAAGGTTTGTGAGCTGGAAAACGTCCTTGTGTGGATTCTGAGAAAGAATAAATAAAAGCCCACAGGCAGTGAGACAACATTTTCTGCATCTCTAAGCTTTGCAATTGTTCAGACTTTGCAAGTGTTCAAAACACTTTGTTGGTTTTCGAAGAAAGAAATGCTCCAGAGAACTTTTCAGGCTTTTTTGCTGCTTTGGCAGACTTGTGCCAGTTGAACAGAGTCTTGCTGCTTTTCTGAGTGGTACCGCTGCTGCTGCTTTGCTGTTTAACTGGACTGCTGGTATCCTGACCACTGAGTCTGGTAATCTCCAAAAACCCTTTGACCCTTATCAGCAAGTAGATAAAAGAGGTCTACAGCCCCTTTTCCTATTAATCTCCTACCTAAGTTTGGGGGTGCTGGGAGGGAGGTAGAAATGTTTAAAAGCCTTAAATAAAGTAGGTGTTTGAAAATCTAAGCCTACAGCTTCACCTGCCTAGTTGGCTTTCAGAGTTCTTCTTGCCTTTAGACTCAAACTACAACAGCGCTTCTTCCTATGTATCATTTATGGACTTGAACTATGCTCTGTCCTCTCCTGGGTCCTACATGCCTGCTGCTGATCTCAGGACCAGCCATCAACTGTAATCATCATGAGTTTGTGCCTTATAAGAACCAATAGATCTCTCTCCGTCTCTCTCTCTCTCTCTCTCTCTCTCTCTCTCTCACACACACACACACACACACACCATCTTGGTTCCATTTCTCTAGCGAGTCCTGGTGACACATTTGTTTTTTGTTGTATCTGAGGTCTGCTGTCCACATCCTGTCCTCAGCCATGGTCACCTATCTGCTACAGTGGTGGCTTCTCTTAAGGCTGCTTCACCTGGTTTCTTTCCTGGGTGCTGCCTGACTCATAGGTCTTTTGCCAAAGCACCCAGCCTTACCTTCCTGAATGTGCTGTCGTTATTACCCTGTGTCCCTGGGAGCCATTTTTTCTGCCTACAAATGTGCCCTAACCTCCGGTGAGTTCCTGTCACTCTCTAGCAAAGGCTACATTTTTGAAATCTCATTCTCTTAGTGCTCCAGTTTGAATTTGGGAAACTTTGTTTCCAATTCAGGTCTGTGTGACATCTGCCAAGTGGCCGGACATTTCTGTGCCTATTTTATCTGTCAAGGAAGGCTGGGATCATAACTTCAGCTTCTTTTGGTGTAAGCCAGAGACCCTTGTCACACAGAATGGACAGTAAATGTTAGCCTCACATTCTCACCTCCCTCTCCTCCCTTGGTGCATCAGAGCCTGGCTCAGGCCCAGCCACTTTCGAGAAGCTGCTTTGTGAGTGACAAGTGGATGTATCCAGCCCTGGGTCTCTGCCCATATGCAGTACTTGACATTCCAGGTCACCAACTTCCTCCTTCTGGGGGCCCTTTCCCTCTGCTGCCTTCTGCTGCTGAACACATCTAGCATCAGTCAAATTCATGAACACACATGGCTATTCAGACGCCACACAGGCAGGAACACTCACCCCTGGATGAGCTCACACTCAGGTCTTCGGGCTTTTGTCATCACAGAAGGCTAAGCCTGGATCCCTTCCCTTGATGACATCTATTTATGCTGTGAGACTCCTCTAAGGAGTCCCTCCTTAACCCCCTTCTTCTGAAACTGGGTTTAGTGGACATTTCTTGGTTCTATGAACTACTTATATATGTCCCACATTGGTGTGTGTGTATATGTGTGTGTGAAAATCAAACCCAGGGTTTCATGCATGTTAGACAAGATCCCCAACTTGTGTTTGACTTTTTATTTTGGGACAGTCACTAAGTTTCTCCGGCTGGCTCCAAACTTGTGACCCAACTGCCTGAGCCCTCCCCCCCCCTCCACCAAGAGGCTGGGCTCACAGGTGTGGTCTACCTTGTACTGTAATTGTGCCTTGTACTATAATTGTCTCTCCCCAAAATGACAGAGACCTTTAAGATCGGGATCGTTTCTTATTCCTCCTTGACTTTCTAGCTCTTGAAACAGTGCCAGACTCATATTTAGGAGCATGTGTTTATGATACTAACCAGTTGGTGATGACAGTACTCACTTACATCCCCCGAGTCTTAGGAAGAAGGATGCAAGCCAGAGACCAGACTTCCAGGAACCAGAGGGTTAGAAATAAACCAGAAGAAGCCAGGCATGGGGTATGCTACGGTAGCTCCCAGCACTCCACAGGTATAGGCAGGACGGTTTTTACAAGGCTGAAGCCAGCCTAAGTGCCACATAATGATTATTAAAATGCCAGCCACACTAGAGTGAGACACTGCTTCCAAAAAACAAGAACAAACAAAGTGTGTGTGTGTGTGTGTGTGTGTGTGTGTGTGTGTGTGTGTGTGTGTGAAGAGAGAAAAAAAGCCAAGCTATGGTTGAACAAAGTGTTGGACAACAGCTGGGAGAGACTATCAGGATCTGGCAGGAATTATGGGGCAGCTGTCACACAGAAACTGAAAACAGAAGGGGAGATGGCTCAGTGGGAAGAACATTTCATGAAAGCATAGGACCTGGGTTCGAATCCCAGCACCCACATGAAGCCAGGCATAGCTATGAGCACCTGCACCAGGATACAAAGGCTGGTAGATCCTGGGCACTCACTGGCCAGCCAGTCCAGAAGAAAGGACAAGCTCTCAAACCTCCAATTGAGTGAGAGACAGTGAGACAGAAAGCAACTTGTGAATGTGTGCACCTGCATGGGCACATGCCTGTATCCCCAAAACCCCAACACACACACACACACACACACACACACACACACACACTTGGGAGGGGCACATGTCCAAAGGCCAGATTCACTTTTCTCAGTTTGGCTGAGGTTTGCTCACAAGATTGCCACACTGGACACAGGAGACGTGGAAAGAAAATGCAGACTGCTCACCCAATAAGAGTTGATCCCTCAGCACCTGTGTAAGGAAGCTCACGCAGCGGGGCACGCTTGTAATGCCTGCACTGAATTTATTAGCCAGCCAGTCTAGACACCTGGGTGAATTTCAGGTGAAAGTGACACACTTTCTCTCAAAAGCTAAGGCGGATGTTGCCTGAGTAACAATAGCAGAGCTACATTCTTCCCCTGTGTGCACGCACACGTGTAAACCTGCATACACACGAATATGCACAAATATGTAAGCATGGACTGAAAAAAGATATCCACTGTACCTCCTTTTTATTTTTTTCATTTTATTTATTACACTTTATTCACTTTGTATTCCCCCATAAACCCCTTCCCTCCTCCCCTCCAAATCCCACCTTCTCTCCCCCTTCTCCACACATGCCCCTCCCCAGGTCCACTGATAGGGGAGGTCTTCCTTTCCTTCCTTCTGATCCTAGTCTATCAGCTCTCATCAGGAGTGGCTGCATTGTCTTCCTCTGTGGCCTGGTAAGGCTGCTCTGCTATCAGGGTGAGGTGATCAAAGAGCAGGCCAATCAGTTCATGTCAGAGAGTTCCTGTTCCCATTATTATGGAACCCACTTGGATACTGAACTGCCATGGGCTACATCTGTGCAGGGGTTCTAGGTTTTCTCCATGCATGGTACTTGGTTGGAGTATCAGTCTCAGGAAAGACCCCTGTGCTCAGATTTTTTGGTTCTGTTGCTCTCCTTGTGGAGCTCCTGTCCTCTCCCTATCTTACTATTTCCCACATC
>CM053752.1:56436615-56458719 GCA_028658305.1 Pachyuromys duprasi
TTCCCATTATTATGGAACCCACTTGGATACTGAACTGCCATGGGCTACATCTGTGCAGGGGTTCTAGGTTTTCTCCATGCATGGTACTTGGTTGGAGTATCAGTCTCAGGAAAGACCCCTGTGCTCAGATTTTTTGGTTCTGTTGCTCTCCTTGTGGAGCTCCTGTCCTCTCCCTATCTTACTATTTCCCACATCTTTCATAAGATTCCATGCACTCTGCCCAACAGTTAGCCATAAGTCTCAGCATCTGCTTTGATATTCTGCAGGGCAGAGCCTTTCAGGGGCCCTCTATGACAGGCTCCTAGCTTGTTTCCTGTTTTCTTCTGATGTCAATCTGCTTTGCCTTTCTGGTTAGGGATTGAGCATTTTAGCCAGAGTCCTCCCTCTTGATTAGTTTCTTTAGGTGTACAGATTTTAGTAGGTTTATCCTATTTTATATGTCTATATGAGTGAGTATATACCATGTGTGTCTTTCTGCTTCTGGGATAGCTCACTCAGGATGATCCTTTCCAGTTTCCACCATTTACCTGCAAATCCACTATAGCTCTTGCCACATTCTTGGTACTGTCAACCTGGTCAACATCCCATAGTGGGGAAGTCAGAGGTGCTCAAGGAATCTACTGTTGTTGTTTTGTTGTTAATGGTTACACTGTCAAACTGCCTTCTACCTATTTATGATTGTACCCACAGATATGTGCTAAACATATCTACCAAGTACTCTGTATTAATATGCTAGAAACAACAAAATAATAATATGCTTGAAATTTAAAAAAAAAAAACAACACAAGGACAAAAAATTGCTGGGTTCTTTGTGGTTGTTTATTTTATCTCAGCTGGAATCAAACTCACTATGCAGTCAAGGGTAACCTTGAACTTTTGATCATTCTGTCTCCATGTCCCAGGTGAGGGGACTAGAGGTCTGAGCCGCTACACTCAGGTTTTTCTGTTTGTTTTGTGGTTGTCGTTTTGGTCTGGTTATTGTTTGAAACAGGGTCTCTCTGTGCAACCCTGCCATCCGGTACTTGTTGCATAGACCAGGCTGATCTCAAACTCACAGAACTCACCTGCCTCTGCCACTGCTGGGACCGCAGGGGTGCACCACCACGCCCAGCAGTGACCACACTCAGTTTTACCTGTTGTTGGGGATTGAACCAGGGTTTCTTTATGCTAGGTGAGTACTCTATGAACTACAGCCCTAGACACCCCCACATTCCCCTTACTTCGGTTAAAGATGTGCTTTGCTATTTTTAGTTTTTTTTAGTTGCGTGTAGTGAGGAGGGATTGCACATGTCTGGGCCTGTGGAGAGCTGAAGCTGGAGGTACAGGCGGCCGTGACCCGCCTGACATCGGTCCTCAGAACCAAGCTTGCGTCCCCGGGAAGAGCAGCGGCCGTTCTGAACTGCTGTGTCCTCTCTCCAGTGCCCCTTCCCCACAGCTCTTTTCTTGAAGACTCTGGAGAAGCCAAGCATGGTGGTGCCCACTTGTATGTTCATCACTGATGACTGTGAGGTCAGCCTAACACAGCAGGATCAGGCCCCAAAAAAGAAAAGATCAGAAACTTACCTTGTTAAGAAAATGGGGATGCAGTGGTGTAAGTGTGAGGCCAGGCTGGTCTAGGAAGTGAGGCCAGGACAGCCAGGGCTACACAGAGACAACAGAAGAGCCTATGAGGTGCTGTGAGGGTGACTCCGTTGGTGTCGTGCAGGCTGTATAAATATGAGGGCTCAGGTTGGAACCCCAGCACCCAGTCTGCCTCAGCCTGTCTCACTCCGTTTGCTGTGGCACCAGGGTCAAGGCAACTTATAAAAGATGACATGTAACTGGGCTTCCAGTTTCAGATGACCATGCAAAGGCATGGTGACAGGAACTGCCGGGTACTCGCCTCTTGATTAGAGAGCAGGGCACAGAGAGAAGCACATGGGGAATGGCAGGAATGCCTGCTAACCACCTTCTCCAACAAGACCACACCTCCCAGTCCTTCCCAAACGGTTCTACCAACTGAGGACCAAGTCTTCAAACACACAAGCCTCTGGGGTGGGGGGTGGGGAGCATTTTCATTCAACCCACCAGACATGCTAAAACCCCAGTGTGCACTTCTTTATAATCCCAGAAGAGACATAAAGACAAGACAATACCCTGGGCTCAGCCAGCCTAGGTAAATCTGTGAGCCCCAGGTCTATCTCAGAAAACATGTGGACGGCTGCTGGGAAACAATAATCAACGTTGACCTCTGTCCATCCACATGCACACACATACACACATGAACATGTCCACACACACCACAAACAGCATAATAATGTGATAATATGAAGTTCAATGAAGTGACTCATGCATGCAACCCCAGCGCATAACCCAGAGGTGAAAACAGGAAGGTAATTTTGGCAACAAAGTGTAAGGTCAGCCTAGGATAGGTGATACGCCATGGTAAAGGGCAGCGCGGTAGGGCTGGGGAGGGGCTGGTGAGATGGGTTAGCAGAATGGTGCTCACCACCAAGCCTGAGCTCAATGCCTGGGGTCCCAATGGTAGAAGAAAACCAACTTCTGGAAGTTGTCCTCTGACTTCCACATGTGCATGCTCCAAAGCATGTGTGCAAACCACACACACACAGATGCTTTTTCATAACCTACCCCCTCAAAGTATATAACATCAAAATCTCCTGTACTTTCAGCAATTTTTTAAACAACAAAATAAGCCTAGCCTATCTGTGCAGAGAAGCTTTCTCCCACTGCCTTCTCTGCTTCAGCACTCTGTTCAGACAGCCCTGTGTCCTGCCCTTTCCCCCTATTAATCTAGCTGAGCAGTGTGCGAAGTCATTAGCTAATGTCCTCTCTGGCACGTGCTATGCATACACCAGGTCAGCCTCAGGGACTTTTCTGTTGTCTCCAACACTTCCATACTCCTGGTAGGGAAGATATCACCGATGCCATGCCTCATGCGTGCCAGGTACGGTGTAACACAATTTCCTAGAAAAACTGGCTGAGCTAATGGTATGTTCCTCTGTGGCTTTGTTGGCCATTGCCAAAATGCTTTCCCTCCCACCAGCGTTCCTGTGTTTCTACCAACAATAGCAGCAGCTGTTGGTCTTTGCCAAGTTGGAAAGTGAAAAATAACTTTTGTTTTCTCTTTGCTCTTTGAGGAGAGGAGTGGCACGGAGGCCCTCACACCAGTAGGCCAAGCTAGAACTCACTATGTTGCAAGCTTTGTGGAGAGCTGAGGATTGACCCAAGGCCGCAAGCAAGCCTTCTAACCCTAGCCCCCTGATAACGCTGTAAAGAGTTACTATGGCTGCTAGGAGAAAACAGAGTAGAGTGTCCTGTGAGAGTGAAGAAGAGGGCAGATGGGGGCTGTCGTCACAGCTCGGGTCAGAGTCCATGCTGCTCTAGGGCAGAGCCGTTCCTGCTCAGTTTCCAGCCCCAGAGTTGGTACTGCTGACAAGCTTCTGGGTGTCACTGCTGTTCTTTCAAGTCCCGCTTTGAGGAGTATGCAGGAGAGAAAGCCATAGTGACAGGTTTCAATCAGCCGAGGAGGAAGAGTCAGGAGGATGGACTTGCTGGTAGATTGCATTCGAAGGACACATGGGAGAGAAGAAGCAAAGACAACATAGAGTACTTGAGCAATCACAAGAGAAAAAACCAGGATTTTCTTAGAGTGGAAAGTGGAGGCAGGGCAGGTTGATGAGGAGAAAAAATATGCTTTATTTGGACAAAACTTTGAGTAAACAGCAAGATATCCAGATGCCACCAAATTCCAGTCTTACTGTAGAGCTCTGGAGCAGGACAAAGGTCAGAGCTTGGAGAGGTCACTGCATAAATAATAAAGATAAGGGTGTGGTAGCACAGGATTATAATCCTAGGACTTGGGGTACTGAGGCAGGAGCTCCCTACTTCAAGCAAGCCTGGGCCACATACAGAGACCCTGTCTCTCGCTCTAAGAATATCCACATTCTCCTTCCAAGACTCAGGGAGCATCCTGCAGAAGAGGGAGTAGACAAGTCTCGGAGCAGAGGAAGGGCCAGGTGGGTGGCGCACACCTTTAACCCCAGCACTCAGGAGGCAGAGGCAGGTGATCTCTGTGAGTTAAAAATCAGTGAGTTCTGCATAGGGAGACTTTGTCTAAGGAAAAGGTGGGGTGATTGGGGAGAAGGAGAGAGGAAGGGAGGGAGGAACACACAGAGAGAGAAGGGGTGGAGTGATATGGAACATCTTCTGGCTCTTGCACTCAGACTCTCAACAGCTGTGAGTACCTGCCCAGGACCGGGTTTGTCAACACCCTGCTACGAACGCAGTAAGAATGAGGGCCTTCTCTTCTCTGAGAATTTATAGCTAGTTAGTGGCTGTTTGGAGAGAGAAAGACATTTTCTTTTTTCTTTTTTTTTTAATTTTATTTATTTATTATGCATACACTGTTTTGCCTGCAGGTCAGAAGAGGGCACCAGATCTCATTACAGATGGTTGTGAGCCACCATGTGATTGCTGGGAATTGAACTCAGGACCTCTGGAAGAGCAGCCAGTGCTCTTAACCTCTGAGCCATTTCTCCAGCTCTGAGAAAGACTTTTTCTTCAGTGGTGTAGCCATTGGTAACTTGCCCACACTCCTGTAAATAGCCCTTCACCTATATTCTGTAAATAACCTTGGTAGGCACACTTACACACTTTCTCTCACACTCACCCATACTCACTCTTACATGTACACATACTCTCAGACACACTCTCACATGCACACTCATATGCACAGTCTCTCTCACACACAATTCAGACACTCATATGCACAAATACTCTCAGATAAGTACACACACACACACACAAAGTAAAAGGACTCCTTTCAGTTTCCCCCTTCCCCTCTCCCTTTCTCCCTAGAAAAGAGGAACTCTTCCCCACCCACCCCCTATCAACCTTCCCCAGCACATCAAGTCACACCAGGACTAAGCACTTTTACTTAATGAAAAGAGGAAGGGGGTCTGGGATCAGTGGGAGCTGGGGGGAGGGGAACAAGAGAGGGCAGCAGAGGTGAACATGACCAAAATACATTCTACACATGTATAAAAATGTCATAAAGAAACCCGTTGCTGTGATTATTAGATGCAATAAATAAATAAACGGTGTGATAAGATGTGCTCGCCCAGGAAGATTGTGCACCAGGGGACAGGGCGGGGAATGAAGCCGGGACATCCATGCTGGAGGCGACACATGAAGGGACCCATGTAAATCCAGCAAGGGGTCTGGGGCAGCAAGGAAGGACAGGAAGGCTGTGCGCGAAGGCAGTGTGGCCTCTAGCAAATGGAGAGCCCTGGCCAGAGGACTGCTGGGTGTGAAAGCTCGCACCTGAGGCTCTGGCGGGAGGTCAGGACGCCAGAGCTGGCCTCAGCTACAGGAGAATGGGTCTCCAAATTAAAGAGTGAGAGCGGGTGGGGCGGCACGGCCCTCTAACCCAGCGCTCAGACGGCAGGACTAGATGGGTATCCCTGAGTTCGAAACCAGCCTGCTCTCCATGGTATTCCAGGCCAGCCAGGACTACATAATGAGACCTTGTCTAAAACATAAAAAATTAAGATATGTAAGCGACTGGAGAGCTTCACAGGAAGCCAGGGGGCCCGAAGCTGCAGCTGGACTCTTCCACCGTGCTGAGATGCCGACTTTTAGAGAACGACTCCAGGTTCTTCTCTCAGGACAGTGAAGCTGGGGTGGGGTGGTCCTGCCTCAGCACTTCTCACCCTCTCGGGAGCGAAGCCTTGGAGTGGCAGCTTGGAAAGAAGCAGGCAGAGTTCCAGGAAGCTGCTGTGGGATCTCAGGAGACACCCCGAGCGGCTCCCCAGAAAACTTGTGTCATTCAGGCAGCCTGGCAGTCCGGGCTCCGCCAACCGGCTCCTCCCTCCTCTGTTTTTCATGGTTTCCTCTGGCCTGGCTCCTTCCTGCCCTTCAGACTACAATAATGCCACCCCAGCCTAAAACAAGCCCGGTCCTCCACCCTTCCTCCCCTGCAGCTCCTGCATTCTTTGCTTTTACCCCAAACTTCCTCCTCGGCTGCTCATGCTTCCTCACTTTCTTTCCCAGCTGCTCACTAGAACCTGGTGAGGGTGAGGCCTTCCCAGTCCTCGGTGAGGACGACCACACCTCAGCCCCCTCCTCCATCCTTACCTCAGCCTGTAGGCTGTCTCTCACACCATGGCTACCACTCCCCCTGGACATTTCTGTCTCTTTCTCAGCCTCCGGGATCTGTGGCTTTGGATTCGATGCCTGTACCCTTTTTGATCTCTCCTGGGTGTTCAACTGTGCCCTTCCATGGTTCCCTATGACTTTTGGTCCCAGTGATTCAGTCCCTAAAGCGTCTGCTTTTCTAGCCCTGTTATGTTATGATCCTCTCTGCCGCCAAAAGTAATCTAACCAAGAGGTCCTCCCAAAGTAGCTTCACACTGAAGACACCTGGCAGACTGTGTGTGTGTGTGTGTGTGTGTGTGTGTGTGCACCTGTGCACGCCTGCTGCGGTTCAAGTCCAGGACCTTGTGTACACTAAGCAAGTGCTCTACCATGGAGCTATGTACTAAGCCCAGAATTATTAGGTTGTTTTTTTTTTGTTTTGTTTTGTTTTGTTTTTGAGACAGGGTTTCTGTGTGTTTCCCTGGCTGTCCTGGAACTTGCTCTGTAGACCAGGCTGACACCTAACTCAGAGAGATCTGCCTGCCACTGCCTTCCAAGCACGGGGATTAAAGAGGTGCACCACCACACCTGATCAATTGAAAAGGTTTAAAAGCCCTGACGCCTGAGCTGGTGAGATTAGTGCTTGCCGTACAGGCCTGACTTCAGTCTCCAGAACCGACTGTGAAAGGCACAACTGACTTCTGAAAGTTGTCCTCTGACCCTCACAAACTCATCCATCTACACACATGCATACACACAGAAACGCAATAATGATAATAAATAATAATAGGAATAATAAATAACAATAAATAAAAATGTGTTTAAAAGGTCTCGATGCCCACTCCACTCACAGTAAATCAGAATGCCCGGGGAGGCCAATGCTGGTGTCTCTAACCCTCCCCAGAGGGCGGCTCCCGACTGCACCTGGAAGACCAAGGGAGGAAGGTGGCCTCAAGTGGCCAGCCTAGGCTAGAGTAAGACCAACGAGAATAACAACACACACACACACACACACGCTCCAAAACGAAAATTAAAAAGTTCATAGATACCTCAAGGCATGGTGTCTCGTACCTGTAAACCCTAAATGAGAGATAGGGGGGTTGCTGTGAGCTCCAAACTGGCCTGAGCTTCAGCGCTACATTGTGACACCCTGCATGGGAGACAACGCAAAACAAAGGAAAACAAAGGAAAAGCAGCCAGGAGCTGGCAGGGTGGCTCAGCTCCCAGCACCCACACGGTGTGTGAGGATCTCAAGTCTTCTTCTGCACCTGAGGGCACCAGGCATGCAGCAGCAGGGCCCTGACACGCATGTACAAAATACCCATACACACACAATAAAAATGAACAAACCATTTAAAAACAAGCAAAAAACTACACTTCAGATAGAACAGGGTTTTACAGCCACTGCTCTGTATGATCACTATATATTTGCAGAAACACAGGAAATGCACAACACCAACAGTGAGCCCTGACCTGAGCTGCAGGTTTTCGGGGCGTATGACATGTCAAAGTAGGTTCAGTAGTTAAAGCAAATGCACCTCAGGTGTTGACAATTGTTCTCTCTTATTATTACCATGAACCTAAAATCATCTTTGAAGGCTGGAGAGACGGCTCGGTGGTTAAGAGCACTTGCCGCTCTGCTGGAGGACCCAAGTTCAGTTCCCAGCACACAGGTGGGACAATGCACAACTACTTGTAACTTCAGAAGATATGGCTCCCCTTCTGGCTCCCACGTGTGTGCACACACGCACACACACATGTGGTATACATTCACACAGACACAGATACATATGACATACATTCACACACACAGTAGCATTCTCACAGACACATACAAATAAAATAATAAAAAGTCAGCAACAAGCCAGGTGTGGTGGCACACACCTTTGATTCCGACACTCAGGGAGGCAGAGGCAAATGGAACTCTGTGAGATGGAGGCCAGCCTGGTCTACAAAGAGAGTCCAGGACAGCCAAGGCTACACAGAGAAACCCTGTCTTGGAAAAAAAAAAAAACAACAACAACAACCAAAACTTGTCCTTTAAAAAGGTATAATTTTAAACAGCAGGCTTCAGGGCTTACCATGCTGGTGCACTCTGGAGAACCAGAGGCAGCTGAGGCAGCAGGAGCCAGCCTTGTAGCACAGCAATTCCAAGGCCAGTGGGTGACCTGAGACCCCGTCCCAGAACAATCAGCTGTCAAAAGATAAGCTGCTTCCCACTCTAAAACAAATAAACGGAGCAAGATTCTTAACTTGGAATTCAATTTTAGGGGATAGGTGAATCCCAAAAGAGTGGGCATAGAAGGTGCATTTATCCTTTCTGTAGGAGCCTGAATCAAAGAAGCCTTTTAGTAGGCTGCTGTGGTGGTTCGTGCCTGCAATTCTAATCCCTAGTCTTCAGGAGGTGGAGACAGGTGCATTGCCTTGAGTTAGACACCAGCCTGGAGCCGGGCATGGTGGTGTGTGCCTATAATCCCAGTACTCAGGGAGGCAAAGGCAGGCAGATCTCTGAGTTCAAAGCCATACTGGTCTACAAATCCAGTCCAGGACGACCAAGGCAACACAGAGAAACCCTGTCTCAAAACAAAACCAAACAAAACAAAAAGGAGACCAGCCTAGACTATATTCATATGTGTGTATATGTATATGATAATGTCTATGTATATAATATTCAGTATTTAACACTGACTGTATGACAAACACTGTACAAAGCCCTCTACACACACTGGCCCACTAACATTCAAACCTTTTTCCAAAGGATAAGTAATGCACTATTCTTGAAAAGATTATTTTTTTTCTTTTTTGAGACAGGGTATCTCTGTGTAGCCCTGGCTGTTCAGGACTCACTTTGTTGACCAGGCTGGCCTCGAACTCAGAGATCCACCTGCCTCTGCTTCCCTGAGTGCTGGGATTACAGGCGTGTGCCACCACAACCCGCTGAGATGATGATTATTATTAACTGCCCCAAATCAGCAAGCCCTTGATGTCTGACTTCACACCCAAGCTCTTTCAGATTCCCTGGTTGCAGGTACAATCAGTCCTGACATGGCAGACCCAGGCCTCCGCCATTGGCCATGTCCAATGCTTGCTTTGTGGTGAGCCATTCTCTGGAGAAATCATGTAGTCTATGCTGGTCCCCTAAATGCCATGACCGCTTCCTGGATCTCTCTGTTTCCCTCAGCACCCCACCCATGCTGCCACACCCAGTGTCTAACACAGTGTCTCGCCTTCCCCGCCTCCTGGGAGGTATTGGCTACCTAGAACAACAGTAGAGAGTGGAGTGTTTGAGGGAAGCAGCCCTCGAAGACGTCTTGGGTACCCATCGGCCCACACGAGGGGCTCAGTGAAGACCCGTTGAAAACAATGTGGTTTAGCTTCGTTCTGTACTTAGCAGGGAGGACCCAGGTTCTAACTAGGGGGAGTAGGCCTTTGTCTCGTGAGAGTGACGTGTAGGATGTTATGCTGTCAGGATATCTGTACTGATCTGATAGGGTTATTGTCGGGATTCAGTGACAGAGTTATTTAAAAACACTCAGCATTGTTGAACACAGGATGAGAAAGAAGCCTCCCTCACTAAGTGCTCTCTGCTCACACCCACTGGCTTACCGGCCATTTCTGTCAGAAAATACAGCCATAAGAGCCCCAGCTACGGGCCTTCCAGTACTGGCAGTACGGGGCTGTCCTGTACAGGCAACTCCTCCCTCTTCCAAACACTTTCCTCATTACTGTGGTATGCTGAGTGCCACGCCAGGAAGGCTCCCCGAATGGCTAGGATATAAAACTGGCTTGATGGACCGTCTCCGGTGCTCGGGCAAAGGGACAGAGGGGAAAGGCACTGTGGACAGTCATGCACACCTGGCCATGAGGGACCATCTCGATTCTGATGCTCTCCCATCGAGCCAAACTGAGCACTTGGGAACTGATGAAATCAACGAAAACTATCAAACTGTGACTATTCCATAACTTTGAAAAAGGATTGGATTTATTTTATTTTATGTGTGTTTTGCCTGCAGGCGTAGCTGTGGTGCACAGCCATGCCTAATGCCCATGAAGGTCAGAAGAGGACACTGGACTCCCCCTGAAACTGAGTTATAGATGATTGTGAGTTATAGATGCTAGGTGGGTGCTGGGATTCCAACTCAGGTTTCTCCAAGAACTAACACTCTTAACCACTGAGCCATCTCTCCAGTCCCCATGATGTTTAATGCATACAGAGCTTAGATGTTTTCAGACATTCTACATATTCTGTTTGGAATGGGCTAGGGGATGAGACAGGGTCTCACTGTATGGCCAGCGCTGGCCTGGACTTGCCATGTAGACTGTGCTGGCCTTGAAATTGTTATTCTCCTTCTGCCTCCTGGTTGCTGGGTGACAGGCATCATCATGCTTGGCTTCTACGTAGTCCTGGATTTTGTTTTTTTAACTATGTGTGTGTGTGTGTGTGTGTCATAGGCACACATATGCCTTGGTTCACATGTAGAGGTCAGGCTTTTAGAACTGGGTGTCTTCCACCATGGGCACCAGGGCATGGCCTCAGATAGGCAGGCTTACTTGGCAAGTGTTTTTACCCACTGCACTGACCTAGCTTGCTGATGATCCTGGATTTTTGAGACAGGGTTTCCTGTAGCTCTGGCTAGCCTCAAACACACTACACAGCTGAAGATTCTCCTGCCTCTAATGGGATTACAGGCACGCATCACCATGCCTGCGTCTCCCAGTGTATCTTTTGGTTTTTCAAGACAGGGTTTCTCTGTGGAGCTCTGGCTGTCCTGGAACTTGCTCTGTAGACCAGAGCTGGCCTCAAACTCACAAAGATCCTCCTGCCTCTGCCTTCTGAGTGAAGGATCAAAGGCGTGCACTACCACTGCCCAGCTACTTTCTTTCAGTGTATTCTTAAAGGTTATCCTAACTTCCTCACTTGCTAATCAAAGACTGGGTTTTCATATGCAGGGAGTTAACACAGATCTAACCTTACAATTTCCTCTGGTACCGGAGAACATTATTAAATTAATGATTGCATCATACATATTAAGAGTCATAAAGTGTGAGGATTTTGACAGTTCACAAAAAGGGGGTTCTGGAGAGATGGTTAAGACTACTGGCTGCTGGATTCTCGGTACCCACATGGCAGCTCATAACTATCTGTAACTTCAGTCCTAGGGGATCTGATGTCTTCTTATGGCTTCCATGGGCACCAGTTATTCATGTGATATACAGGCATACATTCATAAAATGAAATTTTAAAGAAATTAAAAAGAAACTGTATAACTGGAGAGACTGTTCAGTGTTTAAGAGCGCTTGTTCTTGTTTAAAACCTGGGTTGGATTCCCAGCCCCTATATCAATTGACTCACAGCTAGAGCTCTGGCTCCAGGCGAACCAGCCTCTGGCCCTTTGGACAGCCATGTACACACACACACACACACACACACGCACACACACACACACCACACTCTCCTGTACACACCATATACATGCACACATGCTCTCACATAATTAAAAATAAATCTTAAAAACAAATGCAGTGTAGATACACGATATTTTTAAAAAATAAAATAAAATCAAGAGCTGAAAAGGCAAAACCCAACACATAAAAGATGAAGAAAAACTTCACCCAGTTCCCATCAATAGACAATAATAGCAAATTATTTTGCTAGACTGGATATAGTTGCACAATCCCTTCTTTCGTGAAGGCAGGAAGATTGCAAATTTGAGCCAACTTGGGCTACATAGTAAGTTCTAGGCCTGGGCTTCACAGTGAGAACTTGTCTCACAATAACAAAATCATAAAATTTTAATTTAATCCAAAAATTTTTAAAAACATACAAAACCAAAATTCAAAACAACAATTGTTTGCTGGAAGAGTTATAAACTAAGCTGAGTGTGAGTGTCTGTGCCTGCCTGCACACACCAGGCTTGTGGATCTGCGCTAACTCAGTGAGGCAGCGCTTGCCTTGTGTGCCTGCCTTTGAATCCTGGCCCTCATAGAGAGGCTCACGACCCTCTATAGCTCCAGTTCTGAAGGATTCCACGCCCTCTTCTAGCGTCTCTGTGTACTACACACACATATGGTGCACAGTTTTACATGCAAGCAAAACACTCATACACGTAAAATAATACAGAGAAAAATTAAAAAATAAGTAAAGCAAGTGCTTAACCTCTATGTGTTTCAGTTTTATCATAAAATATAGAAAATTAAAGCTGCATGATACTAACATCTTCCTGTTGTGTGTAAGGTATATAAATGGCTGAGTGGTTTTATGGTACATAGTGAGTACTCATTACCCAGGGTTAGCTATTACCATGGAAGTAAATCCGGTGAATGTCCACTGATATATGGAGTGATTCCACTTTGTAGTTCTAAGTTTATTTTCTGCACAGCCATCTTCTACCTGCTGGTTTTTCAGTATCTTCTTTAAGTACTAAATTCTATTATAGTTGGCAGGTACCAAGTTATAGCACCTGAGTGTCAGAAGTAAGAAGAAGCAGATCTGAGTTCAAGGCCAGCCTGGCAGAGAGCAAGTTTCAGGTAAAGAAAGCTTGGGTCCAGCTATGGTGGCACATGCCTTTAATCCCAAACAGTGAAGGTAAAGTTATTTTGTAGAAGGAAGCACCCATGTCTGAAGTGATACCCAACTGAGTGGCAGAAAAAGTGAAGAATCAGAAAGACTTGACAAAATAGGATACGCCCAACTCTCAGGAGAAGAGAAAGGAAAGGGAAGCTACTTACGGGGCAATGAATGAGGAGAGACAGACAGACAGAAGGCAGCTTTATCTGGACTGTGCCACAACTCAGGTGAAGACCAAATGAGAGAATGAGAAGGAGTTGGAAGATTGGAGCAGATTGCTTGAGGCCAAGCAGAGCAAACAGAGGCCGAGAGAAAGAGAGACTGACAGTCAGCAGAGAATGAAGTTGAGTCAGAGCAGCTGAGTTGCCAGCCAGCCCTAGGCTCAGTAAGATTTATTCAACAGTAAGTCTGAGAGGCTGAAAACACTCTAGGCCTTAATTAGACCGTATGGAAGCTAGAAGATTCCAGGACGAGGCCCAGACAGGCAGGAGGCAGTAGGCCTCCCAGACAACAACTGAACCAGGACGATGAAAGTTCCTTTTACTCACATGGTTTCTGCTCTCTTTCCTTTTTTTAAATTATTTAATTTTTAATTAATTACAGTTTATTCATTTTGTATCCCAGCTGTAGCCCCCTTCCTCGTCCCCTCCCAATCCCATCCTTCCTCCCTCATCTCCTCCTATGCCCCTCCCCAAGACCACTGATAGGGGAGGTCCTTCTCCCCTTCCCTCTGACTGTCAGGTCTCATTAGGACTGGCTGCAATGTCCTCCTCTGTGGCCTGCAAGGCTGCACCATCCCCCACCCCTGCCCCCACCCCCACCTCAAGAGGAAGTGATCAAAGAGCCAGCCACTGAGTTCATGTCAGAGACAGTCCCTGTTCCCATTACTAGGAAACCCACTTGGAGAGTGAGCTGCCATGGGCTACATCTGTGCAGGGGTTCAAGGTTATCTCCATGAATGGTCCTTGGTTAGGGTCTCAGAAAAGACCCTTTTGCCCAGATTTTTTGGTTCTGTTGCTCTCCTTGTGGAGCTCCTGTCCCCTCTAGGTCCTTCTATCTCCCCCTTCTTTCATAAGATTCCCTGCACTCTGCACAAAGTTTGGTTACGAATCTCAGCATCTGCTTTGATAACCTGCTGGGTAGAGTCTTTCTGAGGCCCTCTGTAGAAGGCTTCTGTCCTTTCCTTTGTTTTCTTCCTCGTCCCATGTCTGTCCTGTTTGCCTTTTGGAGTGAGAATTAATCGTCTTACCCAGGGTTCTTCTTGCTTAGCTTCTTTAGGTGTACAGATTTTAGTATGATTATCATATATTATATGTCTAATATCAACTTATAAGTGAGTATTTACCATGTGTGTCTTTCTGTTTCTGGGTTACCTCACTGGGGATAATCTTTTCTAGTTCCCACCATTTGCCTGCAAATTTCATGATTTTCTTATTTTTAATTTCTGAGTAGTATTCTATTTTGTAAATGTACCACAATTTCTGTATCCACTCCTCAGTTGAGGGACATCTGGGTTGTTTCCAGACTCTGGCTATTACAAATAAAGCTGGTATGAACATGGTTGAGCAAATGTCCTTGTTGTATACTTGAGCATATTTTGGATATATGCCTAAGAGTGGTATAGCTGGGTCTTGAGGTAGCACTAGTCCTACTTGTCTGAGAAATACCGGCAAATACAGCCAAATAGAGGCACGTGTAGAATCTCTCTTTTCTTTCTTTCAAATTTATTTATTATGTATACAGTATTCTGCCTGCATGTATATGCCTATAAGCCAGAAGAGAGCATCAGATCTCACTATAGATGGTTATGAGCCACCATGTGGGTGCTGGGAACTGAACTCAGGACCTTTGAAAGAGCAGCCAGTGCTCTAAACCTCTGAGCCATCTCTCCAGCACACACATGCTTTTAGAGACAGGGTCCTTCTACATAGCCCTAAATGGCCCGGAACTTGTTATCAAGACCAGGCTGTTTTTGAACTTGTGGCTGTCCTTTCGCCTTTGTCTTCTAAGTGCCACCATGTCTGTAATCTCTCCTCCCATCCCCCTTTCCCTTTTACATCTTGATATGCAGGCACCTAGTTGGTCTGGAGCTTATCATATAGTCCATGATTCTTTTGTCTCGGCCTCCAGAGTACTGGGATTACAGGAAAGAGTCACCTAACTCAGTTTGACTTGGATGCTCCAGACCAGCCACATGGAATACTTGCTGGGGTGTGTGTACAGAGGGGAAGCTTGCCTGTCTGTTTTAAGACAAGGTGTGTTGTAACCCAGGCTGCCCTCAAACTCACTGTTGACTTCCCTTGAATGCTTGAATCACCTGCTTCTACCTCCCAACTGGAGGAATTTCAGTTCCAGGGGATCTGACACCCTCAAAAAAAATTAGCAATTGGTTAATTAGACACCCTCTAACTAGACAGGACTCCTAGTGGAAGGAGAGGAACAACAACCCACCCACAAAAATTTCAGACTCATAATTTACCCTGCCTACAAGAAATGCAGGAATAGATAGAACAGAGATAAATAAAGATAGAACAGAAATTAGGGAATGTCTAACCAATGCCTGGCCCAACCTGAGACCTACCCCACGGGAGACAGCCAGTCCCTGACACTATTAACAATGTGCTGCTATGCTCGCAGACAGGAGCCTAACATAGCTGCTTTTTGAGAGGCTCCACCCAGCAGCAGATGGAAACAGAAGCCGAAACTCACAGCCAAACATGGAGCGAAACATAGGGAGTCTTGTGGAAAAGTGGGAGGAAGGATAGAAGGATCTGGAAGTGCCAGGAGCTCCACAAGAAAACCAACAGAACCAGCTAACCATGGCCCAGAGGGGCTTGTGGAAACTGAAGCACCAACCAAGGACCATGCACAGACTGGATCTAGGCCACCTACATAGATGTAGCCGATGGGCAGCTCGGGCTTCTTGTGGGTTGCCTAGTAAGGGGAACAGGGGCTGTCTCTGACATGGACTCCATTACCTGCATTTTTATCACTTCCCCCTGGCCACAGTCCTGATACGACTTGATGAGCTGGAGTGGGTAGGGGGTGGGGAGACTCCCTTTTTCTGAGGAATAGGAGATGGGGGAAGATAGGACCTCAAGGTGAGAAAGGAGGGGGCTACGATTGTGATGTAAATTGAACAAATAAGTAAATAAAATTTTAAAAATAATAAAATAAAAAATGCAGACAAACAAAACAAAACAGAAACAAAAACCTGAGGCAGATTCTTAGCACTCTCATAAAGGCCAGAGATGACAAGAGCTTCCCCCGTGGTTTACTGACCAGCCAGCCTAACCAATCAAATCACTAACTCCTGGAAGACACTCAACATTGACCTCTGGACTCCATGTCCATGCTTACACATGTGTGAACACATATAAACATATGTATGCATGAGCATGTGTGCACACACAAAAGAAAAATGGGATCAGCAAGATGACTCAGTAGGTAAAAGTGTCTGCCACCAAGACTGACAACCTGAATTTGATTCCTAGAACCCCCACTGTAGGAGAGAACCTTTGACCTTCACACATGTGATGTGGGTGCCTTTACATAACACAACATAAATAAACACATAATAAAAAAGTATTTAAAGAAAAAACAAATCAGAACCTAGATAGCCAAACCAGGAGTGGCAGTGGCCTATAATTCCAGAATTCTGGAGGCTGAGGCAGAAAGAGTGCTTGTGCGGTCAATGCCAGGCCGGGCTCCAGAAGAGACCCTGTCTCAAGAAGTGGTGCTCTGCTCGGATCCCTTCTCCCGGACCTTGTGCCACCCTTACCCGGCCATCTCCCAGCTCCAATTACCTCATGTGTGCCATGAGTTTGTTTGTGGTTTTCAAACATGCCTTCCTGCCTTGCACTGCGGCTTTGCCTATGCCATCCCTTGTACACAGAAACTTCCATTCTTCTTTCAGGATTTGGCTCAGGTGCCATCTCACCTCTATGACCCAGAATAACGTCGCTTCTCACCACCCAGTCCTGATCCCAGTCACTCTACAGTCCTTCAGATGGGCCAGTGAACATTTATATATATCTGTTAGCATTGTTTCCATATTTATTTTTGGACAGGATCTCAGTAGCCAAGGTAGCCTTGAATTCACAGTAATCCTCCTCCCTCGGCCTCCAAAGTGTTGGGAATATAGGCATATGCTACCATGCCTGGAATATGTGTACATTTTTCTACCTTCCAAAGGACAGGAGATGCCCCATGCATCATTTATATTTTCCAGTAAACTGGGAACTTGATTCTAAGTGGATGAACAGTTGGCTCTGACTTGGATGCTCAAGACCAGCCCCGTGGAATATCTGCTGGGGTGTGTACCCAGAGAGGAAGCTTGCTTTCCAGAACTCTGTTACCTTGGCCCTGGCTCTGTCTAAATATCGATGTCATTTGAACAGTACACTTTGCTGTTGCCCTGACTAAATAATGATTGCGATGATTACATTTACATTTAGCCAGATAAATCCTTACTTTTATTTTTTTTTAATGCTTAAATACTGGAAGGAGATGTGACCTTGCACTAAAGGCACAAGGAAGGTCTAAGTCCCCATGTGAACACATTGAAGCCAGGACATGTGACCTTCATTAGTTACCAAGCATAGAGATACAGTAGCAGCCTACAAACATTCCTGTGGGCTTTGCTTGGAGCAGTTTAAAACCCCATTGACATTCAGCTCACTCCCCCATGGAGAAGCATACCATGGGAAAACAACACTTGGTTCCTCCAGCTGGAACTAAAACTACCATTATTCTGCTCCTTGGAGTTTCCCTGAAACTTCACATTGGGTTGCTGTGGACCCTGATCTTTTCATTTACTTACTTACTTGTTTGTTTGTTTGTTTGTTTTTGTGCAGCATTGCAATTCAGTGGTGCTGAGTACACGCCTAATATTTTCCATCCACTGTCCATTTCAGACATGTCTGCCACTTCTACACATTAAACAGTAATTGTCCATTCCACCAGTCCCTGGTAACTTACCTTCCATCTTTCTGAATTTACCTACTGTGGGTACTGTTAGGCCTGCTGAAATGATGATGTACACAGATTTTATATGAAGAGGTTTATTAGATGGAGATGAAGAGAGAGAGAGAGAAGAGAGCAAGACATGATAGTGGGAAGGGAGGGGGTACCCTCCACAGAAAAAGGGGAGAGAGCAGGAGAGGAGGAGAGTAAGAGGGAAAGAGAGACAAAGTGCCAGGTTGATCTTTTAAGGAGAAATTTAACCATGCCTGCCAGGTGTGGCTCCCTGGCAGGTGACATATGATGACATCACAGGTTTCTAGGAAACCCAGAAGCAGGCTGCCTAAATACTAACAGTCTCCCTTTTTCTATAATTAAAAAATTAGGAACTTGGGCTCCTTCTCCTGTCAGGCAAATTTATGTAGGTTCATTGGAAGCAGCTCTTGATTGTCATGCAAGGGGGTAAGAGAGAAAGAGAAAAAGTAAGTAATAGCAACAAAATGTCCAGATTACATGGTCAAGAGGAGGAGGAGAAGCCCCTGCCTTGGAAAGTTCAGGGTAGAAGGTTACCATTAGAGAGCTGACAGCCATGCAAGGCAGCAAGTAGAGACTGAGGAATTCTGGGAGAACTTGGAGCTACTTGTCATGAGCCTGAAGCACACCATTCCAGCCTTTTATTAATAATAAGTGAACAGTGGGCATAGATTCTTTTCTGGCTACTTCCTGCTGACCCTGGGAGTGCTGCAGGGAGGTCAAAAGGCTGAAATGCTGGCCAAGTCCAGGAAGAACAGGCTGTTTTGGGTCTATGAGAACATTCATGGCTGGGAGGGATAGTGCAGGTCCAGCTTGTTGGAAGTCAGTGAGGTCAGACTTGAACATCTGAGGTAGCTGCTTTGGCACTGTCGTGGATGTAGGAAACACCTGGAACATATGTACAGGCAGAAGACAAAGTTAAGTAGTTTATGGAGAAAATTTCTTTAGGTATACATTTAAAACTTTTGGTAGATCAAACAGAGGTGGAAGGTTTGGATCAAAGAGACTTGAACATAGAAACCTCCATTTATCTGACGGAACCTCCATTTACCCAATTACTGGCAGTAATTAAGAAGGCTTTGCTTTGGATCTGTTATCTAAGGAAATTGAGGCCAAGTTTGGTTACAGAGGTGTGTAAGATTAGAGGCACTTAAAGCAGGTACTAGGTGTAGAAATCTGAAATTCTCCAGAAGACATCCCAGAGGAGAATCTGGAGGAATGGACAAATGGACCATTCCCATTGGGCAGGTAGGAGTCAGTGACCTATCAAGGCATACCACGACCAAGGTTTGACTCAGTAGATTGGTTCAATCTGTTCCAACAGCTCGTCAGCACTGGCCAGAGACTAAGAGCACAGTTGCCCATAGCAGACACAGTTTACCCATCGCTAGGAGTTTTGTAGACGAGTCAGAAGGGGAGGGAGAGAAACTGTGCCGGTTAGACGGAAAATCTTACCCAAGAGAGAAGACAGTCCTAAATGAAGGGTTTGGAAGTAGGTTGGTGAGAGCAGTAGGAAGTGTATGCAGCAACTAGAAGTGAAGACTCACCAATCAGCTGTCGTTAGCTGTATGAATGGAGCAATCAGGTAGCCAGGAAAGGGGAGTCCCAAAACCAGGGAAAGGGGAGGAATCCCATCCTCTGAGATGGGGAATAGGTGCAGTACTTATCTGGAGCCAATTGATCTGAGAGGTGGATTCAGGTGGATTTCCTGCCACTTACAAAAATTACTTTTAAGTTTCACAAAGGAGATAAAACTTTAGAAATGTTAGCATCTCAATTGTAATCTGCACTGAAATATACATTGAAGAAAAGGCAGTAGATATACACATTTGTATCAACAGCATAAACATTCTTTAAGGTGAGTTCTGAAAAGGCAGAAGCCTTTCGTGAAGTAGAAGGGACAAAAGCTCACTTGATCTTAACCTTTAATATGATTACATATTATGGAAATTTAAAGATTTAAAATCTTGATCTTGGAACCATGATAGTGGGTGGTATAGTGGAATGTTTTTGTAGTAGAGTTAGATTATAAATCAGAGCTCTATTGATAAAGTCAAAGTTCTGGGCAGTCAATATAATAGTAACATAGCAACAGAAGGAAATATTAAGCATTTTTACTTATTTAGGATACCTTAAATCACCTTAGACCTTGCAACTTTTATAACTTGCATTTACCAACATTAAAACACTTTCTTAGACCTTTAAATAACATTTTTCTTAGGCCTTTGTATCTAGTTATTTACCATGAGACATAGGTGAGACTGCTATGAACATTTATTGTCCTTTAGCTAAAGGGAAGGTAAAAGGTTACATCTGAGGCCTGTTTCTTGAGTCTAGCAACAAGGCATATTGTGTCTAGGTCTGACAATGGCAGCTCTAGGACTTAGGCTTAAGGCCTGGTCTCCTGCATATGAAGAAAAGTGAGAAGGCATCTGAAGTCTCCCAAGACAGAAGTTGGTAATATGTCTGTGGGACCCCAGTGTGAGGCCAAAACAGACCTGCAAGGTTACCCTGGGCTGGGTGAGGGTGGTAGAGGTCGTTGAATCTAGGAGCCATTTGTCCTTCACCAGGCCAAGGAGCTCGAAGGCTGAAGTGTCCATGGCTCTTGTGCTGGTTGAGCCTCCATGGCTGGGCACAGAAGACAAGCCTGCATGGGAGCATTTTGACTTCCAGAGGCCAATCTGCTGGCAGGCAGCCATGGCTTGTTAAGGCAGCCATGGGACTAGTGTCCCCTTTGGCTGCATTTGAAACAGTTTCCTGGTGGAGTTGACTTTTGGCTATACCTTGGCAGGATGGGGCATTGCAGACCTCTCGTTTTCTGTGCAGGAATGCCAACAGCCTCAGAGCAGCAGCCAAGGTCTGGAGCATACTTTTGCTGTAGATGAGCCTATTGGGAAGACTCCTCTCTTATTATTTTTACCAGCTCCTATATGGTGACTCAGGGACCATCCTCAGCTGTTTAATCAAATAAACAGTGAGACCATGTCTGCATCTATAGGACTATAACTATATTTCTGAACATGTTAAAGGACTTGATCATCTATGAGATGACTGACGATTAACTTGCATTTGTTAACCAGTAAATATTAGGACTTTAGGTTTTATCCCTGTTAAGTTGGAGCCTTAAAACTCATAAATATAGTCCATTAAAGTGAGAGCATAACAATTTTCTGTATGATTTAGTATAAAAAATGTTCATAGCTTATAAAAGCTTAAGGCTATACTATAGATTAATAATATTACCATTTTTAGAAAACAAGACCAAGCATATTTTAACCTTTTGAATAGTAAAGATATAGCACAATGATCAAGTTTTAACATAAATAAATGCCTCCAAAATTAACAGATCTTAATTTAGAGTATTGGTAAAAACTTGTACATAGTAACCCCTGAGTTTTAAAACCAACAATATAGTAGAACAGTATAAAGCAACTTTAAAATTACATTTGGATTTATTATAGCAAATCTATTAGACAGAAAGCCTGGGTCTGGATCATAGGCAGCTCATGGCAGGAGAAACAGCATTTATTAATTTAGGAATTGATAAAGATAGTCAGTTAGACGTACACTTTAAATTAGCTTAATTTGAATAGACCTTTATAACTGAAAATTTGCCATTACATAAAACTTATTTTAAACCAGGGTTGAATCATATATATTGTAAAATGTAACTTTGAATTTTTATAAAAATCCTTACCAATTTAAAATGAGACTTGTTGCTATCCTAGTCTAAAAGGAGATAAAATAAACAGAGAATTAATTATGATTAAATTTGTTCATACCATGGGGTCACCTTAAGGTTTACAGTTTAATTTTAAGATTTTTTTTTTTGAGAGTATAAAAAGAAACCAGAGAGTATATTCAGTGAGATAGCAGGCAGAGAGAAACAGACAAGACTTTGAGAAAAGAGAAATAGGGAATTGTTTTTTACTTCACTGATTGCTCTTAGTGTTACTGGATATTATACATTTGAGTAGGGAAAATATGGTGTAGAAGCCAGAGGTTTCCCTAAGAGGAGGGAATATGAGGAAGCCGTACCTGGGACCGTGTGGCTAGTGGTTCACAACCAAATATCACGGCAGGTCATGGGCTAGCCCAGCTAAGCCTGAGAACCTCAGTGCCTGGTACCAGGACTTAATCAGCAGCAAGGCCGAGTTCTCATAGAGGGACTCTTATCCACAGGAAAGGATAGGGGCAGATGGGCCCCTAGAATGGAGGTAGGAAGGGGCATAGTGATCTTATAGGGTCTACAAAAGACTGACATTTTGCAGCTCCAAAAATAGTGGGACAGAAACAAAGCAGTAAAAGCAGCTGGCAGTGGGGGAAACCACAGTGTTTGTTGTTGTTTATAACCAAGATGGCTGCCAATCATGTGACTGTCCTTGATTGCCCTACATTAAGATGGT
>CM053752.1:56459219-56512122 GCA_028658305.1 Pachyuromys duprasi
TAGAATGGAGGTAGGAAGGGGCATAGTGATCTTATAGGGTCTACAAAAGACTGACATTTTGCAGCTCCAAAAATAGTGGGACAGAAACAAAGCAGTAAAAGCAGCTGGCAGTGGGGGAAACCACAGTGTTTGTTGTTGTTTATAACCAAGATGGCTGCCAATCATGTGACTGTCCTTGATTGCCCTACATTAAGATGGTGGTGAAACCACGTGCTTGTCCTTAGTGTTGATGGCCGTGAAGCCGTGGATCTACCCTCTTTATCCCAAATTCAAAATGGTGGCTTGACATTTGCAGTGCATGGCCATAGCTGCATAGTGAGACCAGGTGCTTGCTGGTGGGATGGCTGTCCTGGCCCAGTTGGAAACTCTCTGCATGCAGGTGGCATGTCTGATCAGAAGTCTTCACAACTGAAAACCCTCCTCTGCAAGCCCACCTCTAGTGGCAGGCATTCTGTGGGAGATTTAAAACCTCACCTGTGAGGCCTGAGGCAGCAGCGAAATCTAAAACCATCTGTGTGTGCACAGGGTCCCCAGAAATTGCTTGCCTAACTGCAATAGTTTAGAAGCAGGCTGTATCTGTGTCTGAAGCAGCAGTTTCAGTGTCTGGTATGAGCGTTTTAGTTTCCCCAAGCTGATTCTGGTGCAGCGTGAGTGTCCCAGGTGCTCAAAGCACATGGCAGGATACCAAGTCTGAATGGCCTTGAGCAGAGGGACAGGTATGAATGGTAAGGGCAGGGCAATTGAGAGAAAGTACAGGTTTTAAGGCATATGGTTGAGTGGTGGTTAAGGATAGGTCAAGCAGAAGAAAAATCTGTTGTGGGCATCATGGTCCAATTAACTTTTCCTGGCGTAACCAGACCAGGTGCTACCTAGAGAGTCCTTCCCAGCCAATGCACCAATGTTAGGACCAATGAAATAATGATGCACACAGATTTTATATGAAAGAGGTTTATTAGATGGAAATGGAGAGAGAAGAGAGTAAGACATGATAGGGGACATGGAGGGGGGTCCCCCGACAGAGAAAGGAGAGAGCAAGAGAATAAAAGGGCAAGAGGGCAAGAGATCAACAAAGTAGTGGGTTGAACCTTTTAAGGAGCAACTTAACTATGCCTGCCAGGTGTGGCTTCCTGGTGGTCGACACATGATGACATCATAGGTTGCTAGGCAACCCAGAAGCAGGCTGCCTAAATCCTAACAGGTAAGTCATACAATGTTTGTCCTTTGGGGGCTATGTTCTTTCACTTTCTATAATGTTCTCAACGTTCATCCTTTTGTAGCACATATAATTATTTCATGCCCGCTGACAGACAATACTACCCCATTATGTGTGTACACCATGTCTTGTTGATCCTGTCTTCTGTTGGGGCATTTGGGAGGTTTCAACCTCCTGACTATTGTGAGAGGTACTGAATCTCTGCTTTCAATTCTTTTGGCTATAAACCCACATGTAGAATTGTAGAATCAGTTTAACTTCCTGAGGAATACGCCAGACTCTTCTACAGTGGCTCCCTCCAACAGTTTGCATTCCTGCCAGAAAGGGCTTCAATTTTCCACATCCTTGTCAACATTAAAATGTTTCTGTGTGTGTGTGATTTGTCTTTTAATAATGACTACTGATGTTGAATATATTTTAATATGCCTAGTGGCAAGGAAGAAAGATAGCAAGTAGTTAGAGGTTACTAACAGCCTCATGATCTGCATTGGATCCCCAGGAATCCATAGGTAGAGAACACACACACACACACACACACACACACACACACACACACACACACACACACACGATAAATAAATAAATAAATAAATAAATGGAAAATTTTAATTAAAAATATATGCATATTGGCTATGTCTGTATCTTCTTTGGAGAAATGACAATTCAAATTCCTTGCACATTCTTTTGTGTGTGTGGGAGGGGGGAGGGTGTTCAAGAGAAGGTTTCTTTGTGTAGCCCTGGCTATCCTAGACTTGCTTTGTAGACCAGGCTGGCCTTGGACTCCAGAAATCGACCTGCCTCTGCCTCTGTGCTGGGATTAAAGGTGTGTGCCACCACACCTCGCTGCACATTCTTTTTTAAGACAGTGTCTTGTGTAGCCCAGGCTGGCCTCAAATTATGTAGCTAAGGAAAAGTGACCTTTCCCCTGCTTCTCTACCTCCTGAGTGTTGGAATTACAGGTATGTACTACCACACTCAGTTTTAATCTGTGCTATGTATCAAACTCAGTGCCTTGCGTGTGTTAGACAAGCAAGCTACAAACTGAGTTGCATCTTTATCTCTTTCAGTTTTTATTTTATTATAGAGCTGTTTAAATTTTTTATTATGGAGTTGTGGTTCTCTCTTTTGTTCTCATTCACTTTCTTTGTGTGTGTGTGTGTGTGTGTGTGTGTGTGTGTGTGTGTGTGTGTGTGTGTGTATTCAAGCACCTGTGCTTGCACATACACATAGAGAGGCCAGGAATTGACACTGGATATCTCCTTCGATTGCTCCCATCTTACTTTTGGGGCCAGGGGTCTTCATTAAACAGCATCTTGTTGCCTCAGCTGGGGCGTGGATCTTCCTAGCTCCACCAGCATTGGTGTTACAGATATGTATCATGGCACCTGCATTTCTGTGGGTGCTGGGGATCAGAACTCGGGCCCTCAGGCACTCTACCAGTTAAGCCAACCCTTTACACGTACTTTTCTTTCTTAATTAAAACTGAATATGTGTGCAGACATGTGCATACCATAGTAGCAGTG
Organism: Pachyuromys duprasi; assembly: GCA_028658305.1. Classification (NCBI taxonomy): domain Eukaryota; kingdom Metazoa; phylum Chordata; class Mammalia; order Rodentia; family Muridae; genus Pachyuromys; species Pachyuromys duprasi. The sequence goes on from CM053752.1 coordinate 56,461,956, forward strand.
GACCCAAGGACAACTCTCCAGTCACCTGTCTCTCCTTCTGTCATGTAGACTCTGAGAATCCTCACTTGGTGGCTGTAGGCTTAGCTTTTCCAAACACCTACTTTATTTAAGGTTCTGAAATACCTCTCCTTCCCTTCCCATGCCCCAACCTTAGGTAGGAGATTGGTAGGAAAAGGGGCTGTAGACTTCTATTAGCTACCTCCTGCTGACAAGGGTGGATGGGATATACCAATCTCAGCCATCAGGATACCAGCAGCCCAGTCAAACAGCAAAGCAGCAGCCCACAGCAGCAGCAGCAACAGCAGTGGTACCACTCGGCAAAAGTGGCAAGACTCCGCTCAAATGGCAGGAGCCCACCCAAGGGGCAAAGCAGCAAGAAAAGTTCTCTGGAGAATTTATGTCTTCAAAACCCAGCAAATCCATCCGAACTGTTTCAAAGCATAGAGATGCAAAAAGCATTGTCTCATTGTCTGTGGGCTTCTGTTCATCTCTTCTCAAAGTCCACAAGAGGATATTTTCCAGCTAGCAAAACCCGTGCCCCTCACTCTAGGTCGTTTCCAGCTGACAAACATCACATGCCTTTTCATGGGGTGGAGGTTTTAAGGGCTGTTTTCCATGGGAAAGGGACACATTTCACATCCCACACTTGGGATCAAAACAAAAAAACATAGCCATATGACACAACTAAGTTTCCAAAGAAACCGGAAACTTCCACTTCAGGTGGCAAGCAACTTTACTGAGTGAGCCATCCCACTGGCCCATATATTCTTGTTATTAATCTATTAGCTGTGTAGTTTGTAAGCATTTTGCATAATTTTCTAAGGAAAAGAAAATATGTCCAAAAATATAATTAATAGCCATCAGAGCCAGACATTGGTGCACATGTGTGTAATCGTACCCCTTGGAAGATTGAGGTAGGAGGACTGGGAATTTGAGGCCAGCTGCACTACCTAGCAAGTTCCAACCTGGAATACATAGCAATAGTATAATTCTATAGGGGGCTGGAGAGGTGGCTCAAGACTTAAGAGCAACTGCCTGCTCTTCCAGCGGACCTGAGTTCTGTTCTTAACACTTACATTGGGCAGCTCACAACTGCCAGGAACTCCAGATGGTCAGAGGGCACCCACACATGCATGGCGTATGTATACATTTACACAGACATATACATGACGGTAAAAGAAGCCTTTAAAAACTATATCTATCTATCTATCTATCTATCTATCTATCTATCTATCTATGTTTCTATCTATCTATCGATCTATCTATCTATATTTTAAATGCTATCAGAGTGTGATGCCCAGCCTCAGAAATCTCAAGTGTAACCAGTGTTGCCAACTTGGAGACTCTTTCTGTCAGCGCCTTTGAACTGACTGCAAGTGCCTATAAGCAGTCACCAGCAGCAGGTGCAAGACGGGGCCACTGGCAAGGGCAGGTGTGGGCGGAGAACTGGAAAGGCAGCCTCCAAGTTGCCTCTTCCACCCTGCCTGCACCAAGGATGTTGACTGAGAAAACCTATTTAGGTGTCCCTCTCAGGATCAGTCAGAGACGTTAGCCTCTGGATTCACAATCTTGCAAATGTGCAGGTGCTCCTACCCTCCCCCACCCCACACACACCTGACCTTGTTTCTAATTTCAGATTCATGCAAAATTGTTTTAGACCAGGTTTTGTTTCTGGGGCCCCCTTCCTCTGCGGCTGACAATAGAGAGATGGTGATAAGATGGGTGTAAAACGTCACACATGCTCCGGAGCAGAACCATAGAGGAGACAGGCTCAAGTGTTCTTACAGTGCTCTGTGTGAACTCAGTCTTTGAAGCTGGCTATGTTAGAGCCTGGAATCTCCCGTTTATGACTTCTGGGACTTGGGAAATTGTACCAGCTCTCTGTGCCTCACTTTTTTCCCACCTGTGAAAGGGGGTTGATAATAAGATCTGTGTTGGGGTTGAGTGAGATTGAATGAGGTAGTTTGTGGGTAGGATGATGTGAGCATTGGCTATCATCCCCTCCTATCACTACATCTCTTTGACTGAATGTTCTTAAGCCCTAGAGTTGGCATGGCCCTGTGACTGACCCCAAATGCTGCCTGCCCCTCTGTGGAGTTCTACTCTGTGTCTTTCCCAGCTAACTGACTCCATGTTCTAGGAATAGGCAATGATGCAGCCAGAAGCAGCCAACCCTCTCATCTTTGCTAACATTATAAACAGTCACGGGGAAACTGGGTAGCCCAGGGAAATGTGAATCATTGGAAGTACCCTACAGAATATGTCACCCACAGTACCTGAGATTCTCCATTACCACCAAAAATAGTATCATGCTTACCTGGGGAACTTGGTCTAATTTTGCGGTTGCAGCCAGAAGCCAAGAATAGCAGCAGTAGCCAGCCGTGGGCACAGCGGACACACGTAGGGGGAGCTGTATCCGTGAACAGCTCTCTTGGGCTAGAGCACTATGTTAGAGCAGCTGAGAGCCTGTGCCCTGGAGTTAGGCAGCTGAGATCACAGCCAAATCACATTGAGACATGGCCAACTCTTTCTATCTCTTTCTACCCCAATTTTCATTATCTGTCAAAAGGAGATGGCATTATTACCCACTCCGTGATGCTTTGGAACGATAAAAGTTTGATACATGAGTAGGACACAGAACAATGATTGGCTGAAAAGTGAGCACTTCTCAACATGTATGGCGGGGTGGTAGCTCAGTGGACCAGTGCTTGACCAACATGTGCATGGCCCTGAGTTAGATCCAGTAACACAGACAGACAGGCAAATGCACACGCGCGCACGCACACACACACACACACACACACACACAGAGAGAAAGAGAGAGAGAGAGAGAGAGAGAGAGAGAGAGAGGAGAAATATTTGGTATTGAACTACCACTAAACACACAGGAGTAGAAAAGAAATGTAATTATCGAAGAGAGACAGATGGACAGGGTGACCGGAAATCTACCAAGCCCAGCTTGTCTGAAGAAGATAGCTTCGAACTGTGCCTCAGTGTCATGCTTGACTGCAATGACTGGCCTCCTATCGCTCAGAGCCACCTGCAGCAGGCAGCACAGGAAGCAAAGCTGAGGGAGGGAGAAGGAAGCCTCAGTGGGTGTCAGGGTTGGTTACCAGGAGTTGCGGGCGGGAAGGACACTCCTTCTACTCAAAACACTTCCGCAGAAAGTCAGGTTATATTTGCATACGACTGAAGCATCTTCAGCATCGGCATCTTTGCCCACCAGCCTTTGGCTCAAAGACTATATTAAAATCAATTCTCAAATTCACCATCCATGCCCAACACACCTCTGCAGTTTCCAGCCTGAGTCTGGCAGTCTTGGGCGCTCTTCTTTTATGTTTACAGCCAGGCGTGTGGAGTCCACAGTCTGTGGCCCCCGCTCAGTGTCCCACAAATAGCCCCGCCAGGCAGTGAGCTGCTAATTCTCAGGTTTCAAATGCCTTTTAGTTTGGCATCTTGGCAATGGCTTCCTTCCTGTCTCACTGGCATTTCCTGGCACCCGCTGTCATTAAACTCCCGGGCTTGCAGCAGGGGTGCAGAATATTGAATTGAAGGGCAGGGTTTGAGAATCTGCCTGAAGTCAAACCTGTTTTCAGTCCTCAGTGGCTGTGAGTTTAGGCAGATTCTTCCATCTCCCAGAGCTTTGCTCTCCCCCTCATCAAAATGGGAATTGCCTGCTTTGGCCAGCACTGTTTGGAGGAGACAGATAAAGAAGGGCTTAGCACAGACCAGGCAGGGCTGTGCTAGCTCAGCCCGAGCTATTATTAGCAGGCAGGGAAGAGCAGGCCCGGGCCTTGCAGCTGCTCTTCCACCCGCTCTGCCCCCTCCTTCTACACACCAGGTTGAAGAGTTGGATAATTATCAGTGTGCTGAAATCTGAGAGGAGTTTAGGTGGGTCTAAAATTACAAACCAACCGTGACAAACTACCTCAGCTTTGGGGGCTGTAAAGAACCCTGTAGCAGGGAAACTATTATTTTGCTGTGTGTGTGTGTGTGTGTGTGTGTGTGTGTGTGTGTGTGTGTATGAAGTGATTTAAGCTAGGGGATGAGGGCGGGGCTGGGAAGCATCCCCAGTGCATATGGAGAATACTGTAGCAGAATCCCTGAGGCTTGATGGTGGCCTGAGAGGAGAGCTCCAAGGAAAAGGGAGCCATAAAAGTCCTTGTGTGCAGATGACCTAGACAGGCTGGGGATGATGAGGGAAGGTACTAGAATCTGTTTTGGGCTCCAGGGAAACCAAGCTCTAAGCTATTCATTATTCCATGTTTGCAAAACAAAACAGCCAGCCGACCAGAGAAGCAGTTACCACAGCATGAGCTGGGGCATTTGATGACCTTTTCCAGGGCTGGAATGGGTTCCACCCAGATCCCTGGAAGAAGCAAGATGTAGAAAGCTGGGCTTCTGACTGAAGGAAAACAGTCCTTATATCTGCGAGGCTAACCCTCTCCCTTCTCGTCTAGCTCTGTTCATATCAAATGGAGACCAAAAACGGGTCAACCAGCTCATGCTTATCTCAGAATCCAGGGCAGGCTTCCCTGGCTGAAAGCAAGTGCTTAGCTCGGGCCATTCTCTGCCAGTGAAACAGATTTTCTTCCCTGGAGTTCCCTGGGGCAGTTGGCCAAGAATCCCCTAAAGTTACCCTTACACCTACTACAGAGTTTTGTCCTGTTGGTTTCATGAAAACTGATGTCATGTAGCTGGATTCTGAGTTACAGCTGTCTAGTCCATTCTAGATCTTTTTGTTGAATGGGGGTAGGGGATAATGGGTAGGGAACGCAGAGTGAAAAGGGAAAACAACAGAAGTGTCTGACAGCAGGGATTGAATTTGGGGCCTGTGTTCACCCCTGATGTCAACACTGAGCTCTGCTCCAGACCTATTTCCCCTTAATTTATATATATATATATATATATATATATATATATATATATATATATATGTAACTACATGAATTTCTGTGCATCATATGTGCACAAGTGTTCCTGGAGAGCAGGGTATAGGAAGAGGGTGTGGGCTCTCCCTGGAAAAGATGTTGCAGTCATGAGCTGCCCAGCGTAGGTGCTGGGATCCGAACACAGGGTCTCTGCAAAAGCAGCAAATTCTCTAACCACTGTGCCATCTCTGAAGCCCCAACTTCTCTTATTATTTATTTATTTATTTATTTATTTATTTATTTATTTATTTATTCATTTATTGAGACTAGGTTTTCTATATCTAGCCCAGGTTAGCCTTAACCATTAGAAAGTAGCCGAGGATGGCCTTCAATTCCTGATCTTCCTGTTTCTACTTCCCAAGTAATGGAATGGCAGGTGCACACTGCTGTGTAGGGCTGCCCTTTGACCTCACTAAGCAAGGGCTGCACATGCAGGTACCTCCCCTGCCCCCCAACAAACTTGGAATCTAAATTAGATCAACTTTCCTGCTGAAAAACCTCATTAGTTTCTTTGGTTTAATTTTAATTAACCTGTCTTTTATTTGTTTGTGCGCACGCGTGCGTGCGTGTGTGTGTGTGTGTGTGTGTGTGTGTGTGTGTGTGCAGCCATCTTATTTTTGAGACAGTCTTTCACTGAATCTAGAGCTCATGAGTTTGGCTAGGCTGACTGACCAGCTAGCCCTCAGGGATCCTTTTGTCTCTGTGCACCCCAGGACTGGAGTTGCAGATGCGCCCACAGTTTCCACACGGTGCTGGGGACCAGAACTCAGGTCCCCAAGCATACCCAGCAAGTGCTCTGCCAGCTGTGCTATCTGCTCAGAGCCCTTCTCTTGACCTTCTCACTCCTCTGTGCCTTGAAAAGCTTTAGAGGGCAAATTAGCTCTGTCAGAACGTAACTCCAAGAAAGGGGTCAAGAATGCCTCCTCCAGCAGCCACAGCCTCGGAGCAGGGCTGTGTGAGAACGTCAAGAGAAGTCTGGAGCCTCTGGCGGGCTAGTGGACTCTTCACCTGCTCAGTGATCAAATGGCGTTGCACACCAGCCCAGCAGGCCTGAGAGGAGAATGTAAAGGTGTGATGGAGTCAGCTTGCCCCCAAGTCCCAGACTGGAAATCAGCCATGCACCTTCCTTGTGAGCAGGGACGTCTCCCAAGGAAGGCTGGGCTGCACCTGCAGGACTCCTCACCCGCAAGAGAGACTTGAGGGTCCCCTGGGGAAAACTATGAACAGTAGGAGCTGGGGTTCCCTGAGACTTTTCTTGGGTTACCCTCTCTTATGTTAGCTTTGTGCCTGTGGAAGAATTGAAGCTGTGGAAGAGAAGAGTGGGGTAGCCCTGTCACGCCCTGATCTTAAGGTCCCCAAAGACCACCAGGAGCAGGACCATGTATGGAAGAGCAAAGAGCTTTATTTGGGCTTAAACTCAGTCTCTCCACCGCCCCCACACAGGGGATCACAGAGGAGAGCCCCAAGCAGGTACATGGCAGGGTTTCTATTGGGGTTTGAGAAAGGACTGGGTTTAACAGTTACATGATTGGATGACATTCAGCAAGGGCAAGCTTGTTACAGAGTGATTGGCTAACATAACTAACACTGAGCCAGCTATCTATAGACGTCAGGAGTGTTAGGTCGGTGGGCTGCAGAGCACAGTTGCCCCACCCTGAGATAAGATACTTCCCATTCTTGTGGTTACCTCAGGCTGTTCCCTGGGTAGGGAATCTTATGACCTTGTTTCTGGAATTAGTGACCCATGGCCTAGGTTCCTGGTGACCTTGGGGTGGGGTCACTAGTTCCTGGTGACTTTTGGGTAACCTTGTTTAAGCCTAGTTCCTGGTGACTTTTGGGGGTATCAGGCCTGGTTCTCTCATCCCCTCCCAGACACACAAACACATATACACCTCATACATTTACCCACACTCACACATTTTCAAACACACTCACACATTTACACACACATGTTTATATACACACACACTCACACACACACACACACACACACACATAGATTCACACACATACATTTACACATGCACACCTAATGCTCCTTAGGAAGAGAAATTCTTGCCAGGAATGTTGATCACATCTCTAATCCCAATATTACCAGAAAAAGAATGTTCAAGGTCAACCTGGGCTGTGTAGTGAAAATCCCATCTCAAAGAAAAAAAAAAGGCAGAGTTGGAAGAATGGAGTGTCTCAGTCAGTTTGAGGCTAACCTGATATACAAAGTGAGTTCCAGGAAAGCCAGGACTACAGAGAGATCCTGTCTCAAAAGCTAAATAAATAAAATTAATAAACAAACAAAAAAGGAAAGTATTAGCCAGGCCTGGAGGTGCATGCCTTTAATCCATCACTCAGGAGGCAGAGTTCAAGATCAGCCTGGTCTACAAAGAGAGTCCAGGACAGCCAAGGCTACACAGAGAAACCATTGAAAAACAAAAAACATTTTTTTCCCTACTAGATGTTTTTCCAGGCCATAAAATGGCCTGACTTCATTTTCTGATTGTTTTGTTTTGCTTTTTTTTCTGGCTATGCATAGGAGCATCAACAAAGAAAAGGACAGAACACAAGGAGGGTTCACTTTGTTGCTATTGTGTAGAGGGACTTCTCTAAATGAACTCTTTTTTTTCAAGAGATCAATCAGTCTTGCAGGCGGTGGTGGCACATGGCTTTAATCCCAGCACTAGGGAGGCAGAGGCAGGCTGATCTTCAGAGTCTACAAAGTCTACAGAGGCCAGAACAGCCAGGGCTACACAGAGAATCTCTGTGTCAAAAAACCAGAAAGAGAGAGAGATCAGTCTTAGACTTCAGTTCTTGAAATATTTCTGGGACACTGGTTAGGTGAGGAGAAAATTTCCATTTACATCCTGGCTTGCCCTTTCTACTCCAGGGATTCTGGTCTTCCATTTCTTCCTCTTACATACATACCAAAAAGACAATATTCCTTTAGCCAGAGGCTGAAAGTCTTGTGAAGTTCAACCAGAAAAAAAGGAGCAAGAGAGAGTATCCAGGATGGAGAGAAGCCATGAGTACCTGCACTACCTCCTAATGGCTAAGAGCAGTTAGCGTGCAGGCAGTGAGTATGTATCACACACCCCAGGCCTCCTCCATACACACACACCCATTTTACAACCCATGGTACAGAATGGCAGCCTAAGCAGGGCGGGCCTGCAAGACAGCTGTCCAATGCTGATATTTTCCTTGTTTTTGTTTTTGTGTGTTTGTTTTCTTAGGTGTTTTTTTTTTCCAAATAAGGGCTTATGTATCCTAGGCTGGCCTAGAACTCACTAGGTAGCTACAGATGACCCTGAACTTTTGACTCTCCTGCATCAACAGCCCTAATCCTGGGATTACAGGTGTGTGCCCATGCCGGTTTTATGTGTTTCCAGGGCTCAAGCCTACTCTTTGTGTATTCTAGGCAACACTCTACAAACTCAGCTATGCACCCAGCTCCCAATACTGACATTCTAAAGTTGGAGGTCATCTGCAGCTCTAATTCTACCATTATTAGACACTGAGTAAGCTGCTTAGAGATCCTGTACCTCAGTTTCCTCCTTTACAGATTAGAGAGAGTATTAGTGCCTAGAGTTTATGTGAAGGTGGAGATGAGACAGAAAGTGCTGAGAAGAATTCCAGGTACATCATTAATTTTATTTTATGATTTCATCTGCCCAGCTGGGAGGGCACAGATCCAGGGTTAGATTACAGTCCTAGCCACTACTGTGTCTGGCTCCTGGCTGTGTAGGAAGTAAGGTTCTAGGAAGTCCAGGTGATGTAAACGTCTATCCCCTGCTCACACAGTTCTGGGGTTTCCATCACATGCAAACTAGGCTAGATTATACACCCTCTGACACATCTATGAGTCATGGAGAACAAATGAACAGATACAAACTGTAGGTTCCCATCTGTCATCTGTCTCCACGATGCCCAGGTTTTGTGACACAAAACCACCCTCAGAGAGGCAATTCTGAGAGGCTTTGATGGGCTCTCGGACCTGGTGTCCTGCCAGACACTGTGCTGGAAGCAGCCTCTCTCTCCAGCTTGGCCTTTTGGACACCACACTTTCCTTTCCACAAGTCAATGGGCTCTTTCTTCAGCCCAGCCATGCATCAGGGAGGCATGACATGGCTTGGCTCACCATCTTCAATCAGTGAGATTGCTGGATTCCAGTCACCAATGAGCCTGACTCCTGTGCCACTGCCTGCTACACTCACCCTGGTTTGCAAAGAGATTCCCCAGATTGGTGCTAACGCCCCCCACCCCCACCCCGGCAAAGGTACACACTCTACATTAAGCAGTGCCTCCCAAGCATAGGAAAGTGGCTCAGAGTGCAAATCCACATCACTGTTTAGTCAAGAGACACGAAGAAACACAGCTCCTCTGCACAGTCAAAAACCATTTTGTTTTGTTTTGAGACAGGGTCTTGCTAAGAGGCCCCGGCTGGCCTAAATTCACATGTAGCCTAAGCAGTCCTTGAACTCATGGCAATCTGCATTCTTTTGAGTCTCATGAGTGCTAGAATTACAGACATGTACTGTTATGCCCTGCAAAAGATACTACACTTAAATTTTTATTTATTATTCATTACTACTATTACTATTACATATGTGTGCATGTGTGTGCACATGCTGTACATCAGATAATTTGGGGAAGTAGCTTCTCTCTTTTCACCATTGGTTCTAGAAAATATATATCCAGAAATACATATCCCTGTGTGGGTTAAAGCAAAATGAAGTTTGGGAGACACTTACTTAAAATTCTAGGGACTAGGTCTGGAAAATACACAGATGGAACATTTTACTTATGAAACCAAAAGGAGAAACACAACCAGGACACTAAGAAAATAAACAAGCATGCAAGAACCCTTCCAAGTGAGTATGGGAGGGTCAGAAAGTTAACTGTTCTCCCTCAAACCTGCTTTGATTTTAGTTCCTTCACTGAGGCCAAAAGTCAACTCGTGCACCAACTTTAAGGTTCTTGCAATACAAGACAGAGAGTTTAGACAGGGTGGAAGAAGAAAGGCTTCATCCTCACAAACTGATGCTTCAAGATTTCTAAATATGTTATCTCTAGAGGGCAGTTGACGGAAAGACACACATGTCCTTTGAAGAGGGCTTTTGAGACACGAGGCTGTGTGGCTTCCTGTTTCTTACTTTTTTCAGATATCATGGAACTTGATGCTGCTGTACCTTTTGTCATTTATACCAAGTGTCTGAGAGGTCTGAGTTTATCCTTGAGCTTGATTCCTCAAGGTTTAAAAATCTTTCTTGGCAAAGAAGTGCCAAGAAAGGATGTGCCAAGACAGGGAACATGGATGTTCCGGTTTTCAGAGCAATCCTGGCTTTGAACGTTGAATGACCTGGCCAGTGTAGCAGCCTTGTTTGGTAATCTCTGTAGGCAGGCCAGGCATGAACTCCAGGTTGTACTGCTGACCCCTTCACAGCCTTGGAAAGGGGTTCTCTCTGGATGTGGGATTCTTTTCAACAATGATATGTACAAAGTCCATACTGCACTATACTAAAGTCAGGTGCTCTGTTTGCACCTTATGCTGTGCTGGACTCGATGGCACATATTTCCCTCCTACTGGCAGCTCCATAACATACCAATCACTGAATGCATTGAGCAGATAAACACAGTCAGGCCCAGAAGATGTAAGGAGTGGGCCATCACTCATCAAGACAGCAATTAAACCAGATTAGAATACATGGTATAATAAAGCACCCATCTATTCTGTGTGTCCCTGGGGCCTAAGCATGCTGGTTTGTGCTCAGTGAATATTTTATTAAAAAGATTTTTTTTTTTTTAATTTAGCCAGGCATGGTGGTGCATGCCTATAATCCCAGCACTCAGGGAGACAGAGGCAGGCAGATCTCTGTGAGTTTGAGGCCAGCCTGGTCTACAGAGTGAGTCCAGAACAGCCAAGGCTACACAGAGAAACTCTGTCTCAAAAAGACAAAAAAAAAAAAAGAAAAAAGAAAAAAAGAAAGGAAGGGGGGAAGATCCTTTTATGTGTACGATTGTTTTGTCTTTGTATATGTAAGTATACCACACCCATGCCTAGTGCTTTTGGGAGGGTGTTGGATTCCCTGAATCTGGAGTTACAGGCAGTTATGGGGCAACATATGGGTTTTGGGAACAGAATCCAGGACCGCAAAAGAGCAGCCAGTGCTCTTAGCCACGAAACCATCTCTCCTGCCCCTCCATAGGTGTTTTTTGAGGCAAAGGTTTATGTTAGGTGTGGTGGCACATGTCTGTAATCCTAGCACTTAGGAGGTTGAGGCAGAAGAATCAGGAACTTAAGACCAGCCTTGGGTACAAAGCAAACTTTTAGGGCAGCCCAGGCCACATGAGACCCTGGAAGATGGAAGGATGGATGGATGGATGGATGGATGGATGGATGGATGGATGGATAGATAAACAGGGAAAAGAAGGACAACGAGAGAAAAGGAGGAGGGGAAGAAGAGGAAGGAGAGAAGAGAGGTTAGTGGAGGGGAAGGAAGGAAAAATGTAGAAGAGGGAAAGTAAGGGGAGAGGGGAAGAAGGGATGGAATGAGAGTGGAGTGGAGGGAAGGAGAGGGGAGGGAGGGGCAAAGCATAGCAGAGTCCAGGGGATGGTTGTAGGATAAGGAAACAATGCAGAACTTAGGAAGGCTCAGGCACAAGGATGGAGATTCAAGGCCAACCCATCTAAACAATGAGACCCTGTCGTAAAACTGAACGGATAAACAAAGAAACAACTAAAATAATCATAATACCACCATAATTGCCTGCAGTTTGCTGAGCATTTGAGTTATGCAAGGCACTCCGGTAATGGCTTTACATACAGAGCACATAAAGGATTTGACACCAAGTATGACAACAGACCAGCCCACTGTTACTATTGCCATCATCTATCCATGTATATGTTACTATTACCATTATCTACCAGTGTATATGTTGCTATTGCCATTATCAGTGTATATGTTAGTATTATACCGTCATTATCAGTGTATATATTACTATACCATCATCCATCAGTGTATGTTGCTATTACCATTCTCTGTCAGTGTGTATGTTACTGTTACATCATTACCAGTGTATACGTTACTGTTACCATTATCTGTCAGTGTATGGTGGCTATGACTGCTGCAGTAATGCTACTTTAAGAACATTTCTTCCAAGCCACATGCCCTCAGTGCTCACTGAGCATGCACATGGGGAGGGAGCCCCCTCAGCAGTGAGCCAGCTTCCCACCTGGCTTCTGCAGGGGCTCTTTTCAAGGGGAACCTTGAGTTGGTTAATCTTTTAGTTACATAAAGAGCCCCTAATGCTCCTCTTGGTGGGAGGGAGGAGGGGGTGGTGTTCTGCAGCTTGCTCTTGGTTTGCATAACATGCTCTTCTGTGTCTGAGTTGAGAAAGAAGCCACGTGGTCTAGTGGCAGATGGGGGAAGTGGTGACTGAGCCAGTGAACAGAGCAGGGCAGCTCTGCGGAGCAGCAAGACCCCATCCCTTGCCACCGTTGGCTAGACCTGGAGAGAGCTTCTGACAGGAGGAAGGAGGAATCGCAAAAAGACCTGATGAAGCTGTGCTCTGGTAACAGGAGCTCCAGGTGCTACGCTCACTGACAGTTCTTGGTGAGGGACAAAGCTATATATTAAAATTTTATATTGCTAAACTCCAACTTTGGGGCTGGAGAGACAGCTCAGCTGATAAAGTTGCTGCCATAGGGGCATGAAGGGCTGATTGCTGTCCCCAGAACCCATGTGAAGAGTCCAGGTGCAGGCAGGAGAGATGGCTCAGTGGTTAAGTGCATTTGCTGCTCTTCCAGGACCAATGCCAGGCAGCTCACTGATGGCTCTAATCCCAGCTCCAGGAGAATTCTATGCCTCCGGCTTCTCTAGACACCTGCACTCACTTACACGTACTCATATACATAATTAAAAACAAATCTTAAAAAAAAAATCCAGGCATGGTATTCCATACCTACAAGTCCAGTGTAAGGGAGGTAGAAACAGCAGGTATCTATGACTCGGTGGTTCTGTGGTCAGTTTTACCTAATGGTGAGTTCCAGGCCAGTAAGGGAACAAAATCAAGGACACTCCAATTTTGCTTTTAAAAGTTAAAAAAAAAAAAGAAAGACAGAAAGAAAGAAAAAGAAAGAAGAAAAATCAACCAAACAAACAAAAAAATAAAAACAAACAAAAAAAGAAACAAAAACATCCCAGCCATTTGTGGGGCAGGCCCACAGCAGAACACTTGCGTAGTGTTCACAGGCCCTGGATTCAGTTTCCAGCACCACAAAAATTAACTCATTTGTTAAGCTCCCCTGACACAACACAAAACACAAAATATAAATATGTATATTCTAGATATTGATGTGTTGTTTGCAGTTCTTTTCCCTCGGTCTGTGGATACCCGATTACTCTTGTTTTGTTTTTATTTAGCTAAATGTCTTGCACATGTGAGAAAAGTGTTGTACTCCTGACATGTGCATGACCCCAGCCTAATAGGTTGTTTGTTTGAGATAAGGTCTCAGGGTACATTTGAACTCAGTAAGTAGCCAAGGATGACCTAGAACTTCCGATTCTCTTGTCTCAATTCCCAGGTGCTAAGGCTTCAGGCATGTGCTACCATGCCCAGTTCATGATGTGTCGGAGAAAGAAGCTAAGGCTTTGTGTATGGTAGGCAACACTTTCCCAGTGTGCTCTCTCCCCATTCCCGACTTCATTATTCTTCATTATTCACCTGTCCCAGAATCATTTGCTGAAGATCGTTCTCCTGCCCATTGAATGGTCCTGACATTGCTCTAGAAAATCATACAGTATTTGTGAAGATTCATTTCTGGGCCTGCTATCCTGTTCCATTGATAAATGTGTCTGCCTGGTTTAACTGAAGTGATTTACAGGAAGCTTTCAAGTTAGGAAGTATAAATTGGGCACAGTATCCGTGCTCTCAATCCCAGCTGATGCAGGAGGAGTGAAGGTTTCAGGCAAGGACTGGGCATATAGCTCAGTGATAGAATACTTGTTGAACATGCATTGTTTCAAAAAGAGAAAGTTTGAGGCCTGCACAGACTTCAGAACAAAGCCCTCTAGATGTTTTTATTTTATGTCCATTGGTGTTTTGCCTGCCCAGATGTCTGTGTGAGGGTGTTAGAAGCCCTGGAACTGGAGTTACAGACAGGTGCGAGCTGCCATGTGGGCGGTGGGAATTGGGCTTGGGTCTTCTGGAAAAACAGCTAGTGCTGTTAACTGCTGCCATTTCTCCAAACTGCTCCTGCAGTTTTGTTCTTAAGACATGGATTATTATAGTCCAAGCTGGCCCAGAACTATGCAGCTGAGAGAGGCCTTGAAATCCTGATGCGCCTGCCTCACTTCCTGAGTACTAGGGATTATAGGCATGCACCAGCATACCCAGCTTCAATTTTTGTTTTTTGTTTTTTTGTAAACATAAACATTTTATTCACCCACAAATCCCATTATCAGATGAATTGTAGCTATTTGATTTGATATTAATTCATACTTTTTTTTTTTTACTTTCATAATGAGCAGCTGGAGAGACGGCTTAGCAGTTAGGACATTGGCTGCTTTTCCAGAGGACCGGGGTTCAATTCTCAGCATCCACAACTGTCTGTAACTCCAGTTCCAGGGGATCCAACATCTTCACATAGACAGGAAGGCAGGGAAAGCAGTGATGCACTGGCCCCTTCTGTCTGCCCTTTACTCTCCTGCCTGCCCAGCCCCCACAACCCTACCTGTCCCCTGTCCTTATCTTGCTCCCCATCCCCCACCCTATCTCCCAAATTTGTTCTTATTCAAGGTTGCTTTGACTATTCTAGGTTTCCTATGAATTTTAGTTCGTTTCTGCAAAACAAACAGAATCACCCGGATTGGGCAGTACTTGCTTGAGGGAGAATGCAGTCAGAGGAACAGCAGGGAGCTCTAAACCTTAGTACAGAATAGCTTAGGCAGCTGGAGTCCCCAGAGTTGAGCAAACACAATGTGTGAAGGTGCCCCAAGCAACCCACAAAGAGCCTCATTTAAGGGAGCCAGACTGCAGCTGGGAAGAGGAAGCACCTCAACCTGTCTATGGTGGTCTCTGCTGGAACGGGGTGGGGGCAGTTAGAATTACCAAGCACCTTTGTGATGAGCCTTCTTTATTTATTTATTCATTCATTCAAGACAGGGTTTCTCTGTGTAGGCTTGGCTGTCCTGGACTTGCCTTGTAGACCAGACTGGCCTTGAACGCACAGTGATCTGCCTGCCTCTGCCTCCCAATCACTGGGATCAAAGGCCTGCAGCACCACACCCAGCAAGTGATAAAAGATACAAAGAATTGCTGGTTTTAAGCTGTAACTTAGAAACTGATTCTGAAGAAGATTGGTACTAACCAGGTGATGACAGCAAGATACCAGATGACACAGGCATGGACACATTGGGGTGGGAAGCTGGACAGGCCTGGCAGTTGGCTTCATTTCTTCCTTATTTTTGAAGCAACAATGTGGCAAAAGCGACAGCATGGCGGGCCAGGACAAGACGACCCCTTACACCTGCTTCCGAAGCACAGGGGAAGCACTAAAGCCACTCACCCTGGTCTCCTTCAAGGTGTCAGTAGAGGAAGTGGCCAGCCTTCAGTCAAGGCAAGAAGCTGGACGGGGCTAGGTCGTAACTTTGTTCCAGCAGCATAGCAGAAAGATGGGAGAAGGGAATGGATGTGAGGAGGCGCCACTCTCATTAGTGAAGAGAAGAAAGGTGGCTTAGAGGAGGCACCGGTGCTTTAGCTTCCATAGAATGAGAGCAGGGGAGTTGGTTGGGGAATTGTGGCCCTTAAGGACCCACAGAGACCTGTGATGTCAAGTTGAGCACCAGAGGAACAGACCTCCTGGGATCTGCGTGTGGTGTTAGGTCTGAGCTAGGACACAGTGGTGCTGTTAGAGCTGAGTTAGGACACCGTGTGTTAGAGCTGAGCTGGGACACCGCGGCTATAGGATTCAGGTAAATAATGAAACAAGAGTAGAATCCCAGATGCAGACACAAGCATGGCTAACCCACTGGCCCATGAGCAAACCAGACAGCCTCAAGCAAAACATTGGTGTTGGGGTTTAGAAAGATGGCTCCCAAAGGCGGGGCTGAGGTCTGAGGAGCCTTCTGAGCCAGGAGGGGAGCCAAGACATTCTTTGTGAACAACAGGGGCCTCTGGGTTTTTACCAGTGGAGGACAAGTGAAAATAGCATTTAAGACAGATTAGCGTTAGACATACCTATGCAAAGTAGATTGGGCAGGGAAAATTACACTTTCTTCTGATTTTACAGCTATCCAAATATGACATGGTAGAGTGAAAAGATCACGTCAAGATTAAGGACACACCATTCTTGTCTAAATGTAAGTGATGGAAAGAAGAGAGAGAGAGAGAGAGTTGAAAAGGTTTGAAACGTAGGCAGGGTGGCAAATGCCTTTGGTCCCAGCACGTGGAAGGCAGAGGCAGGTCGGTCTCTGACTTCAAGGCTAGCTAGAGCTGCAGAGTGAGACTATGACTCAAAACAAAACAAAAAGTTTGAAATTAGCTGGGTGTGGTAGTTCACACCTCTAACCCCAGCATTTGGATTCGGAGGCAAGGAGTATTGAAGCCTTGGATTACATAGAAGGACAGAACTGACTCCTGGAAGCTGTCTTTTGTCTTCTGTGTTAAAAGGACACATCCAGACACTAAACAAAAGCAGATCAGAGAGCAAAAAAGATCACATGAGAGTGTGCATACCAAAAGGGAGGATCCCTTGGGACCATTTTAAAAGCTGCTGTCACGATATCTACCAAGTATATTAGTAGTCTTTCTCCCCTCCTCTCCTCTCCTCCTCTCCTCTTCTCCCCTCCCCTGTCTACTCCTCCTCTCCCCCCCTCTGTCCTCTCCCCTCCCCTCCCTGAAGGAAGTATGTGCATTTTGAAAACTTAGACACGTCATTTCCAGTTTGTTCTCTCTGCTTTGCGCTTGCTGTTGGGAGGTGTGAGCTCTTAGCTGTTCCTGATGTTATGCTTAGTGTTTGCTGCCACGATTCCAAAGCTGCGATGGTGATGGCCATGGACACATCTCTCAAGAACATGGTAAGCCCACATAAGCCCTTCCTTCTGGACGTTGTCTTGGCCATGGTGTTTTGTTGCAGAAATAGAATGGAAACTAAAATGATCTCTCTTGCTGCTTCCCAGGCTCTGGAGAGACCCTCTGTGCTAGCAGGTTTGTGGGCTTCCCTATAAGCTAAGCATTCAAACACATGAGTCTACGGTGTCCGTTCCTATTCAAACCACCATATTCTCAGATAGTGTCTGTACACACACACACAGATTTAGATGTAGATCTCTTAAGACTCCGCCTAGGGTGACCTCTGGTTCCCAATCTTCACTTCAGTCTCTCTAGTACATATTACAGGCTGTACCCAATTACATTTTCCATTTTCCTTCTAATCTATTATACCATTCTTTTTTGTTGTTGTTTTTATTTGAGACAAGGGTTTCTCTGTACAGCCCCAGCTGTCCTAGAACTTTCTCTAAAATTGAAAGATCTGAGCCGGGTGTGGAGGTGCACACCTATAATCCCAGCATTCAGGGAAGCAGAGGCAGGTGGATCTCTGTGAGTTCGAGGCCAGCCTGGTCTACAAACTGAGACCAGGACAGTGAAGGCTACATAGAGAAACCCTGTCTTGAAAAAATGAAATAAAATAAAATAAAAATAAAAGACATGCCTGTCATATCCTCCAAAGTGCTGGGATTAAAGACTTGTGCTCCCACACAGGATTTTTATTATTTATGGTAATACATTTCTTTCTTTTCAAAAAACAAACATTTTAAGTGTGTAAGTGCTCTGCCTGAATGTGTGTATGTGCATTCTGTACACTCCTGGTGCCCATGTAGTACAGAAGAGGGCACTGGCTCCCCTTGAACTAGAATCACACATGGCTGTGAGCTGCCATGTGGGTGTTAGGGAATTGAGCCCGGGTCCTCTGGAAGAGCTGCAAGCCTTAATCCCCACGCCATCTCTCCAGCCCCTCTCTTGCTATACTTGATCTTAACCAAAAAGCTGAGAATCTATTCAACCTCTTCCTTTCTTTCTCTTTTCCTCCCACTTTCTTCTTTTCTTGTTGTTTTTCAGTTTATTATTTTACATATATAGGTGACCTAAATGAATGTCTGTGCACCACATGTGTGCCTGGTGCCTGGGTATGCCAGAAGAAGGTGTTGGGTGCCTGGCAACCGAAATTACTGACAGTTGTGAGCCACCGTGTGGGTGCTGGGAACTGAACCCTGTTGTTTTGAGCCAGAGTCTCGTGTAGCCCAGGGCAGCGTCAGACTCAATCCTGTCCCCTAAACTCCACTCTCCAAGTGCTGGATTACAGGTGTGTGCCACCATATTGTATACATTGCTCATGAACAAATGCAGGGCTACCTGCATCCTAGGGAAACATTCTATCAGCTGAGACACCCCTTCAGCCCCTCGGGGTCTATCAGCTGAGACACCCCTTCAGTCTCTCGGAGTCTCTTGGGTGTTATTCATTTTTTTTGTTTGTTTGTTTGTGTGTGAATATCAGAGGATAACTTGGGGGAGTTGGTTTCTACCATGTCGGTCCCTTGGCAGACTTGGTAGCAGGTACCTTTACCATTTCAGCCATTGGCCTTGATACTATTATTAACAATAATTAAGGCAGCAGAATTAGTTCACAAGGCTAGACTACTTATTAAAAAATATAGAGCAAACCACCAAGATTCCAGCAGAGTTGTTTTCAGAGCTCCTATTTTCTAAGTCCCCACCACAAATGCTAGGCTACCTCAGGCAACTGTTTTGAGATAAGAGCGCTACAAACCCATCTGACTATTGTACTACCCAACAAACAATGTACTGCCATCAGACAATGCCTGGCAGTGGAGTGCCAATGAAATTAATTTTCCAAGGCTTTCCTAGCTTCCAAAGAACACAGGGAGACATAACATCAGATTTACAGGTCATGTAAATTTCATTTAATTTGTAAAACTGATTATCACTGATTGGCCTCTGACGTAGATATCTAAATCAGTCCTATTAAATTAACAGTGAGTAACCTTGTTGTTTCTTGAAGTAGCAAAGGACGTCAGAGTATTGCCTATGACGCGCTTATCACAGAAAGCATCCAGGTCACTCAGGAAATTTAAAGTGCTGACCTACATCCAGTGACACACACAGCCCCTGAAATAAAATAGGACAGTTTTAACTTCTCATGCTTGGAATTGAAACTGGGATCTAGTACCCTTTGTCTGCCATGCATACTGTCTGTAGGTAGATGTGGGCCTGGCTGATGGCTGGCGCTGGGAAGCAGGGCACTTCTAGCCTGGAATGCCACATGACCCAACTGCTCTGGCCCTATATTTTATATAAATAGGTACATAATAAAAGTATTCATTATCCAAGGTGAAAACCAACCCAAGTAAAGGAACTACACTTGTTAAATAAAGGGATACTCTTTTTACATATTCATTTTAGAGGGAACAGTATATGGTCTGAACTTTTTACTTGGTAATTTTAATAACATATACTATTAAATTTTTACTATCAAGTACTATTACTTGTGGTATATGTGTGTGTGTGTACATGTGTGTATAAGTGGAAATCAAAAGATGACTTGTGGGCATCAGTTCTAAATGTTACCTGACACACACACAGTCTCAGGTTGCCCACACTAGCCTCATTCTCCCGATGTAGTGAGGATGACCCTGGACTACTGACTCTCCTGTTATCTTCCAGGCACACACGCAATGCTATGCCTGACTATCAGAGATCTTCTGTTTGTTTGTTTGTTTGATTGGTTTTTTTTTTCTTTTGAAGTACTTCAGATCCAACCTGGGGCTTGCAGGCACCAAGCAAGTTTTACCTCTGAGCTGCACACACTGACCTCATGATGTTTCAAAATGTGAACACTTTACTCAAAATAGGTACATTTTTTGTTTCTGTAGAATAGGGAATCCTCTAGTATTATTATTATTATTATTTTTGGTAATAAAAATTTGCATTAACACTCTCCCAACAGGTTCTTCTCTAGAGTCCAGGCTGGCCTTGTTTTACATTGCTATAACAAATGGGCTAAGATGAAGGGACTGGACACTCTTGCTGCGAGATCTTCCAAGGGGATGAGGCGGTCTCAAGAACGGGAGGGAGTGTGGAAACTGAACTTGCTCCTTCAGAAGGAACTCGTTTCCTTCATTTTGCCGTTCACCCAGTCACTCTACCTTATGATCTAATCACGTCTCATTAGACCTCACCTCCTAGCACGGTGATATCAGGGCTTAAGCTCTCAAACCACAGATCTCATTAATTAGGTTTTTTTTTTTTTTTTCCCTCAACGACTATTGGTCACATTTACTTATGTGACTACATGAAATTTTTATCAGAGGCCAGTGATTTTAGGCTTATCATTTTTTGAGTGACTTTTATCTATAAATTTATTCAATCTTTTCTATCTACTGGCACAAAAGCAAGTCGTTTGAATAAATGGATCAGAATGACCTAAGTGTAAATGTAATTATGATTTTAATCTCAGGGCTCTCTATTTAATAATATTTTCACTGGCACTACCTGTGGATTTGTGTATGAGTAACCTGACTTGGCAAAATAACCCTAACCCCAAACCTCAAACATAATTAAATATGCTGTTCTCATTAGATAGCTATCATTCTGTTAGTTCTCTACCATGTTCTTTGTCTATTCCAATGTAGTACAGTTTTCAAGTTTCTATTGTGTTCATTAAAAGGTGACATTATTCTCTCAGTTTGAATACACATGGTTACATGGTTTCAATTAACATTGCTGAATTCTTCCTGCTGTAAATGTTGGATTCGGCAGCAGTCCATTAGCCTACCACCCAGAAGGTCAACATTCCTGAGTTCAGCTGTCCCTCACTTGAACCTCTGCAACCTCCTGGCCTCCTACTCCACTGAAATTGTGCAATGGAAAGTCTAAACATATCAGACCCTTTCTCCACTAATAACTGGATTTGGTTCACAAATGCCTCCTGTTAAAACTCAGGGCTCTCCCACCCCAGCTTTGTAGAGTTTTCTAAAAAGAAATAACTCTCAGGATTGTCTTTCCCAATGCCTCTATGATAAAAATACAAACAGTATGAGGTTGGAGTTTATCAACATTATTTGATATGCTAACACTAGAAGCCCCCTTTCATCTGCTTCAGGGATATGACAAGTCATTCTGTATTACAACAAACACCCTGCTCTTAAAGGCTTGGTATTACACTGTTCTAATTCTCTGCTTCTTCGACTAGTCCTCTTGGCCTTTTCTGCCCAAGTCCATTCTTCCTAGCATTTCTCTAGGTATTGTGCTTATTTTCCATCTCCTACACATTGCAAAACTTCAACTGTGTTTATAATAAAGGCTTCCAAACTCACACCTAAACGGCTTTACATCTCTCCATTTCCAAGTGACTACCTGAATTTGGGGATTCTTAACTTTGAAGCAGGAGGATCGCTCGTCATCCTAGGCTGAATTTATGGCAATCTTTCTGCATTTTTACCCACCTTCTGCTAGATTGCAGACATGTACTATCACGCATGTTTGGGTTTTTATGGGGTGGGGGGAGTGGGTATCACTGTTGTTTTGAGAAAGGGTCTTACTGTGTAGATTTGGCCAGCCTGGAACTTGCCTCCTGCCTCTGCCTCCCCAGGGCTAGAATTCTAGGCATGCATCAACATGCTGAATTTCTTAGTAAGACTGTGCTTGTTTCTGCCCAACTGTCTACCTCTCTGCAATCCACTGACTAATCTTTTATAATGTCTCTTTACCTGGATATGGTGGTATGCTCCTGTAATCCCAGGGAAGCAGAGACAGAATTGAGAGGTCTGGGCTGCACAGAGATACCGTGAATCAAACAAAAATAGTAGCATATCATGGGTATTTAGTCATATATGACACTATGAGTATGATATTCAATATTATATGTTTGAAATGTTTCTAGAATGAAGGCCAAATTCTAATCCCTCTTGATCTCAGCCTAATAGACTAATAGAAGTTTGTTTGTTTGTGTGTGGAAGGGGTGTTTGTGTATGTGGGTGGGTAGAAGTGTGTGGCCCTGGCTGTCCTGGACTTGCTTTGTAGACAAGGCTAGTCTCAAACTCATATCGGTCCACTGGCTTCTGCCACCTTGAGTGCTGGGACTAAAAGCATGTGCCACCATGCCTATCTTTTAACAGAACTTTATTCTTCTTTGCATCCATGCCTCAAGAGTGGAAGCAGAAAGGCCACTCACAGTTTTGGCCCATTTCTGTCCTTTCTCTCATTCATTTCCTTTGCTGGAACGTTGGCTCTTAGAATCCTGTTCCCTGGGATTCACCCTGAACTGTTTCCTAGGAACCTTTCTCTGTTGGTTGTAGTTACTTCTTCCTTTTGCTTAGTTCCTTGCAGCATTTACATTGTTATCTGCCAACAATTTGTTTTTATGAGTTTCATTTCTCCTGCTAGACAGTAAGCAAAATGTCAAATGTTGTGTTCAAGGGGCAAGGGTCTCCTCGGGGAATTGCTCTGTTTTGAACGGATCAGAATTTACCAAGTGTCAAACTGAGCACAGTGGCTCATGACGTCAAATCCCAGCACTCCAGGATTGACATTGAATTCAAGGCCACCATGGGCTACATATTAAGTTCCTGTCTCAAAAACAAAAGAGGGGAAAGGAGGGTGGGACAGAGATGGTGGAGAGAGAGGTAAGACATGTCAAGAAAAATAGGGAAAAACAAAATCAGTAATTGAGCCCACAGCTCCCAATTTCTACCAAACATTCTCTATCTCTGACACACTCTAGCCCTACAAGATCTGCAAGGGATCTTTCTTCCTTTCCACTTTGATGATTTATTAATCACTGTGCCACCTAAAGATAAATGGAATGTAAGAATGTGAGAGGGGAAGGTTCAGGGTCTTACTTTTAAAATATCTTAACTTTGGAGGGGCATCATAAACAGGGAACAAGCCTGGAATCTCAACCCCCTGAAGCTGAGGCAGGAAACTTGCCAAGTTGGTCAGCATAAGCTACTAGTAGTAAGTACCCTGTCTGACCATCCCTCCCATTCATTTATGCTGAGTCTGGAGTTTCAAAGCTTTACCAGGGGAGGACTGACAGCTAGTGCTAAAACGGCCTTTGTTTTGTTTTGCCTTTCCCAGACAGGGTCTCACTTTGTAGCTCAGGCTGTTCAGAAACCAGGTTGGCCTCGAACTCAGAGATTCACCAGATTCTGCTTGAGTGCTGGGATTAAAGGCATGTGCCACTACATCCAGCTAGAAAAAGGTTCTTAAAAGTGAGAAAAAAAAAAGTTAAAAGGTAGATAGGTCATCTTAATTTAGTAATAAAAGTTTTTTAAATAATAGAAAAGCCAGGTGTGGCGGCATATGCCTTTAGTACCAGCAGAGGCAGGTACCAAGAGACAGGCTTAAGTTCAAGGCTAACTTTGTCCAGAGTTCCAGGACAGCAAGGGCTGCAGAAAAACCCTGTTGATAAACAAAGCAAAATAATAAAAATAAAATGATTACAAAAGGGAAATACAGGGGATTAAAGAGATACGCCTTAAAGTCATGTAACTTTAGCAACACTGGCCCCACTTTCATAGGGCTGGGTCTGACCGCATCAACCCCTTTTGAAAATGAAGACAAAGAAAAGACGCACTTAAAAAAATTTTTTTTTTTTTTTTACTGCACCATATTGCAACACGCAAACACTGAGGAACATTCCGGCGCGATCAAAGCCTCTGTAACCAAGCCGGACTGCTCCTCGCCGGCCATGGAGGACTCGTTTGCATAAAGGAGCTCCACGTCCCGCGCAGAGGCGGGAACCTCTCTCTCGGAACACGGACCCCGGGCGTGGCCCACACTTCACACAACCTAGTGAGCCGCACCGGGAGAGCCCGGTGATGGGGCCCACCCGCCTCCCCGGACATACAGGTGCCGCTAAGCCGAGGGGACCCAGTCCGGTGCCGGAGGCTGCGGTCAGCACGGACGAGGCGGGCTCACAAAGCGGATCGCTCGCTGCCGGCGTGGGGCGCAGGCGCCGCAGGGGCGAGGGCGCGCCGCCCGCCGGCTCGGAGAGCGCGCCCGCAGCCCCGCCTACGAGCCCACCGGCGCGCCGGGGAACCGGCGGCCGCGCCAGGGCGGGAAGACAGCGGCCGGCCGGCACCTGCAGGCCCGGCGGCCCCGCCCTGCGCTCCCCGGGCCGCGCGGAGCCAGGCCGGCCTTCCTCTTCCGCCCCTCCCACATTCCCCGGCGGCGGCTGGCCCCGCCCCTCTCGCGCGGCGGACCGGCCATCTGTGACGTCAGCAGGCCCCGCCCCCTGGCCATAAATACTGGCGTCTCCGGTGCCGCCTTCCCACACTCTCTGGCTCAGCTCCCGGCCGCGGTGTTTCCGTCTCTCTCCCTGGTTGTCGCCTGCTCTGCTCTTCTCCTCCTCCTCCTCCTCGCTCTGCTGCTCTGCGGTGTGACGAGGCTGAATCCTCTCCCCACCCAGTTCGCGCCTCTCCTTCCCTCGCGCCGCTCCATTTCTCCGGTTCGGCTGCCGCCGCCGCTGCTCCTCAGCTGGTGTCGGTGCCGCGCGTTCCCCCCACGTCGTCCCCGCAGCCTATGGCCCAGGCCGCCTTGGGTATTTCTGCTCAAGGTAACCACATCCCTCTTTAAAAATTCCGCCGAAAAAGAGAAGACGCTTTACCCGACTCTTTGGGCCGTTATCTCACGTGAGTACCGGGCGCGGGGACGCGGGAGGGTCGAGCGCGCCGGCCGGGCCGTGCCGCCCGCGGTGTCCCCGCAGTGCCCCGCAGCCGGCGGCCTCGAACATGGCGGCCGGCGGCGTGTGCGGCGGCGGCCGGCGGCGGCGGCGGCTCGCGGCCCCGGGAGGCAGCGGGCGGCCGGGCGAGGGGGCGTGTGCGCGTGGGGCCGCGCTCGGGCCGGGCCGGCGGGGTCGCCGTGCCCTCCCGGCGGCGTGGGCCCCCACCGCGCTCCCGTGGTGCATTGCTGTTTCCGGGGAGGGGGTCCGGCGGCGGCCCCGAGGGCAGGGGTCGGCCGCTCGGCCCCGGGGTGCGCCCGCGCGGGGGCCGGCGGGGCGGCCGGGCTGCGCGGCGGCCGGGGCGCCGGGTTATGAATGGAGCGGGGCGGGCCTCGAGCCGGCGTCTGGTGACAGCTGGGGAGGAGGCTGGATTCTTGCGGGCGGGGGAGGGGCGCGGGGCGCGCTCCCCCCCTCTGGCGGAGGAAAGTTGACCTCGCTCGGGGCCCGGCGGCGGGGAAGCCCCGTTGTCAAGTGGGAGCGGGCTAGGCCTTTGGCCCCTTCTGGAAGCCTCGACGCGGCCGCCCCGCCCCTGCGGCTCTCCTGATTGGGCCGAGTCGCTCTCACTTAGCCCAGTCACCTCCTGAAGCCTGCAGATTAGTCACCATGGCTCCGTTTTCCCGTCCTCGCCGTGTTCGCGGGGCAGAAAGAGGGCGAAGGGTAGGTTGATGGCGGCTTAGCAAGTACTGTGTTCGCTGCCGGCAGTTAGTAGGGGCGGGACGTAGCTTAGCAGCATCGCGTATCTTGAACGTGTGTTAGGGGTTAAGAAACGAAGTGGTCGCGGACACTGTTTACGGCCTCAGGGTGTTTGAACAGATTGAAGTCAGTTTTGTGGTGGATATGTTGCGTTTGTTTTTGTCCTGTTGTGTTTTACCATTAAATGTGTGCTCAGTCTGGGTGAGAGCTGCTTAACTCCTCTCCTCAGGAAAGGATTTTATGTATGTGGACTATGAACTACTAGCCTGGCAGAAATAGGTCTGACAAGAGCTTGTGTTGATCAATAAGCCTTGCGGAGTTCACATTAAGTAGAAAAGGGTGTTTGAATAAAATTGTAGATAGTAAAGATGAATCGAGTAATCTATTTATCTCCCAAGGTTTTAGTATAACCTCTTATGAAGTCAGAGTGGTACCTCCAATTTAGATCCCCAGCTAACATTCTGCTATACTTACCTTCCAGCCATCACTAATTATTCTGCATTACAGACATCAGAACACTTCACAGCTTCAACTGTAGTTAATTCCTCTATATTAAGTACAGCTCCATACTTTGATATTTAAAAATAGGCAGCAAATATCTCAATGCTTGTTCTGTTTGGTTAGTTTTCTTGCTTGTTACAGGACCCCACTTTGTAGCCCCCTGAATTGCTGACTTTACCTCCCACCTCAGCCTGGTGCTGGGATTACAGGGTTAGGACAAAGTCTGGCTTCTATTTAATAATCTTTAATAAAGAAGTGATGCAGAGAATCTTTCAGAAAGTTTTTGAAGCCAGACTTGACTACATAAAAAGCAAAATCCTTTCTCCAAAGAGGGGGGAAAAGCTTTATAATATAAATATCAAGATATGGAACATTCTAACACCCCACAAAAATTCTTTTGACAGTTCATGTCAGTTCCTGTAAATGCCCATCTGGTCTTTTTTTTTTTTTGTCTTTTTTTTTTTAAATCGGAGAACTTAAATGGAATCAACTGATAATGCATTCCTTTATTTAGCATATCTTTGCACTTTTAGTAGGTTGTTCTTTTGTAGTCTGTGTGAATAAATGCCTGATAAAATAAACCCTTAACCCTTGGTGCACGACTTTAATCCCAGCACTTGGGAGGCAGGGCAGGTGGACCTCTGGTCTACAGAGCATAAAAAATAACAACTAAAACCTTCTGAGAGCTTGCAGCCTAAAGCTTTACTCTGAGTGCTGAGAGGCAGGCAGATCACTGTGATCTTGAGGACAGCCAGGGCTACACAGAGAAACCCTGTCTACAAAATACCCTTTTTTGGAAAAGTTGCAAAGATAGTAGTGGCATTTGTAAAGATGATGTCAAGAGAAAAACCTTGAGTGTCAAGGTGGAGTTATATTTGTAGTTGGGCAAATGCTTGCCTAGAATCTCAAGACTTGGGTTTGATTTCCTAGCACCCTATAAACCAGGTGAGGTGCACACCTAACATTCATTTGTAATCCAAGCACTTGGGAAATGGAGGCATGAGGATCCTAATTTCAATATCATCTTTGGCCACACAAGAGTTCCAGGGCCAGTCTACATGGTCTTTCAGCCCATCTCCACCTCCTCAGTTAGCACAGATCATTCTACAGGAGAGTGTTACTCTTTCTTCTCTTTTTTTTTCTTTTCTTTCTTTCTTCCACCAGACCAGGCTGACCTCAGAGATCTGCCTGCCTCTGCCTTTTGAGTGCTGGGATTAAAGGTGAGAGCCACCACTGTCTGGTGCATTTTCAGTACTGCTTTCATCTACATTTCACTTATCCTTTATGCTTGCTTTTTCCAGATAAACATTTGCATTTATCCTGGATGTAAATGTCCATCTTACCCTGTGGGCCACTTGTAGTATCTTTAAAATTAGGGAGTCTTCATTTACTAGTAGCATCTCTGTTACATGAGAATGTTTAGATACTACTGAAGAACATTTTTACAAGTTGTTTTGAGATAGCATCTAATGGCCCAGATGAGCTTTCAACTCCTTATGTAGGGTGAGGTTGGCCTTCAACTCATGATCTTTCTGCCTTTGCCTCTCAAATGCTAGGGATTAAAGTCTTAGGTCACACATTGTTTATAAATCTGATATGAGTTTTTTCTTTCCCTCAGCAAACTTGGTTTTAGGAGTGGTCAGTTTTCCTCACTGGGTAGAACATTCTATTTTTGTTCATTGTTGCCTAGATCCTGCTTTAGGGAAGATCGTCTTTAGGAATGCATAGAGTGCTTCTGAGAAACTCTATATAGTTTCTAGCTTAGTATTTCTGGTAGTATTTTTATTACCTCTTTCTTAGAAAATATATTCCAGATAAAGAGAAACCACTAAAGCACAAAAGAAATTTAGACATATACACCACTTTCTAAATTTTAACTTTACCCAGTCAAACCATTATTGGGATGACCATTTCTAAAGCACTAAGTTTTACACTTTTTTTTTTTTTTTTTTTGGTAAAATGCCAAGCTTCACATTTATTTGCCTCTGGTGACAATCAAATGAAATAGGGGTTAGATATGATGAGAAAAGCCTTGCCCAAGGCTTTTCAAATTACTCTTTAGACAGGGTCTCATGTCTCCTAAGCTGGTTTCAGGCTCTTGTTTTTGATAAAGGATGACCTTAAACACCTGGTTTCTAGTCCATTTGCTGGGGTCATAACAAGTGTGTACTACTATGTCTAGCTTAATTCATAAAGCTTTTTAGTAATATAAAAAGAATTTGTAGTAAAGGATAATTTGAACTTGGCCTAAAAGAAGGTATTCCAGGTAGTGCCAAGATTGTGCTCGAACATTATTTATTTAAAGCTACTGTTGCCATTTTGTTTGGTAGGACCTCGCTATGTAACTGTTTGGTAGGACCTCGCTATGTAACTGTTTGGTAGGACCTCGCTATGTAACTGTTTGGTAGGACCTCGCTATGTAACTGTCGAACTTAAAGTAGTCACCTGCTTAGTTAGCTTCCTGAGTGTGGAGATCACACGTATATGGTACCATGGAACAGTTGGAATATCACTTTAGAAGAATGCTATTACATAGACTAAACTTTGTTAAATCATTTAAATTAACCTGTTAGAAATACAACCTAATTCTTATAACAGAACTTTCTATTTTTATTTCTTTAGGGCGAACTTTCTGACCGAGTATACAACTACCCAGAAGGCCTAGGAGAAGTGCTGTATAGAGAGCAGTTCGACTTCAACGCTGAGCCACCTTGGGAACCTAGCTGATGATAGGGGGGTTCCATCTCCTAACTTGTCCATGTAAGTACCTCGATATCTGAGGGGAGCTTACAAACACCGAAATACTGCGTCAGTGTTTCTCAGAATTTGGAATTCTGTCTACCTCTTCAGACCCTTAAAAACTTAGAGGTTAGTTACAATAGGATCATTTATAACTGGCTTGAATGTATAATAAATAGTATTATATTTAGTGTGTTAAGATACTTTATTGGGGTCTGGAGAGAAGGCTCAGTGGTACTTGTACAGGACCCCAGTTTAATTTTCAGTACCCATGTTGGGTTGTAATAACTGTCTAGAAGAAATCCAGCTTGAGAGGATCTGTCACCCCCTTCTGATCTCCTGGTACCTGTATACACATGCGTGTTCTCCTACACAGAGATGCATATATACATATACACACTTACACATAAGTGAAAATAAAATCTTTTTAAAAAACTATTCTAGTCCAGGTTTTACTATAATTTGGAGGGGGTTTTGACTTTAGGGTGTAATTTCCCAATTGAAGCCAGAGCTTCCTCATGCTACCTACATATTTATTTGCTGCACTGAGTTAGCATTCCCCAATAGCAAGGCTACATGAGGGGACAGCTTGTAGTACTTAGTGCTTTCCTACCGTGTGGCTTCCAGGGTTCAGGTACAGGTAGTCAGGTTTGGCAGCAACTGCCGTCACCTGTGGAGCCATCCTGTCAGCCCCGTTGGTAAAGCAAAAGATTCTGCTGCCATTCTACTTGGTAAGGGTGTATCTTAGAGTATGAGTATGAGAACAATTTTAGTTCATGTTTTCCTAGTAACAAACATCTTGCCAGTCAAATTTTTTATTTTTTTTGGAAGAGTTTTATATTTCTTTGATAAGATGGTCTTATCTACTAAGTTTGTAGAAAGGAATGATTTGAAAGATAATACCCGAGACTCCCAGCATGCCACATTTTAGATAGTCAAGGGTTTCTTTGGGGGGAGGGGAGGCGGGTGCTTGATGTTCTGTGTGTGGATTATTTTAAGACTTGGATCACTGTGCAAAATGTAATTTCTCAAACCATTTTAAGTTCGAAAGGTCCAGCTACTTTATTTATTGATTGTTTTTTGTTTAAAGAACAGGTTCTCGCTGTGTATACCAGGCTGGATTTGTGCTCACAGAGATTCACCTGCCTCTGCTTCTGGAATGCTATAACTGAAGGTATATACCGCCATTCCCTGCTGGTCTGTATATGTAACCCAGTTCTGCAACAGTAGATAGAGATAAGAGTCCTGCAGCTCATTGACCAGCCACAGCTAGCCTAATTGATAAGCTCAAAGTTCAGTGAGAGGGTCTGTTTGAAAATGTGGACAGTTCTTGAGGAACAACACATGAAACTTACCTGCCCTCTCTCTGTACACACGTGACCTGCACATACAAATAATAAAATGATAAATTTCATCTCTAGGTTTCATGGACTTGAAATTTGGGTTTTAAAACTTAAATAAATTTTGCATGGGCAGAAACAGCAGAACTGGGAATATTTCAGGTGGGGGAGGGTGTTTGCACACATTTTTATTTCTAGCACTCAGGAAGGCAGAGGCAGCAGAGCTACTTACAAGACAGCCATGGCTGTTTAGGAACCCTGTCCTGAAAAACCAAAGAAGAGAAATCTCAGGAAAACTAAGAGATCAAAGTGGTATTTCTTTTTGAATTTTTTTTTTTTTTGCTTTGTTTGCTTGGTTGGTTGGGGTTGTTTTTGTTTTGTTTTTTATTTCATTTGTTTGTGTGTTGGTTTTTTGTTTTTTGGTTTTTGTTTTTGAGACAGGGTTTCTCTGTAAAACCCGGAGCTGGTCTAGAGCTCACATAAATCAATCAGCCTGCCTCTGCTTCCTGAGTGCTAGGATTAAAGGCATGTGCCACCACGACCAGCCCAAAGTAATGTTTCTTTATTAATATTTTAATTTTTACTAATTATGCATACAGTCTTCTGCCAGCATGTTGCCTGTATGCCAGAAGAGGGCACCAGAGCTCCCTATAGATGGTTGTGAGCCACCATGTGGTTGCTGGGAATTGAACTCAGGACCTCTGGAAAAGCAGCCAGTGCTCTTAACTGCTGAGCCATCTCTCCAGCCCTGTAAGGTTTCTTTATTGTGGTTATAATATAGATTCTAAAAATAAAAATAGTTCCAGAGCCATACAATATAGTCTGAGCACTTGGGATCAGGAACTCATGGCTTATCTAAGGTACATGAAACCCTATCTCATTCATTGTAATCATTAATAGATTATAAAATGGATTTCTTTTTTAAATCAGTTGGGATTTATTTTTGTATTTTGGAGTGGTGGGTTACACAGGCTGCTGCCCACATAACAAGATTAGTGGATAGCTCGTGGGAGTCAGTTTTCTCCTTCCACCGTGTGAAGAATCCCAGGTATTGCACTCAGGTTTCCAGGCTTGATTGGCAGGTAGTACCTTTTCCTGTTGGATCATATTGTCAGCCTATTAAAAGATTTTTAACAGATTTTAGAATAGGGGTGACTAGAAATGAGAGGTGTTCCAGGAAAGAGAGACATACCCAAGCATGGGTATGGACTTCTCAGAGTAGAGTGGCTATAAGGTAGAAATAGAAAAAAAAATAACTAGCAAGCAAGCAAATAAATAAATAAATAAATAAATAAATAAATAGGCCGCCTTTTTTCCCTTTGTTTTTTGAGACAGTCTCTGGGTCTTTCTGTAGCCTAGGTGACCAGGAACTCATGTATACCAGGCTATCCTTTGCAAACATCAGCCTGCCTCTCAGGTGCTTAAAGTGTGTGCCACCATGCGGGAAGAGACCACAGTGTGAAAGACTCAAATTTCTTAATGGGGGAACATTAGTTATTAGAGAATGTTTATTATTATGTGCAAATGATGTGTGGAAGTTAGAGGGCTACCTTATGGCCTGTGTTCTTTTTTGAAATATTTACATTTGTTTATTGAAGTGTGTGTGTGTTGACATGTGCTGTAGACAGGATACCCTGTAGAGTTGGCTCTCACCCTCCACCATGTAGGGCCTGGGACTTGAACACAGGGTCAGACTGCTAACTAATTTGAGAGAAAAGCCTGATCTGAATTTGTGCTGACTTGAAACTTTATTGTGTCTACTTAGTGTTACTGTTCTTGAATTTTACTGTTGAAATACTTTGATAATAGGGAGCTAACTCAAATCTCTTGTAGTGTTAAGGTTGCTCTTAGTAAATTCAGAAAGATACATTGTTTCAAGGGTTTCCACTTAGAATAATAAGTATAGTACACAGTGTCTTTATGTATGATAGTTAGTGTCACTGAACATTTCTGGGGAACACATACTATTGGGAAACTATTGGAAGAATAGAACATTGGCCTTCATGGGATTACTTCATATTTGACTATATGAACTGTATTTGAGCTGTGTCTAGTACTATATTAGGGTTTTTGTGCAGGTATTACAGTCTCTAGGATTCGGTATCAGGATAGGTTTTCTTTCTGTCTCTTTACCACCCTATTAAAAAAAAAAAGTCAGGGTCTCATTGTAGCCAAGGCTTGCTTAAAAATCAATGCAGTCCTGCTTCAGCCTCTTAAGCAATGGAATTACAGGCATGTAATACCACATTTGGTTTCAGGATAAGGTTGTAAATCAAGCCTTAATTTTAAGTTAGTTTATTCCATAAAGTATCTGAAAACTAGATGTCTCATACAGCTTGTTAGTCTCTCCCAGCCCTTCTACTCATTCATTTTTGAGACAAGGTTTTACTCTGCAACAGACTGAAACTTAACTGTAACCAGACCCAATACCAGACCTTGGGGTCCTTTTACCTCAGTCATTAGAGTAGCTGTGATCGCAACCCTGATTCCCATGTAATCCCCCAGTAGCAAGCTCAGTGGTAAATTAACATTAACATAATTGCAGTATCTGTATCTTTGACTTTTCATAAATAATATTTAGTGGTACTTTTCTTCAGCTTGTGTAAACTACCAGGAAAATCTGTCAAAACACAACATAATCCTGGCAGAGGCAGACCGATCTCTGCGAGGCTTAGCCTGGTCTACACAGAGAAACCCTGTCAACAAAACAAAACAAAAACCACAAGTATGGTTAATATGGTTGCATGGTATTCTTGATTGCTGCAGGTCTAGGAGCGCCCAAAAAGTTAGAAAGTAGTATAGACCAATTTACTTTTGTGCCTTTTTTCAATAATTATTTTTAATTTTGTGCGCATTGGTCTTTTGCCTGCATGTATTTCTGTGTGAGGATTTCTGATTCCCTGTAAGTGGAGCTATATGGACAGCTGTGAGTCTCCATCCATGTGGTCGCTGGGAATTGAACCCAGGTCTTCTGGAAGAGCAGCCAGTGCTCTTAACCGCTGAGCCATTTCTCCAGTCCCTTGTTTTGCTTTTTGAAAACAAGCTCCTCAAATGTTCAGCTTTAAAACATTTTTTAAATTATATTTATTTTGTGTGTACACATGCCCATAGTATGTGTAGGTCAGAATCAACTTACAGTTGATTCTCTCTCTACCATGTGGTTCCCAGTTTTGAACTCAGGTGATTAGGCTTGGTGTGGCAAGTTGTCTTTGCCATCTGAGCTATCTGAACCACAAAAACAGTCTTAGGTGTTTAAGGCTGATTTTGAACTACTGATCCACTTCCTCAGCCTAGTGCTGGATTTGCAATAATGAGGCAAGCCCCTCATCATCTAACAGCAGTTAGGAAAGGGGTTAAATGGTTCTCAAATCCATCACAGGATGGATTTGATGCATGAAATTGGAATGGAATTACTGGTGACTATCAAAAACTTTTTTTTAACCTATCTAATCTTGTTTGGGGTCTCCCTGCTTACTTCTCCCACAAACATAATATTTTTGAGAGATTAACCACTGATTGTAATAAATAAAACATATTAGGAAAAGGTTTCAAACTGTAAATTATAGGATTTAATTGACCAGTGTTTAGTTAACCCCATCAGTACAATTATTCCAGGATTATCTATGCTAATTAATGTTAAGCAATTTGTTAGCATGCTAACTGAAACCATTGTTTTTTGTTTGTTTGTATGATTTTTGAGATGGTGCTATTCTTCCTGACTAGCCTAAAACTTGCTATGTATATGAATCTGGCTTCAAACTTCCACTTGCAGAATTTTAGCTATGTTTTTCTCTGATAATAGTGTTTCTTTATGGCGTGAGTAATTTTAAGTGTCTGTTCAGGACATGCATGGAGTTGTATTACATTTTAGTTTTTTTGAAGTAGAGTTTAAAATCCATATTCCCTGTCATCCTAGGACTGCACCAGGATAATTACAGTGAATGTGTGGCATTAATAAACTTAAAACAGCTGTTACCACGATTTGTTTATCAGCTGTGGTTACCTGTGAAAGACCTGTATATGATCAGTTAGCAGCACTAATTGAACTCCTTGGTTCCCCAAAATAGGGAAGGAACACAAGAGTAAGAGGGTATGTTGGTGGGGTGGGGGGAGGTACCTGGGGGGATTTGGGTGGATATGATCGAGATAAATTAAGACATATGAGATTGTAAGAACTCACATTTTTATTCTATTCATGACTATTGTGTGTGCACATGCTACTGGAGCCCCATCCTCTGGCCACTGCTTGCCTGTGTGGCATGTGTGCACATAAATAGCCATGAATAAAAAGGTGGGTTTTTCTTTCATGCTGTTTGTTTTTGAGACACAGTGTATGTAGCTCTGGCTGTCCTGTGTAGACCAGGCTGTCCTAAAGCCGTAGGGCCTGCTTGTCATGTCTGGCTCTGTGTATTTTCTTAGACTCTAAGCTCAACAGAATACAGTTAAATTTGGTGTGAACGACAACCAAAAAAAGGTACATTGATATTTCCTACTATGTTCAACATGGAAGCCATAATAAGCCTGAGATAGTCTTCCAAATGAATAAATTTGACCTGTCAGTTCCTGAAGAGTTCCACTCAATCTTTTTTAAAAAGATTTATTTATTGTACAGTATTCTGCCTGTATGTGTGCTCGCACGCCAGAAGAGGGCACTAGATCACATTATAGATGGTCATGAGCCATCATGTGGTTGCTGGGAATTGAACTCAGGACCTTTGGAAGAACAGCCAGTGTTTTAATCTTTGAGCCATCTCTCCAGCCCCTCCACTCAGAATCTAACAGTTCTACCCACTCAAAAGCTAACAGTTCTACTTGCAGGTATGTGCCCTAGACTCTGACCACTCAGTAGGATAGCGTGACTTGTGCCAGATTATAAAGTGGCACACATCCAAACAATTCAACATCTGTAAGTGTATAGCTGTAAAAAGCCTTTATTTGGGGCTGGAGATCTTATCTGTAATGAGATCTGTTGCCCTCTTCTGGCATACGTGCATACATGCAGGCAGAATACTGTATAAATAATCTTTTTTAAAATCCTTTATTTTGTCATTGAAGTATTTTAATATTTGGTGCTTGGGAGGTGGCTGAGCAATATAGAGCATATGTTGGCTCTTGCAGAGAATCCAGAAAGCATCTGTGACTCCAGCTCCAGGACATTCTGATGCTCTTTTCTAGCTTTCCTAGACACCTCTGTTCACATGCACAGGTACACACACATAGCTTAAATCCAAAAGGGGTGGGGAGGGGAGTTGAGAGCAACCAGAAGTATTGCTCAGTGGTTAGAGGACTTACTGCATTTGCAAGGAATCCAAATTTAATTTCCAGTAACCATGTTGGGTGGTTTTTGCAACAGCCTACATCTCCAGCCTCAGTGGATCCAGTGTCCTTTTCTAGCTTCCATAGGCATATGCACATGTGTGTGCATACCTAATCAAACATAGACAGGTAATTTCAGTTTATTGTTTTGAGATAAAGTCACTTGTGTAGACCAGGTTGGCTTTGAAGAGAACTGCCTGCCTTTGCCTCCCAGATGCTGAGACTAAAGGTGTGGACCTTTAGTGGTCCTGGCAAAATCTAAATCTTTTAACAAAGTCTCTTTAATGTTTATTGTGAATCATCATGTTTTCTTTAATTGTCTCTTCTTCCCTCATATCGTCTGCTCATTCTTGTTCACTTTTAATATAACTCTTCATGGAAATGTTTTGGTGTTTTGTTTTTTTTTATAGGCACAGTGAGTTGTTTCATCTTTAGAAAAATGTTTTTTTAATCGTGATTATTAGCTTTCCAGTTACTGTCTGTTGAGGCAAACCCTGCTCTGGATAGCCTGAGTACTCTATGCAGGTTGTGTTTGGTCCATTAATGACAAAAGTGCTGTTATCTTTTTACCGCCCATTGGAGCATCTCCGCTACCGTCAGTGTGTAGTTTCCTGATGCTTTTCTCCTGAAGGCCCTTATAGTGCCAGCCATCCTTACAAGAACCACATGCTTCTAGTAGTCTTTAGTTGTTACTTCCAAAGTTATCTTGTGTGGTAAGTAACATTTTTTTCTGTTGCAGATGGAATGCAGAGAGGCGCTTAGACACTCTTGTATATTTTTAAAGCTGAGTGCTGAACCATCCAGTGCTTAAATGAAATATAGTAGGAATGCTTGTAGTTAGGCATCTTTACAGTAACTGTAGTATACATTTCAAAGTACATTGTTTTCATTTTTAGTGAGTAAAGGTCCTGTTGAAAAGTGGTTGGCTTTATTAAGGTTGGGTTTCCTGATTACGGGTCTGCCAAGCAATACTCTCAACTTTTCAGCTCTCCCTGTTCTACTTCCAGGGAGGTCTTCACTTCAGAAACCCAAGACTCATATTCATCCAGCTTGGTGTCAAGTGGGCTGTTGCTGCCAGAATTATCTTGTGATTATATGAAAGATGTATCAGTTTCTTCTGAAGTACAATCAACTGTAGAAGCCTTTGTAGCAGGTGTGTAACAAGGCAAGTGCCCAGCTGCCATGGCCATTTCTCTTGGGAGTGAACCATGAGGGCTCAACCACCTCATGGAAGACTCCAGGGAACAATGTGTGGTTCTTTGGAGCCATTGTTTCTTTTGGCAGCTTCTTCATGGAAAATGTATTGGAAACACCAACAGCCATGAGTTCAAAAGGAAATCTTTACAAAAGTGTTATGATTTCAGCAACACTAAGTGAGCTTTTAGTCAGACATTAATAGGTATTTTGTTGCTAATAGTTTTCAACATGGTAGAGAATACTTTTTTAGCAATTGCTTTTGGCTTTTGGGTCTCATTGTATCCTCTGCTCTCTTTCAACACTTGAACAGTCTTCCTGTCTTCAGTGCTGGGATTACAGGCCTGCACCACACCCAAGCAAGTCTGCTTCTAGTGAACGGAACGGAAAGGTTGAAAAAACAGCCTCTTGTGGCAGATTAACTTGAAGTTCTAGCATGTGCTATATGCTATAAACTAGTTGCACTTCCTTTGGCTTTTTTGTTTGTTTGGTGTTGTTGGTTTGGTTTTTTTTCCTACATAGTCCTGGCTGTCCTAGAACTCACTATGTAAATCAGGCTGGCCTTGAATTCATTAATCTGCCTTACCTCTGCGTTATACCACCCAGCTCTGAAATAAGCTCTTAAAAACAAAAACACATCTTTCCTCAGTTTGTTTGGTTTTTCAGGACAGGGTGACAGGATTTCTCTGTGACAAGAGCCCTGGCTCTCCTGGACTCACTTTTCCAGGCTGGCCTTGAACTCACAGAGACCTGCCTGCCTCTGCCTCCCACCTCCCTAGTGCTGGGACTAAAGGTGTGTGCCACTGTATCTGGCTTACTCAGTAGTTTTAAGCAGAATTTTTGTCTTTTATGAAAATAAAATAAAAAAATCTTTTTGCTAAAATTTCTTAGCAAGTAAGGTTTCACGTTGCAGCAAGCCTCAGAGCCTGGATTCAGTTTCTAGAATACACGTGGTAGAGAGAACTGACTCCAGCAAGTTGTCCTTGGACCTCCACCTGTGTTTGTGCATGCATGTGCACAGGTGCAAACACACAGGCATGATTCCTGGAAGCTTTATCATCCTGCCTTTTAGGGCTCCTTCAGTTGAAATAAGGTGTAGTGGAGGTGGAAAAGAGGTCACGCTACCAAGACTCCCTTTCCAATTGTTAAAGAAACTGTCTCTGAGGTAGTGACCCATCTACCCCAGACTATCCTCCATCTTACTGTGTAGCTAGCAGTTGCCT
This sequence comes from Pachyuromys duprasi, assembly GCA_028658305.1. Taxonomy (NCBI): domain Eukaryota; kingdom Metazoa; phylum Chordata; class Mammalia; order Rodentia; family Muridae; genus Pachyuromys; species Pachyuromys duprasi. Next base: position 56,499,685 of record CM053752.1, read on the forward strand.
TAAGCTTCCGGTTCTGCCCCCCTCACTACTGGGATTGTGGGTTTGTACTGCCGTTCCCTGTTTGTGGTGAGTCAGGGATCAAATCTGAGTCTCGGGCAGGCTAGGCAAGCAGTCTACCAGTTGAGCTATATCCCAGTTCTACCCCCTTAAGCCCAATGACATTTTGAGTTTGTTGACTCCGGAGTTTTATAGGAAACTTGTTGCCTGAGGTATTTATGTGTTCCATAGTCTTTATAGAATTCAGTTTTTCTGGACCTAGCATGTAACTTTTAACTATTGGTAGCTTGAGTTTGTCAGTTACTTGTATGGTACAGCCATCTAACAGTCTCTCTGGATTTCTGAGCCAGGGCCTCTTCTGTGTGTGGCCCTGGCTGTCCTGGAATCGCTCTGTAGACCAGGCCAGAGACCCTGCCTCCAGCACTTCTAACAGTTTTAAGATTGTACAAGATGTTTTTGTTATTTTTTTGCTCTGATTGGTTTCATGTAGCCATATCTGTCCTTGAATTCATTATTTAACTGAGGAAAATCTTAAGTATCTGTTGCTCCTGCCTTGGCCCCACCAGGGCTAGGAGTTTATGCTGTGCTGGGAAATCAGACCAGGGCGTGGTGCTTACTGTGCTGGGTACTTCATTAACTGATCTACAGCCCAATCTCCTAGGAGATGGACTCGATACCTACAGGGAGTTAGTTGCATTACCATCTCTTAAGTTTAAGAACTTTCCACTGTGGCTAGGGTCATGTAGGGTATTGGGTTTGATCCCAGGCTGCATAACCAAAAACTAAAGGAATTTATTGTCCTGAGACTGGTGTGGGCTTGTAATTTGTGGGGATCTCAGAAATGAGGATAATAAATACATCAAAGCTTCCATAGTATTGATCTTAGTTATTTTATTGTGGTTCTCAGTGTAAAGAAATCAAATACCATGTACTACATTTACATTTGTTTTTATGGTTTGGGAATGATTGTGTATGATAATGGCAATTTATTTTCTTTACTGAGGCAGGGTTTCCCTTGGATAGATTAGGCTGCTCTTGGACACACAGGGTTCAAATTGCCCCTGCCTCCCAGAGTGCCAGGATTAAGGCTGTGCAAACATACCATCCTTCCAACAGTCCTTGTCAGGCAGCCAGGGTTTGGTTAACAACCCTGTAGTTGGCTTCTGATGTGGCAGTTGCATCTTAACAGATGAGTGAATGCTCCCCTCAGCATGCCTTTCTTTAGAGCAGGGTCTGCTTTGTTCCTATTAGTACACATTTTAGTCCTGTCAACAGGACTTGTCTGTTTTGGTTTAGTCAGATAATAATTGAAATTTAAAAAGTAGTTGGTTGATTGGAATGAGGTTGGAGTTTGATTGCTAAAAAGATGAGAAAAATTAGTGTATGGCAGTGGTAACAAGTGTATACGTTTACTATTAAGAGTATACATTGTTGCAAGTATGTTAGAAATTCTTGAGTAGACCCATGCCATTACTCTAGAAAAGTCTCTGGAGAATATGGTATTAGCCAAGTAAAATTATCCAGGGAGCCTGATGTTTTTGAAAGTACTGGGATCAAAGGATTTTTTTTTTTTTTTTGAGCCATGGTAAATAGGGGCTCTTCTGTCCAATCTTTAACCAGCTTTTGCAGTTGGTTGTGGTTGGTCCACAACCAACCCAAGAGACCCAAGTAATGCTACTGTATAGTTAGTTACATACACACACACACAATGAGATTTATGAACTAAATTAAGATTAGGATTATTTCAACTTTTAAATCCTGTCTTGTTCTCTTGAGTGCTGCATTTGCAGACATATAATTTTACCAAACTTGACTAGGCTAAAGATCTTGGTTACATTTTTAAAAGCTACGTTTGTGTGTATGAGTTTTCCTGAGTGTATGTATGTGTGTGCCTTATTCCTCTAGAGGTTAAAGAGGGCGTTAGAGCTTTTGGAACTGTAGTTAAGGATGGTTGTGAGCCACCATGGGGGTGCTAGTAAATAAGCCTCGCTCTGCCAGACCAACAGAGCACCCCCTTTTTTGTTTTTGTTTGTTTTGTTTTTCAAGACAAGTATTTCTCTGTGTAACAGCCATTATGGTCCTGGAGTCAGTCAAGTGAGGTAAAACTTACTTACCATTATTCTTTCTAATATTTATCTTGGTGTTCATCTTTTTGGTGGCCTACTTTCATTCTATTACTTTTAGTGCCTGGTTGATTATATCCCTAAAATTGATGTTCTAGCTGAACTATTTAAATAGCATCTATCCTGAATTCCAATCCTAGTATAGCATCCTTTAGAGACTATCTGGCTGTGATTAATCTCCACTATATAAGGAGGGTTGTACACAGACAAACTCATAAAAGAACACCCTCAGTTTTTAGCCTCTACATAACATGAGATTTATTTATTGAACTGAACGTAGCTCTCTTGGAAATGAATGTTAGTGCCTTCCAAGTTAAAACTGAATGCTATTTGTGCTTCATGAAATTTCACCAATACTGTAGTTTATTGTTGATGTGAGTGGTTGATTTTGATCTAGCCAAAAAGCTGACGCTGCTTAGGAGCCATTGAAATGGAGTATACTTTCAGGATAAAGGGCCATCACCCAAGGTGGTCTCTTAAATTGGGGGGGTGGTCACGAAAGGAGCCAAGCACCTGAGAAACACTATCCATGTTTTTTGTCTTTTTGCATCTGTTGTATGAAGGAGTAAAATGGATCCCAAATAATTACATTATACAAGACATGAAGCTTTTAGCTTTATAACTAGGGACAAAGGAAATTCTAATCATCACATGGAAATATTCTTACTTTGGCTTCATTCAGAGCCATAGGCATTTAAAACCATAAACATTCCATTGATCTGCCTTAGCTAGGCCACTCTCTTAGGGTGGCCTAAGAGAGTGCATAGACTGCATAGCTCAGTCTAGCTGTGAATGTTTCATATTCTTGATGATAAATTGCTGGTAGGCAGATTTCTTAAACACTAATTTATTGTAATTAGTAATCCCTTGGACAGTGATCTTCCTGGCATTCCTTGTTGAATTCTTGTATAGATAGGATTTTCAGTGCCAGGAGGAAGCAGGTCACTTAACATCAAAAAAGAGTAGAGGTTCTGAATAGTAGACACTTAAGATTTGTTTTCCTCTGTGGAAAGGGCCTGTGTGTGCGGCTGCAATCTGTCTACAGAAGGAAGGCCAGGGAAAGAGGAACATTGGAAAGTGGGACAGTTTCAGGGGAGGCAGAAATCAGTACCATGTTGATGTTGACCTTTTCTAAGGACAGTGAAATTAAACAAAGAAGTTCCAGCTCTTATGTCAGGGTATGCAACCCCAGAATATTGTTACCTGAACCCAGAAGAATAATGGTTTATTTGCTTGATTGAGTTGGAAAGGGATTTATCCTGAAATTTAAAAATTGGGTCTAGCCTAGGCTGTATAATATAGCTAGATAGTGCCTCTCAAAGAGTTTTAAAATTACATACAAGTTCATATATAGTACCTGGCTTATACCAGTTATGACTTGTTTTATGAAAACAAAAGGCAACATCTTACTGTCTATCTCCGGCCAACTGAAAACCTGCTGTGTGCTTCTACCTGGCTTCAGCCTAGCAGGAGTGTTCCTGCCTCAGGTTCCAAAGAGCTGAGGTCATAGGTCTGCACCACCATGCAACTATGACTTAGTTTTGTATTTTGGACATTGAGTGTTTGCGCGCACACGCAGTGTTCTCCAAACTGAATGTGTGTGTTGTACATGTTGTGTGTTTTATTCTTTAGACAAGGGTCTCCTTGACTGGCCTTACTCCTTATGTAACTGATTAAGAACTTAAGAATTGTGCTGCTACGTCTTAAGTGTTGGGATTACAGGTGCTTGCCACAGCGCCCAGTTAACTTGTGTTTGGGGAGTTACTAAAGTGACAGCTTACTTCTGGACTTTGCTAAATGCCAATACTGAAAATCGGGTGTTGCCTGTTCAGATAATTTCAAGTCACAACCTTGTAAGTGCTGCATATTTTAACTTGAAGGTAAGACCTAGACAGCTGCAGATTGTCTCTCACCTGTCCCTCCCTTTACCTAATCGAGGTGTTTGTGTGTGCACGCACATATGTTTAGAAGTGTCACATTTTGTACGATCTAGGCTAGCCTCAAGCCCATAGTAATCTCTTGCCTTGGCCTCCCAAGTACTAGGATTACTAGCATAAATTACCAAGCCCAACTATCTAGAATTTTGTTAGAATACATGTATCTGTACTTTTTTATTTGTTTGAGACATAGTCTCTCTACACAACTGAGGCTATCCTGGACTCACTATGGCTACAAGTATCTATACTTTTCTTACAATGTATTTAATATGGCATATATCTGTGGGATCACGTTTTTAGTAAGCTATATTGAATACTTTACATTTTTCATCTGAGTTTGTTTGTAGGATAATTTGGGAACTAGGAATTTAAGTAGCCTTGAACTCTTGATCCTCCTGTGCTGGGAGTGCTGAGATTATGTGCCTGTATGCCTGTTGTGTTTGTGTGTGTAGTGTGTGGCTATACAGATCAGATGTCAACACTGGGTGTCTTACTCAGTCACTGTCCTTTTACTTTGTGAGATAAGCTCCCTTACTAAACGCAGAGCTTTACCAAAAGCTGGATTGACTGCTTCCCCATCTTTAGAGTTACATGCATCCATCATCACACATGACTTTTCAGTGTGGGTGCTGGAGATACAAACTCAGGTCCTCATGCTTCCATAGCAAGTGCGTTACTGACTAAGCCATCTCCCTACCGCCTCATTTAATTTACTCTTAAAATAGTATTAAAAGACCAGTGTCTCTACAAGTGTTTAGCGATCACATCAGTTCTTCACAGAATTAAATACTTGATACTTGCAGTGACTCAGTCAATACGTCATATTTTAATTACTGAAATAATGGCAGATGTTGATCTAACTTATGTTTTTACAGTTTGTTGCATATTCTAAGGACCCAGACATAGGCTTGGTGGCCCGTCTCTTGTTCTTCCTGGTTTATGACTTTCGGCTTTGTGGAATACGGCTGAGATGAAAGGATTTATTGACGATGCAAACTACTCCGTTGGCCTGTTGGATGAAGGAACAAACCTTGGAAATGTTATTGATAACTATGTTTATGAACATACCTTGGTAAGTGTGCCATCATATTATCCCAATACAGTGTTTTCATGAATACACACAGAAAGTGTCCCATCATATTCAAGTACGGTGTGTTGGTAATTTTTCAAACTTCAAATCAGGTGGTTGGTTATATTTCTCAGACACTGACCTGGTAAAAGAACGTGGTCAAGTTAACTTCTGCAGCTTTATTTTTATTCGTGCTTACCTGTGTATGCTGATAGAATTTGATCGCTTATTCTGGGTAACTACGTACTATACCAGGAAAGTTCCACAGAACTAACTCTACTTATTGCTACTTTAAGTCATTTATTTTCACTTTATTGTAAAATTGTTAACATTTACTTCTGTGAATAGCATGACAGGTTTTGTTTCTGTGGGAAAGCCAGATTTCTTGTGTTCTCTATTTGTTGAAGAATTCTATTTTTCAGAAAAAGTACCTTTTTGACTTTAATATACAAATATAATCAAGCCTTCTAGCAAAATTCACTTATTTCTCTACTTTGCTATCAGGGTTTTTGAGGGGGAGTGACACACTGATGATGCTAGAAATCCCTGAAAACAAAAGCTGTTCATATCATTGTTAGGAAGCTCTTAACCCAAATCCTAAGTTGCTTTTCACAGGTCAGATAGAAATACTACTTCATTCTATTTGACATTTAACATCATCGCATATTTAGTGAAGCTTTGCCCTCCACCCTTCATAAGCACAGTGGGTGTGGTGGAATACTCTTTTTCACATATCTTCTTTCAGTGATTTTTTTTATCTTTTCTCTCTCCCCATCCTCAATAGACAGGGAAAAGTGCGTTTTTTGTGGGGGATCTTGGGAAGATCGTGAGGAAGCACAGCCAGTGGCAGAGCGTGGCGGCTCAGATAAAGCCGTTTTACACAGTGAAGTGCAACTCCACTCCAGCTGTTCTGGAGATCTTGGCAGCTCTTGGAACTGGATTTGCTTGTTCCAGCAAAGTAAGTATTTCTCTTTTCTACCAATAGCAGCATTTTAAAATCACTGACTCGTAGCTATACTCAACGTAGGAAATGGAAAAAGTTTGATATTTGGCTTTTAAGATAGCTAAATGTAGTCCAGCTGGGGAAATATATTAATTTTTCTTGTTTGTTGTGTTGTTGTTTTGAGACAAGGCTTCTCTGTGTAGCCTTGGCTGTCCTACTCACTCTGGTAAGCTAGCCTTGTATTAACAGAGCTCTACCTGCCTCTGCCTCTCTGAGTGCCTTTAACAGGTGTGTACCACTGTGCCCAGTTAGTCTATGAATTTTTCAAGTGTGTTGATGAAAGGGATGTTACCCTTTGAAATTTGGAGAAACTTTTTTTTTTAAATCAAAAACTTTTAAAAGAAATTTATTTTTTATTTTTATCTCATGTATGTATGTATGTATGTGTACCACGTTGCTTGCTTGCTACCAGCAGAGACCAGAAATGGATCCCCTGGAACTGGAGGGTTTTGTTGTTGCTGTTGTTTTTCTGAGACAGGGTTTCTCTGTGTAGCCTTAGCTGTCCTAGACTCACTTTGTAGACCAGGCTGGTCTTGAATTCACAGAGATTCTCCTGCCTCCGCCTCCTCAAGTTCTGAGATTACAGGCATGTGCCACTGCGCCTGGCTACAACTATAGTTATGGATGATGGTAAGCTTCCATGTAAGTAGTGACTGCTGGGAATCAAACCTAGGTTCTCTGCTGGAGTAGCAGTGTTCTTCATAGTTGGCTATGATAGTTGATTCCTTTGATTTCATCATTTTAGAGATGGATGCATGAGGATTAGGAGTTCAAGGGTAGTTTTAGCAGCATAATGAGTTTGAGCTCACCTGGCATACATGAAACCCTCTTTCAAAACCAATTTATTATTCTTTTTCTCTTTGTACTTTTCTTTTGAAATAGGATCTCTAGCTCAAGCTGGTCTTAAAACTCCCTATATAGCTGAAGATGACTTTGAATTTCTGATGATCCTTTTGCCTCTACCTCCCAGGTGCTAGGGACAGATATGGAATGCCACACCCAATTTGTTCTGTGAATCGAACCCAGGGCTCTTAGTGAACACCCTGTTACAACTGAGCTACATCTTCAGTCCTTTTCTAAGAAACTTCTGATAACAGTAAATATTTGTAAACTGTGAGATTGCTCCTGTTAACAGGTTTTTCCAGAGCTGGAGTTGATGGCTCAGCAGTTAAGAATACATACTGCTTTGTGCACAGAGAAACCTGAATTTGATTCCCAGCAGCCAACAACTACCTGTAACTCTAGCTCCAGGAGGACCCAGTGTGTCTGGCTTCTGAGGACACTTCTACTCACCATGAGAGAGAGGGAGAATGCAACCACACACAAACACATAATTTTTGGTTTTAGGGCTGGAGAGATGGCTCAGAGGTTAAGAACACTGGCTGTTCTTCCAGAGGTCCTGAGTTAAATTCCCAGCAACCACATGGTGTTTCATAGCCATCTATAATGAGATCTGGTGCTCTCTTCTGGCCTGCAGGCATATATCAGGACAGAATACTGTATAAATAATAAATAAATATTAAAAATATTAAATTTTGTTGGATTCCAAAGTTTTATGCACACCTGTGGAAGTCAGGACAGCTCTTGGGAGGTGGGGGGTTCATTTATTCTACCATGTATGTTCAGAGGATTATTTAACTCAAGTTAGCAGACTTGGTGACATGTTCCCTTATACTGAACTCTCACTGATCCTATTTGGTTTTAAAAACACAGTAGGGAAGTTTTTACCAAATTGTAAATTCTGTAGCATTATATTGGTTTAGTGCAAAGATAAATAATTTATGGACTGTTTACAAGGCATGTGGTCCTGGGTTCAGTCTTCCAAATTGGCAGGGGAAGAATAAGGTACTTAAAAGTAATTAAAATTATGCCGCTAAATGATAGTGTTATAATTCTTTTACAGAATGAAATGGCTCTAGTGCAAGAATTGGGTGTATCACCAGAAAACATCATTTACACAAGTCCTTGTAAGCAAGTGTCTCAGATAAAGTATGCAGCAAAAGTTGGAGTAAATATCATGACATGTGACAATGAAATTGAATTAAAAAAAATTGCAAGGAATCACCCAAATGCCAAGTAAGTGTACATCTAAGTATGCTGTTGCTAATTAGTGTTTGTCAAGCTAGAGAAGGGGATAATGGCAGAGCCAGTTGCATGCATTGTAACTTAATATTACTTAGGCTGACAGCATTTTATTTTATGCCTACTCTTGATCTTTTTTATGGAATTGAGATGGAATGAAGCATTCTAGGATATGAATTATTAGGTCCTGGAAGAAAATTTGATGTGATAATCAAATTAAGGTCATAGCTCTGTGTATGTATGTTCGTAAAAGTTTATATATCTTTGTCTGGCTCAGCATTTCTCAACTGCTGGTTCTCAACCTTTGGGGGTCAGACAATCCTTCATAGAGGTTACCTAAGACCATTGGAAAATGCAGATACTACAATAGCAAAATTACAGTTAGAATAGCAACGAAAATAAATGTATGGTCGGGTCACCACAGCATGAGCAACTGCACTGACAGACTCGGCGCTAGGAAGGTTGAGAACCACTGATCTAACTTGGTGGCTTCATTGGTGTTAAGGCATTTGTTACCCAGAAAACTTGTGAATAAAGGTGTTTGGGAAAAAATTATAAATACTTGTTCTGAAAAAGATACGCCCTTAAATCTTTTGAAGGCAGACAAGCTTTGGCTTAGTGTGCATTATTTGATAGTTGGTTATAACTGTAAAGAAAGAATACATCATCTTGCTTTCTGATCGAGTCATTCATCAAAACTCAGCGGGAAAAGTTTTCTAAACAGCATGTATGCATTTGTAGCTGGTTATTACTTAACTCCTGATAATGTTTGGTAGTCTTAGTCATTTTGTCTTAGTGTCAAAGATTTCAAAAGAAATCAGTAGATAGGAGTCAGGGATGGTGCTGAGGCACGCGTACAATGAACTAGAATGACTAAACGTCCTGGTTTGTTAGGATCAGCTAGACAGACAGATCTAGGGACTTTGATAATTGTTAAAACCCTTACTATTTTGTTGAACGAGGTTGATGGCATTGCTGTTGGACGTAGCCTTTTTGGTGGGTTCCTGGACTGGAGGACTTCATTTGGAAGTATGTCATCTCTCATTACAGAGCCCAACTGACACTCTTGCTGCTGCAACAGAGCTTTAACTTGCTGCATTTTTCCAGAATTCCATCCTTGCAAGCTCCATGCCTTAGGCCCTAATTGCTAGTTTTTTCTCTATACAGGATTGTTTTTCATTAGGTTCACTTGATTCATCCATCGCTGGATTTGGGAACACTGGCAACATAATCAACACACTTCCTACAATCTTCAGGCTTCACATGTGCTGATGATGATGTAAACCAACTCTGCCCCAATCATCTTCCCCTTCTCTTAGGGTCTTACTACATCTTGCAACAGAAGATAATATTGGAGGTGAAGATGGGAGCATGAAGTTTGGCACTACACTGAAGAACTGTAGGCATCTTTTGGAATGTGCCAAGGAACTTGATGTCCAAATAATTGGGGTTAAGTGAGTATTTTATAATATGTTTTTAGTACAGAAAAGAATATCTTTCCTCTTTTTAAGACGGTATCTCTCTATGTAGTCTTGAAGCTAACTGCAAATGTGTAGACTAGTGTGTCCTCAGACTCAAAAAACTACCTGCCTTTGCCTCCTGAATGCTGGTGTTAAAGGTGTGTACCACCACACCAAGCATGTCTTCTCCAGACTACTTAGTAAGGTTATATGTCTCCTTCCTATTAAATTGATGAGATCGTGCAGGGTAATTAAATCTCTTGGTTTTGGTTTTGCCATGCTAGGCATTGAACTCAGAGACCTTTTTTTACTTTATCTCTGCAATCCAGCCCTGTCCCCACACCATCTTCTATTTTTTTTTTTTCTCCCCAGTTTCTTGAGGCAGCCTAGCTCTGGTTGGACTGAACCTTATTTTCTAAGTGCTGGGATTGTTGAGTATGTACCACTAGCCAAATCATCTTTTAATTTAAATAGGAGGTAGGAGGAATTTGCTCCCGATTCGAATACTGTAAGATGTATCCTTTTGTTAGGATCCTTAGGTATCCTTTTATTTCTGCTTCTAATGATTTTTTTGTCCCTTAATCCCTCAAAGGCACTCTAGTAAGTCAGACTTTGAAGCCAGGTATGGTGGTGCCTACAATCCTAGCACTTAGGGATTAGAGATAGAAAGGGAATTATGAGTTTTAAGGCCAGCTCTGTCTACATGAGACCTTCTCTTCAAAAATGGGAGTTGGGGGGTTTCATCTTATTTTTTTTAATATGAAAAAACAAAGTCCTGGGTAGGTGGTTTGGTGCTGGAAAGATGACTGCATTTAGGAGCACTGGCTGCTCTTTCAGAGGTCCTGAGTTCAGTTCCCAGCAGCCAAACAGGCTCTGTAATGGGATCTGGTTCCGTTAGCGTGCATGAAGACAGCACTCATTAATATTTAAAAAAGAAGATAGCTTGTTTGGTTGTGTTTGTTTAGTTTAGGACAGGATCTCGCTCTCTAGCCCAACTTGTCTAAAACTAGCAATTAGGTGATTAGTGTTCAAATGCCATTTGATTGATGGTGCACGCTACTTGTCAGATACACAAAAGGCAAGTCATGTTTTATATTCATCAACTGACTGTTCTGTGTCAGCTTTCTGTTGCTGTGATAAACAGTTAAGGAGGAAAGGGTTTATTTGGCTTACAGGTCCATCACACAAAGCCAAGGTAGAACTGGGGGCAGGAACCTGGATGCAAGAACTGAAGCAGAGAGCACAGATGAATGCCTCCTGGCTTACTCTCTGTGGCTTGCTCAGCCTACCTTCTTAGACTGTCCATATATGTGAGTGTCATTTGTCACAGTGGGCTGGGCTCACATCAGTTAGTGAGAATGTGCCCCGCAGACCATGCACATAGCCCAGTCTGATGGAGGCAGTTTCTCACAGGAGGTTCTTTTTTCCCTAGGTAACTACCTTATATCAAGTTAAATAAATACCTACCCAGCACAGTAACTTAGTAAAATGTAATGTTGTTTATTTATAGTTACAGTTTTGTTGGGCCATTGCAGTGTAACTTGGGTAATTAGATTCTACTCGTGCACCAAATGTTTGGTAAGGTTAAAAAATGGCCTCAGTAGGATCGTCATACTGAGTAATTGAAAGAGTGCTTCAAAACCATGCTTTTTTAAATTACATACTATTTTATTTCTTTCAGATTTCATGTTTCAAGTGCTTGCAAAGAATATCAAGTTTATGTACATGCCCTGTCTGATGCTCGTTGTGTGTTTGATATGGCTGTAAGTTCTTTAATTATTCTATTCTAAACTCAGGGTGTTAATTCATTCAGAATTGTTTTCAACTAGTATGAATTAATTGCTGTTTAAAATTAGTATAGGACACATCATTTAATTTAATTTAATTTTTATTGTGTTGCTTGCATGTATTTATGCACCATGTGTACGCCTGGTGTTCACAGAGGTCAGAGCTTGTGGAACTGACATTAGGAATGGCTTAAGCTGGGAACTGAACCTAGGTCTTCTGCAAGAATAGCAAGTGCTCTTAACTGCTGAGCCTTTTGTCCAGCCCTACATACCTGATTATTATTGTATTTATTTCTTTTTTGTTGTTGTTGTTTTTCCAGACAGCGTTTCTCTGTGTAGCCCTCCCTGGCTGTCCTCTGTAGACCAGGCTGGCCTCAAATTCAGAGAACTGCCTTGCCTGCCTCTGCCTTCTAGTGCTGGGATTAATTTGGGGCACACGAGCCAACTTGGCCTGCTTCCTGATTTTAATACTGGAAAGATTGAGGGTACCACATAGTAATAACTAAAGTGGGCATTTAATCAATGTCTTAAAGCACAGAAAAGATCAAGGAGACAAAATATACGTAACATTTAATCTCTTCCTGTTAGTAAGAACCAAAGAAGTTGTGTTTTGATAACAGACATCTGCTAGTAATTTGAATATTCAGGAGGCTGGGGCAAGAGGTTACATTTGAGGCCAGCCTTGTCTGAAAGACTGTATCTGAAAAATAAGTGTAAAGCTGGCCATGAACTAAACAAAAAATCAAAAGGTCAGAAATATTTACCTAACTAGGACTTTTGTTTTTTATTTGTATATGTTTTGTTTGTCTCTAGGGAGAATTTGGTTTTACAATGAATATGTTAGACATCGGTGGAGGCTTCACAGGAACTGAAATTCAGTTGGAAGAGGTAAATTTTTTTAGAGGTTATATTTATAGGGATAATCTGCTTTTTTTGCTTTATAATTATTAGGTACATAGACCAGAGTTTTGTTTTTTTTT
>CM053752.1:56512622-56568338 GCA_028658305.1 Pachyuromys duprasi
TTTTTATTTGTATATGTTTTGTTTGTCTCTAGGGAGAATTTGGTTTTACAATGAATATGTTAGACATCGGTGGAGGCTTCACAGGAACTGAAATTCAGTTGGAAGAGGTAAATTTTTTTAGAGGTTATATTTATAGGGATAATCTGCTTTTTTTGCTTTATAATTATTAGGTACATAGACCAGAGTTTTGTTTTTTTTTAATGGCATAAACCTAGAGCCTGTAACACCCGTATTAAGATTTCTAAGAAAATAAACAGGAAACTAGACCTAGATACTTAAGGTTTGAAATTCTATGAACCCTATCAAATCACAAGGTAGTCACTCACTTGTTGATTTATTGATGTGATGTGCTAAGCATCAGATTTAGTCACAAGCTAGGCAAGTGTTCCACTACTGAGCTAAACCCATAGCTCAAAAAGGTTAGTGTTTGAATTGTGGTCACATGTGAACTCCCAACTTAGTGGCATATACCTCCTGCCTTCATTCTGCAATGTGTAGAAGTTAGGAATTGAAAATGTCTCCTGTTGGTACCAATCAGATACAGTATTAGAATTAATGTTTTTTTTTTTGTGTCATTGTGATTATTACCATATAAGCTTGTTAATTGAAGATATCTGCTGAGTAGCTAAGCTTGTTGCTCTAATTGAAATTGCTTAGTTTTCTTCACGAACTTTAGTAGCTATTCAACCTGGAATTCTATAATCCAGTATTGAAACTTAAACCTATAATTTAAAACCCATAGGTTAATCATGTTATCAGTCCTCTGTTGGATATTTACTTCCCTGAAGGATCTGGCATTCAGATAATTTCAGAACCTGGAAGCTACTATGTGTCTTCTGCATTTACACTTGCAGTTAATATTATTGCTAAGAAAGTTGTTGAGACTGATAAATTTTCCTCTGGAGGTAAGTTATAAAGTTTCTATCTCATGTTTTAGATAAAACTTTGCTTTGTGATTTTTCACCCTAAAAGCCATTATTTTATTGTGCTGCCATTACATTTCTCTTGTCTCAGGAGGAGAATGTACCTCATACTTTGCTATAGGGCCAGAAGTGTTTAAATTCACCCTCAAGTCAAACCAACAAAAACTGCCCTGTGTCATTGTAGAAATGTGGTTTACATTAATAAGATCAGTTATTTTCACTACAGAAATAGCATTTAGTCTGTAGAAAAATTGGCTTCCCCACTAGTGTTCTTTACTGGGTTTTTTTGTTTTTGTTTTTGTTATTCAGTCTAGGACCATGTTACATGTGTTTTTTTCTTTCTCTTTCTTTCATTTATTTTTTGAGACAGGGTTTCTCTGTGTAGCCATGGCTGTCCTAGATTCACTTTGTAGACCAGACTAGCTTGGAACTCACAGAGATCCACCTGCCTGTGCCTCCCAGAGTGCTGGGATTACAGGCGTGTGCCACTCTTTTTACTTTGTATATTTTTGAATGGTGGGTTGTTTTGATTTGATCTGATGCTTTGTCTTGGGTGGCTTCAGGAAACTACCAGAGTTTTGGAATAGTCTTTGTGTGTCACATTAGGAAGCATGTGATAACGGTCTGTTCTAAAACTGGTGGTGGTGTGTTTAGTCTTGGGTGATGGGTTCTTGACTGGTTTTTGTTCTTTTTGTTTTAAGATTTTGAATCTCATGTATGTGTGTGTGGTTTGTATATGCTTGTATAGGTGCCTAAGAGACTAGAGGTGTGGGATCCCTTGGAACTGGAATTACGCAGGCAGTTGTGATCTGCTTAACGAGGGTGATAGGAATTGAACTTAGGTCCTCATATGCTATCAACCGCAGAGCCATCTCTCTAGCCTTCTAGGTTTTGCTTTTATTTATTTAAGCACTGGTTCTCAATTCTTGAAGCACAGGCAAGCGGGAGGTAACTGTGTTGTAGCTAAGTATCCTGTGCGAAATGCTGGGATTGCAGACAAGGATCATAACAATAGGACTCTGGTACATAAACAGTGTTTTGGACTCATTGTCCTTTCCCAGTCTCGGTACTGAATTCATTTTCTCCATGAAGCCACCCTGGCTTGTTTTTCTGGAGGGTAGAATTTAAAACCCAAGAAGAGTAGGTAGCCTGTATGTTGAGTTAGGTGTGTTTATTTTGTTGTGTTTTAAATTCACCTTCCTTTTATTTCAGTAGAAAAAAATGGGAGTGATGAACCAGCCTTCGTGTATTACATGAATGATGGTGTTTATGGTTCTTTTGCAAGTAAACTTTCTGAGGACTTAAATACCATTCCAGAGGTTCACAAGGCAAGTTTGTATGTTTGTTTTTCCAAAACATATTTGGAAGTTTCAAAACAAAATAAGTCTGCTACATGGCTTAGTGGCCATGGGCCCCACATGGCAACCAAATTGAGCTCATGCAAACTGTCCTCTGACCTTTAGTCATGCACTCCTAAGCGCACACACAAATATACATACACCTACACAGTGCAAATACACTTTTATGTAGGGACATTGTACAGCTCAGAGTCCATTCTCATGATGGATTCAATTGCCAGGAATCCTGCCTCCTTAAAGCTCCCCTGATAAATAATAGCTTTTTTTCCCCCTTGAGTGTTTTTTCTAGGACTCATGTTCTTGTCTCTTCAGTTTATTTTTTTTGTTACGGAGTTCATAGTAACAATTGAGACTTACGTTTTACTCCCAATCTCCCACAGATGTCTGAGGTCTGAGAAAATGAAGTTGCTTTTTACTCACAGATTCAATACCTTAAAGAATTTGATAAATTTTCTTTTTCTACAGAAATACAAGGAAGATGAGCCTCTGTTTACAAGCAGCCTTTGGGGTCCATCCTGTGATGAGCTTGATCAAATTGTGGAAAGCTGTCTTCTTCCTGAGCTGAATGTGGGAGATTGGCTTATATTTGATAACATGGGAGCAGATTCTTTCCATGAACCATCTGCTTTTAATGATTTTCAGAGGCCAGCTATTTATTACATGATGTCATTCAGTGATTGGTAAGGTGATTTTACTTAAAAGCAAATGGGATATTTGAGGTGATATTTTAGATTTGCTAGTCCCCTGTATAACAAACAGACATAAAGTTATAAAAGGATTCATTTAAATGAGTATTTTACACCATGACAGTTTTTTTGTTGTTGTTGTTTTTGTATTGTTTGAGATTAACTGTTCTGGAACTCAGTATATATACCAGACTGGCCTTGAACTCAGAGATACAGCTGCCTCTGCCGGTATTAAATCATGTGGGATTAGAGGCATATTTTATCATGTCCAGTGATAGTTCCTTAATGTATTTTCAGCCTTTGCATCAAAAGTAGGTAAGTCAGCCAGGTGCAGTGGTGCACACCTGTAATTTCAGCACTCAGGGAGGCAGAGACAGGTGAATCTTTTTGTGAGTTTGAGGACAGCCAGGGTTACACAGAGAAACCCTGTCTCAAAAAACAAAGTAGGTAGGTCTTGGCTATGGAATTGGCTGTCACACAGGCATGAAGAGCTAAGTTGGGGTGACCTTAGTGTGGAATGGGAGTGCTATTCCCACACAGAGGTCAGATTCCCTGAAGTTGGAATAACTCCAGACTGTTGTGATCCACCTCATGGGTATAGGAAGTTAAACTCCTGCCCTTCACACAGCAGTATGTACTCTTAAGCAATTAGGCATTTCTCCAGGCCACGAAACCCCCTTTCTAGTGTGGATTGCAGAGATTAAACTAAACTTAGTATCTGTATGGCTTACGTGGCAAGCACTTTACCAGCCGTCTCCCTCGCCAAGAACTAGACTTAGGAGGGACTGGGAGACTAGTTACCACTTCGCTGTATTGTGTATTGTCAGTATTGAAATCCCATGTTCTGCTTATTTCTTAAATACAGGTATGGGATGCAAGATGCTGGGATTACTTCAGATGCAATGATGAAAAACTTCTTCTTTGCACCCTCTTGCATTCAGCTGAGCCAAGAAGACAGCTTTACCACTGAAGCTTAAACAGGCATTAACGCTTCTTTAGATCTGAAGTCGCAGGTTAAGCTTGTCTGGTCTACATTCCAGTGTGGGGAAAAAAATTCAATCAATCTTTATTCTGTTAATTATCTTATAAACAAATTCGTAGTAGTAGTTATTTGGGACCAGACAAAATCAGCTTTCATCTATAATTCATTGGGGGTAATGGGATTTTAGATAACGTATCCAGATTTAAATATACCATACCAGTTTGACCCACCCCTTAAGCGTTTAAAATAAAATATGCAACAAAATGGATGACTTAGTGGAGATGGAAGCCCTTTAATTGGGTTCCCCATCAAATCGTTTACATACAAGTACACAGTTTTATAATAAGGATTCCTGTTAAAAGTCTTGTAAAGTTCATGTCTTTCACCCAGATATATCACATGTGAGTGGAAGACCAGTGTGACTTCATTAGATATGTTTAGTGTATTTAGAATGTGTAAATTTGTGCTTTGAACTGTAGTTTAATAAATGTAAAATTGCATCATAGTATTTGTTGTATTTGACCTAATGTAACCCTTGTATGATTGCAATAAAACTTTGTGTAGATTTTACTGTTTTTTCAGGCTAAAACTTTGGGAATGGGGCTAACTAGCAAAGGTAGTTTTGAAGTAGTTGTGTGTATGGTCCGTTTTGAGGATTAGTTTTCTTTATAGCCCATTTAAGTTTGGTTTGGCTCAATACACTTTTTAGTTATTTAATTAGTAATTTAAGTAAAAGTGTTTGGTAAATCATTGTGAAGTTCAGATTCATTATGGAGAGTTGATGTGCAGTAAGCATGATGTTTAACAATTTTAACACCAAAAATGTTAATCCTGCATAAACCAATTATAATAATAGGTGTTTCTGTATAGATAGGATGCATAGAGTACTTTAGTAATCTTTGAATCACAAATCTTTTGGCTGATAGAGATTTTATTAAACACTGAAAACTTGGTGGGGAGGGGAAAGAGACTGCAGAACCCTAACCTTAAAGAAGGGCTATGTCTGTCCGTTTCCAGCATCCTGATGCCCCTTCGCACAGATATTTAAATCTAGAGGGCTTTGGGGTGGTGAAGCACACTTTTCTTCAATTTCTCATTTTTAATGGTATCAAATTGGAATTTTTATTGTTTTGAACCTAGTCCCTTAGTTTCTTGTTATTTCCCATTTGTTCAGACTTAGTCTTAGTAAATCTTTTCGTACTAAAGCTTGGTGGCCGTGGGGAGGGAGTTAGCATCACTTTTGCCAGGAATTTGCTTTGTTCATTGCTAGTTTGTTAGTCCTAGGTCTCAGAATCACAGTAGTAATGAGACAACTTACAGGGGTCATTTTTCCTAACTTACTCTATGTTCACAAGTGGAATTCCTGTCTCCCAAGAGGAAATGTGACTTCACTTTGGTGCCAATGGACAGAAAATTCTACGTGTGCTACATAGGAGAAGTGGGGGATGCACTTACATAGCTGGTTTTTACACCTTGATTTCAAGGTGGAAAGAAATCGATCATGAATCTCTAATTTCAATCTCAAACCAGTAGGTGCTTAATATTTTTGATTTGAATAATGCCCACTTGACTATCATGGGTTCTATTAATTATAAGAACAACTGAAGACCCCAGCCCATTGTCACATAGTTGCCCTTGGACTTTTTTCCAAGGAATAATACGGGGTTTTATGCAAAATTCCAAGCTACCATGTAACTTTGAACTAACAAGGAGGAGGAATTGTTCCTTACCTTCTTTGTATTATGCATTGTTGTGGTCCAGAAATGCCAAAACATAAAGGGTGGTACAACTTGAGTCCTTGGCTTGACTGTAAAGGCTTGAGCTTTGTGGCATATCAATTTTGCTGTCTGCATAGGTGAGCTGTTGTATGTAACAGCCCAGAATTGCTAATCTCACATGTGAATGATAGGTAAACTTAAGAATGTCTGTATTGTATTTGAAGATTTTTTGCCATAAATCTACAAGTTAAACCTATGTATTTCAATTTGGTATGCTTAAGAATAATTAATGTAAAATCTTTTTATATGATATTGTAACCTCAGTTCAAAGTTTAATTGAAAATATAAAACCCAAATGATTTCTATATATAGTAAATTGAACTGTAAAGGTAACTTGTGTGATTCTGAATACACAGATAAAAATGTTTTTATTCCTCATGCTTTGATGGCTTCTATCATGAAATAGACGTGAAATTTTATGAATTTTGTGTATATTGCCCATGTTCTTTTAGAATCTATTAAAAGTAAAGTGATCTCCGAATTGTCTAGCACAATGAAGGCTTTGATGAGTGGATATTCACCTTTTAAAAACTACTAATACCTCAGTTGTTTGTTACTGGGTAACATGATAGGAAATTCATTGTTAGTATTTTTCCAGATGGAGACATTAAGTTTAAACAGTATTACCTAAACTCTTAGGTAATAGAGTAGCTTATAGGATGGTGGTTAAAAGAGATAGACTGGCTCCATCCTGCCACCTTCTAAGCTTGCTTCTGGCACTTTTCTATTCCAGCAGAGGCCAGACATCTAGCCTTTTGTATGCCTAGGAGCTAATGGGATCTAACAGTTGCAAAGGTGCCAGGTTACTGGGATTGTAGTTGCTTTTCTGGCAAATGACAGAAGTCATCATATCCTCTTTGTTTTTCTTTTGGCCTACTGTACATTGCTGCCAGTTAGTTCATTTAACATTGACTTGTAGTGTTACAAAAAAGTCATTTAGCCATGAATTTGTCTGATAGCCAGTTAAGACAGTATAGTGCATGAGTTTGCGCAGTGCAGCTTTCAGAGTGAGGATGGACCTGTCTAGGCATTAAAAGCTGATGGTTAGATTTGGGGTTGTTATTGTTAGTTTTGACCTGGCCTAAAAACCATTATAGCACAAGGGTAGCCTCAGCCTCTCGTGGGACCAGGTGACAGAAGATGTGCACTGCCATACCAAGAAAAAACAGCTCTGAATTGGCATTTGCTACAGGCTAATATTTGGGCTTGTTTTAAAAACCTAAGCTAAGTAACTTTAAAGATGGCTATTTTCCTCCAGTTTAACTAGTTTCCTTTGAAGACAATGGAAAACCCAGGCTAGAAGTCCTCCTGCCTGTGTGTGGTCTGTGTATGATGGGATGGCTGAAGCACTCCCTAGCCATGAAGAAAACAATAGATGCATACAGTTGATTTCCCTTTGGAAGGCCTCTTAGGGCAGGATGTTGAGCTCAGCCACACTCACCCACTTCCACCAATCCAAGGGTGGTAATTGCTTCCCACTTTTCTGGGATGTGCTTCTTAGCTCCAAATTTCAGGCCTTTTTACCCTTTGTTTTAAACATAGCTGGTCTCAGTAAGTTGCCCAGGCTGGCCTTGAATTGTTGGTGCGGCGCAGGCCTCATCCAAAACTGTAAGATTTGGGGAAGCTTCTTTTGTAATCCCAGGCAGCCTGGGTAGTTTAATGAATCTTCAGTAGTTGTATACTTTAAAAATAGCCTCTCTCCTACTTGGCGTTTCTCAAATATCTGATAACCCCTGTATCTGAGAGGGTTTTTAATAACTAAAGAGCAGCCAGGTATATAATTTGTCAACTGGAGGAAAAATGTGCCCTGGCAAATTAATTGGTGAACAGTGCGTCTGGTGAACTGTTAAGTCTGCTGATTGTCCATCCCATCTTCCTCCCTATGTATTCCCCACTTCACAAACTCACTTGCTGAGGGGCAGGGCAGTGCCAGCTGGGTTGGGTGTGGCCTGCTTCCTGCCCCTGCTCAGTGTGTGCCTGTCTTTGTAGGTCAGACTGTTTCAGTTGCTGCAGTTTTAAAAGAGGACATTTTAAAGCCAGGCATAGTGGTACTTGCCTGTAATCCCAGCTCTCTGGGGAGGAAAGAGGCAGGCGGGTCTCTTAGTTTGAGGCCAGCCTGGTCTACAAAGCAAGTCCAGGACAGCCAGGGCTGTTAGAGAAATCCTGTCTCAAAACCAAAAAGACATTTTTATATGATGTGTCTGGAAGTCAGGATACCTTGGAGAAGTTGTCTCTTTCTGCCTTGTGGGTAACAGATCCAGCTCAGAAATGGAAAACTGGATTCCAAGGTGTGACCTAGCTAAAAGAGCCAGCTTCAGGTTTGGTTAAAGACTCTTCAGGGTGGCTGTGCTGCCTTCTGCCTCCACACAGGCATCTACAGACAGGGTTTTTTGTTTTAAATACAGAAACACTCAAGTTATAGAGGCTTTTAATCCCAGCACTCCAAGGGCAGAGTTCAAGGCCAGTCTAGTCTACAGAGTGAGTTCCAGGACAGCCAGAGCTGCACAGACATAAAACATAAAACTGGGAAGTAGGTCAGTTTGTGATTAGTGCCATGTAGCGGCTGGTGAGTAAACCTGTGTGGAAGGATGAGGCTCATCACAGTGAACTCAAGTAGCTAAAACATACTTGAAGCTTCTTTGAACTCAGATTGCATGTAAGGCAGGACAAGGCAGGCACACACGGGTAATCTCAACCTGTAGGCTACATAGCCGGTACCAACCTAGTCTTAACTACAGAGTCAACAAAAAGCAGGAGTGAACAAGTAGTAAATTGGTAATAGTGGAAGTGGCCTTTAAAAATTTAAGCTGGATGTTTGCACACACCTTCAGTCCCATAATCCCTCAGGAGGCAGAGCCAGGTGGATCTCTGAATTTGAGGCCAACCTGGCCTAGTGAGTTCCAGGACTGTCAGGGCTACATAGAAAAACCCTTTGTCAAAAAAAAAAAAAAAGACCTTAGGGCTGGAGAGATGGCTCAGAGGTCCTGAGTTCAATTCCCAGCAACCGCATGGTGACTCACAGCCACCTATGCTGCTATTTGATGCCCTCTTCTGTCACGCAGGTGTACATGCAGATAAAGCACTCAGCATTCATACACAAGATGAATCTTAAAAAAGAAGTTATGTACAAAAACAAGTGAACATTCAGGGAGACAGAGGCAGCCAGATCTCTGAGATTGAGGCCAGTCTGGTCCTCAGAGTCCAGGACAGCCAGGGCTGTTAAACAGAAACTATCTCGAAAAAAAAAAACACCATCTTTTACATATAGGCCTTGGGGCACAAAGAATTATTTGGTTAGCAGCAGCTAAATATTCTCAGTAGATGGCGCTCCCAGACCACATTTGGTATAGTGCCTGGCTCTGTAAGGTCACACTTAGAATGTCACAGTGAGGGGCCCTGCCTCCTATTTGTGGAGTGTCAGGGATTCACAGGGAAGAAGAGCTCAGCCTCACTCCTTCCTCATCTCAGTGCATACCCCCGGTAGCAATAGCTATTGGAACTCAAGTTGCAAGGGAAGGTTTTTTTCCCTTAACCATGAACTCTTTGGGAACCAGGAGCTGTGTTGAACCCTAGGGGAAAGTGTAACTTGACAGCCAAGGCTACAGAGAGAAACCCTGTCTCAGGGAATAAATAAAAAGCACAACATGGCTTTGGACTCTTGAAATCAGAACAGCTATGCTTGTCTGCACAAGCCCGTCAGAAGGCCGGGCACAGAAACATTCTCTTGTCAGAAACGGAAGAATGAGGACTCAGGAAGGGGTGCATGGGGACTTTCCCTGTAGTAGGGAGCTGGTGAAGCCCTGGGTGACTATTGTATACTATATGCTGTTGGACACATCTTTGCCATGTCAAAAACCAATGGCTCAGCCCCATAGGAGTGGCATAGCCTTCCCTGAGTGAGGCTCGGGGTGGCAAAGTCATTTCCCTGGTGCAGTTGTTAACTGTGTGCAGAAACGAGCCACTGTAGCCTCACCTTCCCATGGTCACAGCCTGAAGAATCCATTTCTGTGCAGAGAATTCTACTGCTGAGATTACCTATGCCTGCCTCCTTGTTAAACTATAGAAACCTATACAGCCATAGAAGACCCTGCTCATTGCTAATCGTATGAATAACTCCTTATGCAGCTGCATATAATACCCATGGTGAGCCTCCAGGTTCTGGCAGCCCCTCCGGCAGGCAGCCCAGTCCATCCAATCCCATCTCTATGTGCTTATGTGTACTTTTTGTCAGTCCCTCCTTGTCCTTAGGGTTCTAGGACCCAAGCCATGCCAGAACATGGCACCTTACCTCAAGAATATAGTAGCAGCTAGCAGTGGCTGGTTTAGAAGTGGTCTTCCAAAGTTACCCACCTTCTATAAGTAACCACCTTCACTCGTGTGTAACCCAGGAAACTCACGGGCTCACTGAGCTAGACTTGGGTGGGTTATTTGATCTGTTGCTGGCGCTGTACCTGGTGTGATAGACATCTGTTGATGTGTCCCTAGGACCTCAAACAAGGCACCCAAAACAAGGTCACAGCGAAGCCAAAAGTAGTTTGGGTAACCATAAGATATGCAACTGAAGAACGGTAACCCAAGCATGGCTTGTCCATGGGGTAAGGTCAGGGTGAGCATCTTTGTGATAAAGTGATAACTGGAGGTGTGCACATGAGCTGTTCGGGAGGACTTACGCAGTGTCTGTAAGTCTGTCTGGGAGCGGATTGTAAGCAGGTGTGACATCAGTGTTAAGGCCTTTGGTAGGAGCTAAGACATGCAGCTAAAACATGCAACGAGGCAACCTTTCTCTCCCCCAGGGGAGAGTGCTGGGGTTAAAGGCATGGGCCGCCCAGCAGGAAAGTCTTTCAAACAAAAATGTGAAAGAGCCTTGTAGGAAAGGCTGGTAAGGCTGTAGGACCTGGGATGGATGAGGTCAGTCTGAGCACAGCGGCAGAGGTGAAGAAACTAAGTAAAAGAATACTTAAGGCAGTGTAATCTGAGTCGTCTGAGGGGCTGACCCCTGCACGCTGTGGTGCTTTGAATGAGAAATGCCTGGTGTTGGCTGAGTCATTCGTATAGCTGGTGAGTCCTTGCTGGAGGAACCGATAGAATTCGGTTGGGGTAGGGTGTGGTGTGGGGGAGGTGGGCTTTGAGAGTACAGAGCTTTACCCTACTTCCAGATTACTCTCTCTGCTTTGTGCTTACAATTGAGAATGGGAGCTGTGAGCTCCCTGCTCCAGCCACCATGTCTGCCTCTGGAACTGGACGCCCAAATAACCTCCCTCTCCTTTAAGCTGCGTTAGTCTCAGTGCTTTGTCGCAGCAACAGAAAGCAACTACCACGCAAGCATTACTGACGCTTGAGGTCCCCATAAATATCAGGGACTGGAGATACCAGAGGAAGGACAGCTCAGTGTCACCAAGTTTGATGACCTAAGTTTTATACCCAGGATCTACATGGCTGAAGGAGAGATGCGGGTTGCCCTCTGACCTCCCGTGAGCGCTGCAGCATCCGCCCACACATGCACTCCCTTTAAAGAAGCAGTGGCTGCGGTATCTGATGCCCACTCACTGATCATCACAGAACTGTTTTCACGAAGAATTAAAGAGGCCACAGGCTGCTGAGATGGCTCATCATACATAAGCAACAGCTACCAATCTTTTTCTGTTTTTCTTGTTTTTTGAGACACGATTTCTCTGTGTAGCCCGTGGCTGTCCTGGAACTCACTTTGTAGACCAGGCTAGCCTTGAACTCAGAGATCCACCTGCTTCTGCCTCCCAAGTCCTGAGATTAAAGGCACATTCCCGGCTAACTAGCCATCAATCCTGATAACCTGAATTTGAGCCTCTGGACTCACTTGAGAGAGGAGGGAACCAACTCTAGTGACATCCTCTGACCTCCACACACACACCAAGGCGAGTGTGCTCACACACACATGTGTAAAGAAAGAAATGTAAAATTTTTAAGGAATTTTATTCAGCAGGGATCTTGGGGACTAGTATGAAGCCATTTGTGGCTTTGCTGAGTCCAAAGGTGGGTCATGAGCTTTACAAGGGAGAAAAGGCTCTGGCGGTTTTGATTTAGACAGGCATGTGAAGTGGTTTATATAGAGCTAACGTAATGGAGAGGGAAGGGAAAGTGAAGGCAGACAAAGGAGCCTGCCTAGGTCACTCAAAAGCAAATATGGCAAGATTTCTGTTGAATCGGAGTTCCTAAAGACAATGCTGACAGCTAGCCAGACTGGGCACTTGTGGCCTCTCTCCCACCTGAGCAAATGCTTACTTGGGTTATAAATGGTAACAGTGCAGGCCAGAAAGAGTCAAGCTTGCTGTGCTGTGCTGGGGAAGGCGGCTATCCTCCAAGACTAGGCTGGGTACATTTCTCCCCTGCAAGAATACATCCACCCAACCCAGGGCCCTTCCAGCAGCCAGCATGGCCAATGGAGAGGCCGCAGCTGGCTGACCCCAGGCCGGAGTCTGTCAGGTCTTAAACACTCTGGCAGATGTGTGGCAGGTCCTGGGATGTAAGAGGAGGATAGCTGATGGAGAATGACCATGCATCATAGAGCTAAACAAAGTAATGTGTTCTAGGGCTGGAGAGATGGCTCAGAGGTTAAGAGCACTGGTTGCTCAGAAGTCCTGAGTTCAATTCCCGGCAACCGCAGGGTGTCTCACAACCATCTGCAATGAGATCTGGTGTGCAGGCAGGCAATGTATACATTTTTTTTAAAGTGATGCATTCCACCTACACTGCTGTAGCTGATATTACTCCTTAAAAAGATCTTTTTAATTATGTGAATTTATGTGTGTCTGTGCATGATCTTGTGCATGCGGTCTCTGTGAGGGCCGGAAGAGGACAGTAGATCCCCGGAGCTGGAGTCCCACGCGGTTGGGAAGCACTGACCAGTGCAGGGAGCTGAACTAGGGATCCTCTGCAAGAGCAGTCCGACCACCCCACAACGTAACCCCGTTGAGGGGTCGATGCGTGTGATGGAGGTGATAGGCTCTTTATGCTCCTCTCCTCCCTGCACTGTATCTCATCAGCTGCTGAATCCCAAGTCCGCATGGCACAGGTCTGGAACGATTAGGCCCTTTCAGACATCCTGCCCACCGTTTACACAAAGGTTTCATTGCAACCTCTGTGCTACAGATCTCGAAAAGCATCTGAAGGAGTAAGACGCAAGTCATTTGACTCAACGAGCAAGACGTAGCTGTAAAACTCTCAGAAGTTTTACAGGTGGGCAAGGTGTAAATGATGCCTGACAAGGGGACCGAGGGGGGGAAATCTCATGTCTAATAACGTAAGGGGCTTACATGTGGAAGGCTTCTTGAGTGAACAGTAAGGGCACACGGAAAAGCCATAGGTTAATTTGAGTGAAGATCCCAGGGCTCTAGTTGGCGGCACAGCAGAAGTAGGTGGTAAAACCCACTACGGAACAGCTGTCATGTTTTGGTTTCAGGGCTTGGAGCAATCAGCCTGGGACTGAGTGATCGCAGGAGCGTCACTCACCACTGCTCTCCTTCAAAAGGCTAGGTGGTTCTCCAGCCACAGTTAGTCCTGAAGAGAGTGAGGATTGAGGGGAAACCACTCCGAGTGGTCTGCGGGCTGGGAGCGGAGAAGGCGGTGGGGCCACCTTCCCGAAGCCAGGCCCCGCCCTTCGGTGACGTCTAACCAGCAGGAGGGCAGGAGAGGCTCGGCGAACAGCCGCAGCCGGGAAAGGCTCGCACGCACCCTCCCCGCGGCGTGGAGGTTGGCGCAGCTCCACAGCGTCGGCTTCCGACTGCAGAGACACTCTGGAGACCCAGAGGACTTTCCTCACTGTGAGAACCCCTTTGCCCTGAACTGACGCGAAGCTGGCTGCCGCGCACGCTTGCCCTGCTCGGTGGGAACACTC
Organism: Pachyuromys duprasi; assembly: GCA_028658305.1. Taxonomy (NCBI): domain Eukaryota; kingdom Metazoa; phylum Chordata; class Mammalia; order Rodentia; family Muridae; genus Pachyuromys; species Pachyuromys duprasi. The sequence goes on from CM053752.1 coordinate 56,526,220, forward strand.
ACTCTGCTGTGGGACCGGCCTGCCTGATTACAGGGTGTTGTCCCAGGCTCCCTGGGCAAGGCTTCTGTCGGTCACTGTGAACATTCCTCCACCCCCAACCCATCCGGCTTCCAAATTCCAGCTGACCTGGCCTTGGGCCATTTTTCTGTCACCTTCGTCGGTACTCACAACCAGGGACCAAGGGACCACGTAGGACACATAAGTATAGTAAACGTGGTGGTCCCAGCTGGAAAAGGCTCGATGCCATTTCTACAGAGATGTTTTTTGAGCACCCACATCACTAAAAGTCTCTGCACTCTTTCTAAAGCATCTAGGGGTGTGAGGTGGCAAATACCTGTAATCACAGAGCTCAGATGCTGAGGCAGGAGGATTCCGAGTTCAAGGCCAGCCTGGGCCACATGAGACACTGTATAAAAAACATAAAGCATACATACAGGTTTGCAGGGCTTTTTCTAGAAGAAGGCATTATGACTGACTGACTTCACATTTCAACATACCCTGCAACGCGCAGGACTCGTTTTTCGATGCGGTCGTTCTCTCCCTTTTCCCCTGGGGGAAGGGGGGCGGCGGCTTTAAGGGGTCTCTGCTAACCGAGCCCCGGGCTGGGGCTCTCCGCTTAGGTCCGGGCGGGGTCTCCGCGCGGCTCCGAGGCCTCGCCAGCAGAGGGCGCTGCGCGCGCGGGCGCGGCGCGGCGCGGGGCGGGGCGGGGCGGCTTTTCTCCCCAGCAACAGGGGCCCCGCGGCGCTCGGGGGCGCGGCCTGGAGGCTTCCCCGGCCCCGCCCCGCGCCCGCCCTCCCGCCGGGCGGCGACCTCGCCCCGCCGCCCCGGGCGCGGCTGGCTGGGGACGGCTCCCCCGCCCGCCCCCGGCGCAGCCTTCCCACGGGCTGGCCCGGCAGCAGCTGGCTCGCACTTTGGAGCCGGATGGGGAGACGTGACCGCCGAGACGCGGGGACGGGCGGGGGCGGCCGGGCGTCGGGGCTCCTGGGGCAGTTCGCAGTCCCCGGGGAGGGGAAGGGAAGCGGCGCCGCGCTCCCGGCCCTGCTCCCCGCGGGCCCCAGCAGCGTCGGCTCCGGTTCAGAGCCTGAGATGGGGCCGGGCTCCGGTGCTGCCCGCAGCCATCGGACCAGTAAGAATTCGTGCACTAGAGTAGCCTGATTTCGTGCACTGCGGGAAAGCTGCAAATTAGTGACGTGGGCGCTCAGTCCCCCCTCAGTTTCCTAATCTACAAAATGAGAACTCGGATCACCCCGCCCACCCATCTATCCCGACCCTGAGAGGCTCCCGGCCTTTCAAGGGAAGGGTCGGGGGCAGGGGGTTGGTAGCAAAACCAGTAACAAAATTACCAGAGTTTTTCTACCCCCAGTTTTCAAGGAAGAGTCGGCCCCAGCTCTAACTAGGCATCCAGTGCCACTTCCCATTCCCCTAAGGACCCTGACAGTTCGCCTGCCCCCTACCTTCCCACCTCCCTCCCGCCCTCAGGAAACACTCTTCTCGGGGCTAGCTGCTTTCCAGCCACAGACTTTCTTGGATTCAACAGCAAACCCATTAGGATTAAGGACCTGTATCCAGGGGTGCCCAGCAAAACAAAAAGTCCCAAGACCTTAGAACCAAAGGTCACGGAGTTGTCCAGTTTCTCTTGATGCTGGGTAGGGTACAGTGTCTCAACCTGTTTCCTCAGCTCACAAATGGAAACCACGGTGCTTGGAAGGGACCTGATCTGGAGCTCATGAGAAATGCCCTTCTTTTGCACAACCCCATGAGCCCTATCAATATTGTTATGTGTCAGGAAATTCTTCCTACAGTGCCCTTGAGTCTCCTCAGGCTGCGGGCCACATTACTGCTTTGAGAGAACAGCTGGTCACCCACTTGGTAACCAGTGTCATTTGCCTTGCAGCAGCCTAACTATAAGTCACATTCAATTGACTTCAGTGTCTCTTATAAAGCCCCGTGAATCAGGAATTGGGTCAAATAAACTCAGGGAGGAATCTTGCCCAGATTGGGAGTCTCTCTAAATTTTCAGAGTTACTAGTAAATCAGGATCAAGGGAAAATTTTCTGCCTGTGCCGAACAGTGTTGGATTTCCCTCGATTCCCAGTCGCCGCCTGTTCTTGACTGCACCTTTGGTGTAGGCATGCATGGGGTGTCGTGACAGGGCTGCCATCGCCTTGGGGGATTAGTTATCTCCCCCCCACCTCTGGGAGGTTCACAGTGGTGATCGCCAGCTAGAAAGGCCATCTGGCTCTTGGCTTCTTTCAGGTTAGAACCTTTGTCCTCAGCTGCAGGGCGCACGCCTGGGAAAGACAGACTCTCCCAGTCATGGGGAGTCCAGATGCTCCTGTTGGCCTGCCAGCACCCTTAACATCTCTTCAGGGATGAGGACTGTGACCGCCAGGGAATCCGGCCCTGATGTGAGGCTGACCCAGACAACCTTGATGGTGACTATTTCAATTAATGGCCCTAGGAAACCACACTTCCAGGAGGGGGAGTCTCAGATACGTCTCCTCGTTTTCAAAAGGACCTCTGAATAATTCCAGAGTACTATGAGAGCCTTTGAGAGTCGGAAAGTGTTGCTGTAGGCCAGTCCAGACAGTGACCAAAGGTTAGAACGCTGTCCTCCTCAGGTTCTTCTGGGCCACGGTGATTGTGCCCGAGCTGTGCTGCTGTGGGGGCGCAGCTAATGCTCTGGGGTCCCAAGCAGAGGGACTGCTTGCTGCTTCTAGACTTAGCCCTCCTGCTTCCCGGAGCAGCTTCCTGGGCTTTCCTCCCAGGTGTCTGTCCACACCGTTCCTAACCAACGTCCCCGCCCTAAGACCTCACACACCCCACCCTTTCCCATGGCCGCCTCAGGTGCACACGTCACACTGAGTACACCCTCATGAGCTCCTATCCGAGCTTGCAGGACCGTCCTGCCCGGGGTGGAAAGCCTTGCACAGAGGAGCCTCACATTATCTTAAATGTTAGAGAAATGTGTCCCCGTTTAGGACAGGGTGGACACCTCCGAGATGAGCCCTGCACCCCACCCTTTTCTGAGAATTCCCTGACCCCTGGCTGCATTTCCCGAGTGCCACGGGGCCTTGCGGTCAGCCATCCCCGAGAGGAAAGCTCTGGAGCCAGGCTTTGGGCCAGCGAGCGGCCACCGCCGCAGCCGCAGCGTGGCTTCCCCGGAGAGGGCAAGAGTGGGACCGGGAAGGAAAGCACCGCCTGCCCGGCTGCAGACGGACGCGAACGCCAGCCGCCTCGGGCAGCTCGGCAGGCGGCGTGGGCGCGTGGGGACGGCTCCCCGACTCCGCAGAGGAACGCTCGCTGTCTGCCTGCCCTCCTCCTCCCGGGGCGGGCAGGGGGCGCTGCGCAGCGCACGGTCCCCGCCGGCGGCTGGAGCGGCTGGGCTGCGGCTCCCGCTGCGCCCCGGCCCCTTCTTGGGGGTTTTCCGGCTCCGGCGACCCGCAGCCACCCGGCTGCGCACAGCCTTGTGATGAGTCAGCGGGGGCCGCGAGCATCTGCTCCGGGACGCGCCGTTGACTCACGGGCGCCCCGCAGCCGCAGGGCCCGGCAGCGCCCCCACGGCGCCCGCCGCTCCTCCCGCCCGGCCCGGCTCCAGGCTGACATCAGCCGCTGGCCGCCAGGCCACCCTCTGAGTCAACAGTTTCCGAAGCGCAGCCTGCTGCCAGGGGCGCGGCCGGCGCAGCCTCCCGGGAAGGCGCGGCCCGCTCCGGCCCGGCCGCGGCGGAGGGCGGAGGTGGGTGGGACTAGTGGGCCTTTACCAGAAGTCAGGAGGCCGAGGGCGGAGGGAGGGCCGCCGCCCTGCCCGGCCACGTGCTGCAGCCCGCGCTGGGTGGCGAGGCTGGACCCGCCCCAAGGGCGGGAGGGGAGGAAGGCGAGGCCCTCGCTGGGAAAGGCCCCAGGCCAAGTTTCTAGAAGCAGGAAACGCGCCGCCCTAGAGACCTCTCTCGGCCTTAGGATACCGGGGACGTTAGTGGCTGAGAGTAGACCTACAGCCCTTTGGTGGAGGGCAGCTCTGATTAAGCCCCGCTGCTGGGGGCTGGCCTTGCCTGCATTAGACCAGAGATCCGGGCCCTCGCCTTACTCTCTAGGTGGGCTGCAGACCCTGTAGTCAGCCTGGAGTGGCAGGTGAGGATATTCAAAGCTAGTTCCCAGGGCCTTGGTAAAGTGCCAGCAGGTAGCAGAAAGTGAAACTGGCTGTCATGGTATGAAGAAAGGCAAGAAAAAGAATTGTCTTGCTTTTCAAGACTGGGTTGGCTGTGTTGTACTTGCTTTGTAGACCAGGCTGGCCTTGAACTCCCAGAGATACACCTGCCTCTGCCTCCGCCTCCGGAGAGCTTGAATCAAAGGCCTGGGCCACCGCAGCCAGGCTGAAGAGAAGAATTTTGAGAACGTGTAAAAAAAAAAAAATAGTACTGGGGGACTTAATTCTTCATCCCAAGAAGGTTTCCAGAGGCTGAGGACGTGGCTTTTGCCACATTTGCCTATCTACAGATCTAGTTCTTAGGGGTGGGGTGTGTGTGTGTGTTGGGGGTCGGGTAGCTTGAATTTCTTACCGGCATTTGTAGAGTAATCTGGCCATCCTCTGTGCAGCAAGGCTCGGCATATCTGGGTGCTTTGAGCTATCCACAGGCTGCCCAGTAACCAATCTGAGAGGCTGCTCTGTGCCTACGAGGCCAAGGAGAGCAAAGCATGTACTTTGGAGACTGACGATGTTGGTGATGGTAAAATACTTACCTACAGGCACAGCATCTAGCTTTGTTCTTCAGCCTCAAATGCAACAATTTAAAAAATCGGCCTTGTACCATCAGTGACCTTTACAGCTTCTGGAAACTTCTTTAACTCCGACAGTTTTCCCTTACCAGGTCAAACAAGGAGGCAGGGTCAGGAGGACACCCGAAGGCAGCAAATGTCCACAGGTGCTTGCTTCTCCCCTTCCCACACCGATATCTCTTTAGCCTGTCTGTGACCCCAGGATGAGTAAGACTGTGGGCCTCCAGCTGGATTTATCCTGGGCCCCTTTCCTGGATTTGACGTGCTGTTCTGCCCAGAGCCACTGCTTTAAAAATGATGCCAGCCTGGGGAGGAGTGGAACGCTGGGTTTTCAGAACTAGTCTGGATCTGTCCCGGCTATTTGTCAGTAGCGATTTGACAGGGGCAGGATGAGTGTCTCCTCGTCCTGTGTGATCTTCATCTAGTCTCAGGCAGAAGAGGATGCTCCCTCTGCATTTGGGCAGCCTTTTTTTCCCCAAGTGTGCTCTCTGTGGGTGGGTGGCTCATTTTTGTCAATCCGCTCCAGCTGGAAATAGCATTGAAGGCAACTTCTCGGATGCTCTGAGCTTTTTACCCCCTACAGAAGAATTAAGAATGGCAGCTCTTGGGACACCAAGGAGTCTAAGTTGCTGATCTGGAACAAGCTGCAGAGCCCCGTGACATCAGAGGGAGAAACAGCCGGGGATGGGTCTGGAAAGTGGTAGCAGTCAAGGCGCTGGGCCTGTGGTTTGCCCTTCAGGGAGAGTGCTGGGGGCTGGATCAGCAAGGGGTAGCTTTGGGGAGGAGTGCAGGTGCAAGAGGGGCTGCAGCTGTTGCGTACACCACAGACTTCACAACCTCTACAGGTTCCTCTTCCACGTAATCCAGGCCCAGAACCAAGCTGTGTTGGAAGGCATTTCACCCACTTCTGCCTGGGGCCCAGCCGAGTGGCACCCATGTGCTCTGTAGAGATGTTTGCACCGGTGACACCGGTGAGTTTGAAAGGCCCGGAAGCCTCCACCATGACTCCGGGCTTGCCCTGCTGTGTGCAGTGTTCCCTGCCACCCCGAGGGAACCAGAACTCTGTGCAGCTCACTCTTGCTGGACCTCCTGGAAGAAGTGAGTTAGTGGACAGCCCTGCTCCCTCGGCCTCCACATCTGCCTTGGAAGTGTCCTTTGTGTCTGACAGAGCTGCCTTTGGCCTTTGACCCTACCAACTCTTGTCTGATCCAACAGCCCAGCATTCTCCACTTCTTGATTGGTCCCAGCAGCCAATCAGACTGAAGAGCCCCAGTGTCTGCTTCTCACAGTTGGCTGCAGGGCAGGGAGCCTCACTGAAGCCGAACCGGTCAGGAGCGTAGATGAGACACGCCCATCTGAGGTCCTCAGTGGCCTCGTCAGCTGCTTCCCACCACAAAATTCCCCCAAGATCTTAAACTATAAGATTCCTGGGGCTGGGTTGTAGATCAGTGGGAAATCATGCGCTTAGCTAAGTGTACAAGAGTTTAGTGCCCTAACACCACATTAAAAACAATAATAAAACAAAGTAAAGTGAGATTTCACATACGAATAATAAAAAGCTTCCTTTCCTACAACTGTATTTTTTTAGATAGATGTGTTAAAAGTGAGATCTAATATGGGGTAATTATGAACTTCCAGTAGACACGTGACAAAAGTCTACATTCCAGAGATGTCAGTGATGATTAAGGGGACCTAGGGAGGGCTGTGTCAGAAGGTTTGGGGGGTAAATGTTCAAAGCATTTGTCGCCCTGTGACTGCGTGCGGCTCTGGAGCGTGGTCCTCAGCCTTCCCCCTCTCCTGGAGCAGAGAGCCAGAGCCTCTGCTTCTGCTTCGTGAACAGGTGCTGTCACCCTGGCATGTGCTAACTTTTTTAAGCCATGGGTTTTTGCTTTTGCGTTGTTATTTTGTGTGTGTGTGGGGGGGGAGTTGCCTGCACTGTATACAGTAAAGGCTAGAAGAGGTATCATTTCTCAGAACTGGAGCTGAGAATTATAAGCTACCATGTGGACCGAACCTGGGTCTTCGGGAAGAGTGACCAGTGCTCTTGACTGATGAGCCATCTCTATCGCCTGTTCTTGTTTTTCTAATTTGTGAAACAGATACTTATTTTAAACAAAGGGAAATCAATAAGCACTCCCCTCCGCTCTGACCAAGTGTGGGGATTCCCACACTAACCAGCTCTCTAACAGCGGCTGGGAGCCCTACAGATTCCTTCTGTTCTGACACTGTCTGCCTGGAATGAGGTCAGAGCCTATAAATTAAAGGCCTGGTATCATAAAATTTCACCCCTCCTTCAGATGCCAATAGGAAATTCACCTCCAGAATGCCTACCAGATGGTCTAATAAACTGGAGGTCTTCAGCTTCCCTTTCTGAGGCTTGATCACAGGAAAGCATTCAACTTACATGTACTGCTAAAACAGGATTGTAACAGCTGGACATGGTGGCACACACCTTTAACCCCAGCTCTTGGGAGGCAGAACCAGGAAGATCTCAGTGAGTTCTAGGCCAGCCTGGTCTACATAAAGAGTGACAGGACAGCCAGAGCAAAGTGTGAGACCGTGTCTCACCGAGGCAGAGGTGGGAGCAAAGATTCTAAAGGCAATAACACATGGGTAGGAGAGGTGTGTCGAGCAACGCGCAGAGAGAGAGCTGGTGAGCGTGCGTGCCTTCGTGAACCTTCAGGCCTGCAGTGTCCTGGGAACTCTCCAGTCCTCATTGTCCAGGGTCTTTTAGAGAGCTTTCCTTGGCATGGCATGCTCCATTACTGGCTGTATTTCCAGCTGTGACTGAAGTTCCCTGCTTCTAATCATGGCCTGGGCCCTTTGGAGACCTGCTCCTGTCTAAAAGACCGAAAGACTTTCCTTAGAATTTGTAGAACCCAGAAAATTCCTAAGTGCCGTCTAGGAAATGATATTTTAGAGCTTTTTGTACCAGAAGCCAAGGGCAGAGACCAATTTTTTTTAAGAACATCTTTGTTCATGTATGTAGGTGGTTTTTCCAGCATATGCACACCACACACATGCCTGGTACCTGCAGAGGCCAGGGACAGGAGTTACACATGCTTATTAAACGCCATGTAGGGGCTGGGAAATGGATCCTGGGTCCACAGGAAGGGCAGTGTTCTTAACCACGGAGGCATCTCTCCAGCCCCCAAATATGTATTGTCTCTAGTGCTCTTATAAGACCTCTTGTGAGAACCAGAAAGGATCAGTACTACCTAGTGGACATTTAGTTAAGAGTTGCTTAAAAAAAAAAAACAACCATAAGCTCAGTTGGTGAAATGCTTGCTTACATGCATGAATCTCTAGGTTTGATCCCCAGCACAACAAAAGGTAAGGTGGTGTACGTGTGCCTATTTTCTCAGCACTTGGGAGGTAGAAGAGGAGGTACAGGAGTTCAAGATCATCTTCAGTGTCTTCATTCACTGCTTGTCTCACTATTGTTAAAAATATCCTGAGAAGCTGGTAGTGTTGACACACACCTGTGATCCCAGCACTCAGGAAGCACAGGCAAGAGACTCTCTGTAGGTCTGAGGCCAGCCTTGTCTACAGAGCTAGCTCCAGCATAGCCAGAGAACGTCTGTCTCGGAAAACAAAACAAACAAGAGTCCTGACAAAAGCAATTTAAGGGAGAAAAGGTTAATTTTTACTTCTAGTTCTAGGGTATAGGCCGTCCTGGTGAGGCAGGTGGCGGCGGGAGCTTGAGGCAGCTGGCCACACTGTTCATGGTCGCATTGTAGCACAGTCCTGGAAGCAGGAGATGAATGCTCCTGTTTAGCTGTCTCGCTTTGTAGTCAGTTCAAGACCAAAGCCTAAGGAATGGTGCCATTCACTTTTAGGATGGATCTTCCCACCTTAACTGATGCCTTTTAATTTTGGACTTCTGGGGCTCAAATCCAGAGCCCCATACATGCCAAGAAAGTGCTCTACTACTGAACATGATGGGGGAGGGGCTGTCTTCAGTCTAAGTTTGTTCAGGATGAAGAAGGCTGACCACATCGCAGGGTCCCACTCAACGCTCCCATCAGAGGCTCCATCAGACTAACCCCTGATAACAGAGGTGGCTACGGCCTAACAGACACGATGTGTACAAGAGCTGCTAAGTGAAGGCTTCAATGTATGAGAGGCTGTAAGAGTCTAACATTCTATTGTGTCTAACCAAGAGTGCAAAGAAAACATGCTGTTTTATGTGTCTGTTTTATGAGTCTCTGTAGGAAGAAGTCTTCAGGCCAAATATGGGATGGGGCAGGGTGGATGTTTTCCTGCACACACTGCCAACACGTGGACTTGGTCCCCCGAGGAAGGCTTTGCCATCCTTCTGAGCTTGAGCCTGTGGGGTCCTTGGCCCAGCTGTGGATATGTCAACCACACACATTAACTCAGGACGTCCTCTGCTGCCCGCAGAAGTGAAATCCTTAACTCAGGACGTCCTCTGCTGCCCACAGAAGTGAAATCCTTTGTCAGACCTTAAACAGGTTGTAGGCTAGCTGTAGCAAACACAGGAGCATTTCATTCCACTCCTTGCTGAAGAGGGGCAATGTGCAAAGTGGAGCAGGAAGTTGGTAGTGGGCCTACTGGGAGCTTGAAAACACCCCTTTCCTCTTTTTTGTTGTGCTGGGGGAAGTGACCCTAGGGCCTTGAACATACTAGGCAAGTGTGCTTGTCCCTCGTCCATATTCACACCTTTAAATTCAGTGATCCATTTCCATCTAAACAAAGCAAAGAGGAGGAGGAAGAGAAGGAGAATATGGTCCAATGATAGGGTGCTTGCCTACCGTGTGCAAGGTTCCATGTTCCACTTTTTTTTCTCTCTCTCTTTTGTTAAAAAAAGAAGTTTATTTTACCAAGTAAGTTGATAGCAGGAAAGGCACTCTGGCATGAGACGTGTAATTTCAGAACTCAGTAGGGAGAAGCAGAAGGATCAGGAGGTATTCACTGTCAGCCTAAGTTATATAGTAAGTTCAAGGCTAGCCTGGGCTGCTTGAGACTGTCTCAAAGAATGAAGAAACAAGCAGGGCTAGGGCTATAGCTCAGTTGGTAGAGTGCTTGCCTAACGTGTACAAAACATTGGGTTCAAGCCCCTGCACAGCATAAACCAGACGTGGCTTTCTACTACTTGGGAGGTAGAGGCAGGAGGGTTGAGAATTTAAGGATATCTTCAGCAAGTTACAGGCCACCCGGGATTACTTGGGACCATGTCTCAAAACAAAAACAACTAATACTAACAAAAAGTTGATAGTATGTTATCCATAAACATGTTTCATCTCATTATTTCTTTGTTTTGTTTGGTTGTTGGGTTTGTTTGTTTGTTTTTCCCTTTGAGACAGGGTTTCTCTGTGTAGCTTTGGCTGTCCTGGACATGATTTGTAGACCAGGCTGGCCTCAAACTCACAGAGGTCTGCCAGCCTCTGTCTCCCCAAGTGCTGGGATTAAAGGTGTGCACCACCCATGACCAGCTTGTTTAATTATTAAGAATAACACTTGATGTCCTACTAGGGAAGGGTTATAAGAGTAAGGCATGTTCACATTTTGGAGACATTACACACATCCCAGAGAGACTAGTTAAAAAAAATACAAGTGACATTGATATCAAATCATATAGTGTGTTGTCAATTTTATTAAAAGACATGTAATGGAACAGCATAATGCTAATCCCATTTCTACCTCCTTCTGTGAAGGATCACACGTGTTTCATTATGGCACCTCCTAAGCTCACTACATTAAGTATGATGAAGGCAGAAGAAATTAGTGTTATTTTAAAAATAGGAATATAAATAAGCTCTTAGAACATCCATTCCAGGAAGGCTCTGGCTGGAGGAGGGGGGCAGCTGGGCGGTGGCCAACTGATTTCTGTCCTAGCTATGGTTTGAATCCACATGGAATAGTGTGGCACGTGTTCAGAATTATCCATAATGCTTCTTAAAAATGCACACCGCAGAGTTCCCCAGACCTATTAGATCAGAGCGCACGCAGGCTTGGAACTTCGGCACCGCCATTTTTATGAAGCATCTCCAGTCTCAATGTTTTGTATTTTTGTTTGTTTGTTTCAAGACATGGTTTCTCTATGTAGTCCTGGCTGTCCTGGACTCACTTTGTAAAACAGGCTGGCCTCGAACTCACAGAGATTCTGCTGCCTCTGCCTCCTGAGTGCTGGGATCACAGGGGTGCGCACCTCTGCTGGCTCTCACTGTTCTGTCAACATTGTTCCCCTTCGCCTTCTGATTGGTTTTAATAAAAAGCTAACGGCCAATAAACTGAGGCAGGGTTAGGAGGCAGGTCTTTGGGGCAGAGAGAAAGAGGGATGGTCTCAGGTGGAGACCAGAGAGAAAAGAGAAGTCGTTAGCTGGACTACGATGAAAGAGCAGGTGCCAGGATGAGACTAGCTAGGAAGGACAGGTAACGGGCCACGTGGCTGAGAGGTAGGCCAGACCGGTATTGCTGGGTTAAAATAACTGGCTTATGGTCTGGCTTAGTGCCACAAGCCAATATTAAATAAAATAAGCCTCTGTGTCATTATTTGGGAGCTGGGGCAGGCATAGAAAGTCCTTGCTGTTCCATCCTTCCATTATTTATTCATTTACTTTTGAGACTTGCCTGTGTAACTCAGGCAAGCCTAACTCTTGACTGTCTTAATCTCACTGACCAAGTGCTGGGATTACAGGCCTGCACGGCCACTCTAAACTCAGGTATTAAACAGGGTCTGCACATTTGATTGTGAGCACCCACCTCCCTGGACCCCAAGTGTGGAGGTGCTCACCTGAAATCCTAGAGCTTGGGAGGCAGAGGCAAGGAGGATCATTGCAAGTTCATAGCCACGTAGTATGCATAGCCTAATTAGTGAGGTCCAGGCCACTCGGCACCACACAGTAAGACTTTGTCTCCAGAATAGAAAGGGGTGGGGGTGGGGCAGAGAGATGACAGCTTGGCAGGTTACAGGACTTGCTTCGCAAACATGAGGAGCTGAGTCTGTGCCCCAGAACCCATGTAAAAGGCGGGTGTGGTTGCATGCACCAGTTAACCCCAGCTTTGTGGAAGGTAGAGCTGGGAGAGGGGGGTTCTAACTTCCAGCCTAGCCCCAGATCCGGTGAGACCAGAACTGACAGACCCTGTCCTAATGGAATAAGGCAGTAAGTGACAGCACAGGACACCTGGCATCCTTCGTCCTCTGTGAATATGCAAAGCTGCATGCACCCACAGAGACACCTCAATAAGACCTTCCCAAAAAAGAGAGAAATCACTCCTGGCCCACTGTGAAGGGCTGTACAACTTCTTACCTGCCATCTGTGTTGTCCCCCCCCCCTCGGAATTTATACCCTTCCATCCTTTCCAAGTGCTGAAGTGAGGATCCTGGGATCCTGTGTCTCATCTACTTTGTTCAACCGACTTCCCCCAGGTTGGGAGTCAAACCCAGGCCTTGCACATGGTAGCTGGGTGCTCTGCCACTGAGCTCCGCTCCATGTCCCCTCAAATTCTTCCAGTTCCCAGCACTTCACCTTAAAGAGATGAACCAAATAATTACAGAAACTGCTCTTTTCATAAAGTCAGTTCTTGGTGGGGTCTATAAAGAGGTGAGCATTCTGAGCCTCCCAGGGATGGGGGTGGTGGTGATCCTGGTATATGTAGTGCCACTTGCCTTTAATCCCAGCACCCAGGAGGCAGGCAAATCTTTATGAGTTCTAAGCCAGCTTGGTTTACAAAGTGAGTTCCAGGACAGCCAGAGCTGTTACACAGAGAATCCCTGTCTATAAAACAAAACAAAAACACAAGCATTCTGTACACAGGTATTTGACAGTTATAGACACTGTTGATAGCTATTCCCTCCAATGACAAAATGACTAATGTAAGCCAAATTAAAGTATATAAAAGCAGGTTTATTGGGGGGCAGCTTTTAGGTGGTTTCATTGATCTCACAGGAGGAGGTCAGGTCAGGGAAGTTGCCACACAGAGGGAGAACTCCACTTGTGGAAAGAGAGAGAAGGGAGAAAATGTGGAGAAAGGGGGAAGGGAACCAAAATGTCTGGATTATGTAGTGAAGGGCCTCTGGGGGAGAGGAAGCCCAGCTCCTGAGCTGGAAAGTTCAGGGTAAAGGGTGGAGTATGCCAGCCATGCCCTGTAACAGGTAGAGACTGAGGGATGCTGAGGGATAGCCTCCAACTCATCATCCTCTTGTCTCAACTACCCAAGTGCTTAGAGCAAGAGATGGCATGATTACTTTTAGGCAGGCTGGAGGATTGCTCTGTTGAGAGGCCTAGGGAAATACTATCTAGGACTGAGGAGTTTTCGCCTGTACACTGGCTCAGGACAGGGGTGGCCTGGAAGGACCTTCCAGCTCTGAGACTGTGACTTGTTAAGACCCAGAACAGCTGGAAAAGGCTCTGAGATGTTCCAACAGCCACACATTAAGCTGTCTCTTAAGCAGGTGAAATCTGACACCATAGAAGGACTCTGGTTCAAGGCATCAGCCCACACTGCTACTTCCTGCTTCCGGAGTTGCTCATAGCCTCTTAGGAGAAAAAATGAGCCATCCTGGTAACCGCAGTGCACATCACACACATGTGAAGCGGCTGGGGGTAGGGAAGAAAGGCACAGGAACTGTGTGAAGCTCTGCTTGGAACCTCCTGGAAGGAAGGGTCACATCCCATTCCTGGGCCTTCAGGAAGCTCTCTTTAACCCATCTCCCCTTGAGAGTACCAGGACTAGGCTCTGGTGGGGCCAAGTGCTGGGTGCGCACAGGTAACAGTTACTGTTTGCTGTTGGTCTTGATCTAGCACTGGCAAGGGTGGAATCTCCAATTGGTGGAGCTAGGTCTGGCCTGGGAGAATGAAATGCCTCAGGCTCAGCAGCTCAGGCAGCCACAGGGGTCCGGCAGAGAAGAGACAGGTCAGGCAGGCCCACCTCTTCTGCGTTGGAGGATTGGGGGCAGGGGAAGGAGCCAACTCATCCAGAAGGAAAATTTGTTAAAGGAAGGCCTGCATCTTTTACACAACATGTAATTAACTCTCAGCAGAAGATGCCATGGATTCATAATAGGAGCCTACAGTGGGGGAGGAAGACTGACAAGCATGAGATTCTTGTGGGTTTGAATTACTTATTTATTTAATTTTTAAAAGAAGCAAGAGTCATTGCAGTTATAATTGTGGACCTCCGGTGATGGCGTCTCCCAGCAACGAGCAGGAGGCTGCTGTATCCCACCCTCTTCCCAGGCAGAATGAACCAGAAGGTGTTGCTTGTCTCACAGCAGCTCCGCTTCAGCCCTGACCTGTCCTCTTCTACTCCACGCTCCCTCAGCGGGCCCTGAGCCCGGTTCTCTTTGTGACTGGCAGCCCTTGGAGTCACCTCAGCCTCCAGCCTGGGGCTCTCTGGGTCACGGAAATCAGAGCCAGGCCTGTTCCTGAGCTCCTGCTCAGGAAGGGAGGTGCAGAAGGAGAGGAAAGGTGAGGAGCTCCAGGGTGTGGGAGCTTAAGGTAGGCAACGCCTGGACACCTGCCAAGATAAACAGGCCACCCCTGTCCGGGCACAAAGGGCTCTCTGTGAGGACACTCCCAGACCCATATGGAATCCCAGAGGCTCATATTTCTTAACATAAAAGATGCCCGTTCCCAGCTAGGCCTGGGTGTGGCCTGTGGCTTGACTCCCGGTGGGTGGGGCTTGTGGACTCCCAGTGACCCAACTGGATGGTGTCTGTCCTTGCTAAGAGCTGGCCAGCACAGGAGAATGGGAGAGGCCAGGCACACAGCTTCTCCTGCAGGACATGGTAGTTCTGCCTGCCTCTGGCCTATGCCTTCTGCTCCCCCCTTGTCCCCAGTGTCTGTCTGTCTGTCTCTGTCTTTCCCTCTTTTAGGTATGCACATGCATATTCAGAGTCTAAATGAGATTTCTAATCAAACTACACCTAGACCAGCCTTCTCTCCTACCTTCGGCCATTGTCACAGAGAGGTTAAACTAGGACCCAAGGAAAGTAGGCTGTGGACATGCAGTAAGAACATATGTCAAGGGACGCATCGCTCAGCAATGCTCCAGGTTCTGCTGGGTGACCATGGGAATAGACCACCAGGAAGTTTCCAAAGCCCTCTGTGAGCTTTGTGTTTTCAGGTGAAAGAGCCAGAACAAGATGTCTCAGGTCTCTTCAGTTCTCAGCCAGGGCTCAGAGCCGTGTGAATGGACAGGCAGCCACCAGAACTCACTGCCACACAGCTCTGAAGCCCAGTCTCACTGTTTCCATGGCCTGAAACATGTACCTAGGTAAAGCCAGCACAGTCCGTCCCCCCCTCCCCTTGGACTGTACCTGAGGTGGAATCAAACCTTTGACCAAGAGGCCTCTTTCTGTCCTGCACACTTGGCTGTATGAACTACAAAGGAGACAGTTATCAAGCAGACCTTTCTTTTTTCAGTTTTTATTTATATACTTGTATGTGTATGAGTGCTTTGTCTTCGTGTATGTCTGTACCACGTGCATGCCTGGTGCCTGCAGAGGCCAGAAGAAGGCGTCAGATCCACCAGAACTGGAGATACAGATGGTTGTAAGCTGCCATGTGGATGCTGGGACTAGAACCTGATGCCTCTGGAAGAGCAGCCAGTGTTTTCAATCGCTGAGCTGTCTCTCCAGCTCCAGTAGAGACGTTCCCTGGGCACCAGCTTTAGGCAGTAAACAAAACCTTCCATAGCCAGCCCCTGGGAGCTTACATGTGATTCCTCCGTCTGGGTGGTCTATAGAAAAGAAACCCTGTCAAGCATTCTGTGGGCAATTGTCTGCAGGGTCATTTGCTCCTGAGGGCTGTGTGGGAGGATCTGTTCAATGCCTTTGTCTGAGTTCCTGGTACTTTAGGGTTCAGAGTTCCTTGGCTTCTGGAAGCATCATCCAGATGTCTGCTCCATCTACAAGGTGTTTTCCTGCCTGTGTGTTTGATTCTTTCCTGATTTTTTCTTTTCTCTTCCTTTCTATCTTTCTTTTTCTTTTTTAAGACAGGGTTTCTCTGTGTATCCTTGTCTCTAGGGAACTCACTCTGTAGACCAGGCTGGCCTCAAACTCAGAGGTTTGCCTACCTCTGCCTCCGGTCTGCTGGGATTAAAGGCCTGCTCTACCATGCCCAGCTGAATTCTTCTGTTTTATGAGGACACGGTCATTACACCAATGCACATGTTAGTGGCCTCATCCCAACCTGAGGGTTAGGATTCTAGCATGTTCTTTTAGGGGTGAACATGGTGTCGTCTCTGGAAAAGTGTAAGATGCTGTGGAAAAGAGTTGCCTTCAGGACGCCCCAGATTCTGCTTCTGCCAAGGTCTTGTGTGAATGCCTCTGACTGCTGGTCACATGTCCCTAGGAGTTGAGTATCTGACTCCTACCTTGGGGAGGCAGGGAAGGACTGGGGACTTTCCTCCCTGCAGGAGGAACATTCCAACGACTCATGCAAACATTGTCACAAGGCAACAGAACTCCACTATGGAAGGACTTGCAGGTTTCTTCCCAGGAGTCCTTGAGCAGGGGACAGCGGCTTCATCATCTGTCCCCTCCTTAGTGTGCAGCTTATGTGCTGCTCCTGCTAGGGGCCAGCGTGTCAGTGACACACTCACTAAGCTTCCTATGTGCCTCACTGCGTGTGTGGAGTCTCTTCTCCTCTGCCATCATTCGCTCCGAGGCTCAAACTGTCAGATAGCTGCTATAGGAACTGCCTTTACCCTCTGAAGCACCTCACTGACCCAGCTTTCTAATCTCTGGTATTGTGCTTTTAAATCCCTACAACAACCTCTTGAGACAGGATGGCTCTCACTCGGCTTCCGAGGATGAGAAGAATGGGGAACAGGAACCTAACCTAGCAGGTGGGAGAGGCAGCAGAGCCCAGTAGCCCCCAACTGAACTTACCCACCCGGCTCATGAACAGATGAGATGAGAGAGATGAGTCACTGTTGATGGACAGCATGGGAGGCTGCTGCCTACCTGGCAGCTCCACAGAGCTGCCCCTGGGTGGCGTGTCCACCGTGTATCCGAGCCAAGGCAGTTGGGCTGTGGGCCTTGCCTCTTGTAGGCATTCTGTCCAAGTACTTGAGAACCCTGAAAGGGAAGTAGGGAGAGAGAGGAGGAGAGAATACACTGGAGGCCAGCCTGAAGCCTCTGCCTCGTGCGTAGGTGGCTGAGGAGGGGCTACGTCAGAGGGTTGGCTCCTGAACTTCTGACCCCTCTGGGTGTTCACAGATGGCGTTCTGCAAGGGCAGGAAGGGCCTCTTGTTGGTCCCCTGCCAGGATGTTGCTACACACAGGGCTAGGCTGCCTCCAAGCCTCTTCCCTGAGGAGCTCAGAGAAGCTGTGTGGCTGACAGAACAGACTTCTCTAGCTGAGCTACATTGTGAATGTGGTTCAGGCCCCTGACACACGTCTAGAGGCAGAGACTTGGAACCTCTGCCCACTCAGGATGGGCCTGTAGTCATATTACACCCTGTGACTTCAGATGTTGGACCACTGAGTTTTCTATTCTTTTGGAGAAAAGGTGAGCAAAAGAAGCAAGAGGCAAACATCTAAAAATATTCTCACAGCCCTATGACTGCCAAATGAGATTCCCTGCTGGCTCTGGCCAGTAGGGTTGAGTTTTGAGCCTCACAACAAAGCAAGCTTTCATAACTGTCTGCACCAGGGACATCTGTCTTTGTAGGGAGTGCCTCTTGCACCTCACTTTCCGAAGGAAACAGGGTTCGTGTTGGCATCTTAATGCTGGGCTTTGGTAGGGCATTGTTTGTAGTGGCGTGTGTTCCCCACTGAGCTCCCGCACTGGAAGCTCTAAACTGGGGAGGGGGCAGAAACCACAACAAAGGACCAGGCATGATGGCAAGTGTTTACAGTCCTACCTGTTTGGGTGATAAGGCAAGGATTACATGAGCCCAGAAGTTTGGACCTTGCCTGGGCAACTTAGCTAGACTTGATTTCAAAAGATAACAAAACCCTAAAACAAACAAGAAAGATAAAAGGACATTTTCCTTCAACAGTATTCACAATCAGGTAAGAATAGAATGGCTTCCTATCTGCTAGCAGTGTATTTCCCAACACACAGAAGAAAGAGAAGGAAAAAGGAATTATCCACTGGAAGTCTTCATTATAAACTATGAAATATGCGGTTAATAAAAAGTTGCAGAAATGTTTCCAAAAATCAATAATGTTCCAGAGTTTTAAAACTGGATTTATTTCATAATAACAGGAGAATATTAATGTGTGATGTAGGCTTTTATTCCTAAGTGTCTCCCCACTGATAAGCAGTGAAGAGGGACATTTATGGAATTTAAAAGTAAAGAAAGGGGGGCCAGATTTCCAGGCATCCTATTAAATTAGTATTCTAGAAAACTACCAAACTCCTTTTAAGCACATGTCTCAAATATTGCACGGGCTGTACTGGCACTAAAAATTACTTATCTGATGCTCAGCTTTAACCAGCTACCTGTTCCAACAGGCCACCTTAAGTCTGCTCTTGAACGTATCCTAGAGGGAGTTGAAATGGAGACCGCAGGAGCTCCAGCGCCCTGAGCCCGGCCCAGGGCTGCCACCTGGGGCCCTGTGCTTCCTCTCAAAGCAGGGTCTCCCTGGAGGGAGCAGGCAGGCCCAGCGCTGCAGCCCACAAACAGGTGAGAAGAGAGGATTGCCTGAACCCAGCAATGGCACAGCTGCCAATCCGTGCAGGAGAGGCTACGCGTGTAAGTGGGCAAGTGCCCCAGGGCTGGTCACAGGTATGCCTGGCTCCCTGGACTTGGGGGGCTGGTCTTGCCACCTGGGAGGTTAGTGACACTGAGCCACATTTCCGATGGCCCAGTACACTCCAAAGCCTGCCCTGCCCTTCCCTACAGTCCCAGCTGTTCAGCCCTTCCTCTTACCAAATTCCCCCACATTCCCCAGAGCTGAGGTCACGGAAAACTCCCGGGTGTGTGTGGTGGGTGCGCTGCCAGGATGAGGGGGATTAGCTGGTGACTGGTCTGTGGGCAGCTGCTCCTGGGAGCCAGAAGAGGGCCTAGCAGTTTCGCCAACACAAGAGCAGAGCTTCTTGGGTCCAGCTCTGTAGGCAGGTGCTCTGACCTTCCTGTTCTTGACCTGGGAGCTGTTCCAGGTCTTTTCTGGTGAAAGGCAGCCAGGGGGAGGATGGCTTGGTAGGGATGCTTTTGGGCCCATTTTTAAAGAAGACAAAACCAAGATACAGAAGTTGGGGGCTTTCTGAGGTTAGCAAGTGGTGAGAAGTCCCACCCAGATCACCCAACAGTTCCATTTCTCTTTGCTGCTCAGGACAATTCTGGCTCCCCTCAGAAGGAAACCTCCTGTCTATCAGGCCACATAGCCATGTTCCCGCACCACTTCTGCTTCCGCAGGTAGGTCTGTAGTTGTGAAATTTCCACTGGAAAATAACACTGAGGGGCTGCGGAGATGGCTCAGCAGCTAAGAGCACTGACGCTCTTCCTGAGGACCGGGGTTCAATTCCCAGCAACCACGTGGCAGCTCACAACTGTCTGTTACTCCAAGATCTGACACCCTCGCACAGACATACATGCAGGCAAAATACCAATTAAAAAAAAAAAAAAAGGATGCTGAAAGGAACCAGCAGCTCTGTCTCTTGGGCCCCAACCCTCTTCCCACAGAGCTTGGTACACTGTGAGGGCTAGGCTCCAGGGTTTGGCATGCTGATGACTGTCTCTCATCTCCATCCCTGGGGAGTCTCACTTGAGAAATCCTGGCTGCCTGATGAGCAACCCCCTACACGCTGTTTATGTGATTATCTGGGTTTGATAACACAATGGGATACTGGCTTCCATGGTATCTCCTCCCAAAGGGGGACTTGCCTCACACGAGGACCAAGCCTGGCTGGTCTTTCTTGCCTTGGGATTGTCTCACGGGCTCTGATGCCCCATCACTTCTGCTGGCTATGTTTCCTCTAAACTATCTCCCACAGTCGGATGAAATTTCTGGTGGTTCTGTGTGTGGTGGGGAGAGAATGAGAGGGTTGGAGGAGGCATATGGAGGAGGAGTTGAGGAGGGAGGGAGCGGGCTCAAGGGCTTCCGGCCACACTCTCAGGGCCTGCGTTTGCCTTGGGAGACGGATGGATGTAACATGTAGAAACGGAAGCCAGGGCCCCCAGCCCAGTGCTAAGAGTATAGCTAGAGGCCTGTAGGCCGCCAGCCCAGGGCTTAGAGTATAGCTAGAGGCCTGTAGTGCTCCAGTGCCTCACAGGTTGAGAGGTGACTAAGCTTCTCACACCCTGCCCACACCATGCCCCCCTTTACACTGGATTTTAGAGCCAGGCTGTCCAGAGTTCAAATCCAAGCACTGAAGCTTACCAGACTTGGGAACCTCATTTAACTCTTTCTGCCTCTGACCCCGCCCCTCCAAAGTGGGGTTCTGAGCATCAGCTGCCTGGACTGGCTGTGGGGAGTATACCAGCTGTTTGTAACTGTTCTAATGTCACGGTGTGACAGCTCTCTCTCCTTTGTCTACCCTCCCCTCCATATTGAGCCCAGCCTCTGTCAACCACTGCTCTTCTGTGGCCCAAGCAGCCTGGCTGAGGCCATCCAACTAGCAAGGCGATGACAAGGGCAATCAGATGGTTGGAAGGTTCCCATTGAAATGAACCTGAGAATGCAGGTGACCCAAGTGATTCTGAGGGGAGAAGGAACAGTTTCTGCTGACTAGAATAGAGAGGGTAGGGAAGGCCTCCAGGGAGCACAGACAGAGCCAGCAGTTCAGGTCTCTGGTGGACCCCCCACCCCCTTGTCGCAACTGCCCCAAACCTGTGGCTGAGGCCTTATTTTGGGAAAGAGTCTCTGCAGATGTGATTAAGAATTTCAATCTGAGACTATCCTGACTTCTCTGGATGAATATTAAGTCTAGGGTCAAGTGTCCTTACAAGAGCAGTGCAGGAGAATTCGCGGGAGGTAAAGGCCGTAGGAAATGAGGCGAAATTCTGAGGTAAGCTACTGTGAGCCAAGGAAGAGGTAGAGCCGTCGGAAGCTGAGCAGGGCAGGGAGGGTTCTCCTGACGCTTAGGCCTTTCACTTCTGGCCCCCAGAACTCAGAGAGTTTCTTAGAGTTGTAACCATCCAGTCTGTGCTATCTGTTACAAGAGCGGCAGGAAACTAACACCGATGTTGACTGCCAAATCCCTGCGAAAAAGACAGGGCTAAGTCCCGGTCAGGTTGGGCATTTGTCCTAGTTAGTTGACATAAGCTAGAGTCACCTGAGAAGAGGGACTCGACTGAGAAAGATCGCCAATTTGAGGTGGGAGGACCAAGCCAAGGGGGGCTGCGCCACCTCTGGGCCTCGGTGCTGAGACTGAGCTGAGACTGAGCAACCCCGTAGGGGTAGGCTGTGTTACTCTGTCTTCCCTGGTTTCGTTCTGCCCTGAGCTCCCGCCCTTCGCCCTTCCTGACCTCCCTTCATGATGGATAAGGCGAAATAAAACACCTTGCCTTGGCAGTGACATTCTATCACTGCAGCAGGAAGCAAACTAAGAGAGTATTGTAACAGAAGTACCATGGAGGTTTCAATGACCGCCAGGAGTCTAGATCGGTGTGCGGGGCGGTAGGGTTCTTAAAGGCCCTTTCAGGGTAAGGGCACAGCCTTCCCATGCTGCATGCACACAGAAATGGTTGTCATCTGTTTTAGCTTTTTTTTTTTTTTACCCCTTTGAGTCTGTCTTGTTACATATCCCAGGATTATCTTTGGTCACATTCTTCCTGCATCTACCATCACACACGTGCCACTGTATGCGTGTACAAGTCAGAGGAGAACTTGAAGGAGTCAGTTCTCTCCTTCCGGCACATGGTCTGCAGAGGGACCCAAGCCATCAGACTTTGTAGCAAGCACCTGTAACTGATCAGCCAGGGTATGGGCCTTAGTTTAATTTACTGTGTGCGTGCGTGCGTGCTTGCATGCGTGCGTGCGTGTGTGGACTTTCAGGAGTCCTCTCCCTTTGCTGTGGGTTTGGGATCTCACTCAGGCACTCAGGCTTATGAGGTAAACACCCCGCCGAACCATCTCAGCAGGCTCTCTGCGGCACCATCCGTGAAGGCTTCTCTCTTGTGGGAAAGGCGGCCTCAATGCCATTGATCATCACTCCATCTGATCCATTTCATTGGAGCACAGTTTGCTGCCTTATAATTAGAGCACCGGAAAGCAGAGACAGGAGGATTTCTCTGACCAGCCAACCTAATCAGAGAGTCCCAGGTCCCCCCAAACTGTGGACAGCTCCTCAGGCACATCGCCTGAGGTTGACCTCTCATCTTCATGTGTGTACACACACGTGCATGTGCTCCAGCATACATATGAACATGCACATGCATATACACACACAAATGCACAATCTCAAACTGGGTCTAGACTCATAGGAACATGATTTCTTTGCAGCCTGCTCCCAGGGGATCCCGGTGAACGGCTGAGGAGGGTGAGTGGCCCTGAGCTCACCGGGCCAGGCATTGAGATAGTGCAGTTGCCAGTCAATTGCTGTTTCTGAGTGCTGTTGGCTTCCCCTGAGGACCCCTCTCTGACATAACTGCTGAAGGCTCTCAGCCTGCCTCCTCACACAGAATCTCTCCCTGTGGAAGAAGAGCCTGCAAGCCGAGAGATATACAGGATCTGGCCATGTGATCTGTAGGGGAGGGGCACTTCAGAAGCAGGAGAGCAAGACTGCCCTTTCAGGGCTAGCTCAGCGGCTTGGCACTGCTTTCCGGCCCTGCTTGAGATGCGCTGGGCTTTGGCCCATGGAGAACGGCAGCAGAGCCTCCGCGCTGGCCTCTGCTTCTCACACCCACATCTGGAAAGGAGGCAGGGCCTCTCAGAATTTGCTGAAGACAGACCACAGAGTGCTAAAATCCTGTTCCCAGGAGCTGGAGAGATGGCTCAGCAGTTCAGAGCACTGGCTGCTCTTGCGGAGGAACCAGATTTGGTTTTCAGCAGCCACCGGGCACCTCATAAGTGTGTAACTCAGGCTCCAGGAGAGCCCATACCCTCTTCTGGCTCCTTGGGCACTACAAGCACATGGTGAATGTTTACACACACAGGCAAAGCTCTGATTTACATAAAAACAAATGATTTGTTTTGGAGTTAGAGTGTCTGTGTAACTCTGACTGGTCTGGAATTCACTGTGTAGACCAGGCTGCCAAGAGCTCACAGAGATTTACCTGCCTCTGCCTCCCGAAGTGCTGGGGTTAAAGACATATGCCACCATGCCAGGCACTGAAATATTTGTATATATATTTCATATACATAATACATTATTATATATTTATTTATATATTTTAATTATTGTTTATATATTGTATATTACATATATATTGTGTGTAATATATATATATATATATATATATTACATATGATATATTGTGTGTGTGTTTTGAAGAACCTCCTTGTAAAAACACCTAGTCACAGTGTGGCTTACTGGTAGGCCCTTGGTAGCATGGGCTCCCCTTCAGCACTACACAAACAAAGTCCTCAAGTCCCTCCCCACCAAACCACACCAGAATGTTATCCAACACATACAGAAAAAAACAAGTTTTAGGGGGGCTTTGTAGAGAACAGCACTTGCCATGAGAACCTGCTGAGCCAGGTCCTACTCCCTTCCCAGAACCAATGCAAAGGAGGGCAGAGAGAACCGACCATAAAGTTGTCCTCTGACCTCCACATGTGCTTACTAGCAAACACACTAATCACACACATACATGAAACAAACAAAATAAATATTTAAAAACTGTGCAATGCTTAAAATAATATCCTTGGGTGTGGTAAGAGCAAAGCACAGTGCGATATATGGATGAAAATCCATAACAAACACTAAAAACTAATAAAAATAAAGCCAATAATATTCTAAGAAATTTCTAATCTGGCCTAATGTCTAATCTCAGGCAGATGCCCCACTCAATCCATGCTCTAGTTTTGGCTTGGGGTAGATGTGACCGCAGAGTGGTGCTATGTTTGCCTTGATCTTCATGGGACCATGGCCACTGCCTGCATGGACGGTGGCATTCTGGGAAGCAGGTCACCTGGCCCGGCTGAGGGAAGCGGGCCGCTCCTGGTCCCTGCTCTTTCCCAGTGCAGCTTGCTAGGCCCGACAGCCACACTGAATCATCTGGGCAGACACTGCCTGATCCCGTGTCCTGCAGGGTAGCCCCACTCTGACCTTCCTGAGGAGGAGGCTGGTGTCCTGTGTGTTTAGAGTGACTGGAGACCAGTGTAGCTCAAGATCCCAGCATCCGGATGACAAGAAGCACAGCCTCAGAGGACACACACACATCATACACATACACATATAATACATAAACACATACACACATCACACATACATACACAGATACACACATCATACATACATGCACACATATATACATACACAGACACACAGATGCACAAACACACACATCATACATAGATGTGCACATATATACACATATCATACATTCATACACAAAGACACACAAACACACATCGTACATACATACATGCACAGATCATACATATATACACAGACACACAAACACACATCATATGTACATGCACACATCTATGCACACATATCATACATAAACACATATACACATCATACATTTACACACACATCATACATACACATCTACGCACACATACACACACAGAGAGAGACACAGAGACGCAGAGAGAATACAGCCTTTTTTTAAAGATTCCTTTCATATAGCCCTGAGGTGGCTGCCTTACACCCACCTGTAACTTCAGCTCTAGGGAACTGGATACCTTCTGACCTCAGTGAACATAACACACACGCATAAACACACACATATGCATGCATACACACACACCAATGACTATAATTTTTAAGCAGACAGTGAGCTGAGCACAGGAACTCATTGCTCCTGGCTTCCTGGCTGTGATGGCTTGCCCCCTTCTGCCCCTGTCACCATGCCTTCTCTGCCATGTGGGTTGTATCCCCCTGCAACTATGAGCCAAACAAACCTTCCTTCTTTAAGCTGCTTTTGTCAGGTGTTTTGCTGCAGAAATGAGACCAGTAACTAATCCCTCCTCCAAGGCTCCTGAAGGGCCGAATCAACCCGGAGGAGTTATGGGAAATGACCAGCCCAGGACTGAGGCAGGCGTGTTGTTCTTAGTCTAGTGGCAGTCTGGAACACAGCTGCTGGCTTCCCGGAGAAGAACAGAGGGACCCCGAGATCAAAGGTTTCTCTCAGGAAAGAACACTTTAGGGCGAGGCTCGTGTGCTGGACGAGGCTCCCGGTCACTGGGAGGTGACTTGAGTTTTCTACTGGGTGTTACAGTCAGCTCTTTAAATGAGACTGTCTATCAGACGCCAGAGGAAACTCGGGACTTCCAAAAGCCTGTGATGATACCGAAGTGGTACAGCCTTTGGCTAAGCCAGTGTATTCATGGCAGGGGTGTGGGCAAAAGCCCGTGCCTGGTTGACTTGCAGCCGAAACACAGGCCTGCCAAGTCTCAGGTCCGGTGGGCTGGAAGGCAGGGCCGGTGAGACAAGAACCTGGGCTGGAAGGCTGGTCCAGGCCCGGTGGCCGCTCCACTGGCCGTCAACACCAAGCTGGGTGTCGGGCCGGCCTGGCTGGCAGCCAAACCCCAGGAGTTCAGCAGCAAATTTTCAGGAAAGAGGGGAGCCCTCCTCCCCCCAGAATAAATGACGGATCTCAGGTGGCCACAGTGGAGAGGTGGAGGAGTGAGAGATTTATTTGATGAACCAAGGACTTTTAAACCCTGGGAAGTGGGAGGGGCTCCCAGGATGAGTGTTTGTCTGGGGCTAGAGCTGCTAAGGATGCTTGATTTACATGTAATGGTACAGCACCTCATTTCCATGCAGTAGCACGGTCCTATCACAAGGAAGAGAACACAGCACTCAATTATCCTGTGGGTGGGGGAAAATCTCCAGGTATGGTTAAAGGTTATTGTCAGGACACCAAGACATCTCCAGGAATCCCAGGTGCTTGCTGAGCAGGCTTCCCATTAGGAAAGGGTACAGTCTGTAATCTTCCCTGAGGGCTATATGATGCTCCTTATGGGGTCTGGGGATCCCCAGATCAGATGAAGAGGGAACCCCACTGAGAAAATGGTCTGTCACATAGACTGAGCTCAGAGGCCATCCGGAAATGACAGGTTTCAAGCTTACATAGAGGGCTACTCCAGCCAAGGTGGAATTACATGGGGATTTGACCTCTACGCACGAAGAACATGATTCCCCAATGTTCAGGTCCTCAGTGTGAACACAGCAGAACTCCAGTTCACACTCAGCTCTGATGCAGGGTGTGATCACTCAGGGTGATGTGCAATAACCGCAACACTGGACACACATAGACACTGTGTGCAGGAGACAGGTTTGCGGTATGGCACCCTCAGAATCACTCCAGAGTTTACATGGCCCTTGAAATCCTCACAGGAGTCCAGGTTCAGTAAGGTTCAAGGACAAAGATGAGTCTCCACATCCAGTAGATTCTGTCACTCTACAGTGTAGCTGTGTCCCAGTTCTTCCCCTCCATTGTACCCAAAACTCAACAGTCATCACTAGTTGCAGTAGGGACTAGCCCTTTCCTTAACCACTCTCCCCAGTCTCGGCACTTAGGAGGTGACAGCTAGAACACTTGGATTTTCATGGTAAGATACATATGCGGTGCTGGAGGGATGGCTCAGTGGTTAGAACTTATTACTCACCAGAGGACCCAGGTTCGGTTCCCAGCACCCACATCAAGTGGCTCACAGGTGCCTGTAACTGCAGCTTCAAGGGACCTAAAGCTCTCCTCTCAGCACCACGGGCATCTGCATGCAAATGCATAGACACAGACACACATAAATAAAACTAAATAAATCGTTTTAAAATCTTAGAAGTCACACATATCCTTTAACCCATAATCATTGCCATTTTTACAGTGAACAATTTGGTTCATTTACAATGCTATGTGACTGCTACCACTGTCTACTCCCATAATGTTCTTCAATAACCTCCAAAGGAAGTCCTGTGTCTGCAAAGTGGCTAGCAGCCACTGTCCCCTCTTCCTAAGCCCTGCCAACTACTAACTTATGTCTCTGTGGCATTTCCCATTCTGGTATTTTAAAAAATCAAACAACATGTAGTTTCTCTCACTTAACACACTCTCTTACATGGCACATATTCACACCTCATCCTCTTGTATGACTGAGCACTGTTTCTTTAGCTGAGCCATATTATCCTGTCCATCTAGCCATTGAGGGACATTTGGGTTATTTTATCCTTGGGCTATTATGACTAATGCTGCTAGGACATTAAAAGAATACAGTTACATGAACTTATTTATATATTTAGCAAAATGTTATTTTTTCTTTTTGGTGCCTGTGCATGTGACATGTGCAGGAATTCAGGTGAGGGCATGCCATGGTGTGTGTGTGTAGGTCAGAGGTCAGAGACAACTTTTAGGAGTTGGTTCTCTCTCTCTCCACTGAGTTCCGGGGGTTGGACTCAGGTTGTCTGGCTTGTGTGGCAAGCACTCTTACACACAGCTCTGTTCAGAGTGTAGATTTTTGCTTGAATTCCCAGTGTCATTCATATGGTATAGATTGGGGGGGAGGATTACTGGGTGTCACATGGCATCTCTACCTTTAATGTTTCCAGAAATAGCCACACTGTTTTTTTTTTAACGCAGCTGAACTATTTAATCCCAGGAGCAAAGTATCTGGCCCTAGTTGCTCACACCCTGGCCAGCCCCGGCTGCTTAGTGGTATAGTTTGCAGTGCGCGGGGTCAGAGCCACGGCATCCTGTCCGTGCTGAGCAACCCCACTGCTCCAAAGGCCCACTCCTCCGTAACAAACCTTCACCTGCATTAGTTAATTTAGGGAAGAGAATAATGTCATCCTGTGTGCTGGATCCATGCTGAGTGCTGGGAGGCTGCAGAGGACACAGTAAAGGTCCTGCTCTCGTGGGTGTGCCACTGGAGGAGGAGAGCAGAGACAGGAAGCTATTCGCCAGAGGCAGCGGTAACACTCCACTGCGCCGTGGGCCTTCCTTGGACCTGGAAGCCCTTAAATAAAGGACAGAGACTCACAGATATATAAAGCTCAGGGGTTTAGCTGGGCGGACTTTCAGCTAGCTCCTCTGACTTAAGCCCCAACTCTTCTAGCCCACAATCTGCCTTATGGCTAGTTCTTTACCCCTCTCACTCAGCCCCAATATGTCTGTCCCTTCCTGTGTCATGCTGGCGAATTTACCTGTTTGAATTCTTCTCTCAGAGACCCTCTTCCTGAAGCTCTGCCTTCCCCTTCTGTCCAGCCATTGCCCATCAGCTCTTTACGCACGCCAATCAGATACAGCTCTAGATTGCCTTAGGCAGGTGAGGAAGGAACAAATATTTACAAAAGATGAGGCTGGCGATGGACCACAGATCTCGGCACATAATATACAAGGACACAGCTTCACACAGTCACCCAACAGGACTGCAGCCGGGGAAGCCCAGTTGGCTGTTCCTCCCTACCCAGGGAGTGAGGAGCTGAGTCTGCAGATCCAAGGCCGTTTGGGCATGGCTTAGGGGACGTGTGTGTGTGTGTGTGTGTGTGTGTGTGTGTGCGTGCTCACGTATAAATCCCTAGGGAGCAGTGGGGTCCATGAACCCGTCCTCCCTTCCTTTGCAGGGCATTGGTGCACCAATATGGTGGAGGTCTAGTGCATGTAATCACAGCTGTGAGTTTAAAAGAGCAATAGCTACACCATGTCTGGAGATCAGAGCTGCACACCTCCCTCGCCTCTGCTTTTGACATTCTTTCTCCTGAGATGGTCCTCAAGCGTTGAAGCGAATGCTGCGGACACACCATTTAGGGCTGAACTTCCAACAGCTATTTACTCTCCATACTTTGTCCAGTTGTGAGCCTCCGCTGCCACTGCTGACCACTGTGAACTCTCTCTGACCAAATCAGACAGTGACACTCTTCTACAGGTGTAAATATAGTTATTCAGGAGGCAGTTTGACAGGCATGTGTGCATTCAGCTTCCGTACCAGGGCCCATGACTCTCCAGCCACAGACTTTTGAGGTTTACAGTACTTTGTCACAGACATGAATTCCCTTCTGTGGAGCGGGCATCAGTTCAGTCAGAAAGTGGTTGGGTACCCTTGTTGACATGCCGCTGTTGACCTCTAATGGTTGTGTTTTAACGACAGTTTGGGAATCTGGCCACTAGACTGCGACCTGGATCAACTGTCAGGGTCTCAGAGTTTTGAGTATGGGCCTGGGAACCTGCCTTTCTCTTCCCGCTGGGCTGAGGGAGAGCAGAGCTTAGGGGCTCCCAGGACCAACAGGAAGGAGAGCAGCTTCCCAGCACTGGACGGCTGAACGGGCAGGATCCTGTTACCTGTCTGTGCTGGCCTGAGAAGCCCTTGGCCTGATCCCAGTTTCTCAGGGCAAACAGACTTGCAGAGCAGGCACCCCTGTGTGCCAGGGACAATGTGGGGTGGGACAGTACCCCGCCCCTTGCCTTGCTCTACTCCACAGTCCACGTGGTGAGACATCTGGCCCAGTGGCTTTTACCCTACTGGGCAGCAGACTGTGCCCTCATGCCTGTTGCTTCCTGGTGAATGCTGTCTGGCTGGGAACGCTGGGCCGGGAAGCTGTCCTAAATACAGACTCAAGTTCTATGAAAAGCTTCTCAGTCAGCCCAGGTCCTGACAGACGGTGTTAAGCAATATGTTTGCAGGTCTCTGGATTTATTGTCACAGCTGTGGGTAAAGCTAGTCGGCCTTGCCAGGCGGCAGTGGTGGACGTTTTTAATCCCAGTGTTCAGGAGGCAGGAGGGAGAGGCAGGTGGATCTCTGAGTTCGAGGCCAGCCTGGTCTACAAATGGGTTTCAGGACAGCTAGGGCTGTCCAAGGAAACCCTGTCTTAAAAAAACAAAACCCCAAAACCATCCCAAGGAAACTAGTAAGTCTCTGCTGGAGTTCTGAGAAATACAGGCATCTTTCTAGCAATAATGACTCTCTTCCTGGGTTCATTTGAAG
Source organism: Pachyuromys duprasi (assembly GCA_028658305.1). Lineage (NCBI taxonomy): Eukaryota > Metazoa > Chordata > Mammalia > Rodentia > Muridae > Pachyuromys > Pachyuromys duprasi. Next base: position 56,555,948 of record CM053752.1, read on the forward strand.
CCTCTGTAACACCCCATGACATTAGCTCCAACCCAATTTAATTCCCAGTGTTCAAGGACACTAGACAGGCTTTTTCTTGTCATGTGCCCTGCCAGTGCTCACAAAACCAAGGTCTACAGGAGGAGCAAATATATGTGTTTGCAAAGAGCCAGGTAGAGGAAAGTGAAAACTACAAGCACTCATCCTGACAGAAGATGTCACCAAACAATCCATTCATTTTGGGGCCAGCAATATGGCAAGTTAAGGTATTTGGCACCACGCTGGATGATCTGAGTTCAATCCCCTTGACCCACATGATAGGAGAGAACTGACTTCCACAAGATGTACTCTGATCTCTACATGACACCGTGACATACATGTGTATGGATTGTATGTGCATAGGTACACACAAAATAAACAACTTAAAAAAAAAAAAAACAAAATGGGTTGAAGAGATGGCTTAGCATTAAGAGTGGCTTCTGCTCTTCCAGAGGACTTGATTTTTGTCCCACCCACACTGGGCACCTCACAACCACCTATAACACCCTTTTCTGGTCTCAGCAGGCACTGGCAGACACTTGACATAGACGTATATAGACACAGACATTTAAAAGAAAAAATAAAAGTGAAGGCCCTGTGTCAGGGCTCACACCTTTAATCGCTGATATAAAGAAAATTTCAAGTAAAGAAAAGCTTAGGTCCAGGTGTGGTGGTGCATGCCTTTAATCCCAGCACTCAGGAGGCAGAGGCAGGTGGGTCTCTATGAGCTCAAGAACAGCCTGATCTAAATAGTGAGTTCCAGGGCTACATAGGGTTGTCTAAAAACAAAAAAAAAGCTAATAAAATAAAAATATAGACATAGACTTGTTAAAAACAGCTGTACATGGTGGCACAAGCTTTTCATCTCAGCAGCCGGGATGCTGAGGCAAAGCCAAGCCAAACTGAAACACCAGCAGCAGCTTCCGCTCACCACAGGCCCCCCAAACAAGTGTCCCAGCTGAGGGGAGAGCTGCGGTTAATCTTCCCAGTAAGAAAAGAAGGAACAAGTGAATACGCTGCGTTTCTATGGACATTTCGAGGCCTAAAGGGTCAATTTAAGTGACATCTTCTGCCTACATTACTCTGAGAAAATAATCTCAGCTGTTAAGAACCACAATCAACATAAAATTGAACGTCTATAAAGGTTACAGCGATCTTAGTACCTGTAACAAGGCAGAGACTGTGAGCAGTGATAGCAGGGGCTGCTGTGCAGGGACTCCAGCCACGAGCCAGGCATCGTGGTGAGCGCTTTGCTCAGCTCGCTTCATTTAAACTTACAACCTTGGGCAAGTTCTTGCTCAGAACCGCCCAACCAGGGAGCTAGCAGCTCACTGAACCTGAGAGCGTTGGAGGAGCCAGAGGGCACACATGGCTTCCACTTCCATGGCTGGCTCTGATACATGATGGGGGAGGGGGAGGGTTCAGCCAACATCCTCTGTCCACTCCGCAGAGAGCAGGGTCTTGTTAGACCAGGCCCGGCTGCAGATCTGCGGTGTAGCTGGGGGTAGCTTCCAGCGCTTGCTCCTGTCTCCACTTCCCAGGTGTGGGGTCTATGAGTGCACCACTGCGCCCAGCGAGGAAACAGGCCTTAAACCCACGAGCACCTGCAGCCTTCGGGGGTGATCAGGCACATTGTCCCCGTGAAGCCCGGCCCCAACAGACTCCCATGCAAATACATGTTCACGGTGTCCATGCTCACACAGCGGCAAATGATGGTAACCATCGTGAGCAGTCGCATGGGCTGGGGCACATGTGCTCTAGTAGGTACAAGCAGATATTAAGAGGAACAAGTCGGATTTTATTTGCAGCTGTGGAGAGACACATGGAACAGTAGAACCCCACGTGCACAGGGCAGCACCATTCAGAAGCATAAATGCACTGGTCACCGTATGTCCAGCACGGACATGACCGGCCTCCAGGGCCATGAAGAAAACAGACAAAAAACGTGAATGCCCCATACCCAGGGCACACTCGGGCTAGGTAATTGGTTTTGTTTTGTTGGCTTTTTTTGTTTTTTGAGACAGGTTTTATTGTTTTGTTTTGTTTTGTAATAAGTCCTAGCTGTACTGGAACTTGCTCTATAGACCAGGCTGGCCTCAAACTCACAGAGATCTGCCTGCCTCAGCCTCCAGGTGCTGAGATTAAATGCAAGTACCACCACTGCCCTGTGTGGACTGGTAATTTGATGAAAGTTTAATGTTTATCCATCCTGGGATGAATACAGGAAACACACAGGTACAGTGTGGTACCCACAAGGCTCTACCACCTCGTGCTGGAACCCAGGAGCAGGAGAGCCATGCAGAGGCCATCATCACAGGTGAGGGACTATAGAGGAATGTTAATTCAGAACATAGCCACTCTGGCAAGAGATCACATCCAAAGACTTTCTAGGTCTGTGTGGTCTGGTTGGAATATAAACTTGAGTTTGATCCAGGAGACAGGAGCAAGCAGATCTGAGTTCAAGGCCAACCTGATATAAAGAAAATTTCAAGTAAAGAAAAACTTAGGTCCAGGTGTGGTGGTACATGCCTTTAATCCCAGCACTGGGGAGACAGAGGCGTGCAGATCTCTGAGTTCTAGTCAGTGCTGGTCAGGCAGTTCAGTTGAGTCAGGGACTTGAGAGGCAGTGCAGGAGTTGAGTTCATGGCCATTCGGTTTGTGGAATCCAGAGGCAGTTTTTACTGGGAGTTTTACAGAGAGAGGCTGAAGAGAGAACAAGCTAGACACAGGTGAAGACAGGACAAGCCAAAGAATGAGAAGGAGCCAGAAGATTAGAACAGGTTGCTAGCGTTAGTTTGAGGCCAAGCAGAGCAATTCAGTCACGGAACCCAGATTGAATCAGATAGCTAGGAGAGGGGTTTGAACCAGAACAGCTGGGTTGAAACTTCCAGCCAGAGGTCAGTAAGAACGGGTGAGCTTATTCAGCAGTAAGTCTCAGAGGCTGAAAACATTCTAGGCCTAGATTAGTCTGTATGGAGGCTAGAAGCTTCTAAGCCTAGATTAACAGAAGGGGCAGTAAGCCTCAGCAGAATAAAAGTTACTCTTGCATTGACCCTTTCAGTCGGAGACCATTCACTCACCTGGGACAGCCTGCAAGGCGGGGGTGGGGGTGGGTATCCCTAATACCCACTCTGGAATAATTGAAACAGAGACCCTGTTAGACCTATTCAACAAGCTTTCAACACTATAACTGGGCAGAGCCTCAACTATTCTAACCCAGTGATGCTAGTCTGGCCACCTCCCAGCCACATGCCCCTTTACCTGCCAGCTCAGGCTTGCCTTGGCCTTCTGCTGTAGCTCTCTGCCCTCATGGTGCCTCCTCCTGGCTCTCTCTCCTCTATCTCTCTGCCTGGTCCCCTGGCTGGAAATGGAAGTCCCTTGTCCTGTCCTCTCACGCCCCACTATAGGCTTATCAGCTCCTTTATTAACCATTCAGAGATACTTGGGGAGTGTATTGGGGAGACTAATCCATCCCTCTCTTTCTTTCCCTCTCTTCCTCCCACCACTGCCTAGTGTCCTCCTCTTGCCAACCCAGCCCGGAGGCCAGAAGGCAAAGGAGCCAAGTTGGTGCAGCTCAGCTTCCCAGGGCACAGGGTAGCTGGGGATGAGTGTGGTCCTGGAAGGCAAGTGTAAAGTGACCAGGCTTCTCGCCCTCTAATACGTGTTTGTAAGTGCTTGGAGAGGCTCTGAGAAGACCATATGGTGGCCAGCGTAAGAGAGGGACCATGGCTCTGCTTCGTTTTCTGTAAAGAGTGAGCCACAACAGCAAAGAAACACAGCTGGGGATGAAGACACGCCGCTCTGGTTCCTTTCTTGCTTCTGAATCATGGCACTGTGGGAGAATTGTGGGTAGATGGGCCGTCCAAAGTCGGCCACACCAATACGCACCCGTCCTGTGCTTCCTCTATGGTGCAGGGTTGATGGTCTTCTATGGACAGCTTTGTGTTAGTCTGCTCTCCATCACTAAAACAAAATCCCTGAGACAATTAACTTGGAGTGTGGTGGTCTGAATAGCAATGGCCCCCATAGCCTCGTGTGTTTCAATGCTTGGCCCATAAGGGGCAGCACTATCAGGAGTTGTGGCCTTGGAGGAAGTGTGTCACTGTGGGGGGTGAAATCCCCCACAGTGGGGTTTTAGAAAATCAAGCCAGTTCACTTTCTGCTGCCTGCAGATCAAGATGTAGAACTCTCGGCTCCTTCTCCAGCACCATGTCTGCCTGCACGCTGCCATGCTTCCCGCTATGATGATAATGGGCCAAACATCTTAACTCTAAAGCCAGTCCCGATTAAGTGTTTGCCTTTATAAAAGTTGCTGTGGTCATGGTGTCTCTTCACAGCAATAAAACCCCAACTACTCTGGCTTGAGAAACCAAAAAGTAAGCAAACATACATACAAAGAAACCTTACTAAGACAAAGAGAAGAGGGTTATTTCGGATTTATGGTTTTAGATGGCAGAGCCATTGTTTCTAGGCCTCTGGTTGGGATACCATATGATGATGATGATGATGATGATGATGATGATGATGAGTGTATGGCACAAAAACCCCCTGCTCACTTTGTGGTCTGAAAGCAAGAGTGAAGGAGCAAGCAGCACACGACTAAGACAGTTGAGTAGCTAGCGGTGCCCGGCACCACGCCTGCCCATCTGGGTCTGATTCCCAGCATCCCAGTGGCAAGAGGGGAGAACCAAGTCCTGCAAGACCTCCGCATGCAAACTGGGACCCTTGAGAAGCACCCTCCACATGCACTAAAATTCCAAAAATCGTAACCAAGCACACAGAACAGAAGCCATACCAGTGTCTGGGGCTTGCCCAACACGCTAATACCAGGGCATGCACTGGAAGACATGGCACCATGGGACGTGGCTTTTCCATGGGAGCAGCATGGCAAGGCCTACAAGGTACATGTCCTGCTGTGCATTCACCTTTGCAAGCACAGTGAGGTCAGGCCTTGCCTCCGCTCCCAGTCAGTCAGGCCAGTGCCGTCTGCCTCCCTCCACACAGACCACCACCTGACCTTCCGCTCCTGCAGCTACTAAGCTGAGCAGAAGTCCCAGGCACCACTCTGACCAAGCCAACCCCAGCCAGGGTGTGGGCAAAGATCTGACTGCTCCCACAATGTACCTTCATGATGTGCCCTCCTGCTTGTGACACTCCTCACACCAGACCTGAAGGCTGCGTACCTACCCCACCCCCCAGATGGGAAGAACACGCGTGCAAACCGGAGGAACTCAGAGCGTAGGGGAGGACTGGATTCGGGGTGTTCGTACCAGCAGAGCTCCTGCCCCCACCCCAGGGCTCTGGCCATAATCATTCGAAATGAACGTTTATAGAAAAGACAGGACCAAAGCAAGAGCAACAAGAAGGGAAAAGGACCAAAGCCATAATTCTTTTTAGCAGCATGCCCCACAGTGACCTGAGGACCCCCCAGTAGGCCCTACTTTCTATTAACACCAGCCTAAGACCCAGTTTTTAACACATGGGAGGCATTCACATCCAAACTACAGCATCTCTGAACTGGGCAAGGCTATGAAATTGCCTCCATCAATCAAGTGCTATGCTACAGAGGTTCTGTGTGACTTTAAGACAGATGGTAGCAGGTAAAATGGCTTCTGTCACCGCTCTGCATGCGAATCCTCAGAGCTCAGGCTAGTGGGGAAGAAGGCTGGATTTCCAACCCAGCAGAGGAGAGCGGGTGGAGAGGCCACGCTGTGATGTAAAGAGATGCCCAGAAGTCCCCGTGGCGTTGGCTCCCACCAGGCCGCACCTGCCGGTGCCCTGGGGAGCTGTAGTCCCAGGATAAACTCCCAGCTGCCATCAGTCTTAGCAGCAGATCCCAATCTTACAGCTCGTGAGAAACAATAAATGATATTCTATTTTCAGTATTTAAATGTAGCATCATAGTATTAATATTAATTTCCAGCAGCCATCCAGATGTTTTATGGAGCCTGCTATCTTATTTATTTCTATATTATTTTTGGATTTTGCTTTGTTTGTTTTAGACAGGGTCTCACACAGCCCAGGCTGGTGTAAAACTTGCTATGTATCGACTGCTCACCTTGACCTCAAATGGTCTTCCAGGTATGGTCTCCCCAGCACTGAGACTACAGTGCCATGGGTCACCTTGCCCAGCCACACTGTCATTTTAGCAAGCAGAGTAAGCTAATGATCCCCTCGGGAGCCTCATTCAACCCCTCATACTCGCCGGTCCTCTGTGTGACCTGAGTCACGCTTGTGTCCTCTTTGACCTGGACGTAATCTGGAGCGCCTGCTCACTCCCAGTTAGCCTGGCTGTGAGGACCTGAGCACCCCTTAAGGACCTCTACACACCACTTCAGGAAACGACACCTCCCGCCACTCCTGCCGGGAATCTGGGTGGAACCCGCCATCTTGAAGGACCCTTCTCTTCCCACGACAGGCTGCCTAGGAGTGAGGACCGACCCAGCAGTCCACTCAGAATCCTCTTCCGGAAATAGCTTCATTAGGAAGCGCAGATAGAGGGCGTTTGTTTTTCGTGAAGGCTTAAAGTAGCCTTGCAGGCTTCCGGTTGCCGTGGGAGGTGAGAACAAATGCACCCAGGGAGGATGGTACAGGGAGACTGGGCCGGAGGCTTCCCCTCTCCTGGCTTCTGAGGCACACCTGCATCTGCCTTTCTGTGACTCGCGAACAGCTCACTTTTTTTCACAGCGCTCCTTTCGTCTCTTTCACCGTGAGGCGCGCAGACACGGGTAGGGCAAGCACAGTGCCGAGCGTCAATCCAAGCCTGCCAGCCTGTGTCACTTTGGGCAGGTTCCTGGTGACCTGGTAAAACCAGAACAGAAATACTAATTCCCTCTAGGTTTCTGTTGCTGCTGTTTGGTTTTTTCCTTTTGCACAGCTTAAGATCTAGCCCATGTCCCCCTCACGCTAGACCAGTGTCCTACTGCCGAGCCATACCTGCAGCCCCTCGCCTGGGGTTATTGCTAGAAATAAGCCTTGGCCGGGAGGTAGTGGACGGCAGTGCACTGTCTCTACTAGGACTTTTACCTGAGGTGGGCTTTATGTCACAACTTTTCTGGGTACCTCAGGTTGAAGTGTTCCCCATGTATCCCAGAAACAGGGCATCACCAAGCCATACCCATGTATCTTAGACGACGTCTCTCAGAGTCAGCCCACAGGCTTGGGCACGTGCCCCTCACCTCTGTACTGTTCTGCTCCTATGCATAACGGTACAGACACACAGCTCATCTTCTTGCTCTTTGGCCCTCCAGGCTGTTCACAGGCCTCATCCTCACGCTCTGGAAACAGCCCCCTCCTTTCTGAGTGTTAGCCTAGGCAGCAGCCCCTAGTCTTGTTTGGGTCTCGGTACCTTTAGGAAGCCAGCTGGGAGACTAGCTTACCAGAGAGTAAGTAGAAACTAGATTCAGAATGTTACAGTTTCTTCCTAACTCTGCCCATTGGTTTGGTTACATATCTATGACTGACCACAGCAGAGTAACTGAATTAGGAGAACAAAGAACTAGAAAGAGGAACAATGAGAGGAAATCCAACCCAACCAGGACTTGCTGGGGAGCCCAATAATATACAGAAACATGAGATGGAGAGGAACTGACTGGCATCCATTGGGACAGTGGCTGGTAACAACCTACAGGGCAAGCTTCCTGCCAACCTGTGGCTTCCTCCAAGCCCTTCAGCCTTCCAGGAAAGGCTTGGGATATTCTTCTGGCCATGGGGCACACTGAGAAGAGGAAAAGCAAAAATGAAGGGCAAATGTCAAGGCCAGAGTGACAGTCCCAGGAGAGAGGCCAGACAACTGTACCAAACTATGCGCAGGTGTGTGTGTGTGTGTGGCGGGGGGGGGGGTTCAGGCCAGTTTTGGTGTGGATCTAATTTGAAGGAGTAGGATGGCACTGAACTTCTAATACAAAAGGCAGAGAGGGCGCAAGGGCTATCAGACGACCTCAGAGCAAGCTTGAGGGGGCAGGGAGCTAAGAGAGTTCAGCAGAAGGTCTGGCTAACTTTGAAATGTTCTGGAATGCTTGGAATATGGACAGGCTCGTTTCTTGCCAGACGGCAGAACCCTTGAGCCAAGAAAGTCAAAAGGCAAACTCTAGCCAGGAACAGTGGCACCTGCCTGTAATCCAAACACTCGAAAGGCAGAGGCAGGAGAATCGCCACACAGGAGAAGGCAGTCTGGCCAGTCAGAATGAGGCCAGCCAGGGCTACATAGTAAGATCCAGTCTCAAAACAGGCATGCAAGCAAACAAAAAGGTAATCTTGCCAAAACCCTGTTGGCCAGTGGGGCAGAGCGACTCACACTGGTTTGGTTTCCATGAGCCCTAAGGGGTGTGTGTGTGTGTGTGTTGGGTGGAAGGCACAGGGAGGGGCTGCCAGGCTCTGAACATGCCCGTGGATTGCAGTAGGATTGCTCTTGAGGACACAGTGTTTGTTTAGGAGAGCCCACAGTTTGGCTTATAATGAAGCCAACATAAACGAGACGCATCATTATTTGTTCCTCAGGGAAGCTGAGATGACCGCTTCTTCCGTCTACACAGATTTAGACTGGACAAGCTGACCCTTGAAGGCCTCCCTTTCACAGGCATCCATTCATTGAGCATGATGATTCAGCACTGTCACCCACGAATTCCTTATCTGTCAAGCTCCACTGTGCAGGACAAGCAGCTTCCAGCCAGAGTTCTGCAGGCGCCGTGGGTGTCTCACTTTGGTCTGTGTGGGTCTCCTACAGGTCTGTTATTTACTTAGCAACAGGGTTCTTGAGTGCTCTTTGTGTGTCCTAGGAAGCTTGGCCCCAGCTCTACACCAGTCTTCCCTCATGCCCTGCCTGCCACCTGTCCAGGCTCAGATGGCCTCAGAGGGTTTGTGTAGGTTCTAGGTTGATCAATGGCTATCTTGCTTCCTCTGCCCCAACACGTGAGCTGATGCTTTTCAAAGAGTGTAGCCCCTTGGCTCCTCTCATTACTGCTGAGGCCAAGGTTTCAGCAGAGGAAGATGAAAATGGTGAACAGAAGCAGGTACTGTCTAAGGAAGAGGCTAGAAGCAAAGGTAAGCAGTCCGTGGCCCTGGATGCAAACTCTGCCTCTCCCTCTGCCCAGGTGAAATGACTTGGGCAAGTTACAGAGTCTCCCTGGCCAGCGTGGTCTGTGCCTGGGGTTGGAGCTCAAGGGGAGCTATTGCGGTGGCCACTTGGCCATGCTTAGCTGTTGCAAAGATGGTGACTGAGGCAGCGGTAGCCATCCCTAGGACCCACATTTGTATGCCTGTGCATACTCAAGTCGGTGGGCACTCTTGCTAAGGTGTGAAAGTCACAGACAGGTCGCCCACGTGTGTGTAATGTCACCTGTATGTGTGCGCGTGTGTGTCTCCCCACTGCTTGATTGTAAGCAAGCCACTGGGTATCGTGAACCTCAGTTTCCTCATCTGTTAGATGTCAAGATCCTTCTCCATCATATTTAGGTCTCTGTAATTGGACTTCTACTACTTTGTGGGTTCCTAACTGTCTTCCACCCTTCCCCACCCTTATTCCACCCTTCCAACACTAAGTAGGAGAGAAAGGATAGAGGGAAAAGGGGGTGTCATTACTGTTAGGGGTATCCAGCTCCTTGGGATAAATTTGATCATTGCTATCAGGATATTCAATTTCTTCCTCTCGTCCCTTTGCCTATGACCACTTGACAAATCGCAACAACAGCAACCAACAGCAGCAGCAGGAGGAGGAGGAGCAGGAGGAGAAAGAAGAGGAGGAGCAGGAGGAGGAGGAGGAGCAGGAGGAGAAAGAAGAGGAGGAGCAGGAGGAGGAGCAGGAGGAGAAAGAGGAGGAGCAGGAGCAGGAGGAGGAGCAGGAGGAGGAGCAGGAGGAGCAGCAGCCACTGCTGTCGCCCCTCTGGGGCTCTGGCATTCATAAACCCTCTCAAGAGTCCTGAGAGTTCCAAATGTCATACACTTGCAGAAACTCTCTGCAGCTGGCAAAACCACACCACTCCTAGAGCACAAGGCAATCACAGTCAGCTGCTAGGGACAGTCTGAAGCAGCCCCCTGTCCCACACCAGGGATTAAAATAAAAACAGATTCCCATAACATTTCTGCATTTTTAAAGGAACCAAGAGTTCTCACTAGAGAGCTCTTCTCTGCCCATGTGCTGGGGGGCGGTAGGGGTGGATCTTTGCCTCAGGAAGGTGAGCTGGGTGAATGTCCTCTTGGTAGTGGCTCATCACCACCCATACCTGTCATCCTACAGCATGGCTCCGGGCGCTGTTGTCAAGAGAGGAGAGGGTTGCTATGTAAACAAACCTTCCACAGCTGGTGGCTTCTGGGCAAACCACAGACATGAACTTGTCTGTGTTCCAGGCTGTGAGCAAGAAACTTCCTGGCAGGCCCGAGACTCTGGGATGCCTCTGGGAGAAGGGGCACCTCTCTCAGCAGCATGAGGGTCAGAGGGCGCTTGACTGTGGCTGTGCTGTGGACTGAGCATCTGGGAGGGAGAACTGGAAGAGACGCTGCGGATTTCTGTGCACAAACCATACTTCATCGGGAGTGTGCTTGCCTGCCACTCAAGGTTTGGGGTCCCACCCTGGTGCTGAACCACAAACAAGCCAGCAAACCCAAGAGAGCGAAAGTCACCATTTCCAGGATGTGTTCCTTCTGTGTGGTCACCAGCTGTCCACGACGTTCCCAGTGAGCCGAAAGCTGCTAGACAGTGGGCTCAAGCCGCACCTCAAGCCTCTCTGCCCCTCTGGCCTAGCCTAGACCCACAGTCACGGGCTCCTGTCAAACATACTGGCTCTGTCAGGCAAGGTGGACCTTCTCCAGAGGAGGGTGACCAGGACTCTCAGGCTTCTGAGCTCTCACCCAGCAATCCCCTAACTATCCCCGTCCCAAGCTGTCTCCTCATGATCATGTACATAATGGGAGGAGGGCTCAGCTTCTGTCTTTACCACAAAGCACCCTGGGACCAAGTCTTCAACACAGGGACATTCATGACCCCTGCAGGACCCTGAAGTGGACTCTGTCACTGCGCTACATCTCATTCCCTATGGCCTGTCAAAATGAAAAAAGGACCCCCCCCGGACCCCTTTTTGAGTTTTTAGCGCTGTAGCCTATTTGTTGATACTTAATTAACTGATTAACTTTACATTTTACTTGTTTGTGCACATGCTGGCACTGTGCCATGGTGTGTGTGTGAAGGTCTGAGGAGAGCTTACGGGAATCTGTTCTGCCCTTCCACCGTGTGGGTTCTGGGGACTGAACTCAGGTTGCCAGGCTTGGTGGCGAGCACCTTTATCCACTTAGCTACCTAACTGGAAAGAGGCAAGCAATCCGGCCTTGCCCAGCCTTGTTGCAGGACAGCCTTGATTTGGGGAGGAGCTATGGGCCTAAGGATCTTACCCCCTGCTTTCTACGGAGATCAAGGAGAGTTTCTGTGTGAGCAATTAGGGGAAGCTGTAAGAGCAGGCGGCCGAGGCCTTCGAAAATGACCCCAGCTACCTGTATCTACCTTGGATGGAGCTCTGTTTGTCAGCAGGGTCTCCCTCTGCAACCCCCAACCCCTTTCTGGGGATGAGAGTATCGTGCAGTCTGAATAACAAGCTGCAAAGATCCTGGTGACCAGATCTCTGGAACATGGCAAAAAGGATTTTGCAGTTGTAATTCAGGTTCTGGACATGACTTTCTTAGATTACCCAGTTCAGTCAACATATTCACAAAGCTTTTATAAAGGAGGAACGAGGTGAGAGAGGAGAAAAGATCAGACATTGCTGGCTTTGCCAGAGGAGGGGATGGCAAGCCAAGGAATGTGGGCTGAAACAAAACAAAACAGACTCTGTCCCCTAAGCTTCTGGAGGGGACGCAACCCCCAGCGATTTTAGACTTCCAACCTGCAGAACTGCCAGAGAGTAAAACATTGTTTAAAGTCACAAGTGTGCGGTAATTTGTCACAGCAGCAGCAGGAAGCAGACAGAAACATGAAGAAGAATATTCTGCCTCCTGTGTTTAGCGGCTCATAGTGCCAAGCAGCCGTGACCCTCAGTTCTGAGCATGCCCTGAGACCAGGGGTAGCTGGGTTCACATTTTAGTGCTATCACTTAAAGAGAGTGACCTTGGGTGACTTTGCAGCTGACCTTGGGTGACTTTGCAGTGTGGTGTTCTCACTTGCAAATGGAAACAATGACAATATGTAGAGCACCATTATTCAGTGACGTAATGTGCCAATGTCTGTAAATTCTATGTGCGGCATTGTTTTCTTCCCCCTCCTCTTGTTTGGGAGGGGTATTATTATTTTTTTATTTACTTTTTTTCATTTTTATTTTATATTAATCACAGGTTATGTACTTTGTATCCCAGCCATAGCCCCCTCCCACATTCCCTCCCTATCCCCCCC
>CM053752.1:56568838-56601969 GCA_028658305.1 Pachyuromys duprasi
AGGTCTTCTTTCTTGTTTATCTTCTTTAGGTGTATAGATTTCAGTATGTTTATCCTATCTTATAGGTCTATATAAGTGAGTATATACCATGTTCGTCTTTTTGCTTTTGGGATACCTCACTCAGTATGATCGTTTCCAGGTCCCACCATTTGCCTGCAAATTTCATGATTTCCTCCTTTTTAATTGCAGAGTAGTATTCCATTGTGTAAAAGTACCACAATTTCTGTATCCATTCCTCAACTGAGGGACATCTGGGTTGTTTCCAGGTTCTGGCTATTAGGAATAAAGTAGCAACGAACATGGTTGAGCAAATGTCCTTGTTGTGTACTTGAACATCTTTTGGATATATGCCTAGGAGTGGTATAGCTGGATCTTGAGGAATCACTATTTTTTAATTGTCTAAGAAAACGCTAAATTGATTTCCAGAGTGGTTGTACAAGTTTACATTCCCACCAGCAATGGAGGAGGGTTCCTCTTTCTCCACATACTCTCCAGCATGTGTTGTCACTTGAGTTTTTTATCTTAGCCATTCTGACAGGTGTAAGGTGAAGGGGTGTTATTATTTTATATGTGTGTGCATGTCTGGGAGCCAGGTGCCTATGATGCCTGCAAAGGCTGGAAGAGAGAGTCAGATCCCCTGGATCTGGAGTTACAGACAACTGTGAGCCTTCACGTGGGGCCAAGCGGTGAAGCCAGGGCAACCGGTGCTCCTAACCACTGAGTCAATCGCTCCTGCCCTGAGAGCGTTTCCTTCTTCCTCTTCCTTCCTTCCTTCCTTCTCTCTTCCTTCCTTCATTTCTTCCTCCCTCCTACCCTCCCTTTCCCTCTCTCTCTTTCTTTCTTTTCTTTCTTCAAAACCAGGTTTCTCTGTGTAGCCTTAGCTGTCCTGGACTTGATTCGTAGAGCAGGTTGGCCTCAAACTCACAGCTATCCACCTACCTCCGCCTCCCAAGTGCTGGAATTACACTTGGCAGTAATTCTTCTTCTTGTGACAGGGTTTTCTATGCTGCCGTGGCTGTCCTGGAACTCGCTCTGTAGACAGGCTGAACTCAGAGACACAGCTGCCTCTGCCTCTCAAGCGCTGGGATTAAAGGACAGCTCCACCACCGCCTGGCTAGCATGGGTAATTTTCTGTCCTGCCCTACTGCACTGTGCTTCCATTTTCTAGTGTGGTCCATAGCAGTACCGAGAAGGTACAATGCACACTCCACACCGATCCACATTCTTGATTCTTTTCTAAAGGTGCCTCAGCTGTTCATGAAGCCACAGCCAGTTCAGCCTTTGTTATTAGACCCTCCCAGCCTAACTCCAAAGGCAGCAACGTGCTCAATCCCAGAGGAGCCATGTCTGCTCTAGGTGTGTTCGCCTTCATTTGACTGGGATTGGCGGTGTGCGGGTGACTGATTAGAGCCATTACATGCCAGTAAAGGTCTGATGGTGGGTTTCTGAGGAGAAATCCCACTGTCATTTCCCCAGAAGAAGAATGCTTTTAGTTACGGTCAGTCAGGATGACTGATAACACGCTGGGTGTGTTTAACAATAGGGGTCTTCATCCAGAGAGTAAAAGGCCACAAACTTGCTAAGGGGCTGGGAAGAAATCGAAGGTCCATATCCTGGCTCTCAGACAGCTGCGCGCGCGTCCTGAGCCCCGAGGCATGAGGCTGCGCACGCCGCCCCCTCTCCCCCCACCCCCATCCCTTCATCCCCCTCCCCCCACCCCCCCCCGCTCCCCCGCTCCCCCACCCCCCACCCCCGGTCGGAGCAGGGATTCCCAGCAAACTCCATCTCAAGCTCAGCTTCTCTTTGGTAGACTCTAGCGCGGGATTCTGGGATTTGTAGTTCTCATCTATTCCGTCTCCGCGGGTAAGGCCTAGGATAAACAGCTCAAGCACAACTGCTGGTCTCTGCATCCCGCTGACCAGTTCACTCGTGTGCTGCTGGGCTCATGTGAACCACAGCGATCGTAAGTTTTTGTTCTGTTGATACAGGGTTTCTTTATGTAATCCTGATGAGCCTGCAATTTACTCCGCAGCTGAGCCGGCCTTGAACTCGCGGAGATCCACCTGCCTCTGCCGACCCAGGGCTGGTTAAGGGCATGCTCACCGCATTGGAGGGGACTGCACACGTTTTATTGTTGTTGTTAGAGAGTGGACTCTGCAGCCCAGGTAGGTGCGTGGCCAGCCGGCCCTCCTGCGCCCAGGAGATTACATGCTCAGCGGGCCTTGCTAATAGACATGGCAAATTTTGAATCTATTTTAAATCATGTGTTTTTTCTGGACACCATTCTGCACATCTTATACACCTTATTACAACCATTTCATCCCCTGTACACCAAGAGATTTTATACACACACACACTTAATATTCACATTCACAACACTCTCCTACATGTACACACACAAACACAAATACACACATTTGAACACAAACACTCAAATACACATTCACACATTCATACACACTCAAAACTTCTCCAAAACTCATTCACACACTCACACATATGCTCATACTTATAACACACACATCTACATATACATCCTCACACAGTCACTAATAGACCCAGACATGCACACACCAATAAATAAAACACATGTACACTCACAAATACATGATATTTCATATACATACACAAACATGCACACTCACGAACACACACAGACAATTCACACTCATACTAAATCAAATGCACACACAATCTACATACAATCCCCATGTACTCACCCATACACATACACTTGTAAAAGCACACACATTCTCTCACACTCTTACACATGTAGGCACAGACATGGACTTGGACAATCACAGCCAATCACAAATCTGTACCCCCAATAATCACATATATTCACACTCAAGCCATAATCACCATACACACCTATACACACTCACATACCATGACAGTCACGCATTCACACAATGAATACACATTCACTCACACACAAATTCACGTACAGTCATATCCACACACACGTAGAGACACATATTCACCTACAAACTTATATAAACACACACACTGGCACACACACTTACACAGATACACATTCACAGATGCACACAAGAACATACATGCACATATATACATTCATTCACTGACACAATACACTCACATACACACACACACACACACACACACACACGGATTCTCACAGAACCTTTTGCATTCCTGTATACATTCCTATGCATTCATTCATGCTGATTCATGAACGCCCAAACACAAACACTGCTACACATTCATACACACACACGTACAAATGTCCACACCCCCACACTTATGTTCAAATGTGCTGGCAGCTGCTGTGAGCCTGGGTAGCAGGGGCCGCTGGCAGCTGTAGGAAGCAGCAGTGGGAGGTCTTCAGCCAGAGAAAGTCCAGAGTGTCCGGGCGCGTTTAGGATTTTGGCTGGTATTCGATGAGGAGCTAGAAAGGGGGAAAGAAAAGGGGGAGAGTTTGCTGAGTCAGAACTCAGAGGCTCAGCAGTGAGGACCTTGGAGGGGGCTCCCAGCGTTGAGCTCTCAACCAGCGTTGAGCTCTCAACCAGCGTTGAGCTCTTGATGCATTATTTGTTTTCTTTCAATCTGCCAACATTTTTCTTTATTAAGAATTTCAGTGGGTGTGCTGAGCAGCAGATTTCACAGTGACCCCCACAGATGCCTTGCTGGGATGGAGCTGCTATCGCCTTCACCCTGTATGCTTTAGCTCCTCCAGCAGCCCTGGAATAGGTCCTGACATCACTGCGCTCTTCATTTGCTTCAGGGATGTTGGCAGACCATGCACAGTTCATCACTACCCTGTGCCAGAAGCGATGAGGGCAGCTGTCTGTGAGGGTGGGGTGTGGTGGGCCAAGTTAGGTCAGGGAGTTACTGTATACTCCTCTCTCTGACTTTTCCGTGTGTTTCTAAAGAGAGAGAGGCGCTTGCACACAGAAGAGCGTTTGACAAATTCTGATTTATTCAAGACCCAGCTCCTCTGCACTTTTCCTCTGTTTGAGTCTTACTTTTGATGCTGCTTACTTTTGATTCTGAATATTGAGGATGATGTTTAGCAAGAAGAGGGTTTCACGGGCTTACAATTTCGGATCATAGTCAGTCAATATGAGAAGTCAAGGCAGGAACTTAAAGACAATTCCAGATCATTGTCTGTCATTATGGGAAGTCAAAGCCAGAACTTTAAGGCAAGTTCATTCATAGCCAAGATATACAGAGGAAATTCTTGGTGAATGTTGCTTGTTCAGAGGCCAGCTTGTTCTCAGCCAGCTTTCTTAGACAGTTCATGAGTTCCCTGTTTAGGGAATGGCCCTTCTCACAGTGGACTAGGCCTGCTCACATCAATTAACAATCAAGACATACCCCTACAGACATGCTCACAGGCCAATCCTTTCTAGGCCATCCCTCAACTGAGGATCTGTTCTCAGGTGACTCCAGGCTGTGTCAAATTGACAGTTAAAGCCAACCAAGATATCATTCCAGGTCTTCATTCAGGGTCTCCCTGTCTCTGTGCTTTATACCAAATACTCAATGTAAAATCATCTCCAGGAATATCTGATAATCGTCTGTTCCCCCAAAGTCACCACAGGACTATTCATTCTCTCCTGCCTGTCAGACACTTTGTCCTGAAACCACTTTTTAAAATGTTGTTCTTTTGCTTGCAGCCCTCTAGCAGATCTGTCTTGTCTCCCCGTCATATGTGAGTTCAGCTTCAGCTTCCAGAAGGCCAGCTTCCAACTGGCCTCCCTCCACCTAACCATTCCCACTATGGCACATCATTCATGGTGACTCAGCCTTTGGTGGCCATATGCTCACGTTGTTACTCTCAGCGCTAGCATGAGCTCCTGTGAAGTAGGCTTCTACTCCCACGGTTTACCAGATGACCTCCTGCAATTGCTGCCTGCTCTACAGAGAAAGAGCAGGTCACAGTTCCCATTCCTCAACAGGCCTCCTTCTCCAAACAGCATAGCACATTCCCCAGCTCCAGGACGGCACCAACAATATACCTCGGTACCAGCGGGCTTCATGTTAACAGGTTCCTTCGCTTCCACTAGAAAGTCCTCAGTTGTTGGCAGTGGCGATTTTGGTCATTTGAGGAGGGTTTTTCAGTCTCCCTTCTCTATCCCCTGACAGTTGTTCCTCTTGCATTTCACAACCAGTGTCTTCCTGACTCCTATCCATCTTGGCGTGCCTGTCTTTTCTCACTTTACTCAGCCTCCTTTAGGAGAGGGCTTATGCTGGTCTCCTGGTCCCTGCCCCAACGGCTCTTCAAGCATCTCCATCCAGCTGCCCACCCTTGCCATGTCCCTTTTGATTTAGCTTGTGAGCAGAAACCAGAGAGTGACCTTTCATACTGCCCTGCTCTTATATCCAGTAACCACCCATCATATACTGCCATATCTTCTCTCAAACTCCGGCTCTGGAAACTTTAAGCTAAATGCCCCTGTGCCTGGGTGCCACCTCCACTTGGACACATCTCAAGCTGTACAATCCATTGCATTGAGTAGCTTTCTCCTCCGGCGCTGTGGAGTGAGTCTCTGCAATTGCCTTATGCCCCCCCCCACCCCCGAATCTTAAAACTGGCTTAAAAGATCAACTACCCGAGTTCAGCTGCCAGGTTCACTCTTGAAACAACCTGCCCTTCTCTCTCCAGCTGGGCGCTGGTTCTTGCTGGCATATCCTTGTATGGCAGGCTGTACGCAAAGCAAGCGCAGCCTTGGTTTCCAAAACTGGACTCAGTCCCTAGTTCCCGGGGCAATCTCCAGCAATTACTTTTCTCTTTAGGTTTCGGTCTCCTTGCCTGCAAATGGACATAGAACATAAGCAATGTTAGTGCATGAGAAGGTTGGCACTGGAAGCCAGGTGGGAAACATGGACACTTCACTCGAGGGTCTTGGGACAACTGGAAACTCACTTGAATAAATAAATGCGTTACAACCTCACTCCAAGCACCAGCTGAATTGCATATGAATATAAAATATGAAACAATTAAAACATTAGGATATATGCTAAAATTGAGAAGGCCTTTTTAAAACATGATATCATGAAACCAGTTCTTATAAGGAGTTGACTGATAAATGTGATTATGTGAAAAATTAGACTTTAAGTAATAGGTTAATGGCAGCACACACACTTAGCATTTGTTAGGCTCTGGACTTAGACCCCACTCTTGGTGGGAAACAAAACCGAGCGTAAACCCCACTAACAGCAAAGGCTTCCTAAGTGATGGGGAAAAGAACACACACGCACACACGCACAGACACAGATTAGGAGTGGGATAGTATGGACTGAAGTCAATCAACTGGGGGAGAAACATCTGCAATATATATAACAGTCAAATTTGCATTTTTTAAAATAATATGTGAAGGGCTTTCAATGTGCAATAAGATAAAAGACTATAATAAAAGCAATAAGTTTGCTTTGCACAGGCAAGATGAGAAAGCAAAAACATGAGCTATAGCCATCACTCCATAGTAGACAAGCATTTGCTTAGATGTCAGGGGCCCTGGGCACCTCCTCGGCAAAACAACCAGGAAGCACAGACATCAAGGAGATGAACAATCTCGCTAGTAATCAAAGGAATAAAAGGAAAAGAAAATGAGGGTGGTGGAGAATATACCTTAGTTGCGTTTGCATTTGCCTACCATAAGCAAGACCCTGGGTTTAATCCCCTAAACTGGGCATGGTGGTGCAGGCTTGTAATTGCAGCACTCAGGGAGTCAGAGGCAGGCAGATCTCTGTGAGTTCAAGGCCAGCCTGATTTATAGAGTAAGTTCCAGGACAGCCAAGGCTACACAGAGAAACCTTGTCTCTAAAAACAACAACAACAAAATCAAACCAGACAAAAACAAAACAAAAACTGGCCCCGAGACAGCAAAAACAAAAACAATCAAACGTAAATAACCTGTGATCCCAGCACTCTGGGAGGCAGAGGTAGGAGGATCTCTGTGAGTTTGAGGTCAGCCTGGTCTACAAAGTTAGTCTAGGACAGCCAGGGCTACACAGAAAAACCGTCTCAAACAAAACAAAACAACACAGATTTCGTGAGGCTGCTGACATCCAGTATTGGGAAGAAAATAGACCCCCTAGGACACTCTTTGACACCAGCATTGTAATAGCCTTTGGGGAGAAGATATTGAGTGGGGTCTGCTACGGGGAAAAGCTCTACCTGTGGCCATTCCTAGAAAGAGGTTTTCTTTTCTTCTTTTGAGACATGGTTTCTCTATGTAGCTCTGGCTGTCCTGGAACTCGCTTTGTACCAGCTTGCCTCTGCCTCTCGAGGGCCTAAAAATACATCTTCTGTATGTACTTGAACAGTACTCAGATGCCCTCAGAGCAGAGCCTGGGGGGGGGGGGGTCCTGCCTGCCCTGGCATTCTGTCTGCCATTCCTCTCTGTGGCTTCCACCACTCCTTGTGTTACGCTTTTTCTCTTCCTGACAGTATCCATCCCCCATCTTCTCCTCTTGGCCTCCACTCCTTGACTTACCCCTTTATCAGCTGCTTCGACTGATAACTCATGTCTGGGTCTGCCAGCTCTGACCCCACAGCCTTCCCACTCAGCCTATGGCTGTGCAGGCCTCTGTTCTCTGAGTCTGTGTTAATGCACAGGCGCACGCATGCCCAGTGAGTTCTCGCCTGTAGAGCTTCCTGACGTGAGTGTTACCCTCTGTAACACTGCCAGCGCTTGTGTTGTTAGGTGTATGGTTGTTCAGGATACGTGCATGTAAGGGGACCATGCTCATGGAAGAACATGGTGCTCATGGACGCCCTAGAGCTGCAGACAGTGGTGAGCTGCCGTGTGGGTGCTCTTAACCTCGGAGCCACCTCTCTAGGCCCTTCCCACCATCTTCTATTGATTAAGCCCTTCTCTGACCTGGAGTGTTCTTCTTCCGCATGAAATCTCATGTTGATCCCAGTTTCTTCTTCATAACACTTGCTTGCTATGAAGCTTCGGCTGGCCTTGAGCTCATGGTGATCCTCCTGCTTCTGGCTCCCAGGTATTGGAACCACGGGTGTGTACTGCCATGCCTGGCAAGATCTCAGTGCCTTACATTAGGACCGTATGAAAATTACTTACTGGTGTCCTTTTAGCTACATAAGCAAATCTGACCTAAGAGGACTCACAGTGTATCATAGCTACATTCTCTCCTTGGCTTTATTTAAATACGTAGAACCTTACAAAGGAACAGAAATGTAGTCTGAATTTGCTTTGGGGAGAGGGATGGCTCAGTGGTAGAATTCTTGCCTGGCATGCAAAAGACCCTAGGTTTGATTGCCAACACCAAAAAAAAAAAAAAAACCCAATCTGTGTAGAGACGGGCTTTGTGTGAAGGGCTGAGCCACAGCTGGCCCAGGCTGGATCTGATGTCATTCCTCTGTTGATCCATTGGGATCAAGTGTCAAGAAGCTTCCATGACCATAGAGACAACCAAGGTGGCAGGAAAGATGAGGGAAAATTCCCAGAAGGAGGGAGGGGTGTGGGTGTGGTTTCTGGGTAGATGAAATAACTTACGTCCACTACCCTCACACCTGCCTGCAACTCTGACCAGACCTGTTCCTCCATGTCTCGGCTGTGACTCATCCTGTTCCTCAATCAGGCGGTGCTCTGCTTCCAAGCCTGCTCCCTCTTCCTTCCAGCTGGGCAGCTTGTCGGTTGCTCTGCGTGCCCAAAGTCCATGGCTGTGCCACTCCTTCTAGTGAATGGGTGCCTCCTCTTTTGTGGGGACCAGTCTTCAGGGCCTGTCAATTCTCTTCTTCAGAATTCCTCTCCTGAGGAAAGATACACCTGAGACCCCAGAGGTGGAATCTTGACAGCCACCTTCTGGAGAGCTGTTGGTTCCTCCTCAGCCATTGCTTCTCTCCTGTGAGCCTCCTCTGTAGGTGCTTCTGGGTCTCTAAAAGCCACGCTTTCTGCTTTATAGCATTCTGGCCTTTCCCCCTTTCTGATTCTCGTACGGTTGTCAGTTTATCCCCACTTGCCTAACCTTCATTCACCATTATTGAAATCTCCCAATAGTTCTGTATCTTTTTTTATAAAAATTATTTTTAAAAAAGTATTTATTTTATTTTACGTGTGTGAGTGTTTGGTCTGTTCGTATGTATGTGCACCACATGCCTGCAGTGCCAGAGGAAGCCAGAAGATGGCGATGGACACACTTGAACGTTAGTTAGGAATGGTTGCGCCTGCACACAGGTTCTGGGTACCAAACCCAGGTCTTCTGCAAGAGCAGCAGTGTTCTTAAATACTGAGCCATCTTTCTAGTACCTTGTTTATTGTTTTTTGTTTGTAAGACAAGGTTTCATTTAGCTCATAAGCTTCTGCTTCTCCTGTTTCTTCCCTCCAACAGTGCAGGGATCACAGGTGTGCACCACCATACTTGGCTTGATGTGGTGCTCAGGACTAATGTCAGGGCCTTGTGCATGCTAGACAGGCACAGTACCAACTGAGCTCCGTCCTCAGCCCAAGTTCCTGTAGGTTTTATGTGTGTGTGTGTATATACACACACATATACACTCAGAGCTGTGTTTTGTAATTTGGAACCCAGACCTATGAACTCATCAGTCGCCGTGCCTTCCAGCAGAGCCTGGCCAGGATTTTGTCCAGCCAGGGCTGCCCTTACTTCCAGCCGAGGCCAGGGCCTCTCCTTCCTGCTCTGGGTCCCCGAGAGGCTGTGCCTGAGTTGAACAGTGTCTACCCTAGCCTTGTGGCTATGCTTCAGCCCTCAGCTCTGCTTGGAGTCGAGGATGGGGAGAACGTCTTCTAGGCTAAGTTGTCCCCTGCCAGGCAGGAACACTTCCCTTTACTCTGACTCTGTGATGGTCAGGGTGGCTTAGCTGGCAGAAAGCACAGGCTCAAGGGATTCTGGAGGCCAGGAGCTGGGGAGGTTCATGGCTGACAGCGCAGTTGGTCTCTCTCCAAGGCTGTGACCTAAGCTTAGCCCCATGCTTGTCATGAAGGTCCTGGCACTCTCCTGCACTTGGGTTCTGTGTGTGGGTCTGTCTGTCTCTGTCTGTCCAACTGCCTGCTTTCTCACAGATTAGTTGCCACCCTAGTGACCTCATTTTAACTTGGCCATCTGCAGAGACTGTTTCCAAATAAGGTCACAGCCACAGGAGCTGGGAGTCAGGATTCTGCTCTCCTGGTGGCATAGCTTAACCGACCACGCCAGCATGCCTCACTCCACCCCCCTCCTGCTGTCCTGTGACATGCTGTGTGCTCTGCCTGAACCCACACCTCAGTGACGCTGTGCGTAGGACTCTGGATCACCTGTTCCCTTAGCGGTCTCTCTCTCTCTCTATGTGCTGAAACCCACCTGGGCCTAGAGTGCAGACCAAATCTCCCTCAGCTCCCCACAGACAAACTTTCCCACCCACATGTGACCACAGCTCCCAAATTCCTTGTCCCTTCTGGCTCAGTTCCCTCTTTTAGGATTCATCACTAAGGATCCTCACCATGCGCTCAATGTTAGCTAATGTTTAGTGTATATGTTCTGCATACCAGGCACGCATCTGGCCCCAAGAACACAAAATACATACAGAACCTCACCCACAGACGTGTCTGTGTGGGTCATCACGATGTTTGCATCAGCGGTGGTACTGGAATTTAGCGTGGGCCAGAAATACCACGTATGTGAGGGGAAGGGGGAATTCTGAACATGAGTTCACTTGTTCTCTGCATCTTGGGGTGAAGGGCCCTCTTTCTTCCTGGGTCGTGTTACGGGCTGTCTTGTAACATTAGATATATGAAGCCCAGTAGCCCTGGTTTTGTACTTAGTTCTGCCACTTGTGGATACTGACACTAGCTGTGTCAGCCTCTTTTTCCTCATCTGCCAAATGGATGCTAACACTAGCAGAAATACAGGCCCACTCTGACTAGTCAAGGAAAAATGAGTAGAAAATGCCCCAAATGGTACCTAGTCTGTGGTAAACATGAGTCAATTCCAGTGACAATGATACATACTCAGGATCTCAGCCAGCCATGGTGGTGGTACACACCTGTAATCCCAGCAGAGACAGGTGGATCTCTGTGAGTTCAAGATCACCCTGGTCTAAAAAGCAAGTCCAGGAAAACCAAGACTACACAGAGAAACCCTGTCTTGAGAAAAAAACCAACCAACCAAAACTCCAAACCAAAACAAAACAAAAACCAACAACAAAACAACCTTACCCAGGATCCTAGTACTGGGGAGGTGGAAGCAGGATGATCAGAAGTTCAAGGCCAGCCTGGGCTACATAGAAAATCCAAGGTCAGCTTGGGCTACAGACCCTTTTTCAAACAAACTAGCAAACAAAACTTAAATAAAATAAAATAAAAACGAAACAAATGAGTCATTTAAGATACTGGGGTTTACAAGTCTATGTCTTCTGGAAGGCGGAGGCGGAGAGGAAGAGCACCCAAGCAAGGGAACAGCTGTGTGAAGGCACTCAGAGGTGAGCAGGGAGGAGACACATGCAGGAGAAGCCACCAGAGGAGAGGTATGAGCCTGCTCTCCTTCACTGCAAATGTTGCTTTCTCCCTCTATCCTGAGATGACCAGGCCTGAGTGGCCCCCCTAAAAAAGTCGTCAGTCCCAGGAACTAGGCCACAGGTCACCAATTCCAGGAATAAGAAAACAGTAAAATTCTGTACCCAGGGAACAGCCTGAGGTAACCACAAGAATGGGAAGTATCTTATCTCAGGGTGGGGCATCTGTGCCCGGCAGCCCACCGACCCAACACTCCTGAGGTCTATAGATAGCTGGCTCAATGTTAGTTATGTTAGCTAGCCAATCACTCTGTAACAAGCTTGCCCTTGCTGAATGTCATCCAATCGTAACTGCTAAGCTGGGAGTTAAAACCCTGCCATGTAGCTGATCAGGGCTCTCTGATCTGATCCACTGCGTTGATGACTCTGGAGAGACCAAGCTTAAGCCTGAATAAAGCTCTTTACTCTTGCATATGTGGTCCGGCTCCTGGTGGTCTTTGGGGACCTTAAGATCTGGGCATAACAGTCCTGTCCCGGAGATCGTCGGTGCGTATTAAAATGAATGCAACTTTTGGGTCCAGTTCCCTCCAGGATCAAACTCATTCTTAGGCTTAAGTGTGAGCTGGCAGAAATGCTCAACAAGCTTAGGCCTGAGAGATTCAGGGCAGAGGTATTACCGAAGGCCCCAGACCCTGCAGGGGAAGTGGGTGAGGCTCAGCTGAGTAATGGGGCACCTGACTGTCTCAGATCCTGCCGACATCCAGCGCCTGTCCTTCTCTGTCCTCCAGGAACTGGCAGCTCTTCTGACTCCAGCTGCACCTTGGACCCTCTTCTGGAGTTCAGACTCCAGCGCACCCCCCCCCCCCCACACACACACACTCAGCCTGAGCAGGGAGGCCCGCAGGGCTGCGCCGATGGTTGGGAACAGCTCCAGCTGCAGCGCTGCTCTCTGCATTTCCTCTTTCTCAAGCCTCCTAATTCCATTTAGCCAAGACAGGTGAGTCAGAAGTCCCCGAGGACCCGTGTCAAGCAGCAATTATCCTGAGTCATGTGCCCTGCAGCCATCTCGTCTCACCTGAAAAAACCCAAGCTAGTCTCCACCCACACCCCTTGCAGGGGGACAGAACTTGCTTGCGAAGGTCAGAGGGCAAGCTGGAGGTCAGCGGGCACACCCATTTGTTCATGCCCACTTAGGAGGCCCGAGACCACACTGCTGGTGCCCTGGGTGGCTTGCTGGCATTCGCTTGAGAACACGTCTGGGAAACCACAGACAAACTCCAATTCAACCTTGACCTTTTGAAATAGAAAGACTTCCCTCCATGAGATCCACCTGGTTTTATCAGGACATGTGATATTTTTGCACAACACGGTACTAACCATAATATGCCAGGTCTGATGGTGCAGATGGTGTAAACCCCAACTATTGGAGAGCCTGAGGGGAGAAAACCACTATGCTACCTCTGCCCAGCTGAGCTTAAGAGCAGGCTAGACAACTGAATGAGGCTGTCTCAAAAAAAAAAAAAAAAAAGGCTTAGCTTGCCAAGTATGATGACCTGAGTTTGATCCCTGGGACCCCCATGTTCTAAGTGTCTTCTGTCTACCCCCCCATAGGTGTTCCCACACCAATAAATGAAAAAATATGTTTTAAATGACTTTTCAGTGATAAAATGCTAGCTTAGCAAGATTGAGCTTGCTCAGTGCCACAAAATAAATAGAGATGAGTATTCTTAAGAACTGACGCTTAGGTCAGTTCTCCTCTGTTGGAGTATTCCTAAACTCTCTGCTACCATCAGGCAGCTCTTCCCCTGGCCTGGTTTTCTGCTGAGCCCTAATCCAGGAATAAGGCAAACGCCAGGGTCCCCTCTCCTAGGACAGCCACAGCTCTGTGACTGTGGGCAAATCTTATAGGTTCCCAACATCCTTTCTATTGTTTATGGCTTAAGCTGTGGTTCTTACTCTTCTGCTCAGTGTAGGTATGGGGGGGGGTCCTCTAGACTCATAACGGGCACTCCATGCAGAAGCTTGGCTTACAGATGCTGAACTTTCTCCTAAAGTCTCTCTGGCTGATGATGGGTAGAAGAGAGGGCACAGTGAGGCCACTGAACCAGTTGGAAAGGAAAAGTTTATCCAAAATGCCAAGGCTCTCTCTCCCGTGTCAGAGGGAAGAGCAAAAGTAGCCCCGGAGCCTTGTCAGTCTAAAGAGAGCAGGTAGCTGCCAGGAGGGAGCCTGCTAGCTGGAACAGTGTGGGGCTAATGTGGGGCTTTGATCTGTTGCAAGCTTGTTCAGTTAATAGGAACTAGATGCCTTTTCCAGAGGTAGGAGGCTGTGGGGAGCTGCAGGGGGTTCCGGGGTGCTGGGGAGCTGTTGGGGGTGGGGTGTGCTGTTGGAGCAGATAAGAAAAGTAATGGCTTTCCCTGAGAAACAGAAACCCACTTGACAAGGTTTCTGAGGAACGCTGACCTTCGGTAGCAATCCTTCTGTTTGCCTGACCAGAGTCCACTTAGGACTTTGTCAGAGTCAGTGGTAGGGCATGGAACCCAGCACTCCTGCCTTTTGTTGAGGATAAGGGACAATCTTTAGCCTCTTTAAACTGTGTAGGGATGATGTTACTGGGTTTTTCAGGAAGGCTGGAACATCAGTCAAAGTGCGTGCGTGCGTGCATGTGTGTATGTGTGTTTGTGTAGGCCTGTGATGTTAGGAGACCTGAGGAAATTGTGTCAGAAGCATCTAGCTTACTGAGAAATTTTCCTAATTCTCTCCTGAAGGAACCTGAAGAGACAGGGGCCATTGTTAATAAGAGAAGTATAGGTATTAGTGGGCCAGGAGGAGCCAAGGACCCAAAGAAGACCAGAAGAACCATCCATTGGAGGTAGCCCCTGGAGACCATTGTTTATAAGCCAGTTCATTTAAGGTTTTAATCCTCTCTTCCTCTTCTGGATTCCTCCAAATAGTAGCAGCATTCTTCAGTGGGGAAGAGGCAAGTGCCCCCCTTTCCGCTGTCTGCAGGTCCCGGACGCTTTGCTTTTGCAGAACCGCCGAGGCCAGGGAGGTGAGCTGGTTATGGAGCAGTTGTAGGCTGAAGTTGATTCCTGGATGGTGTCTGTTAGCTGTGGAAATCTGCTGAGATGGATGCAGGCTATGACCTCATCTGCCTGCGGCCAAACCTGTAGCAGCTGTTGAGGCTGCCAGACGAACCCTAAGTCATGACGGGGGAGATCCATGGCCCCCTCAGTTCCTGTGTGGGACTTGGAGGAGAGTGTAGAACTCTCCTTTGGTGTCTAGAGTGAGTTGGGGAATAACAGAATGGGGAAATAAGGACCAAGAGTGGACTTGTCTGTATACTGGTAGAGTGTGAATTGCCAGCAGAAGAGAGTTCCTTCTGGGGCTACTAAGGTTCCTGAAACTGAGGTGTTAGCTTGTGCTGATGAAGGACAAGACTGGGAGATGTTGTTGAAGAGGGAGTTGCCTGGTGTCTTCAGAAGGTAGAGAGGTAATGAGAATGCATGGAAGGTGATGAGGGGGAGGATGTGGTTTGGGGTCCAGAGCTCAGAGTGTAGGGTCACATGAGTAAGAGAAAGAGCCGCCACAGGGATCACTGCAGGGGAGCACAGAGAAATCCTAAGGATGGGTTACAGGACTGCTGCTTCCCCTGGGTATGTGGGGAAGACTCGGGCTCATCCAGAATGGTCCTCCAGAAGGCTGGTTGACAGCCTCCGTGCAGCCTGGGCTGCAGGGTGGGTTCAGATTTCCTAATAACTCAAGCCGTACCATTTATAAAGGTAGCTAGTTCTTTCTCCAGGATTCTAAAAATTGTCACCAGCCTTCCAGCAGACGGCCTAGCCCACGAAATATAGATTAGGTCTGTCTAATGACTCCTGGGCCCATTCTTCATCCCAGGGGTCTGGGATAGTGAGGGTGGCCATACCTGGTGGGGACCCTGGCAGAGCTGTTGAGGCAGTAGGCTGCCCCAGAGTGATGGCATCCACGGCTCCAGTGTGGGCACCCACCCTGGGAGAGATCTTTGTGCAGGCTGGTTTGTTTGGCCGTGGAAGAGATAAAACTATTTGGGATTGTTATAGGAACTGAAGCTGTCTTGTTCATTACTGCTGGGGAATCAGGCTGCTGAAGAGCAAGAGTCACGAACCCGTCGCGAAGTGGCAGCAGGAGGTTGGGCAGAAGAAGAAAGTAATGAATTTACTAGATGAATAGCAAATCTATGGACTGCCCACGCTTGTTGAGTTGCCTGGAGGTAGGGAGGCTAGAGAGAACCCCCAACAGGAGGGGAAGGAAAGAGGGCAGCTTCGTGGATGGACCGCAGGCGGGAGAGCTTGAGTTTTAGAGATCCAGTTCACTGACAGGAGTACTTCTCAGGTCAGGGTCTGGAGCCCATTTGAGCTGTGACAGACGGGTCCAAGACGTGACTCCTCAGAGCTCAGCCACCTTTGCTGTAGTGAGGGTGATCAAAGGTGGGCTGAGGCAGGAAGGGGCTAGGGTGTGGCCTGCATGTGAGGAAGGTAAGAGGTCCAAGGAAGGTGAAGTTCAGATGACAGTTTTGATAGCTGAGTCTTAACACGTCCATTAGCCCTTCCTACCTTGCCCAAGGGCTGGGGGTGGGAGGGAATGAGGAGGTGCCACTGTATGCCTCAGGGCCTTGGCGCTCACTGACTGACTTTAGGGATGAATGCCAACTCACTATCTGAACGTATGGATCTAGGAAGTCCAAATCCGGGTAAAATGTCACTCATGAGGCGGGGGCCAGGGACCTCTGCAGTCTCAGCTGTAGTAGGGACAGCTTTTACCCACCCTGAGACAGTGTCTGCTGGAGTAAGAAGATATTCACGCTTTTGGTTAGGAGGCATGTGCGTGAAATCTATCTGCCAGTCATGCCCTGGAAAATTGCTCTAAGACTGATATGGGTTGAAGGAAAGAGGGGGTCCTTGGGGGATAGCCTTAAGGGGGGCAGAAAGGCTGGGGTGGAGAAGACAGGCTGGAGGAAGCATCAGAGAGGCTGAGCCCCAGTGTGAGAGGGGCTTGTGGGCAGCCATTAAAAAGAGCTTTGCTTGAGTATCAGGGAGACAGAGCCTGCCCTGCAGAAGGACGTGTCCCCGAGGCCCTGACAGCTCCCATGGCCTGAGAGAATGGAGGAAGAAGGTAGGGTGGTGGCTGGACTCTTCAGTGGCTGTGTCTTTGATAGGGGCCTGGTGACCGCATGCTTGGAACAATAAGAAGCTCTGGCAGCTTCAGGATTAGCGGCGCCTTGATGGTGGGCGCACCCTTGGTGGTGAGAAAGCATGGTGGTGTAGGACGTGGGCCGCACACTGAGGTTCTGTGTGTTTGTTGGCAGGGAGGGCTCCCGTGAGGCCGGTGGGCCTTCTGAGA
Source organism: Pachyuromys duprasi (assembly GCA_028658305.1). Lineage (NCBI taxonomy): Eukaryota > Metazoa > Chordata > Mammalia > Rodentia > Muridae > Pachyuromys > Pachyuromys duprasi. Next base: position 56,585,662 of record CM053752.1, read on the forward strand.
AGCCGTGCCTGGTGGCAGAGGGGCAGACTACCACATGAGCAGAGCAGGCTGTGGCATAGCTCGCCCAGCAGGAGCCAGTGCAGCCGAGATGAGCGAGTGGAAAAAGGAAATAAAAAAGGAAGGGCATGAGTGCTGCTAGGGCTGGAGAAGTTTGGGGTAGGGGGCAGGGTGTGCTAACCATACTGTTTAACGGGTAGGGACTGAGGGATGCTGGGAGAACTTGGAGGCCAAGTCCACTCTGATATGTTAATGAGCACCTCAGCTAGCCAGTTGTCTTGGGTTTGATAAAAATGATAAGGGGTGATGTAATTATTTTCTATGACCACTTCCTTCTGACCTTGGGATGTCATTGTGGGGGACCCAAGAAAGCTGGATGCTGATCAAGGCCAGGATCACTCTCTATGTCCAGGCTCTGTGGAAGCACCTGAGGTTAGGGAGGCACAGGCTGCGTTGGAGCAGTCTGTGAGGCCGCCCTGGGGCTGGTTGCTCTGGACCTATCTAGAGTGAAGAGGCCCACGCTGGCTGGAGATTCTGGCAACAGCTCAGGCCTGGTGAGTCTGGGGCGGTTTGTTGTGAACTGGAGTCTTTAGTTGGTTGGAAATCTGCTGAAACAGATAAGAGATTAGGGACAGAAGGTAAAGTTAACGAGGTTAGGGGAAATTTCTTTATCTTGGGTGCACATTTGAAACTTCCAGGCCCACAGTCCTGAAAGTTGGGGGAGGGGAGTCCCAAGACCAGGGAAAGGGGGAGAGATCCCATCCTCAGGAATGGGCAGTAGTCAGGGAAACTGGCTGTTGATTGACGGTACTTATCTGGAGTCCATTTGACCTGTGAGAGGTGAATTCAAGGCGATTCCCTGAAGCTTACAAGAATTATTTACAAAATGAGATAAAAGTTTCAGATACGTTAGCATTACCACGGTTTGTACTCTGTGCTGAAATCCACAATGTAGAAGAGGCAGTACACTCCTGCCTTTGAATCATAGGAAAAGCCTGGGAACCCAAAAATGATTATGGGTTAAAGTTTATCTCCTGCCAGAGTCTGGGCAAGGGAAACTGTATGTCTTTCTCAGCTGGAGATCTGCTTGCTCTGAGAAAGGGAGGCCTGAGGCTTGATTTTTACAGATGGAGAGAAGACAGCCTTAAGCCCTGTGTGAGGAGTTGGAAGGTTTGCTGCTGTTAGAGCAACAGTCAATACCACCGGAGCTCTGAGAAGGACGCATTGTAGCAGGAGATGTAATCGAAATGGCATACATACCATGACAGAGGCTTACCCACTCCCTAGGCTCCCAGGCCCCGGTGGCTTCCTTGGGGGCAGTGTTGGTGGGTCTTCAGCTTTCATACAGGACAACATTTCATCTGCAGCTGCCAACTTTCGGCTACCGGCCTTAGGTCTGAGAGTTTTTCCTGTGCAGAAGAAAGTTGGAGGACCGACCTTACTTAGAACAGATAGAGCAGGGCAGTCATCCCAAAGGTGCCCACAGTTTGGACAGAGCCCTGGAGGCAGGCTGGGCATGGGGCAGCTTTGTCCGGTGGTTACTATTACCATAATTCATGTGGAATGGCTGCACCCCATTTGTCTTTTTGGAGACCTTAGGGTTCCCACTAGAAGCATTTCTGTCTATTATAGGAAGCTTTTTCATTAAACATTTTAAGTACCATATTCAGTAGATCTTTGAGGAGTTTGAGGACCATCTATTAAATTATACCTGAGTTTAGGCTTATTTCTGAAAATACATTAACTTGTATGTCTTTTTTAATTAAATTTTTATTTTTTATATTAATTACAGTTTATTCACTTGGTATCCCAGCTGTAGCCCCTTCTTCATTCCCTCCCTCAGGGGGGAACTTGTATGTCTTAATTATCTTCCTGCCCCCACCTACCAGTGTTTCACTGTGTAACCCTGGCTATCCTGGCCTTGCCCTGTGGACCAGGCTGGCCTCAAACTCAGACATATGCATGCCTCTGCCTCCCGAGTGCTGGGGTGAAAGGCAGGTACCACCCCTGCCTGGCTCCTGATCTTTTTTGTAGTTTATCATTATAGAATATTACAGTTTCTTGTATGAATCCATTTGTGCAAATATATAGAGCTTAACTAAGTGAGCAAAGACAAAAATATTACTGAGTAGACCTTAGGAATTTATTTATGTATCTAATTTATCAAATATATCTTAGTTATTAAACATATGTTGTTATTTATCTAAATTTTCTAGAATCCTGGTGTTGAACAGTTAGCAACGACATGAGTAGGTAGGTGTAAATCCCTAAGTCATCTTGTGTTAATCTTTATAACCTTAAAACTCATCACATAAAAACCCATACCAACTCAAAATATTCTGGAGACCTGTTGCTGTGTCCTTAATCTAAATGGAGAAGCAGAGTGCTTGGGAGGACTGTAAAGTTAGAAATGTGTTACTTTAGTTGGTTTATATTATGTTTGTATGATATTATTGGTTTATATTATCATCATCATAAGATGGTGGTGATGTCGCATGTCATGTACCCTTTAACCTTCATAGAGATGGCTGCCAGCCATGTGGCTATTATTTAAAATATCTACTTTTTGTAGATCTATTTTCCAACAAGAATTGAATCTACGTTACATATACAGTATATTCTAAACAATAGTTGAATTATCTCTATAGTATGTTACAGCAAATTAAAATTACCCATGTATAGATTTTTTAAATTATAAGCTTTTTGTTACAAGTTTTAAGCCAATTTTTTTGGTTACAGATTTTATAGACTTTTTTTTTTTTTATACAGAAGCCAACGAACTTACAAATCCCAAGACAGAGTTTACAGCATGATCTTAAGAGATTATTTTTTGAAAGCAGAATGCAGAGAGATTGTAGAAATACTTTTAAACAGAGGAGTGTGGAGCGGAGCAAGCTCACATATAAACTGGGGACCGTTTGTTTGTGCAGAGGTAGAGGGCATTGCCATGGGAGAGAATTTGAAAATCGAACGTGCCAATCTTTGGCCATGGATCTGTATTGAGGCCAAGCAGTTTGTAGTAATAGAAACGGAGTCTGCGGGGGTGGGGTGGGGTGGGTTTCTTTAAGCTTCAAGAGGAAGCAGAGAGAGAGAGGCCCAGGTGGGCTCAGGCTCAAAGAAGCTGTAGAAGCTTTGCTTGAGGAAGAGGCCTAGGCAGGCTTAAAGAAAGAGACAGGTACTCTGCTGGGTGGAGTCTTCCAGAAGCCCTCTGTGGTAGGCTTCTATCCTGTTTCCTGTTTTCTCCCTCTTCCTATGTCTATCCCTTTTGTCATCTTACCCAGGGTCCGCCTTCTTGCTTAGCTTCTTTAGGTGTACATATTTTAGTATGATTATCCTATATTATAGGTCTAGTATCCACTTATAAGTGAGTATATACCAAGTGTGTTTTTCTGCTTCTGGGATACCTCACTCAGGATGATCTTTTCTAGTTCCCACCATTTGCCTGCAAATTTCATGATTTCCTTGTTTTTAATTGCTGAGTAGTATTCCATTGTGTAAAGAAAGGTACCACAGTTTCTGTATCCATTCCTTCACTGAGGGGCATCTGGGTTGTTTCCAGATTCTGGCTATTATGAATAAAGCTGCTATAAACATGGTTGAGCAAATGTCCTTGCTGTATACTTGAGCATCTTTTGGGTATATGCCTAGGAATGGTATAACTGCATCTTGAGGTAGCACTATTCCTAATATTCTGAGAAAGTGCCAGATGGCAAAGCAGAGGCTGAGACTCATAGCCAAACTTTGGGCACAGTGCAGGGCATCTTGTGAAAGAAGGGGGAGAGAGAAAGACCTGGAGGAGACAAGGAGCTCCACAAGGAGAGCAACAGAACCAAAAAAATCTGGGCCCAGGAGTATTTTCTGAAACTGATACTCCAACGAAGGACCATGCATGAAGCAGAGATGTAGCCCATGGCAGCTCAGTCTCCATGTGGGAATAGGGACTGTCTTTGACATGAACTCAGTGGCTGGCTCTTTGATCACCTCCCCCTGAGTGGGGAGCAGCCTTACCAGGCCACAGAGGAAGACAATGAAGATAGTCCTGATGAGACCTGATAGACTAGGGTCAGAGGGAAGGGGAGGAGGACCTCCCCTATTAGTAGACTGGGGGAGGAGCATGGGAGGAGAAGAGGGAGGGAGGGTGAGATTGGGAGGGGACTAGGAAGGGGGCTACAGCTGGGATACAAAGTGACTAAACTGTAATTAATAAAAAAATAAATTAATTAAAAAGAGAGACAGGTTAGGTGGCTCTGACGTGGGAGAGGAAACTTTAGGAGGGCGCTGAGAACACAAGCTTCGGGACTGCAGGTGGGAGCGAAGAGACAGCTTAGTAGGACTGCAGGTGGGAGCGAGGAGACCGCTTAGTAGGACCGCAGGAGATACTGCAGTTCCTAGGGGGAGGCGAGAAAGCTAGCTGAGTTGAGGTTGTTCCTGTGGTAATAATTTCCATCTGGGGAATCCCCAAAAGGGACGGGAAACTTGTCAAAGAGAAAAATGTTTCCTTCCCATGTGACCTGGAGCTCACGTAGGGAGAAAAGAGTTTCCTGGACCACTGGTGTGGCTTTTATAGTAATAGAAGACAAAGCAGGAAGCCTCGGGTGACACTTTTTCCGTAGAGAGAGAAGAGAGCAGGAGGTAAGGGACGTGGTGTCTTTAGTAGAGAGCCCCGATGGGTGCAGCAGGCCAGGGCCGAGGGATGCAAGCTGAGTGCCCAGGCAGGTGCCATGGGAGGGTGGAGAAGGCTCTAGGAGGCACAGACAGGGAGAGGAATGACCAGAGCCTGTAGCGGGAGTAGCTGAGAAGGTAGACTCTAGAAATTGGGGTCAAATTTTATGGATGGCCGGAGCCAGCAGAAAGCAATGATCCATTCCTACCTAGGAGAGTCAAAGCAGCAGCTTGGTTTTCAAAGGCCCGAATTCCTCGGAAAGGAGCACACATATGCCAATCCAGGGTTTCAGCACCAGATTTGAAAAATAAAAAAATAAAAAGGAGGACATGAGTGCTGCTAGGAACGGTGAAGGAGAAAGTTTAGTGTAGATCAGAGGGAGAGCATAGTCAGAGGCAGAGACATCTGGGAGTGAACAAGAGTGAATCAAGAGTGAACAAGACCTGGGCTGGGCCATGGGAGGAGAGGGGGAGGGGGATGCGGGAGGGAGAGGGGGAGGGAAGATCCAGGAGAGCAGGAGGGTAAAGGGAAGATCACAGGGCCAGGTAACCAAAATGGATAGATTACATCGGGAAGGCCAACTGGAGGAAGGACAGACAGCCCCTGACCAGAAAACGATTAGGGTAGGGGTGGAGTATGCCAGCCATACCCTTTTACAAGTAGGGACTGAGGGATGCTGGGAGAACCTGGAGACCAGGTCTGCTTTGATATATTAACCATTTGTCCCAGGTTTGAGACCTAACAACGACCGACCTAACCATCTGTGAACCAGGATGAGCCAGGATGAGACAGAAGGGAAATAGAACTGTGTGGGTTTTTGTAGTAAGAGTTTCAAGTGAGTGTAGACATGAACGAGTAAGGTTAGTGTCTTTGGGAAGGAGTGTAGCGGGATTGAGAGAGGGCAGGGCCCACGTGAGATATTGGGAGTTTCTAGGGAGGTGAAAAAGTTGACGAAACTTAGAAGGGAATGAAGCAGAGTCTCTTGTGTGATAGGAGATTCTTGAGACAGCACGCTGAAGGGACAGAGAGAGGGTGAGCAAAGGTGAGCTTAGGCGCCCCCTGTGTCAACAGGGAGGCGAGGCTGCCGCCCTGACAATAGGTAGTTGTTTAGCAGGATGGGCTACGGGAGCAAGTCCCAGAGCCATCCGCATTTTTTCAGTGGTACACAGGATAAAGGGTTGGTCAAGGTCAGGGAGAGCCAGAGCAGGAGTACAAGTCAGAGGTGAGAGAAAGCAGGTGAGACAGGCTTAGTGAGGTCTGTGGGATCAGTTAGGTCTTTACCACGCAGTGGTGGGCGAGCAAGAAAAGCAAGGTTAGGAGACCAGGTTATGAGGCACCCCACCAGACCCAGGAAGGAGAGACTCTCTTCCTTGGTGCTTGGAGGTGTGAGGGACCTCAGGAACTGTGTGGGATCAGGAGTGAGTCTGCGGCTGTTAGGGAATAACAGAAAGAGTAGATCTTAGACCTGAAGGACAGAAAGCTGTCCTTTGTTTCCTGGAGAGTGAAGATGAGCAGTTTGCTGCTACACCGTCAGAGGCCATCTACACACTGCATTAACCAGCTGGGAGGCGGGCCAGCAGAGGTGGTCTGGTGGAAGAGAGGGAGCTACCCCAGAACCCTTGATGGAAGAGAGGGAGCTACCCCAGAACCCCTGATGGAAGAGAGGGAGCTACCCCAGAACCCCTGATGGAAGAGAGGGAGCTATCCCAGAACCCCTGATGGAAGAGAGGGAGCTATCTCAGAACCCCTGGGGGATTAAGTAAGCTGTGACCCTGGCCCTTTGTGTCAGAGTCCTCCCAGGTGAAGGGAAGGAGGCCATAAGTGTCGGCTGTACAGGAATTGTAAAGGACCCTTACTGTCTAGAATGGTGAACTGACAGAGGTAGAGGAGGGAATCTGAAAAAGCAGAGTTGTGAGAGTTAGGCACTGCTGGCTGTACCAAAGGGCCTGGGCCAGGCGGTAGGAGCTGTCAGACGTAGGAACGAACAGATGTTAGGGCGAGCAAGACAAGGGGGTGACAGGGTGCGTGGGTGGGCTTGAGAATATCTCTATTGAGCAGGCGTTGTTTGGTAGGTTTTAAGCCTTATCTATGGTTTAAAGAGCTGTGGTGGTGGGAGTGACGGGTAGGAGGTAGGGCGAGAGAGGGATCTAAATGGCGGTGATGGGAAGCCGCTGAAGGAGTGGGGCACCTCATGCTTTTGGGTCAAGAAGATAGGGTGAAACGTTAGTGTCAGGTGGTGGACAAGGAGGCGCTTCCAAGGCTGGAAGGAGAAGAAAATTCCAGAAGGAGTTGGTTAAAAAGAAAAGAAAACTATAGCCATGCTATCCCTGCCCAGTCATGGGGTTGGAGTACTAGGCATAATGAGCGACCTGGTGGCCCAGAGCCAACAGGAGAGGGCCTGCAACCCCAGCTGCTGTGGCCAGCTGCCAACGTCCCTCACAGAGAACGGAGAAACATGGCTTTACTGGAGTGAGCAGGAAGTATGGGCCAGTAGCCTCCATGTCAATTAAAAGTGACAGAAACTTACCTGATACCTGTGCAGTTACACTGGGCGTTCTGTGCTAATCTAAGTGGTTTTGTTGGGGGCTGGGGTCCTAGGCAGCACCTGTCCTTGACTGCCAGGCTCAGAGGCTCAGAGAGATGTCCCTGTGGAGGAGAAACCTGTGGGACTGACCGACTTGGGCAAGGACAAGAAGGGTAGCCAACCTACAGTGCCTTGCCTGTCCACAGTTTGGGCATGGTCCTGGCGATTTTCAGTACTGACCTGGTAATTCCCGTGGCCCAGGGAACTGCCACAGCCCCCATAGGCTCGGAATCCTCCCCAGAGGTAAATGTCACCTGCACGGGCATGGCGGCACCCGACTTTCCTCTTTCTTGGGGCTTGGAGTAGAGAGAAGAATAACACAGAGGTCATAGCGGGTGAGGCTGTCAGCCAGGTGAGGTAGCTGGTAGAGTAAGCCATGAGGGCTGGCAGCTTCCCTGAGGGGCTAAAGCTGTCTGTACAGGAGCTGCCAGAGGCCATGAGTAGATTAGTCAGGATCAGGAGGTGGAGGGGGCTGGGAGGGTGCTAGTGGATGTGAGGTTCGTGTGGTACCCTCCTCAGGTCACGTGGAGAACAGGCCTGGGGAGGGGCTTCTTTCTTTAAATCAAAACTGAAAGCGGAGGAAGCCCAGGGCTCCAGAGCCAGGTTAGTCTTGGGAGGAGGTTTGGCTTTTGTCAGGAGAATCTGGTGAATATGGCACAAGGTACCGATGGAAGGGCATGGAGAAAGGGCAGTGAAAGCTTGAACATCGGCTATCTCCGACTATTTGTCTGTGCATTGGCAAAATTTGTTAAAGTCAGTGAGGATTAGGAAGTTGAATGTACCCCATGGCTGAGACTGCTCAGGATCATGCGATGAGCACCCATAAGCATACAGGGAGCCTACATGATGTACTGGCACAACCTTCACTGAGGCTCCGGTGAGCAAGAGAGACAGAGGAGGCAGCTGTGAGAGAGTGCTCATCAGAGGAGGAAAGGAAAGAAGAGGGCGGAGCACCTGGAGGGGAGAAACAGCTGGAGAGGCACACTATAACATCTGGGCTTGAATAAGGTGGAGGGCAGGATCCAACACAGGCAAATGATCTGCACCGAGGAGGATCAAAGCAGCACCACGGTTGATTAGGAGAGGCATAGCCCTTTTAGGGTGGGTAGGGCCAGTGTCTCTCCAAGGCGTCAGTACCAGGTATAACAGCGGGCACAGTGAAACCGCACAACCAGGTGGTGGAAAGGAAAAGTTTATCCAAACCGCCAAGGTTCTCTTTCCCATGTCAGAGGGGAGAGCAAAAATGGCCCAGGAGTCTTGTCAGTCTAAAGAGAGCAGGTAGCTGCCAGGAGAGAGCCTGCTAGCTGGAACAGTGTGGGGCTAATGTGGGGCTTTGATCTGTTGCAAGCTTGTTCAGTTAATGGGAACTAGATGCCTTTTCCAGAGGTAGGAGGCTGTGGGGGCTCTTGGGGCTTCAGGGGCTATAGGGGCCTGTGGGGGCTGTCAGGGGCTGCAGGGGGCTGTCAGGGGCTGCAGGGGGCTGTGGGGGCTGCAGGGGGCTGTAGGGAGCTGTCAGGGGGGTTGGGGGAAGCTACAGGGGGCTGAGGGGGCTGTGGGGGCTGTAGGGAGCTGTCGGGGGGGGGCTGTTGCGGCAGATAAGAAAAGTAATTAATGGCTTTCCCTGAGAAACAGAAACCCACTTGACAAGGTTTCTGAGGGATGCTGACCTTCGGTAACAATCCTTCTGTTTGCCTGACCAGAGTCCAGGCAGGCTGTCACTTAGGACATTGTCAGTGGCACCGGCATTTTGGAGGTCGGGAGCTAACAATGGGAAGAACTTTTCCGATTAGAATGGGGGCAGTCAGGCTGTGGAGTCCAGGGTCTCGCCCAGGGGATCCTGGAAGGGCTATCCTCTTGTGTCGGAAGAGAACAGAACTTCAAAATCAGGTTTGAAAACCCAGCATGGCTCTGTTCCTTAGTAATGGCACTTGAGAAGACCCTTGGTGCTGTGGAGTGGAAGGCAGCACACAGTGGGGCAGAAGCAGCACACAGTGGGGCTTGATGAGTGCTTTCTCTTTTTCTCTGAAGTGGGAGGCTGGGCCTATGGTGGTTTGCCATTTTGAAGGTAAATCAGAGTTGTTGAGTCATAAAATTAGGATTTCAATGTCTTTTGCCGCCTGGGTCCCATTCCAGCCCAGCTAATTGCAGAACCTCTGGAGTCAGGCCTAGGCTCTAGGGGGTCTTCCCGGTTGCTGGAGCTGTCCCTGAGAGCAGCCAGAAGGAGAGCCAGTGGAGGGGGGAGGCATTACGCTGGCAGGGCTGGGCTGCCTCACACACCGGGCCTCGTTCCCTCCCAGTTTCCCCCGCTGGGAAACACACATACGCGGTTGACAAGCACAGTGCCAGCAGTCTGGTGGGACCAAAGCACAGCTGTCTTGGCACTGGATCTGTGCCCTCGGGGCTCTCTCTTGTTCCGTTAGTACAAGAAAAATCGTTCTCCCCCACCACCTACCCTGAGCCCCTCTTCTCCCAGCCACTGCACATCTGTTGAGGAAGGCCCACCAGGAACAGCTTCAGACCCAGAGAGGGCTTCAGGAGCCCCCCACATGAAGGTCTCGTCAACCAAACCATTGAGCTGACAGGGACTAGCGAGGAAACTATGGCTCAGGCTCCCTGCTCTGGTTCCCGCTTGTAGCCCCAGGCATGGACTTGACCTCCTGGGTCCTTAGACATCTCATCTACAGCATGAAGCTAAGCATACCCCCTTCTGACTTCACTGTTAAAGAAAAGAGAGGAGTAAAGACCCTGCCCGTAGGAGGTGCTCTGTCATTTGTTACAGAGGAGGTCAGTGGCCAGGGGATGTGTCCAGCCAAGCAGGAGCAAAGTTTCCTCTTTTATCCTTTATCCATTTCCCACACCACATCTCAGCCATCCATCTCATCACCCCATCCTTCATCCCATCCACCCCATCATCTCATCACCCTATCCCATCACCCCACCATCCCATCCTGTTAGCCCGTCCTATCTACCCACTATACCTTTCACTTTCTTCCCCTTTTCGTGCATTCCCCTGCCACTTAGACTCGATTTCTTTAAACTAAGTGGGTTATTTTGAACAATTCTTCTTCTCTTTTCTTTTTCTTTTCTTTTCTTTTTTTTTTTTTGTTCTGTTTCATTTTGTTTTTTTTTTTTGAGACAGGGTTTCTCTGTGTATAGAGTCCTGGCTATCCTGGAACTTGATTTGTAGACCAGGTTGGCCTTGAACTCACATCGATCTGTCTGCCTCTGCCTCCCAAGTACTGGATTAAAGGCATACCCCATCATCTCATTCCTTCTTTCCTTCTCTCCTTCCTGCCTTCCTTCTTCCCTCCTACCTTTCCCTTCCCTTTCCTCACTATGTAGATGAGCAGGCCTCAGACTCACAGAGATCCATCTGCCTCTGCACTCACCATTGCTCTGGGTCTATTTTGAACAATTCTTAGGATCTTGCTCTTACTTTTTAAAGCACATGATCAAAATTTATTACTCTTGAAACTTGAGTAGTGTGTATGTTATGTGTGTGTCAGTGAGATTAACCTTTCCACAGCTCAGGACCCAAGACTGCACACAATAGGGTCCAGACTTAACTGTTTTGTTAGCACAGCGTGTGTGTGGTGTCTGTGTGTGTGAGTGTGAACTGGGGGTGCCATCCCTTGGCACTGTTACCTGGCAGTGTTGGGAGACCCATGTCTAGGTATGGGAGGACCACCAAAATGGATGGGCGATGTGCCTCTGAGCCCCAAGTTGAGGAGTGACAGCTTTCCAGGCCGCTGTCATCCAGCGAGAAGGGGCAGGGACTGGACAGTGGGGAGGCTGGAGGGGCCGGGAGTTGGGAGTGGCCTCTCCCTGCCCTCTAGGCCTCTGTCCCGTCGGCACTGGGTTTCCTTGGAGTGGCGTAAGCAGCCAGTCTGTGTTCTCCAGCCGTGGCACTGAAGGGGTCACCCCTGCCCTTGCAGCTCTGCAGGAGGTAGGAACAGCTACTTAGAGTGTTACCAAGAAGGCTTCACTCCTTTCCTCAGCCACCTGGCCTCCTGGCACCACACCCAGCAGAACAGCCTCTGTGGTTATCCTATGCCCTGGTCCGGATGTGTGTAGAAGAAGGTGGGGTCAGCACGAGTTCACCAGGATCCCACGGGGTGTTCACGGGCAGCTTCCAGTGGGCAGCTTCCAGTGGGTAGCTTCCAGTGGGCAGCTTCCAGTTGTAGGGACAGTGCAGACCAGGTAGAAGCTAGTGCCTTCTTCAGGTTCAGATCCAAAAGCTCTGCACAAAAAGCCCCCTGGGCTGGCAGCTACCCCCTGGACTACTGGCCCGGCCAGCAGATGCTCAGTCCTTTTACAGTTCGGCTGCTAATCCTTCTGGAAAAACACCCCCAGTATTTACTCCTTGTTACACTGGAGGGTTATAAGCCCTAATATAGTCATGCTGGGAAAAGTCCCAGTGCAGGGCCTGGGTTAGTATCCGAAGGGGCTCCTTGATGGTTCCTCTCCTGGTGACAAAGCAGGCGTGTTGGCTTCCAGAAGGCTCTCAGCCCTGTCCTCCCTGTCCTCCCGCCCAGGGAGGCACAGAGGGAAAAGGACCCACCTATTCATAGTCTCAGCTCTTTTTACCTCTCAGCAAGTGAGCTGCAAGCTCAGTCACAAACGGTGGCCATCCCTGTGACAGCAAAGTGGCACTCAAGTTCCATAGCTGGAGTCACAGAGGAAACTGCACAATGCAGAATGCCAGCCCAAGGAGAGCAAGGAAGAAGTCCCGTCAAATGGGCCAGAGGCCAGCGCACGTGCTTCCAAGAGACATGAGCTCCTTCATTCTTGTTCAGGAGCCAGACTGGTCCTCAGATCTGGCTGGGGCAAACACCGCTCTGAGGGTGGGAGGTGGAGCAGGGGCTGCCATTGTAGACACGCACACCGCAGGGCTCAATCTAGGAGCACTTGCCAGCCTCCCCAAGGCCTCAGCCTACCTCTCAGGGTGTGAGCCACCACAAACTACTGGACCTTCCCCCTTAGGGCTCCAGAACTGTAAACAGAGAGACCAGTAGTGAGTGCTGCACGGCTCTCTGCCATGATGCGGAATCTAAAAGGCCTCATTTCGTCAGGCTCGGATGCTACTAGAGGAATTAAGAGTCTTCTTTTATAGATTAGGTTCAGCCACTGCCCAGGGCTGCCTTCCCCAGTATCAGGGGTCCCAACAAATCTGAGACTCTCTTTCTCTTGCTTGGTTTTATAGGACTTTTGTCTTCCCAGTCCAACTGAGACATGTCTATATACTTGAGAGACAGCCCCCAGCTTTCCTTTTCCTGTGCCCCAGGAGAAGGGCTAGGGTGAGCATAAAAGGCAGCCTTGGTTGAAGCCCAAAACAGGCTCCCATCTTATGTTGAACACTATAGCTCTGGCTCTCCCTCTGCCTCTCAGAGCACAGGGCCGTTTCCCTGGAGACTTAAGCCTTGACTTTTTTTACTTAAGGCCATGTCCCTAGCCAGCTCAGCTGAAGGTTATTGAGTGAGGCCACCCTCGTGGGAGTCAGTGCTGGGCCTCCCAATCAGGAAAGAGGCCATTCTCCCTTAGCTCTAGTGCCTGAACTAAGAGGAGATAAGAACTGTGCTCCTTTGCTTACTGCCTGTGTGACCCTGCCTCGATGACACAGCTCCTCTGAACCTCAGTTTGCACAACTTGAAGGGAAGAGGCACAGCCTGGCTCATGTGAGCGTGAGAGGTTCAGGGGGCAGTGTGTGGAAAGCATCACCCACACATTCCCAGGGCAATGGCAGCTCCTGCCGCTGTTGACTTCATTCCTCCTACCTACTTCTTGAAATTTCCACTCCTGGCTGGTTTGGGTGAGTTGGCCCTCCCTTTTTAAAGGGCCTGGCTGCTGCCTAGACCAGTCGGGCCCCAGCTCACACCCTCGTGGAGTCCTGTGACCCAAGCCCTCCAGCTGCATTCCTGTTCTCTGGAGTCAGAGAGTTGCCAGGTTGGCGTTCCGGGTGTGGCTGGACAGGCAGAAGAGGGAGGGGCGCTGCAGCTGTGGGTCTTTCAGCCAGTCAGGACGTGGGTGAGGCCAGGGCACAGGCCTGTCCAAGCCAAGGACAGGAAACAGGTGGCTTTGCTGAGGCCCAGACAGGGCGGAGTGTTGGGAGGCCCGTGTCTAGGTGTGGGACTCCACCAGAATAGATGGGTGATGCTTTCCTGAGCCCCAAGCTGAGGAGTGCAGAGGCTCAGTGCTAAAGGCTGAGCTTGGGGACATCATCTATGGAAAAGTGATCAAATGACTCCCCACCAATTTACTGTCATGATAGAGCTGGGAGCTTTTTAAAAAGGGGAGGAGGCTTCAGCTCAATCTCCCTGAGCAGCCTTGCTGCCTTAGGCAGTGGGTGGCCCTGAAGAAAAGCTTTTAGAGAAAGCCATTTTTCTCCCATCTTGTAGATTGACTAGACCCGAGGGTATGCAGAGTAGATCTGGTCACAGAGGTAGCAGGACTCGCCTTTTTGTCTCCAGATGCCCCTAATCAGATGCCTGCTGCAAAATGTTGTTTAGGCTCACCGTTACTTTGAAGGTAGGGTAGGCACCAGAGCAGTCAGTCCAATCCCAGACTTAGACTGTTCTCCAATGCAGCAAGAAGAAAATGTACGTTTTTGCTGTTTGGTCATAACTCAACACTTTGCTATTTCAATATAGTCATTTTTCTTCACAACCTTATTACTTTGTCTCATGAATTTAAGACCAGTGTTCTGAGAAAGGGCCGGGCTTCCTAAGACAACCAAGGGCTGCACAGGAAGCCAGGAGCCTTGGCCCGAATGTTACTCTGCTGTTGGAACTGGGCCGCTGGATGTCGACATTGCAGGAATGAGGCATGGGGCGGAAGGCAGTAAACAAATTCCATGTGTATCAGTGGCACAGAGTTGGCTTACTTGGCTGTGCAGCTACAGCCAGTTGAAAGAGGGGCTCGGAAATGCAGTCCCCACTGGGCAGGAATGTGCTGGCAAGATGCTGTTGCTATAGGAGAAGGAGAGGGAGGGCCTCCGGGCAGCCAGTAGCTGCCATCATCAGACATTTCACTTGCCCACTGTTCTTGCTCCCAACTCTGTTGTTTGTTTTGTTTGTTTGTTTGTTTGTTTTGTTTTGTTTTGTTTTCTGTTCCTCCCATCTACTTTCGGGCTTCATCTCTTCCCCAGCCCCATCCTCAGCCTGGCCTTGTCAGCCTCAAGCATGAACTCTCCGCTCCTGTCTCCTTCCTTTCTGTAAGTCCATGGCACGCCCAGCCACTACAGCCCACCATGCCTCTTGCCCCCTGATTCTTTCTGGCCTCATGGTTCCACTCTGCAATCATCCCTATCAGGAGTCAGAAGCTTCTCTGGACCTCCCCTCCCTCTACACGTTTATCCCCGTCATGTGTGGCCACAGGAACGTTCTCTAGAGAAGGTGACCATTGCTGCCTCAAGTTCTCCTCAGCCCACTTTTGACCCACCCTACCAGCCCCTCATTTCTGTAGACAAGACCACCAGAGGCCTTCTTCTTGCTGACCCAGTGGCCCTTTCTCCAATCTTTACCTGAAGGGTCACATCCTCCTTCTCAGGACACTGAACGCTCCTAATCTGTTGCCTTTATCCTGTTTTATATTTTACCTCTAGGTGCTGCCCAGCCTCAGTGTCAGCCCTTGGACACTTTCCCTTAATGCCAAGCATAATAACACCCAATTCCATTTATCTCCCTTAGTCTCTCTCTGGAAGCCCCGCCCTTTACATCCAATCACCAGCTTGCTGAGGAATAAGTTCAAATGAGGTTCTGACCTGCCTTTCCCCACCCCCACCCCGCCCCCTCGGTGTTCCTATCTTCCCAGTGACTTGACCTGGAAACTCCAGAGGCCTCCTTACTTCATTCCAGCCCCTCCAGCCCACACCTCATCATCCTTATCTTCACCATCAGCTGGATGTGTCATTTTCAGTCCTGTGTGACCACCAGCCTGCTCACCCCACAGTCCTCACCTGCCCACAGTCTAGAGATAGTCCATAACAGGTTTCCCTTATTCCACTCTGGCCTTGTTTCTCAGCTTCTCAGACAGACAGATCCCTCTACTGTAATGGGTCACTGTGCCTTCCACCTCCACAGCCCAGCTCCTAGCTCTGAGCAAAGAAGCATTCTGCACAGGCTTTTCAAAGCCTGCATCAGCCCGTCCCGCCCATGCCGCTAACCCCTTCTCTTTACTCACAATGGGCAGTTCTTCCCCCTTTCTTCCTGTCTTAGGGCAAGTGTGCTTTCTTCTGTCTGGACCTAACATAGGTGGTCCTGTGGCTCTGCGCGTCATTTTCTGCAGGACTCTGCTGAAACACCTCCCACCTCTGCAGACATGACCCTCCTTCTTAGCCTGTTTCCCTCAGCACTCTTCACTGTCTGTCAAGCCTGAACACTACTATTTCTTGTGTTGCGGTCTCTCCGGCCTCTGCAGCGTGCAGGCTCTTCAAGGGCAGGATGCTTGCTTTCCCTTCTGGCTCCTAATAGATTCAGGCACCACATAACAACTTTGTCAGCTGTAGACTAACATAGGACAATGGCCCCACAGGATTATAATGGGGCTGAAAAATTCTTTTCCACTCGTGAAACTGTAACATAGCACAACATTCCTGGACGGTGTGTGTTGATATCCATTCGAACAATCTCCCACCTGCCCATCATATAAACACATGGTGCATACAATAATGTACACTCATCATGCTTCATAATAAAAAACATGTTGCCAGATGACATGTCTACTACACTAAGCTTTCACCGTTACTTTCCGGCATCCTCCCACCTCTCAAAGCAGCTTATTCTGAAGCGGTGTGGTGTGCTGTCTTATGGCTGGCAGTCCATACGTCAGCTCGCACTGTGTGCCCCTCCCTTCTGGCCCGCCTATCACTGGATGTCTTCCGCAGGCCCTGTTGAATGGCCCATCTTCTTCTGCAATCCTGTTCAGTTTCATGGGGGTGTTTCTTCTTTCTTTCCCCTTTGAGCCCTGGAAAATCATCCCAAAACATAAAGTCAGAGCTGGGAGCCCACGAGCAGGAAAATAGGTGATGCAGACGGGCCAAGAGCAGTCAGCAGTGAACGCCGAGGGC
>CM053752.1:56602069-56763492 GCA_028658305.1 Pachyuromys duprasi
CTGTGTTCAGTGATCACGCCCTGAGTACTGTGTGTTCAGTGATCACGCCCTGAGTACTGTGTGTTCAGTGATCACGCCCTGAGTACTGTGTTCAGTGATCACGCCCTGAGTACTGTGTGTTCAGTGATCACGCCCTGAGTACTGTGTTCAGTGATCACGCTCCGAGTGCTATGTGTTCAGTGATCACGCTCCGAGTGCTATGTGTTCAGTGATCATGCTCTGACTAAGTGCCTGCTGTGGGTCCAGATGCAAAGATATACTCAGAAAGGCTGACCCACTGTAGAGACCAGCAAGTAAATTAGTGACCAGGTCTTGTCTTCACTCCTGATGTGGAGAGAAGGGCCCAGGGACCATCTCTACCCATCAGAGACAGCTGGACACCAATGTCATGTGGAACCTCAAAAACATACTTCCAGGCAAGGTAGCTCTTGTTGCCTAGTCTCAGTCTTCACAACTGTAAACTGGAGACAGTACCTCCTGACTTCCCGAGCCATGTGGGCTTATCATTGGAGCTGATGGAGTCAGATCGTTTTCTTGTAGAGAGCTTCCCTGATGGCTCGTCTTCACTGTCAACTTGACACCAGGAGAGACATCTCTGAGTGTGGCCGTGGGGATGTTTCCAGAGGTAACTGAAGAAGGATGACCTGCCCTGAACGTGGGTAATACCCTTTCATGTCTGGGGTTACGGACGAGACAGAGACAGAGAGAGAACATGCACCTGAGTACCATCCTGATCTGTCTTTGCTTCCTGACTGCAGATGTGCTGTGACCAGCTCTCAGGCTCTGGATGCTCTAGCCAGAGCATCTAGTTCTCATGGCTAATCCTTCCCTACCATGGTGGACTGTGCCCTCAAACTGAGCCAACACAAACTCCTCCTCTTGTAAATTGCTTTGGTTAGGTATTTTCTCATAGCACCGAGAAAGTAGCTAACAGAGTCCCTAAATGGTCTGAATATCAGAGCCCATAAGACCTGAGCCTGCTGCTGCATGGACACAGGAGAGGAGCTCAAAGCAGGGCCTCACACAGAGCGTCGTTACACTGAGTGACTCTAGGAGGGGCTTCAAGCGACAGTGTCACCCAAACCTGCTCCTCCGGACACATGAGGGCTTTGGGAGCACTGTGGGGGACACTGGAACTTCCCGGGATGCTTTTGAAAGGGTGAAAAGAACTACACTTGGTTAGTCTCTTGAGCCCTGCAACTCTAAAGGCGCATTTCTGTGTTAATTTATTAGATTCCAGCTCAAGGCTTCACAGCCACACAAGGCCCGGCTGGGCTCTGCCTCTGTCATGCTGGAATTCCCCGCTCCCTGTGATGGTTTCTGGCTTCCTCGGGCCTCTGTGGATCTCCACTTCCCCCGTCCCAGGCAGCTGGCTCCTCTGTCAGACTGCAGCCCCTGCCATAGCCCTGCTCACCAAGGTTGTGTGTGTGTGTGTGTGTGGAGTAAATTACCCAGCAAATCAGACACGACTCCCGCAGAGCCACCGGGATTTTCTTCTGTTTTGTTTTGTTTTAAATCAAAGCTAGAATGTGACAATGTGGTGGCAGGATTTTTCTCTGGTATCACTTTCTAGCTTCCACAACTGCCTAACCCTGGGGAATCTGCCCTCAGGCAGCTCAGAGCCTCTGCTGGGACCCTCTGAACTGGAATGGAAGCCACAGGAACTGAGCCCAACAAGCAACTAGTGTTTCTGGCCTGCTTCTTCTGCGTCTCACACCTGCACAACCAGAACTTAGGGTTGCCAGAAAAGAAAAATCCTGGAGGAGGCCACGCTGTCAGTGGGTCCTCTAGAGGGACCACTGCTTAGGGGAGTAAGTCAACTACTTGATGCTTTTGTCTGGAGGTATTTAACAGATCTTGTCCATTGGGTAACATCTGGGGATAAGCGTGTTTTACTTCATTTCCTATACGCCAACCTCTGTGGGGGCTCAGATGAAGGGAGCAGAGAAAAATGAAACTAGAAATAAGTAGGACTTGATGTTTGGCTAGCATTCTACACCTTTTTGAGTACACTATTGACCTGCCTGGGCCCACATCCCTGGACCCCTGTAGGAGTACAGATTGCCCAGTGGCTTTGAAGGCACACTGGACTGAAATGCCATGGGATCTAGCTCCTTCCCGTGTAATGCGTGTGCACAGGGGGTTCAGCCAGTTGCTGTGGGTTTTCCAGGGAGGAAAACGGTCCTGTGGGGCCCTTGGGCAGACAGGCTCACTGTGGCATGTTCCTGCAGATGAGGTTTGCTGCTGAGTGTGTGTTTGGGCTGGAGCTGTGGCCTCTGCAGGGGCCAATGGGCTTCTGAGGGGCTGCAGGCCTAGAGGGTGGTACCAGGAAGCACACAACCTCCCTCCCTCTCTCCGACATGGCTCCAAACAGCAGGGAGCCCAACCCCACACCTCAGGGTCACAGCTGCAGAGATATCTGGCTCCCAGTGCATTTTAAAGTGTGCACCTTTTTGCTCACGTTAAAGAAGCAGGAGACTTTACATAATAATTAGTATTTTTGGCATCCTGAATGTTGAGGGCTGTCCAGGCTTGCTGTCCCCAGAGCTAGCAGCGTTGTCCAAGTAGGAGCAGGTGCTCATTGCAGCCTTTCCCCTGGTCTTCATGGCCTCCAGAGCATCAGCTGTCCAGCTCTGGAAGGCACTGGGGCTTTCTCTGGACAGTTGCTACAGATGTTCTCAACACTTTGAAGGCTGTAGTGTAGCTTAGTGAATAAAATACTGGTTTTGTAAGCATGGTGACCCGTGTGCACATAAAGCTAGACATGGTAACCCATGTCTGTAGTCCCAGAATTCCTAAAGCAAGACGGGAGGTCGAGGCAGGAGAGTCCCCAGAAGTTCGCAGGCTGCCATCGGTGAATTGCAGGGTAGAAGGTGAGATTGTGCTTTGATCTCCACACATGCACTGTAATGTCCATGTGTCTGCAGACACCTTCAGCCGCACACACTCAAATAGTTTAATTTTAAAATATATTTCATTTCTGGCCTGTAGGTGCTTTGTCTGTGGGTGTGTCTGAGAAGGTCAGAAGAAGGCATCAGCTGCCATGGACCTGGAGTTACTGGTGTTTGAGCCACCATGTGGGTGCTGGGAACGAAACCTGGGCCCTCTACAAGAGCAACAAGTACTCTGAACTGCAGAACCATCTGTGCAGCCCCACACAGAGATTGAAAAAGAATTCGGGAGTCCCGGAATTGGGATGGGTACAAGTTATGGCTTCATTATCGCCGTGGACTGCTGAAAGAGTATCCGCCATGGTGAGAGTCCCAGGGAAGCCACACCAGGAGACGTCGGACACTTCCCTACCATATTTCCGCTTTGCACACCTCTCCACGTGTACTCCTTTATCATCTGTGTTAAAGGTTACCACAGACTGTGGTTGCTACACGGCCACAACCATGCGTGGGGAGGAAGAAAGGGCCAGAAAGAAGGCTCAGTGCGCAAGGGTGTTTGCCACCAAACCTGAAGACCCAAGTTCAAGCCCCAGAACCCAGAGGGAAGAGAGTACTGTCTCTGATTTCTACCTGGCCCCCATAAATACAGAAAGCTAGCTTTCTATAGCACAGGCTTCTTTCATAACCCTTGGTAATTTCTCTTATGCTTCTATATAAATGTTTCATTCGTGTATTTAATATACATAGTAATGGGCTTCATTATAACATTTTCATACGTGTACATGATGCATTTCAATCCCCCCCCCCATTACTGGCTCGTTTATGCCCTTTAACACAACAGCAAACTTCTAAAACACGAGAACCTTTTGGAGAACTGAGACAGGAACTGAGCTACACTTCCCCGTGGAGTCCCTTACTGGCGGCCTCAGACTGAACTCCGGGCCTTGGTGAGTCTGTGAGGTCTCTCAGCGCACACAGGCAAAGGGCTTTTTAAGAGGACAGAAGGCTGCACGGGGCTTCTGCTGCTTCCGTGTTCATTTCCTCCCCAAGGTAACCCCAGTATGAACTGGGAGAAAGGAAGCTGGGCTGAGGACCCCTCCCCCCAAGGAAGGAAGCCGGGCCTAGGCTCCCCAAGAGGCGCCTCCCATCTTTCTCAGACGGGGTGTGCTGAGCGCTGACTCATCATCAACTCCCCTGCCTGGCCTGGTGCACGCCCACGACCTGCCCTCCTTCTGATTCTCGGCTGCTTCCTCCCAGGCGCCTGCCAGCCCACGCGCATCTCCCCTGTCCTCACCGTGCCCCCCCCATCTCTCCTCGTTCTCTGCCAAATCCGGAAACGTGTGGTCTCCGTGCATTTCCTCCTGAATCCGTGCAGCGCCCACTCAGCCTCCCCTTCATCTTCCAACTTCCATGGGGTTTACTGAGAGCGCCCTCAGTTGTGAAAGGTCAGGACCAGCCCTTCCTCGCAGGACAGGTGGCCCTGGGCCTCCCACCTCCTGCTCCACCCCGCTGCCCTGCAGCTGCTCTTCCTGGAGATGGACGTGTTCCCTCTCTGGTTTCCATGACACTGCACTTTCCCACGTCTCCTCCTTTGGGCTCTGACAGCTCGTTTCCTCCCTGGCATCTCCAGCTTCTCTCGTGGGTGTGCCTGAGGGCTGCCCTTGAAGTTCTCTTCCTTGCTGTGCACGCCTAGCGGCACCCCCCTCCCCGCCGGCCCCCCACCTCCACTTCAGCTGCTCTCCCGCCCACATCCCAACCCCGCATCGCCAACACCGCCAAACCTTCCTTCCCCCCACCCTTGCCAGGAATGGGGAGACTGGTGGGTCCCCAGGGGAGGCGCAGCCATGCTCTTCGGCATAGAATAGCTCTCTGAAAGACTGTTGAGCAGAAGGATGAGAGCAAGGCTCTCTAAACCCCACTCAAGTTCAAATCCTTGCTGTGACCCCAGGCAGGTTCGTTGGTCTGTTCCTCCACTTCTGTGGCAAATGTTTCCCGAATCTGTGACAGACTCTGATCTGCGCCGCAAGTACAAATGGGAAAGCAGTGGTCCCAAATTCCTGGAACACTCACACAAGCGTCCAAGCTAAACTTAAGGTGTGGCTGTGAAGCCATGTGAGGGAGAGAAAAGATGCCTGAGAACCTGCCACAAGCCATAGCTCTCAGGGACGCCAGGGACAGCTTCCTTGATGACATGGCATTTAAATTCAGATCCGGTCACAAGCCGTGACGGGTTGAATTGGGCCCCTAAAGATGCCAACATCGTAATGGGTGGAGCCTGTGAGTGTGACACCTTGTGTGTAGGGAAAAGCTGTGACTGCTTTAAGGGTCTTGAAATGAGAGGCGGGTGTGAATTATTTGTCAGTGTGGGGCTGGGAAGGGAGGACATCTTAGTTATTGTTCTGTTGCTGGGAGGAGGCACCATGACCAAGGCAACTCTTATAAAGAAAAGCATTTATTGGTGGCTTAAGAAGACCTGAAAGTCGCATTGTGTGTGTATGTGTGTGGTGTACGTGGTGTATATGTTTGGTGGGTGCATGGTCTGTTGTGGGGTGTCGTGTGATGTGTGTGTGTCATGTGTGGTGGTGTGTATGTGTGGTGTGTGTGCATGTCAGGAGCCAGACTTAACTCTTATTCATCATCAAGTTTTAAGCAGGTCTGGGGAGGTAGCTCAGCAGTAGAGTGTGCCTGCATGGCACGCACAAGACCCTGGGTTCAATTCCTAGCACGGAAAAACAATTCAAGCAGCTGTTTATTTATATCAATCCCTGTGTGCCACAGATTGCTCAGTGTGGCAGGATGTCTTCATGGCTTCTCAAGAAGCAGTGCGTAGCACGCAGCTTTTATGAAGAGCGGCTGGCATCCAGTCCGCCTGGGCTCTGCTGAACAGCGAGAATTCTATAAGGTCTCCTGGGTGCCCGAGGAGGGAACCACAGGGCAGGAGGAGGGTTCCACCCGGGTCAGAGCAGCTGAGCTACAACAGTCAGTACTCTGGATGTGGTTTTTGCTCAAGATCCTGCTTGAATAAAAGGTTGCTTAGCTATGATGGCATCTGAAAGCCATTGCTTGTGGGCTTCAGGTCCTTCAGTCTGGGTGTGGCAGAACACACCTGTCACTCTGTAGTTAGGACGCTCAAGCTGGGAGGGTTCAAGGCAAGGAACGCCTGGGCCACGCAGTGAGCTTCCGGGCAGCTGAGACTAGGGAGCAAGACTCTCACCTCAAGAAAAACAAGAGAAAACTACACAACACAACAACAAGAAGAAACCCTGGCTCATGGAGTCGCTGTTATTATGACACCAAAGTCAGCCATAGGGAACCTGGCCCTGGACACCAGCACACCCTGCTCCTTTGAGCTGTAGGGTCAGCGTGGAGCAAATGTTCCTTCCCAACTCTCCCGGGGGGCTGTGCCATACCTAAGCTGCATGTTCCTTGTTTGGGGTCAGTCTCCCTGTGGACACCGAGGTCCACTGGGCTGGATGTCCCTCCTGTTTTCTACAGTGCCTTTTGCCCGCCCCTGGGTCTAGTACATGACTACACCAGAGGCACGTGGGTCATCCCTGCCTCAGGCTCTCTTCCTCCACATCTGCTCACACTCGTGTTAACTAAACTCACACAGCCGCTTGGGAAGGTGGATGTTCTTGTTTGTAAAATGGGAAACTGTGGTGCTGGCGGAGATGATGGTGAAGTGACAGTGACCACTGCAAACCAGCAGCTTTGTGCCTGGGAGGGGCCATAAGGCAAAGAAGGTTCTAGAGGTGGAAAGGCAAGGAAACGGGCTCTTCCCTCAAGCTTCCAGAAGGACTATTAAAGTTGACCTGCTTCTGAAGTGTAAGGTAATACACCTGTGTTGCCTTAGGCCCTTGGCTTTGTGGCAGTTTGTTACAGTGGCAACAACAGGGAATGAATGAACCGCTGGAAGAATGGAAAAGTGTGTACAGAGGCCAGGTAGGAGATGGGATGAGTGACCTAAAGATAGTGAGGCAGGTGTGAGTGTGTGTGTGTGTGTGTGTGAGTGTGTGTGTGTGTGATGGGTCTGAGCAGTGCCTGTCCCCTCCTTGCACGGGCTCTAAACCACTTGTATTTCCATGGCCTCATCACTGCATCACAACCCTGTAATGGATTCCATCCCTCCTTCAGCCATGCCTCCCACTTACTCTTCTCCTTTGGCTCCAGAATAGCACACGGCACCTTTCCAGAGTTTACTCTATAGCCAGCACTTGTGCATCCTCCTGAACCTCATGGTCTCTACCCTGTCAGGGGCCCCAGAAGGGCTCCTATGGCAGTGAAAATGAATGCTGCCCGTCCTTTTGTGGGCCTGCACCAACAGCCCCCGCAGGGGCTTCCATCCAGCTTAAGTGACTGAGCCAGGCCATGCACACACACACACACACAACACACATACAAGCATGCACACACACACACAACACACACAAACACACATACACACACAACACACGCACGTACACACACACACACTCCTTCCAGCCTTGGCTAACCTCTCCTTGGTAACCCCTCCACACCTATGCACTTTTGTTCCCTAAGCCTCTCCCACACCGCATCATGCCTATCCACAGGACTAAGCAGAGTGAGGCTCAGGCCAAGGCCTGGCTCCAGCCACCATTCCCAGGGTCCCGTGAGGCTGCTGCAATAGCTCCCCTCCTGTTATAGCCCGCCTCCTCTAACTTCCTTGCCAACCTTGAACACACCTCAGGGGGATCCCTGGAAAGAACAGAGGAGTTAGGGCACTGCATTTTAGGGGGTTTCCCCAGTGCCCTCTGATCAAGCACCTGCTGGTGCTCTCTCTAGTCTGGCCTTGTCCACATCCCCAGTGGAGGAACAGACTGGCTTCTCGGTTCAGATGCTCTACACCTCCTTGCTTCTGCCCGAGGCCTCCCTCCATCCGCTGGCTACGTCCTCAGGGCCTCCCATCCCCACCTCTGTCTGCTGGCTATGTCCCATGACTCCAGCTCTTTGCTGAGACACATGGCTGCACTGGGCTTCTCTCATTAAGAGGCTGAGTGATCCCTCTGTTGGCTTACTTTATTGCAACTTCTTTATTGTTTTGTTTTTTTTCAAGACAAGGTTTCTCTCTGTAGCCTTGGCTGTCCTGGAGTTGCTTTGTAGACCAGGCTGGCCTCGAACTCAAAGAGATCCGCCTGCCTCTGCCTCCTGAGTGCTGGGATGAAAGGCATGTACCACCACATCCAGCACATAGTAGGTGTTTGGCAAACACTTGCTTAATTGACTTAGACGGTTCCAGAAGCTTCAGAGACCCCAGCCTCTCCATGTCCCCAAGTCCTGTCTGCTTTTCCCAGGGCAGAAAAAAATATCATGACTCCACTAAACGATGTATTACCTGTTTACCACTTGCGGCACACGTGTTCTGCGCTCAGTTCCTACCAGGTTGCCCCATGGTATTGTTAGACAAGCTTAGGCATGTCCCAGTTTGACCAGGAACACAACTCCCTCATCCTGCCTGCTCTTCTCCCTCACACACACTACACATCTGTGCTCAGATTTAGAAAACAGTCGAAACCAAAAGGCTCCAAGAGCCTTTGAATCTGAGAGATTTGAGGTTTTTGTTTGTTTGTTTGTTTTTTATGCTCTTTGTGTTTTTCAAAAATTTAAAAGTCGCCATTCTGGTTCGGATCCAAAATGTTCCCTACAGGCTCATGCGTTTGAACATTTGGTCTCCGGATGGTGGTGCTGGTTTGGAAGGTTGGAGCAGAAGGCATGACTGGTGGAGGCGGGCTGCTAGGAGGGGCTCTTTAGGGGTGATAGGCCATACATACATACAGACCATACACACATACAGGCCATACATACATACACGTTACAGCCAGTACACGCTTTCTGCTTCCCGGTTGGCACCAGGTGGGGAACCTCCTCTATAGGCTCCCAGTAACCATGAAGCTGCCATGCCTTCTCCAAGGTGAGGGACTGAACCCGGAGCTGAGCAAGTCCTTCCTCCCTTAAGGTGCTTCTGTCAGGCACTTGGGCTCAGAGAAGCCATGCATGCCATCATCTTTGTAATTTTTAAAGCTTTTAGTCATGATGGATTTTGTTAAGATACAAAAAGAACAACTCGAGCTGTGGCTATGAGGAGAAGGAGGGGCAACTGTACCATATGAACGGGAATGTTTACGAAGGGCCACCACTGACGGCCTCGGCAAAGAGTCAAACTGTCAAAACAACTGTGGATACATCCCAGAACCATGGCCTCAGGAACAACAAGCTCTGCAGTTGTTCAAAAGAGTACACACGTCTCAGGTGGTGTGTGTTAGATTTCTGTCAGGGTGACAAAATCCACGAGACAAACAATTTAAAAGCAGGCAGCTTGTGTTTCAGCTCCTGGCATCAGAGGTCTCCTCTCATGGTTGGCGTAGTCTGTTACAGAGGCTTGAGGTGAGGGACGGTGGTGGTGGAAGCATGTGGTGAGGAGGCACAGGGGCGAAGCGTACCCGTACCCTCTATCCTCCAAAGGCCCTTCCTGGGGACCGCACTCTAACAAGCCCCGCCTACAGTTACCATCACCTCTCGAGGAAGCTGTTAGGTCATGAATCTGTACGGCCTATCTCATAGATGAGGTCAGAGCTCTGGTGATGCAACCCCTTCCCCCAAGACCCACCTCTGCACACGGCTGTGTCAGTGGCCAAACCTGGGAAACTCACCCAGGGGAGGGGCGTTCCAAGTCTACAACACGAGCCTTTCACGGTCTCCCTACCACACCGATTACACCGGGGCCTACCTGTCACGTTCAAACACACACACGTTCTGGAATGTGCCAGGATGTGCTCAATCGGTTATAAACAATACGCACTGAAGCTACAGTTGTTGGGGCCCACTTCCAGACCTGGGCAGCGCTTCCTCCCCCGCTCCTCTTCCCTCTGCAGGGGCACTCGAAGCCACCTCTGAGAGTTCAGCCCAGGCTATGTCTTTCTTCCTTCTTTTTCATTCCTTTTTGGTGCTGATGCTGCAACAAAGTCTCATGCTGTAGCAAAGACTGACCTAAAACCCAAGGCAATCCTCCTGTCTCTGCTCCCAAGTGCTGGGATCACAGGCTGCTGATTACATCATCATGCCAAACTTGATATCTTTTTAACTGAAAAAAAATCATTTTTAATATCTGGAAGGACAGACCTAGCACATCCCACCATGTCTGTGGGCTGCAAGCGACAGGGCAGGGTTCACGGTCAGGGTTGGCACAGCCCTCAGTGAGACCGAGCTGCCCTCCTTGCCCTTTGCGGAGCACTGGCAAGAGGGGCTGACCTAGGCACCTGGATCCTCTCATCCAGGACAATGACAGGAAAGGAGGGGCAACTTGCTTCCTTTTCCTGTTGCTGTGACGACAGTCGCCTGACAAAAGCAATTTAAGGGAGAAAGGCTTTATTCTGGCTTACAGGTCAAAGGTCCTGTCCATCCTGGTGGGAAGGAGCATGAGGCTGCTGATTATGTGGCATGACGTCTACGACCAGGAAGCAGGGAGTCCTGAATGCTTATGTTCAATTCACTTTCTCCTTAAAAAATTTAATTACATTTATTTATTTGTGTGTGCACGATGCTGTGCACATGGAGGTCAGAGGACAACTTAGAGAAGGTGGTTTTCTCCTTTTGTTCCATCGAGCCTGTGGGTCACACACAGGTCATCAGGCTTGGCAGCAAGTACCTTTAAGTGAGCCACTTCCTGAGTCCAGCTTCTCCTTTTTGTATAAACAAGGACCCTAGCTCAGGGAATGGTACCGCTCATGGTGGGCACACTCGCACATCCTAATTAAGCTAGTTAAGAGTCCCCGAACACACACACGCAGCCATGTCCAGAGGCCTGTCTCAGGGCATTCTTGGTAACTGGGATAAACCATCACTGGTGGCAGCTAAGGTACAAGCGCTCATGTGACTGCACCCGCAGAGCTATGAGACTTCGTGCACCCATCAGAGCTGCGGAGAAGGCTCAGTGGGTGAAGGTGCTCCACACCAAACCCTATGACCTTAGTTCAAACTCCTGAACCCACATGGTGCAAGAAGAGCACATAGGCTAATCCCCATGTGCTGCATGCACAAACGTGTAATTCCTCAGCTGTAGGATGTCACCAAAATCACCCCCTTTTTACAGACATGAATGTAGGGACACTGAATGTGTGGTGAGCTTCGGTTGCCCAGGGCCACAGACTGGGTGGCTTGCAGGCACATTTAACCTGTGGCCATGTGTGACCTAGTGGCTATGAATGAAGCCCAACAGAGAACTGTGAACTTACTTACAACAAGTTTGCTTGTTTGCTTTGTGACTGGACGGTGCAGTCCTCATGCATAAACTTTGCAGAGACACACAGGCATGCCACAATGTCAATGGTGGATATGCCAGGAGGACAGTGTAGGCAGAGAGCCTGTACTGAGGGACCATTTGGCTCCTAAGATCCTTGTGGGATCACCTGAGGTCATCTAGGAGGAATCATGGCTGACTTCCTTCTGTCCACTCCTGCTTTTTTCCCCAATGTCCTCGGGCGTGGCTCTGAAGAGCATCATCGCCGCGGGGCACGGTGTCTCATGCCTGCAATTCCAGCACCCAGGAGGCAGGGCAATATGATTGCTACAAGTCTGAGGCCAGCCTGCACTACGGAATGAGCTAGACGCTAGCCTGACACGGTGAGAGACCCTGTCACGAAAACCAGGAACAGCAAAGCAAAACAAAATACACACAACACGCTGCCAAGCACAGTCCTGTTAGCCTAGGTGGCTCTCGACTCCAGCTTCTCTGCTGATACCCCTCTAGAGCCTACAGTTAACACTTACTCCTGAGCTGCGAAGAAGACACACTGAAAGGCCAAAGGCCACCCTGACCTAAGGTTCCTCAAGGACTGGCCGGGCTGATTTGCCTCACAGGCTGTCCAGACTTTCTCTTCACCTCTGATTAACTAGCTAAAGTTGTTCTCTCTACACCTGCCACACATATTTGTTGAGCACATACTACGTGACAAGTAGTACTGGGCACATAGAAGTCCAGCTCTGAAAAACCTAAACACGAAGAATTCCCCTGGTCCCTGTGAACGTCACATTCTAATGGAGAGCAGACCGTTACCGTTTATTAAAAGTAGTCTCACAAGGTGGTGACGCACCACCATGGAGGAGCAGAAAAGGCTTGAGGTGGTGAAGGAGGTAAGGTGAACAGGGAATGACTCAGTGAAATGTGACATTTGGGCAAAACTGGAGGACCCAACAGCCTAAGCCATGAGGTTAGGTGGGGAAAGAGATTTCCAGGCATGGGAACAGCAAGTGCAAATGCTGGGAGGCAGAAACCTGGTCAGTGATCAAGGAAAAGCAAAGAGCCCTGGGTAAGTGTGGAGGGAGGGAGAAATGAGGACCCTCAAAGATCATGGTGATGGAGAACCGTCTAGGCGACTGTAGAGACCTTGGCTTGGTCTGAGTCAGGCAGGAACTATTGGAGGCTCCGGCCACAGGAGAGGCCTGATCAATCTGAATGTTTTAGGGGTCTATTCAGCAGCTGCACAGAGAATGACCCCATGGGGTGCGGATGCAGGTGCTGCCTAGACTGTTGCAGTTAGCTCAAGCTTAGCTGAGGGTTGGGGTCAAGTGTCAGGTTCTGGGGACACTTCCCAGGCAAGGCTAATGGGATTCACCCTTGGTCCTTCCAGGGTGGATGGCTGGGTGGCTGGCATGACCCATTCAGCTCTCATGGTGACCGGGTTCAGAGACTCTCCAGAGTCTTCAGAGAAGTCCGTGACCTGGGGGTGTCAAACCCTCTGGTATAATCTGTGAAGATTAAACTAGAACATGACAAAGAAATAGATAGCACTGAGTCTGTTGTGGTTTGTGTGCGCAGCAGCTCCCGTGGGACGGCTTGTGGAGGCTAGAGGCCGACACTGAGCGCTTCCTCAGATCACTCCTGCCCCTGAATCCTAGGGCCATAGATACTGGCTCCCACATAGGAGCCAGGCTTCTATGTGGGTGTTGGAGATCCGAACTCGGGTCCTCCTGCATGTGAGCTGCTTACCTCCCCGACCCATAATGGTTTTAAGACGGGAGGAGAGGCCAAATAAAGTGTGCGACTGCACGCCAGTAACGCCAGGGTAGTTCATGGCTGAAGGAGTGATGGGTGGGAGAAAACTCCTCCCGACGCGATGGGGAATTCCAAGGCTCAGGCCCACCCACTGAGCCTGGTAAACGAGGGCAAGAAGGGAACTCCTTGGATAAAGGTGGGGCTGTGGAAAATGGGAACGCTCCCAGATTCTGGAAAGGGTGAGGTCATCCCAGCTGAAGCCAATCAAAGCTCCCCCTTAGGCAGGCAGTGAAGGGTTTACTGGGCGAGGAGCTACGGAGACTTCCAGCAGCTGCCAAGAAAAAGGGGAAGCTTCGCTGAGGCCTTGAGCCCTGGGAGGCCCCACCCTGCCAGGAGACAGAGTCTAGGAGGTGCTGGGGCCGGCCAGGAGACCCAGAGGGCTGCAGCGCCTGAGGCAGCCAGAGGGCTTCCACTTTCCAGGGCTCTGCAGCCCCCAGGCTCTAAGGAAAGGCAAAAAGTAGGGCTGGTGGCCCCCACCTGTACTATCAGCGGGGACTGAAGGAGGGGGACTGCACTTGAGGACGGATCCTATCTAAATAAGGAAACGTGAGACTAGTGTTTTCTAAGATGCCTGTACGGTTCCCACTTCACACCAGTGCTCCGTATACCTAAAGCCTTGGCGCTGAGCCTTGGGGGCTGCGTTCCGGATGGGCTATCTTTGGCTTATGTTTGATGCTGTAGTGTGGTATTTTGGGATTCAATGCCCGCGGCCGCCCCTCCCTCCCTGGTGCCGGGAGAGATAGGAAGGTGTGATAGCCCTGAAGGTAGTAGACAACGGTGGTCACAAAGGCGGTTCTCCAGTGTCCTGAAGGTCTCAGGGCCAGTTTCAGGGCTGAGGGGAGGAGTCTGAGCAGCGCTGTTCCCAGCGTGGGCGTGGCCTCATTCGTTGACCTTAGACCCTTCCCGCCCCAGCACCCCTCCGGCCCCCGGCCGCCGGTCCGCACTTTCCGCACTTTCCGGAGGCTGCAGGAGCGCGCAGGAAGATGCGTCCTTCTCCCTGGCTGCAGCGCCTGAAGCCCGGGCCGTCCGGAGGAGCTGACGTCACCCGAGGCGGCCCCAGGAGGTTTTCTAGAAGGTGCTTCCTCTCAGCGGTCACCCCCGGAAGGCAGCACTGGGCCTTGGGCCAAGCTCAGCCGCCGCACGCCTGCCTGGGAGCTCTGCCGTGAGAGCACTCACACTGCCGGTGCGGAGGCAGGGCTGGCTGGCTGCGCATCCCTCTCCTCCCTCCCTCCCTCGCCCTGTCCTCGCCAAGCTACCGCCCTCCTCTGTGCTTCCTTGAGCATCCGGTATGGAACGGGGCTCTGTCCCCAGGCTGTCACTGGTCCCTGTTTCATTCGGTCACAGACTCTGAGCATCGTCTGAACCTTATTTCTAAGCAATTCAGAGGACAGAGCGCAGGCCAACATACCACACAACTGTGGAAAAGACTCGGGATCTCCCAACCCACGCGGCTAATGGGGGGGGGGTGTCTGGTGCCCGCAGTTGCCTTCCGTGTTCCAAAGGCGCTTTGAACTCTGACGACTGCAGTGCTGTTTAGCCATTTTCCGGATGAGACCATACCTGTGTGTAGTCTGCCACTGAGCCTTCGCTCTGAAGAGGAGGAACAGATATTGCCAAATTGCCTGCGGTTACACTGCTCCTAGGTACAGGGTCTCATGACCTCAGAGCTGACCGCATTGTACCGCGTGCCGCTTCTGCAGCGCAGGTTTTGCGGGTTGTTCAGTCCCCAAGGCCTGCCAGGAACCAAAGCGAAGTGGGCAAGCGTTCGGAGGAAGCACAGTTGCCCCTGCGTGTGGAAGGTCCTCCGGGGAGTGGTCACCTTCGAGCAGAAAATAATTGAAAGATACTGCTGTTCTTAAAATATACGACACCCTCACCTGCTCTCATTCCTCTTTCGTTACAGTATAAAAAATGCTCACATGACATTACATTGTAGGAAGTGTTACAGGTAACCTATTGGTGTTTTAAAGTATAGGAGGAGGAAGTTCATCTTCATAAGGACTTCATAAGGACTTGAGCACCCCTCAGATGTTGGTACCCTCGGGGGTCCTGGGATGAATCCTCAGATACCGAAATGCTCTATACTGAACCCCACCTCTTGGAGGGTCTTAAAACACTGGCAGATTAAAGGCTCTGAAAAGTCTTGCCAGGCACAGTTCTGCTGAACCCTCTCTCGCCCAGTGTTCCTCCAACTTTGGCTCACCTGTGATCACAGCTCGCAAGTGTCCCGCTACCATCCCAGAGGACAGCCTTTGGGAAATGTCACTTAGCATCGCATGTCTCACGGATCACCTTCCATACGTCAGAAAGTGCTCCAGGTAGGCAAGTTCTCAGCGGGCTTTGCTAGCTTTTGCTTAATGCTATTTCTCCATCCTTGAGCTCCCTCTATTCATATTCCAGAAGAGTTCCTTAGCTGAGGACCACACCTCACATCCTTCAGGCAGCCCAGTCCTGATGCCACCCGGAAGGTAGGCATTCTTTGCTGTGCTGGTCACATGGTAAGAAAACGCCACGTCAGCAGCTCCTGAGTACTTCCCATTTC
Organism: Pachyuromys duprasi; assembly: GCA_028658305.1. Taxonomy (NCBI): domain Eukaryota; kingdom Metazoa; phylum Chordata; class Mammalia; order Rodentia; family Muridae; genus Pachyuromys; species Pachyuromys duprasi. The sequence continues at coordinate 56,617,572 of CM053752.1, forward strand.
AGCCTTTTAGGGGCCTCCGCTCCAGACATGAAGGGAAGTTCAGAGAACAGCATTTCCTTCCATTTAGGCAGCAGGAATGCAAGAGGGGTTTACACCCCTCCTAACCCTCTCCGGAGTACTGCCCAGCTCTGAGGCCTGTCCATCTTGGCCATCTCCACTCTTCCTCAGCGCCCTACGGCACCCCCACCAGCCCCCCACCAGCCCCCTCAGCTGTTGTGTGCGCATTCTATCAGCTCATTCCTCCTTTCTTCTTTCTGGAACTCTGTGTTTTGTTACACGCTGAGCGAGCCCCTCCACACGAGCCACAGTCTGGGGACGGTGGCCGCAGCACAGAGCCAGGCCGGCTCTGGAGACCTGAGTCACTGTTGTGGAGTGGGACTCCACCTCCCTGCTTTCAGTGAAGTCATGGCAGAGAACTGTTCTTACCCACAGACAGCCGCTGCCCTGGTTCCCATCTTCCCACAGCACCCAGGTGCCGCACTATTCCCGGCGCACGGGGCAGCACACTGCAAACAAATCTCTGGTGTCTGCACCATCAGCAGGCATACACTAGGTTTTAACTGCCTGCTCTTCTGAGTCTTCATCACTCCTCATGCCCTCCTCGTCTCTTGTCTAGGGGAAGAACAGATAAATCCAGGCCGTGGCTATCACATGATCTGCACCGACGTTTTCTCCCCCTTTACCCAGCTATCGCCTGCTCCTCTCCTTCGTTTTCTCTTGTTTCATTGTAGAAGTGGGCCAGAATCCAGTACAGTCTCCTCATCCCATGCAGACAGGCTGCCGGGGTTCAAATCCTCTTTGTCACTCATTGGCTGTGTGAGCATGGGTAGACTTTTTTTTTTTTTTAATCTCTCAGTGCTTTGCTTTCTCAAGTCAGTCAAATGGAAGAAAAAAGTAATGTGCCAGATAATGTCCTCTCTCAATTATGCATATGATGGCAGCTTCACACAACTATCATCTAAGGTCATTAAGGCCGTCTTAGCCTGTGTGAAAACACTGTGGTCACACAATAGAATCACCCAGCAATGTGCTTCTCAGAACTCATCCAGAGATGTCAAGCTGGCCAGGACTGCACTGTTTCTCACAGGGATGTTTCTCATGGAAGGATGGAATGAGAAAAGCCACGGTGAGAGTGTGACACAGGCCTGGATCATAGCAAATGCTAATGAGGGCCAATTATTGTTCTTTCCTGCTCTGGCTCCCCAAACCTTCTGTCTATCACTTCTAGATTGTTCTCTTAGCCTGTGGAGCAGCATCAAACCCTCCCTGATTGGGTTCCTGTTTGTTTGTTTTGTTTTCCTGTATCTTCCATTATTCCCCAGTCCACTGTACCTGCCCTCTGGTCCTCCATATTTCTCTGACTTTGTCCAGGCCACCGATGTCCTTGACAATACCAAAAAACTAAAATGGTCTAGGCATGGTGTTACATTCCTATGATACACACTACTCAGACGGCAGACAGCTTGGGATACGTAGCAAGACCCTGCTTCAAAATAAAGCCTAGCATGATGGAGACCCTGGAAAAGGGCTCTCTCCCCTTGACTTCCTGCTGCTTTTTTCTCCGGTGGCCAGCCCCCTTTTGTATGGGTGGGTGGCACAGTCCCGGTGCCTGCCGGTGCTGCCTCCTCATCTTTTATCTGGTGCTCCTGGTGGTCCCTCTGGTGTTCGCGCCCCTCTGTTAGAACTGTCTTCAGCTCAGGGGTCTCCTCTTGCAGGTGACCTCAGCAGCTCCGTGGTGGCTGTTGTTTTAAGCTATGCTGTGCTTGGGGATAGTTTGTTCTGCATCCTGCCTCTTATGGGCAGAGCCCTCTCTTTCCTCAAATTTGCATTCAGAATCCATAACCCCAAATTGTGACCATATTTGGGGATCCAGCTTTTAAGGAGGTGATGAATATGTAAAGAGGTAAAATGAAGAGCTACGATCCAACAAGACTGGTGTCATTATAAAAGAAGGAAGAAACCCATCTCCCTCCAGAAAAAAAGGAAAACCAAAAAAAGGAAAAACCAAAAGGTCATGTGAAGAGAGTGAAAACGAGACGCCAGCTGTCTACAGATCACACAGAGGTCTCCCAGAGACCAGCCCCGGCGCTTAGATTTCTTGGTTCTAGAGCTGTGCTATGACAAGTTTTGGTTGCTCAGTGTATGGGACTTTGTTATAGCAGCCTGAGGCAGACAAGCACAACTTAGCAATCTGGGACTCCACTTGGAGTCTATGCATACATTGCTCTTTTGATAACGCACTTGGCAGCCTAGAACCTTCACGTGCATGCACTATGTACATGCTCTGTTCTTTGAACAGTGTCCCTGACTACCTGTTAGCGACATCGGATCCCTGCCTGCATCAAGCTGTTCATAGCCCCTTCTCCTCACGATGCGCCTTCCCGGCTCCTGGACAATTTCTATTACAGGGTCTTCATAGCACGTGGGTAGGGAGGGGCTGGTATGGCCTGGGGAATGCTGCTCAATAAGGCAAACGATGTCCTCTGAAAGTTCTTTTAGAAAGAATCCCTACTTAGCATTTATGCCTGTGCATAGATTTGCATGAATATGATTAAAACCAGGTGTTTGGGGACTGTAGAAATATCTTAGTGATTAAGAACTTCCAGGGGACTCAGGTTCGATTCCCAGCACCCACATGGCAGCTAACCGCCCTCTGTAACTCCAGTTTCAGGAAATCTGACGTATTCTTCTGGCCTCCAGAGGTACTACACAAATCTGGTGGCATAGACATATATACAAGAAAAGCACTCATGTACAGAAAATTAAATCACTAAAAAATGAAATGAGACACACTGGAAGGCGATGTGAAGTGAGCAAAGGCTTATATAATCTAAGTCTGCCAATCAAAACAGAACCACTCAGGCTATGTTCCTTAGCAACCAAACTCCTCTTGAATCCCAGGAAAGAATCGCAAACAACCGGGGCCTGTGAGTCCTCCACCTTGTGGACCTCTGTTAACTCTGACAGTCCTTTCTAGCCTGTACTACTGCTTCACTTCTGAGTAGCTTCCTTGCTACTCTGTAGTTTGTGTGTGTTTTTATCTCAGAGCCGGGAGACATCCAGCCCAGACTCCGACTGGCAGTAACAGTCTAAGCCAGCTAACTGCTTTCTAACCACATCTCCTGGCTCCCACTGCGGACGCTCTGCCGCACAGTTTACTGGCTGAAGACGCAGCCATTTATTCGCTCACCTATGTGTAGGTCAGCTATGGAAGCTGCACTTGCTTACTGACTTTCCTGGTCTTGTCTGGGCTGGCTTACACATCTGTGATCGGCTGGGAGGCTGGCTGGACACTGGTGTGCCACAAGGGCCTCAGCCAGGAGGGCTCACGTTGGCCCTGGAGAGTCAGCCCCTTGCAAGGGCTAGGGCTTGTTTCATGGCAACAGAGCAATGTGCCAAGAAAATGAATGGGGCAGAGGTTGGAAAGGAAGATGTAGACCAGAGTCAAAGGGCTGGTCCTTTCACTCCCATGGTCTGTTGGCAGTTGGCTTCTAAAGAGGAAGGTCCTTCGGCGGAAGAACTGTGGCTGTGCAATGGCATGCTCTGCGAAAGTGCCCGGCGTCCTCGGTGCATTTCATAGGACTCAAGAGCTGCAAGTGAGAGAAACCTGTGTCCTCTAGGGCGTCTGCTTTGGTGGGCTGGGCACAAATGAGGTGCTGCACAAGATGTTCCTAGATCCTGGCTTCAGGAATTTAAACCTTCGCCTGCCATTGAGCCAGGGCAAGTGACATAAGAAGGCACCGTAGCAACACCTGCGGGCTGTCTGAGGATTAAGTGAAATATTACATGGCTGCTGCACAGACATGCCAAAGAGCCCTATAAACACCTGCTTTACTGTTACCGTCCCACGGAATCCTGCCCACCGGGTGAGATTGTATCTCCGTTTTACAGGAAGCTAAGGCTTGGCATGTCCAGTAATCGTGCCCCGTATGTGCGACTAGTGTGGGGTGACCTGGCTGCTGGCCACAGCAGCTGCTTCTCACTGTGTCCTCTGCCTTTCCTGTCCAGCCACTGTTCTCCAACACGAAGGAGCACAGTCGAGACTGAAGAAAACGACTTTGGTTTTAGAATGTAGCGTTACCCTCAGGACAGCCAGGTAAAGACTTCTGGTCAGCCATTCAGTTTGCACAAACATGGGAGTGTCTCAGTGAGGGTCTCTGTTGCTGTGACCCCATGACCAAGGCAACTCTTCTTGAAAAAAAACATTTAACTGGGACTGGCTTACAGTTTCAAAGGCTCAGTCCATTATCATCATGGCGAGAAGCACAGCAGTGTGCAGACATGGTGCTGGAGACGGAACTGAGAGATCTACATCTTGATCCCACACTGTGAGGAGCTTGAGCATGAGACCTCAAAGCCCGCCCCCACAGTGACACACTTCCTCCAACAAGGCCACACCCACTCCAGCAAGGCCACACCTCCTAATAGTGCCACTCCCTATGGGCCAAGTATTCAAAGACGTGAGTCTACTGCGGGGCCATACCTATTAAACCACCACATGGAGTATGGAAATTACAACACTGTAATCCCAGAGCAGGCAGGAGCCATCGCTGGAGGTGACAGGACAGCACAGGGGTCCTGGAATAAACATGAGCGGGTGGTGGAAGAGGATCCGTAAAGGAACCAGATGAGCAGCCAAGAGGGGACGGTAGAGGGCAGCCGCGGAAATGAGTTCACCGGGCAGAGTCTTGGTTTATGGGGGGGAGCTTGGCAGATTATTAATTAGTGTCCCTTTCCACTTTAAACAGTGACCCAGTTGGGATGATAAATTACTTGTTCACCCTATAGAGGTCAAGGAGAAGGAACGCCTCGGGGAAGAGGGCATGTAGGTGAAGGCACCACAGAAAGGACAAGTAGAAATGGGTCCAAATGGACCAGGTGTGTCAGAAGGGAAAGAGTGTGAAAGAGAGTGAGCTGTGCTGGACCTTTTGATGTGGGGCACCATGTTGTCTACAGAATTCATGCTCAGGAGCCACATGATCAAGTCACACTCACACATAGACACCATCATATTTTAAGGATGTTTGTGATTTCACTCATGCTGGACATGGCTCACGGGCTCAAGCTGAGGAAACAGATGTGCCCAAGCCTCTGCCCAAGCCCAGCTGCAGTCAGTGGAGAGGACATCTCTGGGGAGTAGACCTCATTCAGGGTGGGAGGGATTTCAGGTGTGTCCAGGCTTGACTAGGAGAAGGCCACTAGAGAGAGACATTGATGGGCGATGGGGGACACTGGGATGGACCAAGGTCTTTGCAGAATCAGAAAGGGATGGAACATTGCAGACAGGTGGAGAAGAGCATAGAAATGATGTTGAAATTTTAGGAAAAGTTAAGATACGCAAACTAGATAGTGGGTTTCAGATGGTGGAGGTGGTGATGAACCCTCCTTGGTCTATAGACGTGATTTATACAGATTTGTTAGAAGGTTTTAGCCACTGTGAAGAAGTCTTCCTCCTTGGAACACACTGCTGGTGTTCAACTTACCCTAAAATCCATTCTGTCTGGCTCCCCTGACTGACCAGTAACTTTTAAAATAGCCAGCATGGCTGCCCTTTGCTTTTAAAGCATGCTACAACCTCCAAACTCGAAAATCACCTTCAAAATGAGCAGCTTCCCATACTTTCTCAGAAAGTCTCCTTGATCCTTTCAGGGTGCTGGCCAGAAGGCTCCCATGGGAGCATCCTGCAGGAAAGTCCCAGGCGGGTGCCTGGAGTCTGGCTTCCAAGCCATCCCTGACAGTGGATTGGCCTGTCTGGGTACTAAGTCTTCGAATCAGGGCATGTTTCACATGCCCTCTGGCCTTATGTGACCCCAGCTGTCTACTTCAGGCTCTCAGTTTGAACACTTGTCTCCCAGACAGGAGTCGCTGTTTTTGGAGGCTGTAGAACCTTCAGAAGATGTGGTCCGGCTGGTGGAAGCAGGCCATGAAGGGAGGCCTTTAGGGACACAGGGGTTCTTGGTTCTGTTGCCTTTTCCATCCACGTTTGCGGTGAGATGAAGAGTCCACTGCACACTCCCGCTGCCATGATCTGAGCTGCCACAAGTAAAGTTTACATCTGGGTAGATCTGAGGAGTCGGCAGGATTTAGAACATCCAGATGACACCCCCCCCACACACACACACAGAATTTTGATGGTGAAGGCTTTTCTGTTATTGGGCAATAATTTCAACTCCTCAGACATGGTGGCCTTTGTAAAAGCCTTTGTCATGGCTCACTTGGGAATCCCATGAGTCAGGAGACCCCTTAGCTGTCCTCCCTTCCAATCTAGAGGATAAAAACCCAAGAAGAAGTAGAAGATTAGAAGAGGAGGTGTAATCTGAAGAGGAGTTGATGGGGGAAAGGGACATGGGTGAAGTGGCAGAAATGGATTAGACAGAGATGGAGAGGAACTTTAAATGAATAAACACAACGAAAAAGTAGCCGAGAAAAAATAGGAGAGGCTCTCCAGACACCTTGCTCTGTTGCATGGTGCTGTGGCTGGAGGGAGAGCGGGCATCCTGGCATGAAGCCCATCCCCCCACCCCATACCATTCTGATCCCTTATTCTAGAGTTGCAGCAGCGGCCCAGGCTTGAGTCTTAAGTCATACTTTCTCTCCCAAGGACTCACTGTCTTGGTCTGTCTCTGACCTGTGTCCCCACTGCTCACTCACTGGTCAGCTACCCCAGTGAAACTTCATTCATTCATTCTAACAGAGTCTTCCCAGCCCAGCATGTGTCAGGAAGTGTCAGGCTGACGGAGACAATCAACCGCAAGCAGACGAGGCTCCTGCCCTACTGTGGAGTGAGATAACTAAGTAAGCCACCAATGGATCATGTGACACCAAGATGAACACTGGATAACAGCATCACCATGGCCCAGCAGTGCAAACTCTCACCTCGACCTTCCCAACCTGCCCACGTGCCATCTGCTAACTGAAGTCTGGGTCTGTCCCTGCTCGTCCTCCATGGCCTCTTGATCAGCAGGTTGCATCTCAGTCCTCCTCTACACCACTATCTGAGTTTTCCAGAGTACAAACAGCATTTGGGAGTTCCAAGATTAAAAACTGCTGGAAAAACTTACAGCAGAGACTGGGTGCATGGGTGCATCCCAGCAACTGAGAAGCAGAGGCAGTTCTATAGCAGGTTCCAGACTAGCTAGGGTGTGCAGCAAGACCCTCTCTCAAAACCAAACAAGAGCTGGTGGGATGGCTCAGCCTGCAGTCTCCCTGATGACCTAAGGTCAAAACCTGGGCCCCGCATGGTGGGAGGAGAGAACTGATTTCTGCAAGTTGTACTTTGACCTCCCCACTTGAGCCATGGGATGCCAACACACACACAGACAGACACAGGGTTCGAGATACACACATACACACAAAATAAATTTTAAAAACATTTTTAAAGCAACACAACTAACAAAACTGAAACCAAACCCACAAACAAGGTATAGGAATTAAAAGGAGAAACAGTGAAAATTTCATTAGTGATAAAATAATTTAGTCCAAGATTTCCAGTGTATGAGCGGAAATTAGATGCACACATATGAATGTGTGGGCAAATAATGAAAGACTTGCTAAAGTATATAAATAATATGATGGGACTGGACTGTATCCTTTTCTTCTAAAAATACGGAATGCAAGTTCCTGGGAACCAAGTGCTAAATTGGCCACATGTCAGGCCATAAAGAAATCCTTAATAGATTTCAAAAGGTGGCCAATACACTCTTCTCTGAGTGTGATGGGACAAAGCAGATCTTAATAATAATAAAAAAATTCAAAGTTGGCCATATGGCGGTGACTCAAGCCTTTAATCACAGCACTGGGAGGCAGAAGCAGGTGGATCTCTGAGTTTGAGGCCAGCCTGTTGTACAGAGCGAGTCCTCGGACAGCCAGAACTACACAGAAAAACCTTGTTTTGAAAAGAAAAAATTCAAACTCACTCTCACCTGTGTTAGAGGTTGGTCTAATGCTTTTACTGCGGGTCGGATACACCCATCCTTGTTTCTGTAAACCTTCCTAAGACATACCTGACTGGTTGATTAAACAGCCTATACCTGGGCAGGACAGGATGAGGTGGGCGTGGCTAAGGTTTCCGGCCGCTTGAGGAGAATCATGGGAAATAGACTGGAGGAGAGGAAGGAGGATGCCTTCGTGGGTTAGCTTGGAGAAGAAATATCGTGGGCCGTGAGGAAGGAGTCCAATAATGGCATGAAAAGGCCCAAATGGAGAATAAAGCAAGTACCATGAGATTATGGGTGGAAGGTAGACCAGATAGGAAGGATTAAGGTGATGGCATTGAATGGGGGCTGGAAGATGGATGGTGAGGCTATTGAGACAGTGTAGGTGAAGTATCTGCCCGGTCCAAGGTAAATAAGGCAATTATAAATCTAACAAGTGTTTGTATCTCATGATTTGTGAAAGTGGGTTAAATAATACCGCCATGATAATTTTAGGGCTAATAATAACAAATAACATAGCCCAACGCCTTTTTAAAAATCACTATAACACACCTTTAAAACGTATCCAAAACAACTTGAGTTAAAAAAAAAAAAAAGACAAAAAGTTGAAAATTATTTAGGACATACCCTTTCTAAAGAGTTATTTTCTGTGTGGGTCACTCGTGTGGTAGTGTTCTTGGAGGCTAAAAGAGAGTGTCAGGACCCCCAGAACCTGCAGTTACAGGCGCTTGGGAACTTCTAAGGTGGGTGCTGGGAACTGAACTCAGGGCCTCCAGAAAGGCAGCAAGCATCCCTAATTGCTGAGCCGTCTCTGTAACCGAAACAAACCCCTTTGAAACATCCACAGTGAATGTTTACGCTTTCTCAAGCCTCCCTGTCCCTGATGGCTGAGTCTGCTCTTTCTGGTGTCCCCATCTCACGTCCCACTCTCCCTCCTAGTTCCTTCCTTCCACACTCTACAGGCATTTTTTCTTTCTTGTGAGACAGGGTGTCATAGAGCCAAGGCTGCAGGTCCTCTTGGCTCTATCTCCCAGGGGCTGGAATTACGGGCATATGGTGTCATGCCTGGTTTATGCAGTCAGTGCTGGGGCTCAAACCTGAGGCACGGTGCATCCCGGACAAGCGCTGTACCCACTGAGCTACTCCCCAGCCTCTCCAGAGTCAGGAGCTGCCGGCTCGCTTTTCTTTGCCACAGCTTGTGTGCACAGGCCTGGACTGTCATCTCTTCTTTCCTGCCACAGAGAAACAGGCCACTGCACTCTGTGAGGCCAGCTGGGGCTACACAGATCACCTCAAGCCAAATAAAACCCCTCAAATAAACTCGCCTCAGCTGCCCCATCTTTGAACACGCTCCTTTGGAACCCTCCTGAATGATGATGGAGCTTCAGTCAAGACCTCTGTCTACACGGTTGATACTGGACACCGAGGTCCCTGGCGTCTTTGGGAGCTGGTGACTCCACCCCCACAGTAAACGTAGAAAGCAATAAAGAACCCGGAGAGTTGGGGGCGCTGGAAGGGAGGGTTACTCTGGGTGGGTTTTCATGGGTTGTTTTCTCTGTTTTAGTTAATATTGCAGTCATGGGTAAGTGTGTCCTGAACACACTCTATAGATGGCCTCTCCAGTGTCTGCCCCTGAGCTCTTTGCACCCTGGTTCCCAGAGTGTGTCCCAAACACTACCTGTGTCCTTTGAGATGTGAATAAAAGGCCACATTTATTTATTTATTTATTTATTTATTTATTTATTTATTTATTTATTTATTTATTTTTAGGGTTTTGGTCCTTGCCTCTCCCCATGAGGGCTGTGCTCAGTCTTCCCAAGGCAGCAGTTTTCAACCTGTGAGTCACGACTCCTTAGGGGGTCATGTATCAGATATCCTGTATCTTAGATATTTACATTACAATTCATAGTAGCTACAACATTATCCTTATAAAATAGCAACAAAACAACTTTGTGGTTGGGGTCATCACAATATGAGAAACTGTATTAAAGGGTTGCAGCATTAGGAAGGCTGAGAATCTCTGTTCTAGGGGAATCCAAACCAAGACAAGTGGGACCAGAAGCAGAAAGGTATCACGAAAGGGAAGGAGATGAGGAAGAGGTGAGTGAGCAAGGAAGTCCACAGCCTAAGGACAGGGGAGCATGTCTCTAGGCCCGTGATACAGGAGAAGAGAGAGGAGCAGAAGAGCCGGTTTGCCAAAGGAAGTGGGGTCAGGCGGGAGGTACTGTGTGGTTTCAACCTTTTCAGGAACATAGGTCAGGTCAGCTGTGGCAGGCGGGAAAGAGGCCCAGTGCTTCCCATGCATACATCTGAACAAGCTGCTCTTCTTCATGACAAGGTAGCATCCTGCAACAGAAGGGTTCTGTGTGCAGGTGTGCTCCATGATGTTTATCAGTGAATTCCGTGTATATAGGATATTCAGGGTTTGTTTCGAGGGATACCTCTGGTATCCCAGCTAATATGTAAGGGGACTTGCAGGAGCCAGGAAAATGTGCCAGGTCCCTGGGGCTGGTGGCGGTGAGCTACCTGACATGGGTGCTGAGAACTGAACTTGAGAGTTCTTTGGAAGAGCAGCAGGCTCTCTCAACATAAACCCCAGCCGGTGTTTAGCTTTTTAAATTAGTATTTCTCAAATGTCTGTGGGCACTGTTTCCCTCCCTTCTCACAAAACGGAGACAATTCTCGTCCTCTTCGTGTTGGCTGGGGTGCTTGCCATGCCCAGTGGTTCTCAACTCAGGGCCTCAGTGCTCCCCAGGGAACCATCAGGGTACATTTGACAACCGGCATTCAATGGGCAGAAACTGGGGGTGCTGCTTAATGTCTTATAACGCACAGATATATCTGCCCCCATTCCCAGCCCAGCAAAACATCATCTTATCCCAATGCCCATAAGGCCAAGGCTGAGAAGCCCCGTTTTTACCAAAGATGCAGATGTTATCAGGGTATGTGAGAGACTGAGGGGACCCAGGGGAAATCTGGGCAACAAAGCAAGGACACCCCTCCAACTGCACTCCAGCCCTCCCCGTCTCCCTCTCTGTGTGGCTTCAGCTCAGTTACTCCTGGTTTCTCTAGGCCTCCCTCTAAAATCCTGCCCCAAGGTCGCTGTTACAGTGAACTCTTAGTCAACCCTCCCAAGGCTTCAGCTCTCTGCAGCCTCAGAAACTCACCTCCTGGGCCATTCTCCACTCTGGTTCAGTGCTCATGGCTCTTGCTACATGAAAAGTCACCTCTGACAAGAGTGTGAAGAGGTGGAATCCAAGCCCACATAAGTACAGGGGATTAGGGTTGCCTCCATGAGTCAGAAGCCAGACAGCCCTGGAAAAAGTGCCCCAAGGGCACAAGCAGGAGCCAGTCCAAAGGCCAGGAGCAAGCAGCTTTGTGGAGCTTCCAGAAGCTCCTACCGTGCTATGGCCCGCTGAGCCCACCCTGTACAGCAATGCCTGGGGTCATGCCAGCAGGAGAGTCTCAGGACTGAGAAGGTGGAGCCGAGCTGGCACTGTTTTGAAGTCCTTGAAAACAGGGAGACAGAGAGAAAATGGAGACGAAAGCAAACAACAGGATTGCATGTAGAGGGCAACAAGAAAAACACGGAGAACTGGGATGGATGAGGTACTACACTCATCGGTACCTGGGGGCCCTGGGCTAAATCCCCACCATGGTCTAGGAAACAAAATTATATAAAAAGAAAAGATACGTGAGAAACGATCAAATAGTATGAAGGGACTGCGGCAAGAGAAAACCAGAGCCATGTGGCATGCAGGGCTGAAAGGGAAAGAGGGAGAAAAGCGCTCTCTGAGGCGGTGGCTTTGATTGGGAGCTCTCACAACTGGGGGGCCACCTGCATCAGTTAAGGGATTAAATGAGCATGCCAGAGGAGAGAAGAGTCCATGCAGGGGGAGGGAGCCACGATAGGGATGTAAAGTGGGTGGGTAGGTAGGTAGGTAGATAGATAGGTAGGTAAATTGGTAGATAGATAAGAGTCCATACAAGGACTCTGTAAGCATTTGAGGAAAAAGGAAGGCCAGTGATGTGGGCATGGAGACCATATGGAGAAGAATGGCTACAGAACTGCCAGGACTGACTGACAGCCCTCGGTGACCAGCTGGATAAGGAAGAGCTTCTATGACTTCCTGTGTTGCTTCAGGAATGTAGCTGTCCCACCCAGACAGAGGTTGAGAAGGAGCCAGTACATATGGAAACATGGATGTTGCATGGAGGACTTAGGGTAGTGAGGGAAAGTTACGTTTAAAACTAGTTCCAACCCATAGCATATGTGAGTGTGACCTTGTGTGGTGTGGAGGTTTACCTTCGTTGTTGTCAGCTTGGCTGCACTTAGAATCTCCTGTGCAGGCATGCCTGGGAGGGTGTTTCCAAACAGGTTGAACTGAAGAGGAAAGATCCTTCCCAGATGTGTTAGCACTGTCCGTCTGGGGTCAACACAAGCATTTGCCTCTCTGCTTCTTGACTGCAGATGCGTCACAGCCAGCCACTTCACATTTCTGCCACCATGCCTTCCCTGCCATGACAGACAGAGCCCGTAAACTGTGGGTGAGAAGAAACCCCTTCTGAAGTTGCTTTTGTCAAGAATTGTGTCTCGCCGATGTTTAAAGTCCACACTCGTGGGTGCGGGGAGGGGAAGTCCTTACAGCAATGTGATTAAGTTAAAGATCTTGAGATGAAATGGTCTGGGTTTAGAGTGGGTCCCAAAATGAATGGCAGGTGGTTTTTGAGGAGGAGACTGGACATACTCATGAAAATGACCATGCAAATATAGAGGTTGGAGCAGTGTGACCTGAGCCAAGGAACGTCTGCCCCAGAAGCAGGAAAGAACCTCGCTAGAACCTTGGGACTCAGTGCCCCGTTGACACCTTGAGTCAACCATGAGGGGACTTGCTGGTACTTTAAGCCAGCTTTGTGTTCATTTGTTATGGTGACCACAGAAGGCTAATACAGGCCTCTCTATGCTGTGGGGAGCTAAGTGAGGAGTAAATGGCAGGTGGGTGACCTCCCAGCAGGGAGAGAAAGAAGACTCTAACGGACAAGGGCCCAAAGCTGCTGAGCTTAAAGATGGTCATTTTAAAGGGACCAGCATCAGCCAGAATGGTCTAGAAGCTCTTTCTCAGGAGGATGAAACAAAAAGCTCCCCAGGTTCTTCATAGATTTCCGTGCTAATAAACCCAAATACCCACACTAAGGTAAACAACAATGAAGTGTGATGTTCACATCAAAGAATCACTTTAGATGCATTTCAGTGCCTCCCACAAAGCTACATCGTATTTCATTAAATTCCTTTCACTGCAGTTTGGCTTTTTAAGACATGCTCTCATGTATATCCCACACTGGCTTTGAACTTACTATGTAGCCAAGGATGACCTTAAACTTCAGATCCTCCTGCCTTCACCTTCCCAGTACTAACATTATAGCTGTGCACGGCCACACCTGGGGTGCTAGCAATTGAACCCAGGGCTGAGAACACAGTAGGCAAACGCTCTACCAACTGACCTACATCCCCAGCCTTTGATTACTTTACTAAGCAGAGGAGTTAGTGTACCTTCCTCCTCTGCACTTCTTCCATGTGGTGTGAGGCCATCTCCCTTGAGCACACAGAAGGAGGGGGGGGGCAGCAAACAGCATTTATTAGGGTAAGTCACACGTCTCCTGATGAAGTCAGCTGGGGAAGAGCTGGCGCACGGGCTGCAGTTGCACCTCCTCTTCACAACTATTTTTACCACATGCCCCCTCCAGAGTACAGCAAAGCTGCCATTCCACCCCTAGCATGCATGGGTCTACCCTTACCATTTGCATAGCCTGGACAAAATGTGTTACTGAAGGCCCACGTCCCAAAGGTCTGTGTATTAACCAGGCAGGAAACACACAAAGTGTTCAACAGAATATATGTTGCTTGTCCATCTTGACAACTTTATAACACCCTAGAAGGCCAAGGTCAAATCAGTACCCTCCATCTTGCTGGGGTTCTATACTAGAGTGAGAAACACAGCAGAGATCCCTCCAGCAACTGCCCTCCCCCGCCCTGCTGTCTCTGGCATGGCATGAAGGCCTCATGGATGGATGCCCAGTGGACAATGCCAACCCCAGTCACACACCCCAGCCAGCACCCATGACCACCCCAGGTCTCAGCACTGCAGTGACCCTTCAGAAGGCTGTTCCAGAAATGAGGCCCTGCACAGGGCCTGATTCGAGCCATTTGTGAAGAAAATTTTAGGATATATGGGGAGAATGCAAGAACTGTAGATGGGCTTGATTTCTTGACCCGGTAGGCTCCACACTCAGAGAGAAGAGGGCACAGTGGATCTGAGATGGTGTAGCCATCTGTCTATAATCCCATGCTCTGAGGCAGAGATGCAGGGTACCAGGGCAAGCCAGTTAACTGGACTAGCAGAATCACAGGGCTCATAATTCAAATGAGAGGCCCTGCCCCAGTTGGTCTAAAATTCATGGCAATTCTCTGCCTCAGCTGTCGAAGTACTAGGATTAAGGTGTGAGCCTCCATTCCACAAGAAAGTAGATATTGATTAGTTTAAGCCGCTCTCCGTATGTAGATAACAACCAACCTTCCCCCTCAATGCTGAGGGCACAAAACTGGGGTTGGCTTAATAAGAGCTTAATATAGTATAATATAAATATAAGCCTAATATAATATAATATATATGAGCTTAATATATAACATATATAATATATTTTAAAAAATATTTTAAAAGTTTTTATTGATTCTTTGTGAATTTCACATCGTGTACCCCCCAACCCCACTCATCCCCCTGTCCCTCCAGATCTGCCCTCTTCCCTTTTAACCTCCCCCTCCAAAAGAAAACAAAACAAATGAACAAAATCTTGCGCTGGAAGCTGCAGTGTGTTGCTGTGCCCCACAGTGATATGTACCCTTATACCCTTTCCTCCGCTGCCGCACAGTGACACCCTATCTTAAACAACGACAGCAACAATCAAGCCCATTGTAGACCAGAGACTGAAAACTGGGGCAGCTAGGGCAGCCCCTGCGGTCTGTGATTTTGTTGTTTGCTTGCTATTTGCTTGTTTGTTTGTTTGTTTGTTTGTTTGAAGACAGGATCTCTTACAGCCCAGGCTGGCCTCACATCCATGAAGTACCTGAACCTGGAACTCCCAATCCTTCCTCTGCTTCTACCTCCCAAGGGCAGTAGGTATAAGCATGCACCAGTACATGTAGCTGTTTTGACTTTGATACGCATTTGCCTTTGAACAAGTGTGCTGGTCAAATTATCGGATATCCTAGAACTGCCTATTAGTGCTGCAAAGTGACAAACAATGCCAAGAAAACAGACTAATGCACATGTGAATGAGCTGACAGTGAGGTCACCCTGTGTCACACAGTTTAGAGATCTCCCAAGTCCTGAGGAAAACTTACACCATCTCCAGTTTCTTAGACCATCAAAAGTCAAGACTTCTGAACAGAGTCCTACAGTGTCCTACAAAAGACTCTCAAAATAATTTAATTTAGAACAAGAACATGCCATTTAGGAGATAAGAATGCAAACTCTATGGAAGCCAAATTTATGCTAATTGTGTAGCAGGGAATTGCTAAGTTTACTGATAAGTTGTCAGTCTCCAGAGAAATGTCACAACTGATGCTTAGAGCAGAGTAAAGAGAATGATTGACAAGATCCCGTGTCCAGCAATGAGAGGAACACCGAGGAGCACAGACGTGGCTTGCTTACTTTGATGCTGACACAGTGTAGTGGTTCTTGGGTTTTTGTTTTGTTTCGTTTTGTTTTGTTTTGATCACCATAACAAACTAGTCACTGAGGAATAGTAAGTTGAGTGTTGTCTTGATTTTTGTGTTTCTTTGGAGCTGTCAGCCATGGCCCAGGTGAGAAAGGTTGTGAGGTTATTTATGGCGCTGATGTTGAAACTCAGAAGGGTGACTGAGTGGATGGGTCTTGGTATCCAGGTTCTGCAGGCATGACCAGGCCTCATTTCCACAATCAGGCTGTTAGAGCAAAGCTCTCCCTCCCCACTGTCACACACACAGGAAGCCACCACAGGTATGATCTGCTCAGACAATACTTACCTACCCCATGACATGAGCAGTCATTTAAACACCGACCTTTATTCTTGGCTGTATAATAAAACTCTCAGTGCTACAAAGCGCCACTGTTCCCAATAGGAGATCTTTGTTTTCAAATAGAAAAGGTTGTTTTTTCAAGTTGTTTGTGTTTTGGGTTGTTGTTGGTGGTTGGTTGGTTCGTTAGTTGGTTGGTTGGTTTTGGTTTCTTTGAGGTAAGGTTTCTCTGTGTAGCCCTGTGTCTTACAACTTGCTCTGTAGACCAAGCTGGCCTCAAACTCAGAGATTAGCCTGCCTCTGCCTCCCTAGTGCTGGGATCAAAAGTGTGCCACCACTGCCCAGCAAAATAGGAAAGCTTTTTATCATTCACACTGTAAGAACTTTGTGTTTCTTAGAAGAACTTCCCCCTGTGCGCCGTGAGGCCTGGATCGTTGGGACCTTCAGCCGCTCCTCCACAGTGCTCCAGGCCCTGGAAGTTGCGTAGGCCATTCAATGCTCCAGAGCAAAGGTCTCCCTCAGCAGCAATCTGGCACCACTTGGATTTAGGAAGATAAGATTTGGTAAACAGAGACTTAAAAGAGTTATTAAAAAGATGAGCCTAGCACAAACAAGACCTAGCTTCAATCCCTATCACTGTCGAACAAAACAGAACCACAAAGACACGCAAACATCTGCAAACTCTTCATGTGTGACTGCGGTCCCAGACACAGCGTCTTAATTCTTCCACCTTATGAAGCCACCAAGTGACGTCTGGCCTTTTGGGACCAACTATGGAAATGGGCTCTCAAAATGCTCTGAAATGCTCGTTGATTTGTTTTACTTTGGTTTCTTTGTTGTTTTTGTTTTGAGACAGGGTCTCACCATTTTTTACAGCTCTGGATGTCCTAGAACTCACTATGTAGACCAGGCTAGTCTCGAACTCACAGAGATCCACCTGCCTCTGCCTCCTGAGTATTGTTTGTTTTGTTTTTAATCTAGGCATTTATGTTGCTTTGTTCTACTTAAGTAGTCTCATTTTACTTATTCTTTTTTGGTGCTGGTGAGAGGCAGGGTCTTACACTATGTAGTATTAGTTGACCTTGAACTTGAGAACCTCCTACTTAGCCTGATTTATAACTAAAGACAGGGCCTCACATAGTCCAGGCTAGCCTTAAGTGCCAACCTATGTAGCCAAGGCTAGCCGGAATAATATGTATACATTGGTACAATAGCGAATGCAATGCTTTAATTTTAAATTGAATTTGAGGCCTAATACACAGGTGGGAGGTCATAGCTGGTACCGTAAACCTGGTCAAAAGGTGTGACTGGTGACGTCAGAGAATATGGCAAGGAAGTCACTATGGTTGTTTTGTTAAATACACACATGTTGGACCTTCAGATTACCTTCCAAATAACTATGTTCATGACCTATAAAAAAATCAGTTTATTTTACTGGGTGTGGTGCTTCACGCCTTTAATCCCAGCACTTGGGAGGCAGAGGCAGGCTGGTCTCTGAGTTTGAGGCCAGCCTGGTCTACAGAGCAAGTTCGAGCTTAGTTGAAGCTACACAGTAAGACCCTGTCTCAAAAAGAAAACAAACAAGTCAGTTTATTCCATCAGGTTGCTAAAGGTCCAAAGGCAGAATGTGTCACACGGGCCAAGATCAGGGCTCAGGGCTGTTCCTCCTGGAGACACCAGAGAGAATCTGACCTTTTGCTTCTTTGAGCTTGGGGAGGTGCCTTCCTTCTTTGGCTCTTGGCAACTTCCTCCATCTTCAAAGCCAGCAGTGCTAAGCTATTCCCAGGACAGACCCTCTGGGTGTCCCAACGGCAGGAATCTGCACCTTCCTCCAGGCCCCTCCCCCACCCCCAGCCCTGCCCCTCCCTGCCGCCCGGGAATCTGAAGTGATCTGACTGCAGCGTGCACATGCATCCCACGTCCACCAAGCCTGCTTCCTCACAGCCCAGAGCCACCTCCTCCCCGGTAACTCTGCTTTGCTTTCTGGCGGGACTGAAGCCCTCCTGGCCGCACTGCACTACCCGATGTGGCCTTAGCAGCTCTTACACCTGGGAGATGGCTGTACTCAGCACCTTCGTCTGGAAGCTAGCCCTCTCCTCTCCTCCGCACACCCACTACATGACATCTCCATTTCTCTCTTCCCTTCTTCACTTATAAGTGCTTGCCCCAAATAATCTTATTTTAAGGTCAGCTGATTGCATGCTTAATTCTATCAGTAAGCTTGATTCCTTCTTGGCATGAATGTTCCTGGTGTCATGACCCAGATCTTTACAAGGCTGTCACTCTGTCTTCCACAACTTACCTAATTCAAAATTAAAAACTGAATAAAAAACAGACAGATATTCAGTGGAAGACTCTCCTTTCTACATATAGAAACTATAGCTTCTAACACATTTAATAAGTATGTGTTGACTCCTAGGAATCATACAGTTGCCTTCCCCAGAGGCACCTCACACCACCCACTGTATCCCTGTGGATTTGTTTTATCCTCGTAAGATCAAGGATAGATTTTAAAATTCTATTTCTACGTTTTAAACTTAATATAAAGACAACGCAGCCAGTCCTGATGAGACCTGATAGGCTAGGGTCAGATGGAAGGAGAGGAAGACCTCCCCTATCAGTGGAGTAGGGGAGGGGCATACAGGGAGAAGAGGGAGGGTGGGACTGGGAGGAGATGAGGGAGGGGCCACAGCTGGGATACAAAGTGAATAAATTGTAATAAATAATACTGAAAGAATAATAAAAATATTCACCTAAACCAAATTTCACTTTGCTTCATTTACAAGTGCATCCTGGTGATCAGGCACTTTACACCGTCAAGACTGCAGGTCCTGCCTGTGCATAGACCACTGTGTGCATGGGCAGCATGCCCGACTTCACCCCAACACAAAACCTGCTCTAATGCCCAGGCTGTCCGCTTCTGATCCATCCTGTGTGATTTCAGAACCAAACCCAAGAGGATGTCAGCGTACACACTTTTCTCATTTTGATAGGGAGGATTAAATTGCCCTCTTTTACTAATTCCAAATGGAACAAAAAACAAAGCTATGTTTTCCTAATAGATCTGGCATTTCTTGATTTATAGGTATCCTTCCTTCCTGCCTTCCATCCTTCCTTTCAAGAGAGGGTCTCACTCTGAAGCCCAGGCTAGCCTTGAACTTCCTGTATTTGTACTTGCATTGTATAGGTGTGGGTGCCCATGTGTGCGCACGTGTGTTAATGAGTGTGCGTGTGCATGTGGAGGCCAGAGGTGGACCACAGGCTTCTCCCTCAGGTACCCCCCCCCCATTTTTACATTTAATTTTTTGTGGGGGGTGTGTGTGTATGGTATGCATGTGTGTGCACATAGGTCATGTCATTGCACACACAAAGGACCCATTACTGGAATTGGTTCTTCGTTCCATCATGTAGGTCCTGGTGGATCTCAGGTCATCAGGATTGGCAGCACACACCTTTTTCTCCGGAACCATCTCTTAGTCTTTCCATTTTCTTTGCCACCTTATTTTTGAGACAGAGCCTCACCAACTGAACTGGAACTCACCAATTTTGCCAGTGTCTCAGTTAGGCTGTGGTGAAACAACCATGATTTAAACGCTACTTGGGAGACAGGCATGGAAGTGCACACCTTTAGTTTCAGTGCTTGGGAGGCAGAAGCAGAAGGATCTCTATGACTTTGAAGCCAGCCTGGTCTACAAAGTGAGTCTAGGACAGCCAGGGCTATGCAGAGCTATCCTGTCTCAAAACACACGAAACAAAACAAAAACTGCAAGTTGGGGAGGAAAAGATTCATTTCAGCTTACAACTTGTAGCCCATTATCCAACTAAGAGCAGGAGCTCAATGCAGGAGCTGATGCTGAGCTGCTCATTGGCTTGCTCTTTGTGACTCCACCCACTTTCTTACAGCACCTAGGACCACCAACCCCTGGGTGGCATCGTCCACAGTGAGCTGGGCCCTCAATCTAGAAAATGCCCAGGTGCCCCCATAATCTAGCGGGGGCGTTTTCTCAGATGGCGTTTCCTCTTCCCCAATGATTTGAGCTTGTGTCCAGCTGGACTCAGAACTACCCGGCACAACTCGCTGGCTGAGCTCCGGAATCCACGAGTCTGCCTCCGCTGCCCTGAGATTACAGGCTCTGCCATGCCTGGCTCTTCATAGGGATCCTGGGGACCCAAACTCAGGTCCTCCCGCGTGCATGCAGAGCACACACGGCCTGCCCAGCCCTTCACGTCCATTTCCGGAAAGGTCTTAAACTGTTTGCTTTTCCTTATTTCCTTTAATTTTTAAATTTAGTATACTATTTGATTTTTATTGCATTTTAAAAATTATCTTTATGGTGATAGTCACTTTCTACTTATGAGGTAATATGACATTCCATTACTTTTTTTTTCATTAGTTTGGAAATACCAATGTAGATACAGGTGTTAATCCAGTATAGCAAAGCTGATCCGGGAGGCCCTGGACGGCCACCTCCTCACAGAAAATGCGCCTCCCGTGTTCAACTTCCCTGGATGGTTTCCTCCATAACAGGAAATCATTACCACAAACAAGGCCCTTCGTGGTGGGCTGCCTGCCTTGGAGCAGGCTTTGGTTAGCTCTCCTGATATTCTCTAGTGTGTTTGAGCTCATATCTTGTGGATGGAAGCCAAAAATAATTGGGCATCCCACAGAGGAAAAAGTTAATTTCAAACAGATAAATTGAAATAATTAAGGCCAGACAGTCCTGGAACATTAGGCTTCCAGCTCCTAGGAAGGCAACAGCTTTTGGGAAGATGAGCCTTGGGTCCTGTGTTGCCAGCGTGCTTATCTTTCCAGCCCACATCGGGCTTCTGCACAGCAAGCCTGGCTTTCCTCTCTGCTTTATGGCCTATGAGTGGCAAACTTCAATCAGTACCACCTCTTAGTGTCTGTCCCGGCTACCAGGTATATAATATTCCTTAGGGGAGACCAGAAGAGGGAAAATATCTTTAATAATTTATCAAACTAGCCTATAGAACATAGTTTTGAAGGGCTTCAGTGAGTGTGATTTGGAAAAGGGTCCCGTAGTAAGGTGTCTGAGACACTTTGAATTCGGTGGCTTTCTTTATTCCGTACTTTCACAGACGGCTTTAGTTTTTGTTTTTTGATAGGGTATCATGTAGTCCAGGCTAGCCTCAAATTCACTATGTGCTCAAGTGGAAGTTTCTGATTTCTTTGGCAACCCAGTTGTGTCATGTGACTTTTTTGTTGGGTCCCAAGGTTGGAAGGTGAAAATGTTTTTCTCCTGTGGAAAACAGCCCAGTGAAAAGGCATGTGATAAAACCTCCCTCATGTGAGCGGCATGATTTTTGTGAGCTGCAGACATCCTTGTGGGCAGCCTGAGAAGGGGTGTGGAGAAGCCCACAGTGAGACGATGCTACCCATCTCTATACCTTTGCTTTGACACAGTTAGCATCCTTCACTGATCTTCATGGAGCCAAAGGATCCGGGGAACTGCTTGGGCTGCTTCTGTAGAGTTCTTCCTCTTTGGCAAACTTGTGCCATTTGTGTGGAGTCTAGGTGCTTCTATTCTACTGCTGCTGACCCTTGACCCTAATCAACAGGAAGTAGATGACAGAGGTCTACAACACTTTTCCCTCTAATCTCCTACCTAAGGTGGGGAGGGGGAGTTGGTAGGAGGGTAAAGTCATTTAAGAACCCTAACTAAAGTAGGTATTTGAAAAACATAAACCTACAATGTGTGGTGTAGCTGAGACTATCCTAAACTCCTAATTCTCCCCAACTTCCAAGTTCTGGGGTTACAAGAGTACACCAACACACGTGTGTCTCCACCCTGGAGTCAGGGTCTTACTGTGACATGGCTGACCTAGAACTCACTTTGTAGCCTACTACAAAGTGCTGCTGCTTCGGCCTCTTGAGTGCTAAGATCACAGGTTTCAGCCACTGTGCCTGGCTTCTGGTGGGTTTTGTTTCACATAGTCGAGGCTGCTCTCCAATTCATTAGCTAGTTAAAGATGGCCTTGAACTCCTGATCCTCCACTTTCCAAGAACTGAGAGTACAGGTTCGCGTTACCACAGTGAGCTACTGCAGCCTTTCTTGTTTTCTTTGGCTAGAACCATGCACTTTAGATCATGTCAAGAGTCCATTAAAGCTGGGCATTGCTGGCGCACATCTTGAATCCCAGCACTCAGGGAGGCACAGGCAGGAGGATCTCTATGAGTCTGAGGCCAGCCTGGTCTACAGAGTGAGTTCCAGGATAGCCAGGGCTACACAGAGAAACCCTGTCTGGAAAAACTTAAAATAAATAAATAAATAAAGAGTCCATGGAACAGGCTTTTGGCCCAATCTCAAAAAGAGAACAGAGTCAGGAGGCGGTCCTGCAGAAAAGGCATGTCTTGGGCTGGTAGGATGGCTGAGGAGAGAAAAATCCCTAAGGACCTGAGTTCAATCCCCTGAACCTACATAATAAAAGGAAGACACAGACACATACAAACACACACATAGACACACATACAAAAACACAGAGGCACAAACACATAAAACAGACATACACACAAACATACCGACACATACAAACAGATACACATGGACACTAAATAAATACATGTAAAATTCATTTTTTATTTATTTTTTTAGAGAAGGTTTCTCTGTGTAGGCCTAGCATCCTGGAACTCACTCCGGGCTCAAACTAAGGGATCTGCCTGCCTCTGCCTCCCAAGTGCAGGGATCAAAGGCATGCGCCACAACCACCTGACAATAAGGGTAAATTAGGAAGTATATGTGTTGATTTATGGGGCTGCTAGAATTAAATAGCATAAACTAGTAGTTAAAACAAGGCTGAGCAAGTGGAAATCAACAAGGTTGATTTCCTGTTCACCAAAGGCTCTGCCTCCTAACAATGTTCCCAAAGGGGTTAGGATTTCAACATTCAAATTTGGACTGCATCATTCAGATTACAAAAAACGCAACCCCCATGCTAACCACAGGGGGGGTTATCTGTTATAGCCCATCAAACGATAACAACTCCCTTATGAAATACCTGACTTGGGCCAGCTACTGTGCTTGCATCTTAATGAATCTGATAGGCTCTACAAAGGTCCTTTTCTTATGACATTTAAGAAATAGCAAATTAAGGGTCAGAGCAACCAAGTCACTAGGTTTATTCACTCAACACATTTTAATGATTAAGAGCTGAAGTGCAGGGCACACTGTCAGATTCCAAGCTGACTCTGTGTTCCTGATGACCTCCAGATTAGGAATCTGTAATGGCGTAGACATTCCTAGGAAAGAGGCAAACGCTGCCCGGCAGAGTCCCCAGCATTGCTTGGGGACACTATGAGACGGGGGCCAAGAGCGGGAACTCTCGAGTCTCTCACAAGATTTTCCGTTAGAAAACAGCCTAACAAGAGGCAGTATTGTAATAAATAAAATTGAAAAAAAAAGTATTGGGCTACATAACATTTATTATAGCCCCAAGATTATCATGGCGGTATTATTTAACCTGCTTTCGCAAATTATAAGACACAGGCACCTGTTAGATTTATAATTGCCTTATTTACCTTGGGCCGGGCAGATATTCTACCTACACTGTCTGAATCACTTCACCATCCATGTCCCAGCCCCCATCCAATGCCATCCTCCTTAGCCATCCTAGCTTCCATCCATAACCTTATAAATACTTGCTTTTATTCCTCATCTGGGCCTTTTCACATTATTGGAGTTCTTCCTCCACGTGGTTTCTTCTCCTGGCTAATTAATCCTCCTCTTCCTCCTTCCTCTCCCTCTCTTTCCCCTGATTCTCAAGAATCTTCAGTCCCCCAAATCCTAGGAACCTTAGTCACGCCCACTCCATTCCGCCCTGCCCAGGTATAGGCCATTGAATGAACCAATCAGGTATAATGTTTTAGGCAGGTTTACACAACAAGGATGGGTGTATCCGGTGGGCAGTAGCCACGCTTGAGTAACAGTAATTAGCCTTAGACCAACCTCCAACAAAGCAGGTATCACAGGTAGGTGGTGTGGATCTGAGCGCAGATCTTCACCCGGAGCAGACTTCACAAAGGCCTATATGGATATGCTCAGCTAAACTCAGTCCGACCCCTGGGTGAGCGCTTGGGAAACCCAAGTGTTGAGACTTGCTGTAAAAAAACTTGTCTGTCAATCTAAAACTGTGTAAGGAGGGGCTGGAGAGATGGCTCAGCAGTTAACAGTGGTTGCTACTCTTAGAGCGGAGCTGTGTTCGTTTCCCGGCACCCACGTGGCAGCTCACAATCATTTTAACTCCAGTTCCAGAAGACCTGATGCCCTCTTCTGGCCTGGAAGGGCAGCAGGCAAGCACATGCATACATGTAAGCAAACATTCCTACAAATAAAAATAAATGGTTTTTTTTTAATCACTTAAAATCATGAAAGGAGAAAAGAAGGGGAAAAATAAAAGAAGGAAACAACACTTTCGAAATGTGTGATTTCCACAACAGGTATGATGGTCCATGCCAGCAATTCCAGCACTTGGAGGGCTGAGACAGGCTAGTGAGTTCAAGGCCAGGACCAAGTTACATAGTGATCTCCTGTCTTAAGAAAGAAAACAAAACAAGAGCAATAGACTGAAACCACTTGAACAAACATCTGGTTTCCGAAGGGAGTCTGGAGTTGTGGTGGCTGAAGCCAAGGAAGGCCTGAGTAAACCGTTTTGACAGCGCATCTCCCCCGACCTTAGTAACCTCCAGGATCCCTTGTCTCAGCTCGGAAATAGCGATATCTGTGTTCCTGGGCAGGCAGGTCTGCGCTCCGAGCACCACCTGTCAGGCCAGTGGTTTACACACTGAACGTTTATTAGGCAAAAGGAACCCACTTCAGCACCAGCAGCGCGACTCACGCCTCCAAGTGAAGCCAGGTGCAATGCAGATCTGTAGATCGCAGCATTTGGGTGGCAGAGGCCAGACTGGGAGATGCCGGCACTAAAACCCTGTCACAAAACAGAGAGGAAAAACAAAACAAAACAAAAACCAAAATAGAGCTCACCGGCTCACTGGCCCCAGAGAAGGTGTCAGCCTCTGCCCTAAGGGTGCCAGTCATCTCTAGACAGGAGCAAAGAGCAGTCAGGTGACACTGAAAAATTAGAAAGTGAAATCTGGAGCTCCAAGCAGGAACTCACAACTCAAGAGATTCCCAAGTTTATTCTTCTTTAAAGTGTCTAATAAATCGGGTTGTGTGGGCAACCTTGATCCAAAAATGGACCTAAGCCATGGTGGTAACCTCAGCATGGCTGACCAATGCGGCTGGCATCCCTTCCGTGGCCTGGAACTGCACTAAGTTCACCAGACACTGTCTGCACCCTGAGGCCACACAGCGGGAGGAGCCCTGTGCCGCCTGCGACGAACCCCACAAAACCAACAGCCTGTCTCCCGTCAAGTCTCTTCATTTTTAGGGGACAGTATAGGGGGGACAGACCACCTGATGTGGCACCGAAGAGACACAACCAGTCACACTCACAATGAGAACTCCACGAAGAAAATGACAGTTTTCCCGCAAACACATGAAATTCATGCCTGGTGGCGGCAGCGGGTCGGCGCTCAGCTGCCTCTGTGTCACCGGGGCAGACAACAGGCTCTGACTGTACACCTAAAGCATGGGGGAAGGGCACAGTGGGGCGGGGCGGCGCGTAACACGGTGGGCGGGGAGAGAGACTGACCAAGACACACGGAGAGAGAGACTCTGCTGGTAACTAATGGACCCCCAGCCTTTATTCCCTTGGCCCTAGACTGTTCAGTCTGTGGTACTGCACACCTGGGTGGGTCCCTCCTGCAGCTAATCCTTTCTAGAAACATCTTCACAGACACACAGCGTGCGCTTTACCGGTCTCCCGAGTGCTGCTGCATCCGGTTGAGACACCAAGAAAAATCAACCATCACAGTTGGAAAAGAAAACTGCTGCTTAATAGGACCCAAGAAGTTCAATATGTGAAGCTCATTGCGTTCTCTTCAAATAAACCAGTCACCCGAACCAACCCATCAAGCAAGCAAACAAAAAACAAAAATAAAAACAGTGTTCTTAGGGATTTGTGGGAAAGCGTTATCTCGGACGGGATATTAAAGGAGAAGGAATGGTTGGTAAGGTTCAGTGTGACCACAGTGCCACGTTCTGTTTTTAGTACTTTTTTACTGAAGATAAACCCTGATGTAGTTATGCCATGGCATATTATAAGCAATATTTAAACTATTCCAGCACAGACGGCAAATGGAATTGTTTAGAGTGGAGAAGTCTGGATGAAGCAACAATGGGAAAGAAATGTGGGTGGAAATGAGGCACAGAGGACAAGGCTATTTGTCACTCTCTCTACTGAGTCAGTTCACACTCTCAGCTCCAAGTAAATCAGTGGGATTAGCTTCCAAACTCCCGAGGGGCCCAAAGATGGCTCCTCAGGCGCTTGCCTTCAAACTTGACAACTTGAGCTCAGTCCCGAGAGCCCACTCGGTGGACGGAGAAGGGCCACTTGGGCAAATTCTTCTCAGACCTCCACATGCACACAGTGTGCCCCTCCCCACAAAAGAAATGTAAAATAAACAAGCAACGAAAAACCAAGCTTGACTGAGGTAATGGAGAAAGCAACTCCTGTTTGGCACCCCAACTCTGAGAAAGCAGAAACAGGCAGGTCTCCAGGGCTCGCTGCCAGCTGGTCTCACCGCTGGGCCAGCTCAGGTGGACAGCACTGGCAGACAGTACTTGAGGACCAACGCCTGGCTGTCCTCCGGGTTCCGCAGGCACACATATGCACAGCTGCATACACAGGAACACACACATATGTACACACAATTACACATACTGAAGAGTTTCCTGACTTGCGAAAAAATGGAAAGTAGGTGTGTGGTGCAATCCTAACAGGACAAGCTGGTGGCATCCTGGGGGAGCCTGACTCTGCTCAGCCTCGGCAGCACCGCAGAGGGAGCCAGCTGCTGTGCACACAGACAGCCTGCCAAGCCTTCTGCACGCTGATTGCAAAACTGTCCATTTGCCATGCTGTACCGACTCTGATATCGTCTGACTATGCGTGGAGCTAATTCAATTCTTATACACAGAGCTGGGAGATGGCCCAGCTTATCAGCAGGCTCCTTCTTCCAAAACTGTATAACTCTGTAAATCCCCCTTGAAGTCATAACTAGTCAGCTGGAATTGTTCCCAATCAAGTTGTGCTTCTGAAAAAAAACCAAAAAACAAAAAATCCCAATTTGCTCCTAACCCTTCCTGGATGTTGTTTATTTGATCTCAGCCCAGGCAGAGGGGGTGGGGCGGCTGGGGAGAGGCCTCTGGGCCTGGAGGGGAAGACTGTTTGCAGAGTGTGTGGTACCGGTTAAAGCAGCTTCTCCTGGGCAGAAAGGGCCTAATATATCTCGAAACACTTGTCTCTGTGTCCCCAACCTTCTCGGCCAGCATCCATGGGACAAGAGAAGGAAGCTTTAGCACCCACTGGGGCTATCGGGCCCCCTCCCCCCCCCAAAAAGTGTTGGGATGAACAGTGGGGCAGGTAGAAAGGCTCCTGAGGGGAACCTCCAGGTGACAGTCCCATCTCTTATCCAGGATTTGGGGATGGCTCACAACAGGGCTTCTGAGACTTCCTTCCAGCTAAAAAGTGAGTTTAAGAGGTGTAATGGGTTGAATGAAAATGGCTCCTATAGGCTCACAGGGAGTGGCAATATTAGAAGGTGTGGCCTTGCCGGAGTAGATGTGGCCTTGTTGGAGGAAGCATGTCAGGACTTTGAGGTTTTAGAAGCTCAAGCCAGGCCCTGTGGCTCACTCTGTGTTGCCTGTAGATTCGGAGATAGAACTCTCAGCTCCTTCCCAGCACCATGTCTGCCTGCACGCTGCCATGCTTCCCGCCGTGACGATAATGGACTAAACCTCTGAACTGTAAGCCAGTCCCAGTTAAGTGTTTTCCTATATGAGTTGCTGTGGTCACGGCATCTCTTCGCAGCAACAGAACGCTAACTAAGAAAAGAGGCTTGAGTTCCTCTGGAAAAGAGCCATGGGTCCGAGTAAAGGACCTCACTGAGGAGGCAAGAGAACTCTGTGAAAGGGAGGGAAGGAGTCTGAGACCAGATTGTTTGGGTTCAAGTACTCAGCACTTACCAGCCCTGTGGCCTCTGGCATATCAGCTAGCCTCTTGAGCCCCAGGCTCCACTCTATAGATGAGGGTATCAGCATAGATACGAGAGGGCCAAGACAATCACACAAAGGAAACACACAGAGCTGAAGAACTACCTACCATATAAATGCTAGTGTTAAAAAAAAAGATGATTACATTTAGGGGTGTGTGTGTGCAGGTGCATATGTGTCTATGTGTAAGCATCTTGGCATGTGTGGAGGTCAGAGACAACTTGCAGGAAATTTCTCCTTCTATTATGTGTGTTCTGGGCATTGAACACAAGTCAGTGGACTTGGCAGCAAGAGCCTTTTCCTGCCATAAATGCTGTTTTTGTTGAATGGCATTAGGAACGGGGCATGACGGTACTGAGGCTCTGTGATTCACTAGGACCTCTGCTCGGTTCAGCGTCCAGACGGCAGGCATTCCATTTCAAGCCCAGCCACGACGATGTTAACTACTTCAAGACTGACCGGAGTTCTTCACATACTTTATTATCTGGACTTTTTGTTTGTTTGTTTTTTCCTCATTAAGAAGTTGGAAGGACAGAGGGATGGAAAAGACACAGAAAGCTTTTCAATTCAAGTAGTGTCTTAGTCTTTGTCCTATTGCTGTAAAGAGACACCATGACCACAGCAACTCTTATAAAGGCATTTAACCGGGGCCGGCTAACAGTTTTAAAGGTTTAGTCCATTGTCATCATGGTAGGAAGCATGGCAGCGTGCAGGCAGACAATCCCCCACATTGTTCTTAACCTTTCTCTCTCCTTCTCCTATACTGTTTATAAGATCTAAACACACTGTCTCATTCAGTTGTCTTTTTGCCCACTTAATGATTAGAGATATTCTAGTTTGTTTTATGTTATGACCAACAGTATGACCAAAAGCGCTGTGGGGAGAAGATGGATTATTTCTTCATTATCATCATCATCATGGAAAGCTAAGGCAAGAGCTGAAGCAGAAAACACAAAGTAATACTGCTTACAGGCTTGCTCTCTTGGCTTGTTATGCTACTTTTCCTTAAAAATAATATTTTTAAAGATCTAGTTACTTTTACTTTATGTCTATGGATGTTTTATGTGCATGCATTTCTATGTACCACATGCATGCCTGCTGCTCACAGAAACCAGACTGTGTCAGATCCTCTGGAATTGGAGTGACAAATGGTTGCTGGCAGACGTGTAGGTTCTGGGAATTGAACCTGGGTCCTCCGGAAGATCGGTCAGACTCTTAACTGCTGGGCCATCCCTCTAGGCCTACAGAGTCCAGGTCCACCTGCCTCTGGATGGCATTGCTAATAGTGGATCGGGCCCTCCTGAATCAACTGCAGTTTAAAATGCCTCACAGATGTGGCCACAGAGCAACCTGACCAAGGCAATTCTTCAGGTGAGGTTTTCTTTTCCCAGGTGACTTCAGATTTGTAACACACTGACAGTTGAAGCTAACTATGACAGAGGGAGAATAGAAATGGCTCACAAAATACAAGACACCAAGGCAGATCAGATGTCATGACTTACGAGTCTGCCGTGGTATCTCTTAGCCTCAGCACAGACTCTAGACTGCCCCAGGAGCCCCACAGCTAGCTGGTCCAAAAACACAGATGCCAGAGGGAAAAAAAAAGTGCAATTTCTCCCTTAGGGAACCCAATGCACACAGGATCTCATAGAAATGGTCTGAGGCCTCCCCACAGAGCTAAGGGTGGGGTGAAGGAAGGGATGTGTCTCTTCTCAAGGGTGGAAGACACTTTGCTTTGGGCTTAGCTTTCCAGTGGCAAAGATACATATTCCCAAAGCTCTGGCGCTCTTGGGCCTGGACTCCCTTCATCCAGGAACAGTGCCCACACTGATGGTACCCTTTCCCCTCTCTCTTCCCCCAAGGCCCAAATCCCTGGGTGCCCCAGCCTGACCTGTTGTAGGGTCCACTTACAGCCCCTCTGCACCAGCCGGGCTCTTTCCCCTCTCTAAGCTATGCTCCTCAGTTGTTGCCAGACACACTGGAACAAGCTGTGGCCAGGGATGTGATCACAGACTCACTGCATGGCAGGGGTGGCCGTGGGGTGGGGATGGGGCTCCTGGCTCAGAACGCGACACACGACGTTCACGTACTGCCAGAGGGACCCCAGTGGCATCAGTGCACAATAATTTTGTCTAGATATCCAGGAACCCCTACCTCAGCATGGCCCCCACTCGCTGATCACAGTGACCAACCAAGAATGTCAAAAATCCAAGTGTTCCCCACTGCAACACTTAAAAGAAAAACCTCCAGAGAAAATATATTTGTGTAAGTGTTGCCTTAGCAGTTTACTTGGCCCTAATTCACTAGGTGCCATCACCGTCCCTTCCCTACCCCAAGCTGTGACAGACAATTCTATATCCAGACCTGGCCAAATGACCACTCCGTAGGTGGGTGGACATGCCATTGGTCGAAAGCCACTGACCCAGACATCTATGCTGTTGGCGTGGTCTCCAGCTTTGCCCTGCCCATCCACTGAATCTTCTGGGCTCTGCACACTCTACCTGCCTGTCATTTAGGCACCATCCTTATTCCAATAAGCGATGGCTGGCACCAGGCCGGGCAGGACCAGGCAAGAGCTTCCCTAACCTCTGTGCCTTCTAAAATGTGGTAATTCACCTCTTGCTCAAACCCTCTACCACACAACAATATGGCTCTTTCTATGTCCATGTTTAATGAGTTCTAGTTTTTTCATGTCTTGCAATTAAATAACTTGCAAACAAGTTTATTTAGGTTGGTTTTTTTGTTTGTTTGTTTGTTTGTTTGTTTGTTTGTTTGTTTTTTGAGACAAGGTCTTACCTAGACCAGCTGGCCCCGAACTCAGTATGAAGCTAAGACAGGCCTTGCCTCCTCTACCTCCTCCTCCCGAGTGTTGGGATTAGAGGTGTACACCCCCATGCCTGGCTCCAGCTAAATGAATGTTCTCCATTATCTGCGTGCGCTAGACTCCAGGTGCCATTGGCTCTCTCCTCAAGCATGAGGGCTTAGTCAGGCCTGACTCTGCTTTTTGCTGGGTCCCCTCCAGGCAGACAGTTAGAAGCAGCTGTAGGGCATGAGAGGGTCCAGCCTCTCTTTCCACCATGTGGGTCGGGGGACCAAACCCAGCTTGTCAGGCGCCTTTCCCAGTCAAGCTGTCTTGCACGGGCCACGATCTTCAAGTTTTCCCTCCTGCCCAACATCTGTGCTGAAACTGCAGGCGTGTGCCCCAGCTCTGGTTTATACAGAGCTAGGAATCAAAACAAGCGTTTCTCTCCTGCTGGGAAGCACACTGCCAGCCCAGCTACCCTGCCTGCTCCTGATAGCTCCCAGACCAGCTCCCCCAGGAAAAGCTCAGCCAGGGAGGAGGAGATGGGCACTTCCTGAAAAGGAAGAGGAATTAAGGAGAGGAGCCGTTAGGTACCATTGGGCACCCTGCCTGAAAACAGAGAGCTGACTCAGAAGCCAAGGAAGGGAAATGGAGCCTGAGAATTAAACCGTTCAGGAGGCAGATAATTCTGTAAGTCTATGTGTCCTCTCCCCTGCTGAGCAGAAATCTCCTTGGGTGAGGTGTAAGCCTTGTGGAGTTCTGAAGAGTGCCCCCTCCAGCCTCTATGGTCTGAAAGCCACATCTGGACAGGGCTTGATCTGCAGATGCTGAGCCGAGCCTGGCTCTGGGATGCTGAGATGCATTCCCAGCTGTGATAGCCCACCCTCCTAATTTTACTTGAATTTGGGCTTTTTGGACAATATCTTATTGTTTTCAGGTCAGATTCTTTGAAGATTTCCCCAGTTTATGTTGAAAGCTGGGGTCGACCTAGACGCGGAATGCCACATGTCTGGCTGGACATGGAAATCGTGACAGTTTCGCCAGAAGAGTCCATACTTTGTTGTGTTTTCTTTTTAAAAAAGGACTCTGAACCAGGTGATGGGCACACGCCTTTAGTCCCAGCACTTGGGAGGTAGAGGCAGGCAGATCTGTGAGTTCAAGGGCAGCCTGTCTACAGAGTGAGTTCTAGGACAGCCAGGGCTACACAGAGAAATTCTAACAACAACAACCAAAAAAACCCCAAAAAACCCTTCCCCCCCCAAAAAAAACTGACAATTGTGGGGAGGTTGGAGGGGGCCCTTTAACAGGCTGTTGCTGTGGCCCCTGTGCGCAATAGCACTGGCTCTTGGTGTGCGGTGGTGGCAAGGTCAGGAAAGGTGGCACTTAGTGGGTACAAACACTTGCTGTGCAGGAGGTCCTGAATTCGAATCCCCAGCACTCACTTAAAAAAAAAAAGCCAGCATGGCAGAGGGATCAGGAGGAGAGGAGGGGACCTAGGGAGTTTAATGATAGAAGATACCCACCCAGAATTCCCCTCTGGTCTCTTCATGCCTGGCTGCACCTCAGTGTCCTTGAGGAGTCTTACTGTCTCCACAAGATAACTATGTAGACCAAATGACCTCTAAAATACTCTAATTAAATGATCCATAAGTTTGCTAGAAAACACAATGTAAGAATTCTGACATGTACTGCATTCTTGTTGCAATTATGCCTGTGCGTTAGTGTGTGAATGTGTGAGTATGTGTGTGTAAAAATGTGTATGTATGAGTTGTGTGTCTGAGTGTGAGAGTGTGTATGTGTGAGAGTGTGTATGTGTGTGTGTTACAAGTGTGTGAGTGTATGAGTTGGGTGTGTATGTGAGTGAGTATATGAGCGTGTGTATTTGAGTGAGTGTGTGAGAATGTGTGTGTGTGTTTTTCCTAGTTTAGGAAAAATGAATTAGGAAATTCAAGCTCAGGGAGTTTACATGATTAACTCAAACGCCAGTAAAATTAGAAGCAGCGTTAAATCCAGGCCTTTTAAGTGGAGACCCAGTGTTTCCCCTGTGCTGGGAACTGACAGCTTCTGAGCCGAGAGCAGAAGGCCGAGCAGTGCGAGTGTGCTCAAGGTAGCTCTTTAGGCTGGCGTACAAACTGCTGGCTTTCACTGTGGCATTTTCACACATGTATCATTTTCTTTGTTATCTTCCTCCCCCTCCCTGCCCCCATCTTAGCTCCGTTGGGTTTTTTGTTTTGTTTTGCTTTTTTACTAACAGACATTCCTATTAGGCTGATCTAATAGCCCAGATGGTACTGAGGGTTCACCCCTGTGATCCCAGCTGAGACAGGAGGACGGGTTCCCCTGATCAGTTCCTGGCCCACACGAAGCAGGTGTGAGCTGGTGTGAATTTGTTCTTATTTAGTTATACACAGCCTTGGTTTTTTATGTAGCTCAAGTTGGCCTCAACAACCCGTCTTCATGCTTCGTCCCTGTGCGCGCTAGGAATCCAGGCCGCGCTGCCACACCCCTCTGTAACAACAGGGATTTTGTAGTTACTTGCTTAGCCCACCCCATCATTAGAGAAGACTTCATTAGTGTTCGTACTCAAAACCACACAGATAAGAGCTTACAGATTTATGTTAACTCCTATACGATCAGTGTGGGGGTGGGCTTTGCTTATCTTGTTTTTGAGTCAGGGTCTCATGTCGTCCAAAGTGTGCTCAAACTTGCTACGTAACTGAGGGTGACTTTGAACTTCTGAGCCTCATGCTCCTGCTTCCCAAGTACTGGGAAGGGACAACAGGCATGTACCAACACACTTAACTATTAATACTTAAAAACATACATGCACATATATAATTCTAGCTGCCATATATATTAATATGTAATACATGCATATTTATTATACATAATGTACACACACATTTTATGTGTGTAGTGTGTGTGTGTGATATTCTTCAGTAGAGTCCTTGCCCTGAAGACACTGGAGGCTTTATAGCAGCTGTGGAGAACTGACGCTCCAGCCACGTTAAGAGTTATAATTACAGCAAAGGAAAAGGCGACTGAAGTGAAGCTTCCACTTTAGAGGAGAGAGAGGAAGGGTATGCAGTTGTGGGTGGTGGGTGAGGAGGTGAGGATCTGGGAGAAGCTGGAGGGGACTGTGAGCAGAAAATACTACGTGAAAAAATCCAATTAAAAATAAAGTTTTTCTTATTCACGATTCCATTCAATTTTACATAAATTCAACGTCATGATCTGGTTGGTCAACAATGGCTTCCTGAGGGGGAAGACGGCAAGTGGGAAGAGGAACTGTCCAGCCAGCAGCCACCGTGGTCACAGCACCCTGTTAGCATTGGCGTATGCTGTGGCGTCCCAGCTTTTCAGCTGTCTTTAGACTGTCTTATTTCGTTTATGTGTCTGCCTGGTTGTATATACCATATACATCCACGTGCTTTTATGCATACCATGTGTGTGCAGTGCTCACCGAAGTCAGAAGGGAGCATGGGACTCCCTGCAACGGGAGTTACAGACAGCTGTGAGCCGACAAGGGAGTCCTGGGACCTCACCCCGAGCCCTCTGTATGAGCAGCAAGCGCTGTCGGCCACGGAGGCGTCTCCCAGCCCTGTTCTTTTCTGCTGACACAGTGTTTCTCTCTGCTGCCCAGACTAGCCTAGAATGTCCTATGTAGTTCAGGCTGGCCTCAAACTCACGGCTATCCTCCTGTCTCATACTCTCAAAAGTTGGAAGCTCGAAAGCCCAGATTAGACTCGGAAGCTCAGCAGGTTTATGGCGACCAGTTCTGGGGCTTCGGAGGGTGTGGCTCCTTCATGGATCCTTCAGCTGTCGAGCCCTGAGTAAAGCCCTAGGCTTCATTGCCATCACCCTTCCCCTAAGTCCTGAAGAGTCGTGTGACCTCAAAGACTAAGTGACCACTGCCATGGGGAAGTGGTGGACACCCTATTGACCCCCACTTTCAGACAAATGCCAAATAATCAAAGTCCACAAACACCAGCCAATTTTCCACACCTTTCCTCCTGAAGAAAATATTACAGTTATGAAATAGCAAAGAAATATTACATTTGTGAATTCTTTTTTATAAGCAGAGCACTGTATTAAGGTATTTTGAGAAAAAAATCTCCAAAGAGTTGTGGGGGAGGTTGGGGGGGAGTTTCAAAGGAAGTAACACCTGAATTTTCATTTTGCTTAAGACAATTCTTTACACCAGAGGCCGGCACCTTAGGGCCAGTGTTCTGTCCACAGTTCTGCCCGCCATGACTGGTTAGGCCAACATCCAAACACTCACTGCTCTCGCTCACACAAATGTCCTGGGGTCACTGTTTGATCTGAGAGGACAGGAGCTGCCTGCAGTGTGAGTCCCCGCTGTCCTGCGTGTGCCCCGTGTCACTGTGTGGACCCCCATGGCCTGGAATAACAGGTCCACGGGCAGCTACTCGCCTCTGTGACCATTTTCCTTCTGGCTGCAAGCTGCTAACTCCTGCCCAGCCCTGCGTGGGGCAGCGTGTGCGTGGCAGTGGTGGTGACGGGGGACGCTGCTAACCAGTGTCCAAGCCACTCCCTGCACTCGGGAGCAGAGGGTGCCGCAGGGGACACCGCAGTGCGGCAGCGAGCTTCTGGGCGGTTATTTTGTGAGGGTGCATGGCTGTGCAGAGCCAGACTTCCTGTCAGACTGGCCCAGGCTTGACCCTTTTAAGCAGTTCATTCTTCTGGGGGTGTTCTGGCTTTCACGTGATTAAGAGCAAGGCTCAGCCAAGTTCTAAGTCCAGCTCGGAAATGTTTATCCTCTACTGCCCAGAACATGAGGTGAGGAAGTGGCCAAGGCCCGTGGGTGGGGTATGTGTGTGAGTGTGTCTGACACGCCAGGGCTCATGATCACAGGTGGCCATTAGGTAGGTTTCAGGCCTGAGCTCCTGGCAGCTTCTAGAAGCTGTGGCCTCTGTTGGTTTGAGGGGATTGCGTTTCCTTATACCTGTCACCATCAAGAAATCAGGTTTAATTTTCTGCCTGTGTAACACTGTTCATTTCAGATTTCTCCAGAAGTTCAAGTACAGTTGTATATTAAAGCCAGTGTGTAGCTCACTTAACCTAAGTTCCACTCAAAAAAAAAAAAAAAAAAAAGAAAAAGAAAAAGAAAAATTACTGAGGCCTTAGAAATGCAAGCTTCTTTCCCAAGAAGTGTGGTAGGGGGTAGGGAATGGGGCATGAAGCAGGGGGCAAGCAGGGGGAAGACAGGATTGGGAGCTTATTTCCTGGGACTCCCCTCTCCTGCGGAATTTGATCTCCACCCTCAACCCAGGCCAAAATCGGCTAAGCCACATTTGGAGTGCACTGTATACAATTAGTGTTTTCCAGTCTAAATGGGAGATGTCAGCAACTTCATTTTGGGTCAACCTAGTAATCAGATCCCCCAACGATGTCTGCCTGTCTTCCATCAGCCTTGTTTTCTACCTGTTTTGTAAATAATTAGGTTTCTTCATGACCTCGTTCTCTACTCGGTTAGGAGGTTAATTGAGAGCAGAGATCTTAGCTCACTCATCTTAGCTCATGATGTGGTCTACAGTACTTGAGCTCAGATTGAGAGACAGCTACCAAGTTTAGGTAAGTACACCTGGGGGAGGGGGAGATGGATCTGGGCTATGTGCACAGTGTGCGGGACTAAAGGCTCACTCAACAAGGTCACTGCCCAGCATGAACCTGGGGCTCAGGGAGACCCAAAGAGCCCCTCGCTTACCAGGAAGCAGAGGTCTTGACAGCGGTACTGTGGACATCGGTGTGACCATGCATCTGGGATGTCTGGCCTCTGTCTACCAGCAGCCGGTGCGCATCTGTGCCTACTATCCATCAGTTAAAAATGTCCTCCCCATCAATGGACAAGGGGAGGGACATAGGGGAGGAAGAGGGAGGGTGGGACTGAGAGGAGAGAGGGAGGGGGCCACAGCCGGGATACTAAGTGAATAAATTGTAATAAATGATAATAAAAAAATTTAAACCACAATGAAAAAAAAAAAAGCCCCAGCTCCTGCCAGGTGTCCACGCCACTCTAGAACTGCAGTCACATGGAGCAGTGCCTCACCACGCAGCAAGGTGACTCAGAGAAACCTCCGGGAAAGGATGGCATCTGGGTTAGGTTTTGAAAGATGAGTAAGAATCGGTACGGTGACGGAAGACAGAGGCCACCGCACAGGCCAGGACATGACGGCTTGCCAGAGCTCTCCTCACGGGACCAGGTGTACAGGTGGCCCACACAACTGACAGGCAGGAGATCCAAACTCAAACTGAGCACATACCCTCTCTTCTCAAAGTGGGTTTTCTGCCAAGCTTTGGTTTTAGAGTTACCTGCTTTCCATGGCTGCCTCCAGCCCCGGAAAGCACATGCTGCCAACAGAAGGCCTTTGTGGACCGGGTGAGATCACTTAGAGCAGGGTTGGTGCTAGCAGCTTGGGAACCTTCAATAGTGCTGCTTCCCTGTGATAAGCGACTTGGTAACTTTCTTTCTTTATTGAGGGGATGCTGGGGTTTGAACCGTGGTTCTTGAGAACACTAAATGTGCATTGTACCCCTGAGCTATATTTCAACCTTGCATTAATATTTTAAAGTGCTTTCACGAGTTGATTAAAATGCATAAAAGACAGGCGGGTGTGGTGGCTCATGCCAGTAATCAAAGCCCTCAGGGAGGCGAATCTCTGCCAGCCTGGTCTACAAAGTGAGTCTAGGACAGCCAGAGCTACACAGAGAAACCCTATCTCGAAATACTACGCCTCCTCCCCCACAAAAATAAAGGTACAAAAGACTTCACCATATAAGCAAGATATAGTGTGCCCATAACTGCCTGTGGGCAGAGAACTGGACTCTCCTCAAAAACGCAGTCAGTGCCCCTTGGTGACTGCAGCCCCTTTCCGCTCGTGTTTTCACACCTGTTCATTCCACAAACATTTCTCTAAACATTCCACTGTTCTACTGTGGTCAGCTGGGTGTGAGGAGCCATGAGAGCCTCAGGGGTCTGTGACCTACGTGCAAATGCTACCAGAGTCTGAAGTGGGTCCGGGCTGCTGTGGGTGTGGTTGCAGCAGTCATGAGGAGGAGCTGGCAGGGACATGGACAATATCAGGGGCAAGTCGGTTACCTCAACGGGGAACCGCAGACAGCTCAGAGAGGGCCAGCGGCTGCTTCCCGCCAGGGCAGGCACAGCAGCTCTTCCCTAAGGCGCTTTTACACAGTCCAGTATGACTTCATGTTCTCAGTGACCCCATGAGATGTGTGCACACAACTAACAATGACTCCCCATCTCCTTTCACAGATATGAAACGGAGGTTCAAAATGTTGATTGTCCCAAGTCACATGGTTTGTAGACGGCAGAAGTGGAGCGGGGAGTTTCAGGGCTGCCTCTGGTTACCCACATCCACTGCTTCACAGCCTCCCCTGACAGCAGGCACGCCATGGGTTCCATTGACCACTGCACAAGGCTAAGGCTTAGGAGCTTGGGCCCTCCTGGCTGCCCGGGGCACGTGTGTGTGTGTGTGTGTGTGTGTGTGTGTGTGTGTGTGTGTGTGCAGGCAGTCTGCAGGGAGAAGAGCCCACACAAAAGTGATGGCATTTCCTATTTGTTTCTCGTTTCTGGGAGGGGGGGTGGATTGGGGGTGTGCTATGTGTCCCTTATTCAACTTGCATAAACTTGGTACCAAGTATTTACAATCAGTTTCCATGGCAAATACTGGTTTTCTTTGGTAAGGACCGTCCCATAAACTCAAGCACTGATGATGCCTCAGCGGGCCTAGGACAGGAAGATGGGTCTCGGCGCTACCCTGAGGTGAACATCGACTCCTGTGGATGGCAGCTCTTTAGTTGATAGTGGCTCTCTGGGCTTGGGACAGTTCATGGAAAGTGGGCAGCGCGGGGGTGGGTGTGTGGGTAGGGCTCTTGTGTTACATGCTCATCATCCTTGACGTGGTCTGTCACCAGACGGCATCTACCACGCATCAGGGCACCTCAGACCAAGCAGATTCTGGGTGGTCACTGGCACACACACATGAAGACAGAAATATGGTCTATGGTTCTAAACCCTTCCAAACCAGATATGACCTCTGCATGACGCCTTCAGTCATCTCACAAATATTTACTGCCTCCTCCCCTGTGCCAGGTGCAATGCTGGCCACTGGGATCCAAAGGTGACCAGGTCAGGGACTCCGCTGGAAATGTGCCTGCTGTCTAGTGAGCAGAGATATAAAACACACAGTAACCTACAGCAACAGCAGCAAGGTGCATCCCAGCAGAGCCTGTTCACACGGTGGGCAGAGAAGCACGGCTGCCCATGGCTCTGCCGCAGGGAAAATTTGCACACAGAACCAAAGAAGTCGGGCCCCTCCCTGGTACATTTTGATGCCTTTTGACTGGTCTGTGCTTGACCACACTAAAAGGAAGCTGCTAGGTAAGCAAGTAAGAAGGTTGAATTCACTACAGAAGGAACATGGGCACCTAAGGCTCCAGTTGTGTAGGTTGTCGGACCTGGCTTACAGGAAAGGCAGAATAAACAAGAGGAAAAGATGGCTTTTACTGCGTTTACCCATATTGCGGAATCTGCCGTCAGAGTACCTGGGGAACCAGGCATGGCCCCTTTTCTCCCTCCTACCTTCCCCTACATTGCTTTCTTTTTGTTGTTTGCGGAGTTTTGTATGCTTACACTGTAGCCCAGGCTTGCTTGGAGCTCACAATATCACCCAGACTGACCTAAACTCATGGCAATCCTCCTGCCTCAGCCTGGGCTCAAAGGTGTGAGTTACCATGACTGTACTTTTTCCGTTTTCCCTCTAGTTGTAGAAGGAAATCTGATCCAGTTGCCTGTTCACTGTCCCTGTGAATATATGTCCATGTTTCTTGATATTCTGTGACTACTTCTTTGGATCTAAATGGAAAGCATGCTCCTATATGTCACTGTGTTTGAGACACGGGGCACACTTCTTGCCTGGTTGGTCGGGGCTCAGAGAAGCAGAGCCCTCTTGAGTTCTCTCATAGGAGTGGGATTCTGTGCAGCCATTGGAGGAGCTGGGTGGTAAGGGCTGGGTTGGAGGGGTCAGCAGGCAGCTGGATGCCTAGCTGAGCCCACCCCTCTGTGGAAGGACTGCAGAGGGGCACCGTCGGCCTTGAAGGGCTGGGCCTCGTGTAGGCAGAAATACCATCTGAGGGTGGGCCTGGAGCTGCCAGGACCCTGAAGCCAGAACTCAGGAAGAGTTGGAGGCACCAGGAAGAGGACTGGGTAAGTTACAACCCAGTGACCCTGGGTCTGCACTTAGCTGGCCTCGGTCACCATTAGAGAGCAGCAACCGCTTTACTGCTGTTTTCCAAGTCATGTGTAAGTTCATCTTCGGTCCTTCCTCCCTGAGAACCAGGGGACGATTTCTGAGAAGAGCAACTCCATCTGTGCCAAGTTGAAGGGTTCAACACTTACATTTGAAGTAAAATCATTGATGGAGACAGAATACCCTGACACGATAGAAATACACACACACACACACACACACACACACAGAAGGTCCTAGGCCCATGAACCAGAAACTCTCAGGTGTGTGTGTGAGTTTTCAGAAATAGTTGAATAGTTCCTGGACCTCTTTTCTGAAGGGCACAGGGAGGACATGTGTTTACACAACAGGTGATACAGGCACATAGGAAAGACTGCAAACTTCTGTGCTCACAGCAGAACAAGTAATGAATTCAGCTTCAACAGCCTGCTTGGAAGTCCTCCCTTGAGAGCCCACTGTGTGCAGACACAGACAAGGACCTAAGTACTGAGGTTGCCCCACATTACCTCCCCCCCCCCCGTCCTCTCTCTTGCTGTCACAACTCCTTGCAGATCGTCAGAGCAAGCTAAGAGTGTAGATGTGTACCCATCACAAGCTCTCTGGTGAGCTGCTGGGTGTGGATGGCCAGCCACAAGGCTCTCACGCTCATCCTGCCAAGGGAATAACGAGTTGGGCAATCAGAGGTGTGCCCCACCCTGCACACTGGGCTTACTGGCAACTCACACAGTTGATTTGTCCCATTCCAATGATCACGTTAGAGAGCAGGTGGGCATCTAAGTGGGGTACAACACGAAGCAAGTGAAAATGCTAGGCTGCCTGCCCTGGAGGTCAAGATGGACAGACTCAGAAACCCGCCCACAGGCCTCATTTCCTCTGCTCTCAGACACACCCACCCACCCACTCACCCCACGGAGGCCTGTTCCCCAGATGTAAGGCTCCTGACGGCACTTCAGCTCCTTAAGTGTGCAGTACAGACTTGTGAAGTCTCAGAGGAGGATGAGGAAGGGTCCAGGAGGCACAGTGACAGGCCAGCTGAGATTCAAGGCCACGTTGAAGGAAGCATTCCTGCATGTGCCCTGCAGGCAGCCCCTCCTGTGCCTTCTTGTCCTGTCCTGTCAAAGAAAGCCGCAAAAGTGCATGGGAAAACCCTTCTTGGCCACCTTCTTCTCATATGGGTCAGCGTTAGCAGTGGTCTGGTGGCTCTGCTGTATCCACACACACCCCAGGCCCTGAAACAACAACAACAAATAACTATGTCAGTGATGTCTGCAGTTGAGTTCCTAGTGAGGCAAACTCGCTAGGGGGGACAGGGAAGCCACATTTAAAACGAGTGCACCCAAGGATTCCCAGGCACATTTATGGAAAACATTGTACAAGGCAGAATGCTTGTGGATGTGGGCAGGAAAGGGAGGAGGGGACAGAGTGGAAAAAGGCTGTGACGTGGAGTGGGAGGGAAGGTCACACGCAAATAGGTGATGTACACAACCTACAAATCCCTAGGGCACCGAAGCTGGGCCTTATGGGCTGGCCCTGCTCCATGGCCTTGCAGCAAAGTTCTCCTTAAACTCTGTACCTTGACTCTTCACTCGCTTCACCTTCTTCAAAGCCCTGGTGTCCACAATCAAGCCTAGAGGCAGAAGGCTTTCTGAAAATGTTGATGAGTAAGTAAATATATGTATTTAACAGCCGTATACTGAGTGCAAACTATGACAAGAGGTATTGGCAACTCTCCGGGTGTTAGGGCAAACCAGGCAGAAAGTGTGTCTGGGAATGGGCAGATCAGTGCCTTCATGTGGTTTCTACGGCTGCGATAAAACACCACACCGCTGTAGACAACCTGGAGAGGAAAGGGTTTATTTCACTTCCACATCACAGGCCATCGTTGAAGGAAGGCAGGACAGGAGGTGATGCAGAGGCCGCAGGGGCCACGGAGGCGTGCTGCTGACCGGCTTCCTCCATATGCTTTTCAGCCTGCTGTCTTACTCACCTGGGACCACCAGTCCAGAGGGGGCCTCACCCCTTGTGGGGTGGGGGTGAGGTCCACCCACACCAATCATCAGTCAAGGAAATGGACCACAGGTTTGCCCGCAGGTCAGCCTGGTGAGGACATTTTGCTCAGTTGAAGTTCCCTCTTCCAAAATTACTCTAGTCTGTGTCAAGCTGACATGAAAACTACCTGGCACAGATGGGGCCTTGCTGGGAAAGAGACTAACAGTTTAGGAGCTCGGCTGTCTTGACACCCAGTGGGAAGGACAGGGCTGATGGGCCCACACACCGTCAGCAAACAGTAAGCTCCAAGACGCAGGCCCCTGCTCCGTGGGCAGGAATCCATCCCAGGCACAGCCCAGGGACACGCCATACTTCATGGTCACTCGCCAAATGACTGAAAGACAAATGCCAGCCTCGGTGTTCCAGGGATATCTGCCCACATGTAAGCAGTTTGATAACTGAGCTAGGTCCAGAAGAGCAAGTGTTGTAATTAGCAGCGGTCCACCATAAGGGACCTGCTGACCACCTAACCCAGAGGCCCCACATGTGGTCCATCTCCAAGGCTCCTGAGAAGTCACAAGGCTAGTACTGGCCGTCCAGATCCTGCTGGATTAATGACCTCCACACCTGTAAGAGGGGGTCTGTCCATATCTGGGCTCCTCAAGTTCATGGTCACCTAAGCTCAACAACTCTCATGGAGGCTTGGGAGATCGAGGGTAGTTGTGAACCCCAGAGAGGAAGCTTCTACCCGAGACCCAACAGCGGGGTTTAGAAGCCTGATTTTGGAGCCAGGCTAGGCTGTGCATATTTATAACCCCAGCATTTGGGAAGCTGAGGCAAGGGGATTGCAAGTACAAGGCTGCCATGTGCTATATAGTAAGCCTCCAAAACAGACAAAACCTTCCTTTGCTATTTGGGGGCTAGCATATAATTAAGTGGTAGAACACTTGGCTAGTACACTTGAGGCCATGGGCTCTATACCAAGTACTTCAAGGTAAGGGAGAGGGAGGGGGAAGGGAAGCCGTGCCCCATCTTATTGTGTTGAAGTGAAGACCCTGCCAGCTCTCATTCTCTGTTGGTAAACTGCTGATGGTTGAACCCAGGTCTCAGCCCATAGCAGGAAAGTACTGACAAGCCTCTGTGGATCTCCAGTTTTCTCACGGTACCCCAGATCTTCTAGCCCTCCACAACAACAGAGGGCTGGCAGTTTAAAGGGCCGAGAGGACAGACCTGTGGGCCCACAGGGGCATCCCAGCGGGACTTGATCCCCTCATGAGAAAGGAGGTACCTCTTCATTCATTCATTCATTTTAGGACAGGGTCTCACTCTGTAGGCTGGCCTCAGGCTCTTGGCAATTCTACTGCCCCAGCCTCTCCAGGGCTGAGACGGCAGGAATGAGCCTCCGAGCCTGGCTGTGCCATTCTTCATATTCTGTCTTAACATGATTTCTCCCTCAAATAAATGAGATTCAAAACAGCCCAAACAAGGCCTGAATGGCCCCAACTCAGATGCCTCTGATTCCTCCCAAACTCCCTAGGGAACTTCGGCAGAAGACAGACAGGCCCTGCAGGGCCTGGGCCCACAGGTTCCTGACGCCATAGTCCTCTTAGTGGGTTTAGGGACCTCACCTGTACCCAGGTGTCTGAGGGAAGAGCCTCCCTTTGGGAGGATTATGTAAAGACTTTTTGCAAGCGATTTCTTTCTTGGCCTGTGTTTAACCTTTATTTAATTGGCCCTAATTTACTTTACTAATTGATGCTCAGGTCCGGGAAAACCTTCCATTCTGGGTTTACAGCCTGCTGGAAAGGTGATTAAGGAGAGCAAGCCCACA
This sequence comes from Pachyuromys duprasi, assembly GCA_028658305.1. Lineage (NCBI taxonomy): Eukaryota > Metazoa > Chordata > Mammalia > Rodentia > Muridae > Pachyuromys > Pachyuromys duprasi. The sequence goes on from CM053752.1 coordinate 56,661,600, forward strand.
GCAGGTGACCTCTCGTGCAGACTTGGGAGGACCTGGGCTCTAGAAACAGGGACTGCTGTGTGGTTAGCAGTTCCACAGTGACCGAGCTGACATGGGCGGGGACCTTCACACAGACTTCCTCCTGACGCAAAGAAAACCCTTTGGACAATTATAATCAAAATAACATAAACAGGGGTGAGGCTGTAGCTCAGAGACCGGGAGTGTTCCAAGCTACATTCTCCCTAACACTGTGAAGGTGGTGGGCATCTGAGTTTTGAGCAGTTGAGGCAGAGGGCCAGGCTGGTGGGGGCAGGGTGAGCCATCTGTCTCTCTGTTTCCCAGCCAGAAGGGTCCCAGCTAGGCCTCTGTGACTATGAATGTTTGGGCTGGAAATCTATCTGCAGACTCATCTTCCCGTCCACACACAGAGATGCTTTCTCAGGCTGAAGTAAAGCAAGGGGCTTTGTGCGTGTGGAGACCTGTCACAGAGTGCTGCCAAGGATTGCAACAGGTAGCTGGCAATGCAGAGTGCACACATGACAAGTTACAAAACCAGGACTGTCGTGCATGCTCCCAGGGCTGCGGTGGTGCTGAGACATGGGAACAGAGGTTGGACCGGAGCCCTGACTCCATGGTCATGTACCTAAGAAATACTACTCCTCATTCAAGGACACAGTCATCGACTGCTGATAAAACTACCTGTTATGTAAGTTTGCAAACTAAAACTTAGTTAATGTGCCCCCTATTCGAGGTACAGGACATAGTTCCGATGTTTCCAATCCCATAGTCAAGTACCAGGTGTAATAATTTATAGTAGCCAGTGTATGCTTTCTAGTATACACTCCCCTCTTAACGGTGTGTCTGTGAGGACACACAGCATCAACATGTATGTTCGTAATTATTCAAGTGTTTACTGTCCAACTCCTTGAAAGCAGGAAATTGAAGATATTCATGTATAGTGATGGTTCCTAGTCTATAATCCCAGCACTTGGGAGGTAGAAGCTGGAGGGTCAAGGGTTTGACAACTCCAGCTACACAGTGAGTTAGGGATTCACCTGGGCTGTGTGAGACCCTGTCTCAGAGAACAAACACACAAAAGATAAATGAATAGTGTGTTTATAAACAAATCGCTTCTATATTTGTTCTCTACTAAACACCATTCCTCGGCTACCACCGTTCACGATCCTGCAGGCACTGGGTCTCTGTAGGTGTGTCACTTACTGCTCTAACAATTCATTTAATGCATGTTAATGAATCAGGGAAGAGTAATACTGGGGATTGACTGGCTCACAAGCAGATACTGCTGAAGACGTGTAACTGAAGAGCAGCGCATTGACAAATGTGTGTGTCACACGCCGATTCATCTTGAAGGAAATATCCAACAGGAAAGAGGTTCAAAACTATAAAATCTTAAGTGTTTTGTAAAACAGCTACACAAACAACTTTGTTTTTAGAGACAGGTTCCCACTAGGTAGCCCAGGCTATCCTGGAACTCACTGTGTAGCCCAGGCTATCCTGGAACTGATTGTGTACCCTCAAAGTCATAGTCCTTTGTTTCAGTTCTCCAAGGGCTGGGGCTGCAGGTGGCCTAACCCCTGGATGAAATCTGCCCCTTCGCTGACAGAGCTTCACAGACCTTTGCCAAGGTCTCAGCAAACTTCTAGGCTGGCCTTAACCCACTTGGTAGCCATGTGGGTGTAAGCAAAGTGAAGGGTGCTGTGAGATATAATTCTGTCAGGAACTACAAAGTGAGGCTGGAAATGTGGCTTTGTGAATGCCTGCACAGCACACATGAGATTCAAGACCCAGCACTGAAAACAAAAAGGTAGACTAAGAAACTAACAGATTCATTCTTCAAGAATTATCACATAGATTTACTAAACCTCAGAAATTAAATGTTAATATCTTTGAGTTTCATGTCTCAGCAGGAAATATTAATCAAACTTTCCCCTCATAGATTAAAAACAAAACAAAAAAAAACCCCAAACCTTATTTTTTAAAAAAGCAATTCATATTCTGTGCCCCTGCCTGGTTATCTTAACATGTGGAAACAGGGAGCGCGCATGAGCAAGAACCAAGTCCTTCTTAGCCACTTAGAGAAGAGAAAGGGGCCACTGCTTCTCCCTCCGTCCTGTGGAGTGGAGGGAGAAAGGTATTCTTTTTTTCTCTTTTAAAGGTCTTATTTTCAATTGTGTGCATCTATGTGTGTGCAGGTGTGTGTGCCCTAGGAGAACAGAGTCCAGATCTCCTGGACCTAGAGTCTTGTGACCCGTCAGAAGTGGGTGCTGGTATCTGAACTCGGGTCCTCTGCAAGAGCAGCACACACGCTTACCCACTTAGCCACCACTCCATCCTGGAGACGTTTCTTCTCGAGAGAAAGCCCTGGAGAGTCACCAGAATCACTTTAACCAGAATCTCCCTGGAATGCTCTTCGGGGTCCCAGACCTGCAGAATAATTCTAAAGTTAGTCACAGGGATGTCAACCTGCCTTTCAAACCCTATTTGAATGGATTCTTGGGATTTCAGAGCTAAGAAACCATCCTAGGGGCAAAAAAGAATGGCCTTCCAGGTTAAAAAAAAATGTTTTTGGCCAATTACATTTGCAGGGCAATTCCTTCATTTTGTAGGTAAGAAAACTAGAGGGAAAACAGATGAATAGGTCAAGTGACTTTTTAACCATGCTGGCTACTAAAGGCTTCATTTTAACCTCACACTTCTGAATCTCAAGCTGCTGTTCTTGATCTGGGCTGCACATCTGTGGAGCGTTGTCTGTTTGGGTTTCTTGTTGTTTTGTTTTTGAGACATGGACTGTTTAGCCCGGACTGACCTTGAGCTCCTGATGTAGCCCAGGCATGCACAGAGTAAATTAATAAATAGTAATAAAATTATTTTAAAGAAAGAAAGAGACAATGAAAGGGCTGAGGGTGCAGTCTGGTGGCAGAGTATTAGTTACTGCATTGTGGTACGCCATCATGGTCCTCTCCTACCACGTACTCGATCTTTTAAATTATTTACCTTTATTTTATGTACATTAGTGTTTTGCCTGCATCTGTGTATGTGTGAGGGTGTCGGGTTCCCTGGAACTGGAGTCACAGACAGTTGTGAGCTGCTGTGTGGGTGCTGGGAATTGAATCCAGGTGCTCTGGAAGAGCAGCCAGTGCTCTTAGCCCTGAGCCATCTCTGCAGCCATGTGCTCCTATCTATAACAGCAGATAATTTGACCTAACTCACGTTGCCAGGCTGGGTGACAAGGGCTCTTTGCCAGCAAGCCACTTCACTGAACCCTCAGTCCTGTCTTTAATTCTTTATTTTGAGCCAAGGTCTCAGCAAACTTCTAGGCTGGCCTTAACCCACTTGGTAGCCATGCAGGCCCCAAGCTTCTGATCCTTTTGCCTGAGCCTCCCCAGTGGCAGAAATGACCAGGCCTATACCACCACACTCAGCAACTGCAAGGCCTGCTACACTAGGTTTTGTATCAAAATAGCTCACTGTGACTAGTGACCTCTCTCTCTTTCCAGACGGTTCCTCCTCCATCTCCCAGGCTAGCTCCCCTGAAATCTGAGAGCTGTGGCCAAAACCTCCTAGAGAACTCACTAGTAGCAGATACTAATTATAGTCTGATTTGGGACAAGGAGTCTCATGCTGTCACTGGGTCAGGGACAGTAGAAGCAGATGTCTGTCCTACCTGGCAAAATGCACACCACACCTGATTAAGACAGCTTTGGTTTTTCTGAAGGCTGCAAGGCACTGGAGATGGACACCCACCACTCACAATCACTGGTAATTTCATGTGATTCTACTTGCCAACCCAAGCCATGGGAATCTGAGAGCTGAGCACTTAGGTAACATCTACAAATTCCTTCCCAAAGAAGTGGCATCAGTTGATACTCCTCACAAATCTATGCACTAGGGTGCTTAGCCACCTGCGATGTCATCATTGGTCGCTGGTGCCAGTGGTCTGGGATGAAAGGACCCCTGCTTCTTAGTTCCCTCTCTCTCTCTCCTCTCTTGATCTCTCTACCTCACTTTCTTTCGGGGCGGGGGGAGCAAATCTCTCTCTCTTTCCACCTCCATCCAATAAATATCTTTTATATAATACCTGTTGTGTGCAGGGCATAATTTTTAAATAACTCCTAAAAGATACCCTTTCCAGCAGTGCTAGAGAGGGCCACTCTCTTAGTGTCATTGTGTCCTCTGTGATGTGAGCCATTCCTAGACAGAAGCTGAGAAGAATTGGAGCAGCTCAGTTATATGGATGTAGAGGAATGTTAATTCAGAACATGACCGCTCTGGCAAGACATCACATCCAAAGACTTTCTAGGTCTGTGTGATCCAACTGGAATATAAACATGTCTTTAATCCAGAAGACAAAGGCAAGCAGATCTGAGTTGAAGGCTGGCCTGGTATAGAGCAAGTTTCAGGTAAAGAAAAGCTTAGGTCCAGGTGTGGTGGCACACGCCTTTAATCCCAAACCATGAAGGTAAAGTTATTTTGTAGAAGGAAGCATCCATGTTTGAAAGTGATGTCTAATTAAGTGGAGAAAAATGTGATGAATCAGAAAATTTGACTGAACAGGATACACTCTCAGGAGGAGAGGAAAGGGAAGCTGTTTAAGGGGCAATGCAGAGAGACAGAGAGAGGGGAGAGGCAGTTTTACCAGGACAATAATAGACATGTTGCAGAGAGAGAACTCAGGTGAAGAACGAATGAGACAGAGAAGGAGCCAGGAGATTAAGCAGATTGCTGGAATTAGTTTGAGGTCAAGCAGAGCAATTCAAAAAGCAGGGCAAAGAGAAAAGCCAGATTGAACCAATCAGCTGGGAGAAGAGTTTGAGCCAGAACAGCTGAATTGTTCAGGGTTCAAGAACTAGAAAGGGTGAGCTTATTCAGCAATAAATCCCAGTGGCTGAAAACCTTCTAGGCCTAGGTTAGATTTTGTGGAGGCTGGGAGCTTCCAGGACTAGCCTAGGTTAGCAGGCAGAGGCATTAATCCTCCCAGACAACAACTGAAGCAGGCAAATAAAAGTTCTTTTTACATATGGGGAGCTATCAGCATGGAGCCACCAGCAAGGGGCTGCATTAAAGAACTGTGCTGGAATGAACTAGCTGACAGCACGGTCAAGAGGTTTGACATAGGTCCAGGTGTGGCCGTGCACGTTTAATCCCAGCATTTACAAGACTGAGTCGGGACGATTAGCATGTGTGTGAGGCTGGGGTTGCAAAGTGAATACCAGACCTGCCAATGCTACCAGCAAGACTCTGTCTCAAAACAAAAACAAAATTGCAATTTTTTTTCTGCAATACAATCTTCTCCTCACCTCCCAGGCCCCCCACCTCCCAAAAAATTAAAATTAATTTTTTTGGGGGGAGTCTTTGCTCCCACTCTTTGCGTTGACTGCCTTGTACTGCCTTGGCCAGAAGCATTCCCGAGTTGGCAACAGCCAGTCTTCAGCACTGCCTGGTAGTGGGAGGCAGGAGGGAGGTGGATGCAAGACCGGGCTATCCCGCCTCCTCTGAAAGCCCCGCCTCCCTCCTGCTCAGTAAGCTTCCCCAGGCCAGGGGAGCAGAAAGAATATTACGCTGACAGTAACAATTGTAGAGTTCGTTGAACCCTTGCTATAGCAGCTCAGGTACCACCTGGGACACTGTAATGAAAATGCAGAATCTTGGGAGCTGACCCAGACCATTAAAAGAAAATCTGCTCCCAAGATGGGCGTAGTTGAACACAGCTGTAATCACAGCAACTCAGCCGGCAGGAGAATCTCAAGTTCCAGGCCACCCTGACTATCCTGAATATACCTCAAAACCTACCAGGGCCTATTCTTCAGTGGCACAGCCTTGCCTAGAATGTGCAAGGTCTGGGGTTTGTCTCTAGCATGGAGAACAAAAGCGTGGGCAGAGGAGAGAAGATCTGATTTTAGCAAGACCCACAAGAGATTCAGAACACATAAAGGCTTGGGAAGCCATGCTTCTGTATTTAACAAACATTTTCTCTCACTGACTGTTTTAAACGCTTCCTGACACCCTCTGGCTTCCTTGCATATGTTAAGTTTCAAACTCCAGACAAATGGTTGAGGAGCCTATTTAATATATCAAAGCAGAACTGGCCTCCAGGTTCTCCCAGCATCCCTCAGTCCTTCAGGGTAGAGGGTTGGCATACTCCACCCTTTACCCCTTGAGCTGGGCTGCCCTCTCCCCAGAGACTCCTCCCTATATAATCCAGACATTTTGGTTTCCAGACCTTTCTTTTGCTTCTTTTGTACCTTTGGCCTCCTGACTGCTGTACTTGGCTCCCCTCTCTTTCTACATGGTTCAGGGCCATGTCCACTCTGGACTCTCCTACATGTGTCTGCCTCTGGCTATGCTCTCCCACATTATCAATAATAAACTTTCTCCACCACCATACGTAGGAATAGTCATGGCCTTTCCTTTTTATTTCTTTTCTTCATTCATCAGATAGCTATGTCATTCCTAGTTCATCACTGAGGAAACCGAGCAGCCGACAAACCCAGCAGGACCCTGGCACACCAGTCTGCAGAGCATGCAACTACCCCTCACCTCACGCTTTGTTTACATCTCTTTCTTTCTGTTTTTCTTCACTCCCAACTATGAACAGCCAGGAAGAATTCATTCATTCCCAGGCGTCCCCGGTCTTATGGTTTTTAGTGGTTCCTGCTGTCTGCTTGAGACCAAACTCATTGCCACTTCAGATTTAACCCCTCTCCATCCTCAAAGAAACTGTAAGTTAGGGCACGTGTGAACCCCCAAATTTATGTTGGAATCCTACCCCCTGTAGTGACAACATTAGGAAAGATGGCCTTTGGGAAGGCAACTGTAGGTCATAAAAGGTGGTTATAGTACCATTAGAACTGGAAAGTGGTCCTTCCCAGACGCTGACCCCATCAGTACGTTGATGGTGAACACCCCAGCCTTCAGAAACATAAGAAATAAGTGTTTGCTGTTTATAAATTGCCCAGCTTATAGCCTTTTGTTATGACAACCCGAAGGGGCTAAGAAACAAGGACAGCATGAAGAGACGGCAGGCTCACACCAGTCCCAAACCAGCACCAAAGACAAACTTGGAAGACTGCACAGGAAACCGTTTTCCCAGGAGGCATTAGCAAGCGATCCACACTTGAAGCGGTCATTCTGCACTCCAGGGCTCCCTCACAAACATAGGGATCCAGTGGCTTACACAGTGCAGCACAGATGAGATTTCAAGCACAGAGAGAAATCTGTGATGTCTGTTAGCAAAGTCGTGGGTCCTGGTGACGCTATGGTGGTTTCTTTCCTATCAGCATAGAGAAGAAAATGTTGGAGTTTAATGGAAAATTTTTTTTTCCAGTCTATCCACAGATGCCTGGAGAGTCTTGAGACCTCCCTATTATCACTCCCGTTTAGCCTTTTAAAAGTAAATTAAAATCTCAAAAATAACAAAAATGTTAAGGAGAAAAATTTGTTTTCATTTTATGTATAGGGGTGTTTTCCCTGCATTCATGTCTGTGCACCATGTGTACAGTACTTCTGGCGGTAAGATGAAAAGGTGTTAGGTCCCCCAAAAACTGGAGTTGCAAATGACTGTAAGCCACCATGTTGGAGCTAGAAATTTAATCTGGTCCCTCAGAAGAGCAGCCAGCGGCTCTTGGCCATGGAGCCATCTCTCCCCACACAATACCTCCCAACATCCCTTAGCCTTTTTTTTTTTTTAAGATTAATTTATTTATACATATGAGCATTCTATTTGCACCTATGCCTGCATGACAGAAGAGGGCATCAGATCTCATTATAGATGGTTGTGAGCCACCATGTGGTTGCTGGGAATTGAACTCAGGACCTCTGGAAGAGCAGACAGTGCTCTTAAGCACTGAACCATCTCTCCAGCCCCGCCCCTTAGCCTTTTAAGAACAAAGTTGAAACATGGTAAACCTCACTCAAAGGAGGGACTCACCTCTGTTCGTGCCACTCAATGGCATGGTGGTGGTTTGGGAAGTTCTCTTTCTCTGTCACCACATCCTTTATTTCTCTCAGCTCAGTAAGTTCTTCCTTTGTACATTTTCCATTTATACCTTATCAGTTTTTCTGGTTCAGCTCTTGGGTGGTTAAGATTCCTTTTACAAAAAGTATTTTAAAATGTCCTTGTGTTGCTTTCTCATTCCTTGACCAAATACCTGACAACTTAAGGGAGAAAGGTTTGAGGTAACAGTGAGGAAGAGTCCATTGCAGTGAGGAATCATGATGGCAGGAGAGTGAGGCAGCTGCTCATGTGACATCCACAATCAGGCCAGAGAGGAGTGAGTGTCAGGGCTCAGCTCACTTCGCTTTTTCATTGAGTCTGGAACCCCAGACCACGGGACAGAACTGCTACAGCTACCACCATTATTACCATCTAAAAACCTCCACAGACATAAGCAGAGATTTGCCTGCTAAGTGAGTCTAAATCCTTCCAAGTTGACAATCAATGTTAAACATTACACCTTATGTAAGGAGTATTTTGAACACCAGGGCTGTCTCCAGAGCGTTAAGTAGACACACAAGCATGTGTGTGAACACGTATTCTCTCCCCCGCCCCCTCCAGTTTTCTCCCCTTCCCGTTTCCCTAAACCCTGTCACCTTCTGCAGGGGCTGTGCGGAGAGCCCAGGGCAGTTGTCTATCCCTGTCATGACTCTATGGGTCAGAGCTGGGCTGGGAGGAGGGGCAGGATGGAGGGTCCCAGGTAACCTTGCTCTTGTGTAGGCACACTTTTACAGTCGATTGCAGTGTCTTCTTCTCCAAATGACTACTCACCTCCCATAGTTTCTCACTGTTCTGTAGGTTAGTCTAAACTTTAGTGTCTAATGGCTGATTTCCAACAAGGTGAAGAGGGAAACTTCCAAGACTTATGCAGACCTGGGCTGGGGAGTCCTCAGTACCATCTTTGAATCTACTAGTGTAAGCAAGTAATAGATAATGGATAATATAATAGATAATGCAAAGAAATAATAGGTATATGCATGAGGACATCATAATAAGATCTATTTTTCTGTATGATAACCAAAATTTAAAAAGAAAAAGAGCCAGGTGCTGATGGTATATGCCTTTAATCCCAGCACCTGGGAGGCAGAGGCAGGTGGATTTTTGTGAGTTTGAGGCCAGCACGGGCTACAGAGCAAGCTCCTTGACAGCTACGGGACATAAGGAGAAATCCTGTCTTGAAAGAAAAGAAAGAAAAAAAGCAAATCTAGCAAGTTACCATTAAAATCAAGGTATGGAGATAGCAGAGGCTATGAAAGGAGGCAAGATTATTATTTGTTTTGGGGAAAAATAGGGGTTTCCTACACAGACCAGATTGTCCTCTGACTTGCAGCCATTTGCCTGTCTCTGCCTCTGAGGGCTGGGGTTACATCCTTTGTGGGCATCTTGAGATACAAATTTACTCATCCATATCACCCTGAATGACCAGGATCTTGAAAGCTAAGCAGGACTGAGCTAAGTCAGCAGCATCATGGAAGACATGGCTTACTTGAAGAGAGTTACAGACTAAAACATACATCTTCTGTTAGTTTTTATTATTATTAATTTTAATTTTTTTTTGAGCTAGAGTCTACTATATAGCCTAGGCAGGCCTCATACTCATCATGTAGTATAAGCTGGCTTGTGATTCTACTCTTCAGCTTCCTGAGTGTTTAAAGTTTTTTTTGGCTGTTTTTTTGTTTGTTGTTCTGGTTTTTTCCTTTTATGAGACAGGGTTTCTCTGTGTAGCCCTGGCGGTCCTGGAATTCACTTTGTAGACCAGGCTGGCCTTGAACTCACAGAGATCCACCTGTCTCTGTCTTCCAAGTGCTAGGATTAAAGGCATGCGCCACCACGCCCAGCCTGGCTGGGTTTTAATTTCAACACTCAGAAGGCAGAGGCAGGTGGATCTCCCAGTCTGGGGCCAGCCTGATCTAAAAGAAAAAAAAAAGTTTTGTTTTGTTTTTCTTTTCATAAGGATTGTAAGAGCTGACCAGAGGAGGAGGAGAGCTGCAAAATGAAGAGAGAGCCACTGTCCTTCGGGACATGCTGCTGGTAGGCTGCCCAGGCCCCAGTGAATAGCTCTACATCCGTGTGCATACAGACAGCACTCAGTGCATCTGAGGGAAAACAGTAGCCCCAAAGGGCATGGGGCGTTAGAGTGCGAGCAAGGGCAGATGAATATGAACAAAATACAGGATACGGATGTATGACATTTACAAAGAATAAATATTATCAAATAGGTTAAAAACCACATGCAGTAGAACTCAGGGATCTGCCTCCCCGTTGCTGGGATGAGAGGCATGCACCACTCAATTCCAAAGTGTGATAATTAATCTTCATTGTCAGCCTGAGTGGCTTGAAAACACACCTGTGGGTGTGTCTATAAGCGTGTTTCCAGGGAGGTTTAAGTGAAGAGAGACGACCCACTGTGAATGTGGAAGGCACTGTGCTCTGGGCTGGCCCTTACAGGAACACAAGGAGAAAGGAACTGAATATCTGTGTTCATTTCTTCCAGCATCCTGACTTGGGACACAGTGTGCCCAGACATTCCATGTTCCTGGGCCCATGCAGTCCTTACCATCATGGACAAATAGCAAGGCAAAATAAAGGCTCCCTTAAATTGTTTTGGTCAGGTATTTGAGCACGGTGTGAGTAAAACAAATAATGTACAGCATGGTAATGAAGCTAAATTCACCAGTCAAGGGGGAAAGCGCTTTCCCTCTCCTCCTTCTGACTTTTTCAGTTTCTCCATTAGCTCCCGCTTGCCTCCCATCTCCACTTTATGTCCCACTAGGCCAGAAAACGAAGCCAAAGCTACAGGAATGGAGTTCTGGCCTGGTCACCTTTAGCCAGTATTTCCCTCTGTGTCTGCAGCTGCTTTTCTCTGTTTTTCTTTCCCTTGGGGTTTCATCTGTTCTGAACTTCAGGTGCTGCTATACCCTGAGAAGTTTTGAGTTTTCATCTCTAGCCCACACATTATCATCTCCTGAACTTCTGATGGGAGACAATGCCTCTTCTAGATGTCTCTGTTTCATACCTACTCTGACCCTCCACTCTGCATGCCTCACACCAACTTGCTAGGACTAGAGGAAGCACTGGGCTGTTAAGAACACGTACGGCTTTTGGAGAGGATCTGAGCTGATTTCCCAGCACCAGTGACAGGTGACTCACAACTGTCCCTAACTCCAGATCCAGGGGGTCCAATGCTCTCTTGTGGCCACTGTCCCCTCATATTCACATAATTTTAAAAAAATAAAGCCAACTTGACAATGGCTTCCTGTCCTCCACAACCCATGACTTTTCTGTGGTCCCTGCTTCAGGCAACGATGTCTCATTACATCTAGTGAATAAGCCAGAAACCTAGCAATCTCCTTCAATACCCTCTTCTTCCTCACCTCTGTATCCAGTAAAGAAGTCAGATCTCCACCCAGGCCTCTTTAGTTTGCCTCTACTTCTTTCAGCTTCATCTTTACCACCTACTCATCAATACTAGTGTTAGACCCACTCCTCAGGTCCATTCTCCACACTGGCTAGAGTGAGCAACCTGCACAGCCATCGCTCACTAAGACCTATCCTCCCCATCCCTGGCACCAATGCCCTATTACATCCATTCAGTGGCACACACAGGACTATGCCCCTTACCCTGCCTCTCAAGTGTGTGATTCCGATTTTGAAGTGTATACTGAATCTTGGTGGTCTCCATGCCCTAGGCTTTGAGGATTATCCTGGGGAAGCCTTTTCTGACACTGCTCCAGACACCCCTAAACTGCCTGTGCACCACCTCTCTGAACATCTTCAAGAATACAGCAATGGCTACAGTTAATTGCTTCTCCCGCTATCCTTCAAAACAGGAGCTTCTTTTTTTATGATGGCTTTTCAGTGTTTAGCTAATGCCTGGCATGTGGTTTGGCAATAAACAGTTGAATGGGGATGAGACTGAGTGACTGTGAGAAGCAAAAAGAAGCTGGCTGGTAGGTGCGGTGTGTTCCAAGGTCCATATCTAAATGAGGGGATCTCTATCTTCATTGTTCTGACTAAAGGGAAACCAATCCCTTTAGCAACAAGGGTCAGCACCTGAGGTACCACTTCCTACAGCCCAGGCTCCTCTCTATTCATACCCAAGATGACTACATCTAAAAAGGGCCTGGTAACAGCACAATCTGATAGAAGGGTATGGAAGGACCCACATTCTGTCTGCAACCCCATGCGGTCTTCAGAGACCATCTACAATTTTGTTTTCATTGAAAAAGACACATTAAGTGCCTACTAAAGAGCAAATACTAAATAAGAAAGATAATTATGAAACTGGGCATATCAGCTCGTATCAGCATTTTGGGGGCTGAGGTAGACTTGCCTGAGTACGTATGTGGGAGGACATTATGAAACGGCCACTGTCTGACAGGAGCTGGGATCTGGATGGAGAGGGCAGGATTCAGTGCTATAAAGCAGGTTTTGCAGTAAGATGTAATAAGCACCTGACCCCTAGCAGAAGGCGCACGGGAGCACAGGCAGACAGATAATTCAGCCTGGAGTTATCAAGGAAGGCCTCACCAACATGGCGGACAGAGAATTCAGCCTGGAGTTATCAAGGAGGCTTCACCAACATGGCAAGGGAGACAGAATCATGAAACCAGAAAGAAAAAAGAAAGAGCCCTTCACTTAAAAAATAATTATATTTCCTCCAGGACACTCTAGCCTTTCTTTGCACCATAGCCTACAAATCCTTGTAGTCAGTCTCCACCTGAAACTCACTATGTAGCTCAGACTAGTCTCAGAATTTATGACAATCTTGTATTAGCCTCCCCAATGCTGGGATTAAACTTTAAACCTTAAAGTAAAGCAGGCTGGATGACATAACACTGTAATCCCAGTATTTGGAAGGTAGGAAGAATAGGCTACTGTCCCGCCTAGAACATGCAGATACTCAATAGCATTTGATGAATGAGGTGGCTACATGAACAGAGGCATGAACAAATGTCTATTCGGTGGGGATATGGCAGTCTGCTGGGTCTGAGCAGTGAAGAACTTAAAGAACCTTGGGAAGGTTGAGCGCGCACCTGGAGACCCCAGCTCATAGAGGGTCTCCTGATAACAGGCAAAGGTCATTTATTCAAGCAGGGAGTGTTGTGGTCAGATCTTAGTTTTAAGCATGGAGTCTGGGGACTGGAAACAGCTGGGGTGTGGGTGGATGTCCTGGGATTACAGATAGAAATAACTTCATCCAAGCAAGAGGTGAAAGCAATAAGCCAAGCGCCTGTTATTCCAGCACTTGGGAGGCTGTGGCAGGAGAGTTTGTCTTGAATTAAGGGACAGCCTGGTCTACATATCAAGTGTCAGGCAAGCCAGGGCTACACAGGGAGACTCTGTCTCATAAGAGAAAAAAAGGGGGGCTAAGGGGAAAAGGCTGAAATCAGCCAGACAAGAGCAATATTGCAAAACAGACAGTAAATAGGTGTTTCTGAGGCAAAGCTGCCTTGAGTGGGACTAACTGGATCCCTCTTAAATTTTGAGGGAGGCGACCCTAGACTAGCAAAGAGTAGCCCTTCAGACCACACAGAAACAGGAGTTTTAGATTTCGCGATGTTGGGTCTGAAGTGCCTGGGAAGGCTTTCTCTGAATCTCCAGGAACTGTTCCGCCACCACCCAGCTCCTCCTACCCCTTTCTCTTCTTTCCTGCTCTGATCACTCCAAGTCCTGAATGCTCCCTACAACTCAGCATGCGGGGCAGGAGGTGGGAACCACGCCAGCAGGCCCCGCATTCTCCAAGACACACGTTCAGGCGCGGTGGGTCGGGCTGTGACCTCCTCAGGAGGCGACTCCCTGACAGGAAGGAGGGCAGGCCTGCCGCTGGGCACACAAGAGCTTCCTGAGCTGCAGCAGGTGCCCGGGCCAGCTGCTCCAACCCTTCAGACACAGATCAACAGGATGGGCCAGCCCAAGCGGAAGGAAGCCTGCAGGGAGGGACACTCCTGCAGACAGAAGCAGGGGCACCGGGTGGAGAGAGGCAGGAAGAGCTGCCTGGGTTGCTGAGCTGGCGCTCCTCCAGCGGATTCAGAGCAGGCCAGTGACAGGAGGCCATTCAGTCATCTGCGCCCACCCCCACCCCGGGGCCTCTCTGGCCAGTGAGATTATCATTATTCTTGTTGCTGGCTGGCTTTAGGTATACCAGAAGGAATCATCAGTTAGATGCTGGTAGAGCTGGCGGCCTCTAAAACAGTTCCCTCCTTTACCCAATTCTGCATTAGCCCTTTCAGTCGCGCAGGCTGAGAAAGCCCGCAGGAGGGCAGCGACTTTTGTCTCACTATTCGCCGGTCCAAAGGAGGAGATACAAATCTCTAGTTTGCTTAAAGCTCCGTTATCACCGCCTCCGGCTCCGACAGCTGCGGTGAACCCGCACAAACGGGCAGGGGGCGGGGCAGCAGGGCGCCGACCCGGAGCCGGGAGCGGCCACAGCCCCGCCCCGGCTGCTGCACCGTCCCTGCAAGAGGCTCAGCGAGCCTCAGCGCCTGGAGCGGCGGAGGGGGCAGGGACGGGGATCCCACCGCCGGGCGTGCTTTCCTCACCCCAGCCCACAGGCGGTTTCCTGGCTGGGCGGGTGGCGGCGAAGGCTGCGGTCCAGCGGGCGGGGGAGGCGGGGTCCGCCCTGGAAGCAGCCCGTACCGTGTATTTTAAACTTCAGCTCCAGCGAGCTCACACTCGGGTCTAGCGCTCCCGGGCACGCCGCTAGCCCTGCGGCTTCCCGGTCCCCCAAGCAGCCGCCCCGAAGGAGCGGAGGGACGCGCCGAGGCGGGCGCGCTGGCACCCGCGCTGCAGATGGGAGCGCGAGCCAGCGCCCGCCGCCTGGGCGTGGGCGGCCAGTGCGAGCAGGTGCCTGCTCCGTGACGGGCTCCCGCCGCCGCCGCCGCCGCCCGGCCCTCGCGGCCAGCGCCGGCCGGTGCCCAGAACGCCACGCGGGGCTTCGCCCGGCCCGCGCTTCCGAGAAAAGCCCGGGGCTCGGCCCCCGCCCGCGGCCCCGCCCACTCCCCGGCGGGCCCAGACGCCGCGGGCGCGAAGGGGCCGGGGCGGGGCGGGCTTCCCTCCCCACCCCCCACGTGGGGCCGCTCTCCGCCACCGCGCCTCTCCGGCGTGCCCCGCGGGCGGCGCCGCCCCGGGCAGGGGCGGGGGGGGCGTCACGCGGTCAGGTGGTCCCCCGGAGTTCCCCCGGGCGAGAGCGAGGGAACGCGGCGCCCCGGGTTGTGTACACGCTCCGCTGACAGGGCTTCTTGCAGCCGGGCAGCCGCTGATCACGCGTGGCCCCGCGAGCCCATTGGCCGGAGCCTCACACACCTTTGCCGCTGATTGGCCGGCGCCAGGCCCCGCCCCCCGCCCCGCCCGCGGCGCGGGGCAGGCAGAGCGGCTACCTGAATGGGGAGGGGGCCAGACAGCGCGGAGCGCGCAGCGCGGCGGCGGCGACGTCTAGTGTCTCGGTGCGCCCGCCCGTCTGTGGCCAGGCAGCCGGCGGCCAGCAGCCCCGCGGCCGGCCATGCTCAACTTCGGCGCATCTCTCCAGCAAGCTCCGGTGAGTTACCTGGGGATGCTGGCCCCTTCCTGCCGCCCCGCCGTGGCGCGAAGCCTGAGCCCCCGCGCCAGCCGTGCCCGGGGAGCCGGGGCGCTGCGAGGTCCTGCAGGAGGGCATGTGTAGGAGAGGGGTCGGCAGGGGAAGCCCGGGACCCGGGCCAGGGTGCCGCGGTCGTGTTCCTGGGTGCCCGGCAGCCCGGGGGGAGCCCGGCGGCGCGGCCGAGGCCGAGGGGGCGCCCTGCACCTGGCGGGAGATGCCCTGTCTGCACCGGGCTGCGACCCACGGGCTGTCTAGCCGCGAGGCGGGCGCCTGCCCGTCGGGGGCGGAGGGGAGGGGGCTGCCGGGGGGAGCGCGCGGCCCGGCCAGCCTGGGCTGAGGAGGGGACGGCGGCGGCGCCGGGGCTGCCCGGGGGGGACACGTCGGGGGGACTCCCATCCCGCGGGCCGCTCTCGGCGGGGGGCAGGGCCGCGCCTCGGGGCGCGACAGCCGGGCGGGGGAGTCGGGGCCGCGAGACGCGGGGGCCGCGCGTCTGGAAGCAGCGCCGCGGGCGCTGCGGGGCCCGGGAAGCGGGAGGCGCGGGCGGGCCGAGGTCCCGGGGGCCGGGTGGGCGGAGCGCCCCGGGCTCCGGCCGCTCCCCGGGGGCGGCGGGCGGGCTTCCGCGGGGACACGGCTCCTCCTCCCGCGGCCGAGGCGGAGGCCGGGGCTGGGCGGCGGGCGGGCGCGCCCGGGGAGCTCCTCGTCCCCGGGTGACCCGGCCCCGGCCTCCGCCAGGGGCGGGAGCGAGGCCCGGCCCCGCTGTCGGTTCCTAAGGGAACCGCGGCCCGGGGGAGGCGGAGGGGGCGGGCGCCTCCGCGCCAGGCGCCGCCCAGCCCTCGCGCCGCCCGGCGCGCACTGGCGAGCGGTTGGCGGCGGCGCCCGCGGCCCCTCCCCGGCCGGCGGGGGCGGGGGCGCGCTCAGGAAGTAGGGGAAAGGTGACGGCGCGGCAATCCCCAGTTCACGTTTCCTGCGCCGCCCGGAGCAGCCGCCGATCACGCTTTGTTCACATGCCTCGCCCCCTCCGCCCCGCGCCCCCGCCCCGCGCCGCGCGGCCAATCCGGGCGCGGGCCGCGGGCCGGCCGGCCAATGGCAGGGGCGGGGCGCGGACCTGCGCGGCGGGCGGCGTTCCCGGTGACTCACCCGCCGGTCCCCGCCCGCGAGGATCTCCCCCGCCGGCCTCCCGCGCCCCGCCCCCGCCCCCCGGCTTCCCTTTCCTGCCTCGCTCGGCTCTGCGCGCCCCTCCCAGCTTCCCTTCCGGGCGCACATTCCTCACCCCTGCATGCCTGGGTTTTTTTTTTTCCACCCCTTTCTTTGAGTTGGTGCCTATAGGGCTTTTTACCCTTACAGTGTTCATCTGTTGCAGCTTCCGTAAAGGCGCGAACGGCTATGCAGTTGCATTGTTGGTGATACTTCAAGAACAGTGTTTGCATCTCACATTTCCAATAGGGGTTAGGCTCTTTTTTGTTGTTGTTTTAAGAGCTTTTAAGATCTTCTCTGCAATTTGATTTTATTAGGTTTTGCCCTGCCTTTTTGAGTGAAGCTGTCCCTGAACTTGCTGTGTAGCCAGAGTTGTCCTTGACCTCATCTACCTGGCTCCCATTCTCAATTTATAATGCCTTTCATAATTTTTGCAACCTCTCCATTAACCGGAAGAATTTGGAAGTTTTTAAGAGGAAAGTAAAGATGGTGGATGATTCTTTTGAAATGCAGTTCAAAGAACTTTTAATGTGAGACATTAGGCTTAAGGAGTTGCACAAACACTAAGCATTAACTTATCAAGCCTCGTCTTAAAACATTAACACCAACCTGTACTCAATAGTTTTTTTTTTTCCAAATTTCAGGAACATTAAATTTTATGCTTGTCTGGTCCCTTACAGTATAGAAACCATTGCATTGAATAGATCCGGGAAAATCACAGATAGAAAGAGATTGAGGCTTAACCGAAATAAAACTGGATATTCTTTTCCGTTCGGTTGTTTTGTGTGTGTTGGGTTCTGTTTTTTGAGATGCAGCTCCGAATGGCTTGGCCTTGGCTGTCCTGGGATTACACATTTATCCCACCATGCCTTGGTAGATTCTCCATTTGCCCACTTATTTTACTTGGTCTTTACCATACATGATGAAATTGCCAATTTCAGACTTTGAATAACTAGATAGCATTTTTACCTGGAAGTAGTTCAAGTCAACATGCACTTTAGGATGCTCGTCTTGGTTCCCTTATTGGCAACATGGTTGTGTTCTTTAACTTCAACGGGTGTTTTAAAAATAACTAAACGATTGCACGTCCCTGTCATTTCGATAAGAAGAGCCTTAACTTTTGTTTTCATAGGAGGAAAAAATGGAACTAATTTCTGAAAAGCCAAAAGAGAGTACACATCCCTGGAACAAAACTGAGCAGAGTGACTTTGAAGCCGTGGAAGCGCTCATGTCCATGAGCTGCGACTGGAAGTCGCATTTCAAGAAATACCTTGAAAACAGGCCTGTCACTCCAGTGTCGGACACCTCAGAGGAAGAAGGTTTGCCCCCAGGGACGCCTGACCTTCACACAATCCCGGCATTTGTGAGTATTCTTAAGTGGGCATAAGTGACAGCATTTCTTAGTGTTTATGGACTGGCTTTCTCATTTCTCAGGAGTTGCTTGTTTCTCTTTGTAGTGTTTGACTCCACCTTACAGCCCCTCTGACTTCGAACCCTCTCAAGTGTCAAGTCTGGCCCCACCAGCGCCATCTACTGGCCACTTCAAATCGTTCTCTGAGGCTGCCAGGCCTCCCAGTGCTGCTCCTTTCAAACGAGAGAAGAGTCCCGGAGCTGCCGCTCCCCTCCCTAAGGCTCAAGCCACGAGTGTCATCCGGCACACCGCTGATGCACAGCTGTGTAACCACCGATCCTGCCCTGTCAAAGCAGCTAGCATCCTCAACTATCAGGACAGCTCCTTCAGGAGAAGAGCCCGCCTAAATGCTGAGGCCGAGAGAAAGAACATACCTTGTGCAGCCGTGTCACCAAACAGATCCAAATGTGAGCCAAATGCAGCAGATGGTGACGAGAAGGCCGGTCCTGCACTGTATGACTTTGCTGTGCCTTCCTCAGAGACAGTCATTTGCAGGTCTCAGCCAGCGCCTGTGTCCCCACTGCAGAAGTCAGTGTTGGTCCCCTCACCTCCGGTGGCCACTGGGGGCGTGCCTCCCATGCCTGTCATCTGCCAGATGGTTCCCCTCCCTGCAAACAACTCTCTTGTTACCACAGTTGTCCCTAGCACTCCACCCAGCCAGCCACCAGCTGTCTGCCCCCCTGTGTTGTTCATGGGCACTCAGGTGCCCAAGGGCACTGTCATGTTCGTCGTGCCCCAGCCCATTGTACAGAGCCCAAAGCCTGCAGTGCTAAGCCCCAATGGTACCAGACTGTCTCCCATTGCCCCTGCTCCTGGATTCTCCCCTTCAACAGCAAGAGTCACACCCCAGGTTGATTCATCCAGAGTAAGAAGTCACGTCTGTAACCACCCAGGATGTGGCAAGACTTACTTCAAAAGTTCCCATCTGAAGGCCCACGTGAGAACACACACAGGTACTGACCGTGTGAGCTTTGTCTTTAAAATCAATGTGGACGTGGAGTTTTTGTGATGTGTGTAAGCTTATAGGATGATAAAGTATCTTTAAGACTGTTCAGTGTGTCCCTGGGCCTGGTGACACACCTTTGTAATCCCAGCCCTTGGGAAGTAGAGGCAGAAGCAACACACATCTCTGAGACAGGATTTCTCTGTGTAGCCCTGGCTGTCCTGGAACTCACTGCAGACCAGATGGCCTCTAAACTCCGAGATCTTCCTGCTACTGCCTCCACCCCCTGAGTGCTGGGACTAAAGGTGTGCACCATCACTGCCAAGCAGCCAAGCAGGTCTACTAATACTTTGATAATTTGTGAACTGACCAGCTTTCCGTTTTAAATTATATCTCCATGTATAGCTCTAGCTGTGGTAGAATTTATAATTAGAGGGTCTGTGAGTAGTGTGTGTTAACCATCTGGCTTTCTTTGCTTCAGGGGAAAAGCCTTTCAGCTGTAGCTGGAAAGGCTGTGAAAGGAGGTTTGCTCGCTCTGATGAACTGTCTAGACACCGGCGAACCCACACGGGAGAAAAGAAATTTGCCTGTCCTATGTGTGACCGTCGGTTCATGAGGAGTGACCATCTAACCAAGCACGCCCGGCGCCACCTATCAGCCAAGAAGCTCCCAAACTGGCAAATGGAAGTGAGCAAGTTGAATGACATCGCTCTGCCTGCAACCCCCACTTCCGCGCAGTGACAGCCAGAAGATGAGGAGTCACAACTAACTTTGGTCAGAGCCAGGAGCCAGTGATGGAGCCAAAATGCCCTCCAGCCAGGGGTAAAGCAGAAGCCCCTGGCCTTGGGAAGGCCCAGCCTGGCTTAGATGACAGAAGTCCTTCAGCCACAGGCAGGTCACAGAAGGGCAGGTTTCCTCTCTTCCCACATAGAGATGAGAACGCTTCTGTTCCTTTGAATAGCTTGGAAGGGTTCAGGTGAGGTGAGCGCAGCATAGGTTTTGAATCATGTACACACACACTGGGTACTTTGTTTTTGCCGTTTATACTTGAGACCAGCTTTGCAGTGTGGTTCTTTTAAAGCATTGGTTTCAAGAGCATAGAGGCTGGAAATTACGGTACAGAAAAGGAGCTAGACAATGAGTTTGTGTTATACAATGGTGTCATCTTCTCCTAGAGTTATCTTGTTTATTATTAGTCTTTCCAGTCCACTCTGTGGATGTGATTAAGTATATCTAAAAGTATCATTTTCCACTGTTGTTGGTATTCGAAGTTGAACAGCTGTACATTGCTAAGGGGGGGCCGAAGACTTGGAACCCTCATTAATTTAATTGCTTGGAAGTACAGCTAAAAAATTTTTTTTGACATTTCGTTTTGAAAGTTTAACAAATGACAGCATTTAGGCATTTTACTCTACTTTAGATTTTAGTTTGCCTGCAGTTTCTTGTGTAGATTTGAAAATTGTATACCAATGTGTTTTCTCTAGACTTAAGATACACTGCATTTTGTTTAGAAAAAAAAAAATCTGAAGATGAAAAAGTATTGTAAAGGAGGATGTCAAGAATTTGAGGTAACTCCTTGAGAAAGATGGATGGCTTTGTGTCATCAGTAAAGGACACTTATGTCAAAGATACATGTGGTTTTCAAATCAGGAAGTTAATGATCATAACAGATGGGCAATTGTCTTATTTTTAGGAGTTTTTCAGGATGTCAGAGTAGGTAGGGAAATTGTTAATCAGAACATACACTTCCAACTTGAAAATGATGTTCACAGGGCAGTTGTTCTTACCACTGCAGTGTTTGGGCACCTGAGAAACTCACACCTGCAGTTCTGGGGTTCGAGTCCAGGACTTGCATGTGTTCTGCAAGCGCTCTACCACTACAGCAGTGACTTTTGCTAACCATGCTTCTATTCTGTTGTAAAATAGCTGATAAACTTGGCAGTAAAGATAAATTGTTCAAATACATAGTGAAACACTGTCACTATACCTTCCCATTTAAACTGTTTCTGTATCTTGGGTGTAGGTTTCTGACATGCAAACTCGAACCCTTGAAAAAGATTTTTCTTAAAAAATATAAAAAAAAAAATCACAAGTTACAATTTGCACAATATTTTTTGTTGTACTTTATACCTTGTTTACAATAAAGAATTTTCTTTAGTATGCACGGTGGGCTTATTGCATTTGTTAAAATCCATTCCCCCATCTCACCTTGATATTGAACTCATTCAGATCAGAACCTGGGGCCATTGTTTTTTGAGATGACTACTTTGACACAGTGTAACTGCTCTGACCAATGAAAGAAGGGGGATCTTTCACCCCAAGGAACTTCTCCAAGTTAAACTCACTCAGACCAGGAAGTGATACTAGACACAGTGGACAAACTGGTACTTAAGGAAGCCCACACTGCCTCTCGAGAGATACCTGTTGGTCACTTAGGAGAGTTATAAATAGGGCGTGATTTTTATAAGATCACTGTTTGAGTTGGTCCAAAAGTCTCACTGCTCTTGAACATACACCTTAACCCTTGACCCAGCAGCTGGCTCATTTTCTGAGACAAAGTCACACTGTAGCCTAGGCTAACCTTGGAACTCAAATGGCTCAGGCTCTCCTCAAACTTGTAGTAATTCTTCCTCTGAAGAGCTAGGATTCGGTGTGCACCACAATTCCAAGTTCAGAGAAGCTCTTTGCTTTGACTTTAACCTACTATGCTTGTATGAATCCTACGTAGGGCATGCTAATTCCATTGTATATTCTTTGGGATTCTGAAGGAAAGATGTGTTTACTTAGTTATCTGTGCCAGTCTGGGTATGTGGATCTGTAGGTGATTCCTTAAGCTGTAAACACTTGGGCTCTGTGTTCCCATTGTAGCCTTGTTAGTGCTGAGTAGTCAACCATTTTGGTTGACAAAGATGGGAATTCTCCAATTCAACTATCCTTCCTTTCTCCCGGAGTGAGTTACTAATGGTTGTTTTGAGGGGTGGGAAGCAGTTTCCCTGTAACAGACTGGCCTTGATCTTGCCATCCTCCTGTCTCAGTCCAAGTGCTGGGGTTTTACTCCCTGTTTTGTTTTCTGAGACAGTCCTGTTTCCAAGGCTGGAGAGTTTGCCCATCAGCCCCACCCTGCTGCCAGCCTGTCTTAACCAGCATCTCACTGCCCTTGCCTGCTTTCCTGTCTAGTTTCTTGCTGCTAACTAGTCTTTCCCTTTAGAAAAGGGAAATCTGACTGAGTCTGCTCTGTCTAAAACACTTTAAAACTTCCGGTGACCTCAGGGTAAAGTCTAGATGTTTCTTTCCTTCCTCGCATAACTTGAGACAGGTTGGCCTTGAGTTCCTGACCTCCCATGTCAGAGACCACCGTACTCCTTTAGATTTTCATAAAACCGGGGAGGGGTGGCTTGCTTTGGAGCCCCGGCTAGCTTAAAACGTGTGGCAGTTTTGCCTGAGCTTTACACCTGTGGAATTACGGGCACGAGCCCCTGCCTGCAGCAGTACTGTGTAACACACATGAGTCACATATGTAATTTAGATTTTTCAGCCAGCCTTGCTTGAGCCCACCTCAGATTCCAGCCCTGGGGAGGGTGACTGCAAAGTCAAGGTCAGTCTGGTTTCCCCAGCGAGTTCCAGGCCAACCAGTACTACATAGTGAATAGTACTGTCTTAAATTATTTTCTAGCAGCTGCATCAAAGAAGGGTGAAAATTAACATTAACTGTGTATATCCAAAGTGTTTCTACACTGAGTCAATATAGTTGCTAATCTTTTCTGAAACTGGTCTTGGAAACCACTCTTACATGCTTACATGTGGCACACCCTCCTTAGGACCAGCCACATTTCAGGTGCTTGGTCACAGGTGGCTTGGGGCCCTTGGAAGGTCCCCAATACCCAGCACCCGTAGGCTTCTCCCAGCTGCTCCCCTCCAGTTCCACCTATCCCTCACCCCGAGTCCAAGCACTGAGCCTTCTTACATGCGACTTCATGGGCAGAGAATGTTTTCCCTGCCCTTTTCCCTTGACATTTTCACTATCATCATAATCATTACCCTTTACTGAAATTGCTTAATGTCTCTGTTTTCTTCCTTGACTGTAAAACTCCGAAAAGACAAGGAGTCTCTGAACCTTACCCTCAGCATCAAGCATAGCATCTTATACATAGCAGGAGCTGGAGCAGTTTTTCAAACTGAAAAGAAGCCTGTGCAACTACTTGCAGGAAGACAGTAAGTAGGAGGATGTTACATGACAAGCAGGATACAAACAGGCAGGAAATGCTGAAGGCTGCTTTTCCATTCTTTGCTAGTGCTGGAAGGGCCAGTTATTCCATAATCTAAAGCTAAAGAAGGCTGATTGAGTTCATTGGTACAATACTTGTTCGTGTGCCCGGTGTCACAGAACAAAAACAGGCATGGCAATCCATTGGCAGGGGTTGTTTGTCTTCTTTTTTTTTTTAAGGCTGGGATAAAAATCTACAGGGATGACACACACAAGACTTGCATAGGCCCTTCAGGAAAGTGAATTCCTTGCTAAAAATGTCACTTTAATAATCCTAAGCTTTCTCATTGCTCTCAGGGCAGGCAGAGAGCGATGAGAGCATCAAGTACGCTGGGCAGGCCCTGTGCCTTGGAGGCCATAGTGTTTCTGAAGATGCATGGGAAGTTTCCTTCTGGAGCTGTGCAGGCCTGGTGGGAAGCTCAGGCTGGGGCATGACCTTGAGCTGACTGCCTAAAAGCAGGGCCCGTCCACCATGCAGTGTGCCACTGAGGAAGCATCAGTTACAGAGCTTCTGGCAGCTTGAAAGACATGGTGTTCTAGGATTCTCTGGAGAAATCGAACTGCCAAAACAAACAGAATTTCTTACATGTACGGACACACACACAGAGCACAGAGATTTATTATTTTTTTTAAAGGGAATTGATTACAGGGACTGACAATCTTACAGCTGGTCTAGGACAGTTCTAGTACACTTATGAGGCTTGCTTTGCTATTTTTTTAAAAAAAATTGTTATTTATTTTGCTAACCAAAAAATCATTTATTAAGTACAGACATCTGAAAGGGCTTTAATTAATGAAAACTAGAAGCTGGATTAGAAAAACATCAGAAGGACGGAAGAAAGACATTGTAATTTCTGTTTGATGTATTCTGGTAATTTTTTGTTTTCTCCATACCTAGTTGTCTGACCATCTGGTGATGGGTAACTTTTGGAAGATACTCCTGCTTGGACAACCATGACCCATAATTAAACTGAGCCCACACAACTCTTGTTGATTTATTTAATGTATGATGGCTCTATCTGCATGTATACCTGCGTGTCAGAAGGCATCGGATCCCAGCATAGATGGTTGGGAGGCACCATGTGGTTGCTGGGAATTGAACTCAAGACCTCTGGAGGAGCAGACAGTGCTCTTAACTGCTGAGCCATCTCTCTAGACCCCTTGCTTTGCTGTTTTTGAGAAAGGGCCTTGAACTTACAGTGTGGTGAGGACTGTGAACTTGCGATCCTCCTGCTTCTACCTCCTTCCTATGTGCTGGGATAATGGATGCGCACCACCATTCATGGTTCATTCAGAGCTAGAGACTGAACACTAAGCAACCACCCTAACTGCTGAGCTGTAGCCCGATCTTTGTTTTATTCTGTGGCAAGGTTTCACTCTGTAGCTCAGGATAGCCTAGGACCCACAATCCTCCAGAGTGCTGGGAGAGAGAAGTGTACATGCTACCATTCCCATCTTCAGTTTGAGTTCAGAGGTGTGGGAAGGGTGACCTTACAGCTGATTGAGACCCCAGCAACATTAGAGAAGGTAAGTCTGCCGTACTCAGTTTGTCCAGGTGTGTTCTTAGAGACCATCCAGGATATTCCACCAGAGATGGTCGTTCTGTGGTCCAACCAATCGATGCACAGAAACAAGCGCCATCCTCCGGATTCCAGCGCTGGTTGCACTGATGAGTGGTTCACTGCTGGACGAGGTGCTTTATTGTTCTGAGTGTTCGTAGCCATGCCTTTAATAATGGCCCGAACACGGTGCACCTGCTCTCTTCCACTCCTAGGCCAGCAGCAAGCTCCAGTGAGGTTTTTGTACACAGGAGCTTTTGAAGAGCGTAATCCATTGTGTTTTGTTGGTACTCTTCCAGGTCCATGTCTGGGACACACAAGTGGCAGTGCATGCATTAGGGTGCCCACCGAGGTTGGCCATCTGTTCTGCAAAGAAAACCACCTGGAGTCTGATGTTTACAGAATTTTGATACCCGATGTTCCCACAATTTCACTTTATATCTAATTATTTGAGTGACCCATTTACAGAAGCTCACTGTAACAGAGCCAGTCTAACGGGAAGGAAAACACGGAGCAGAAAGCCATAGACATTTGCTGAGCTGAGCGGAAGCCTGGTCACTTGTCATTTGATTAGAAAGCACAAGTTTGGACAGAGTTACCCCAGACACAGCCAGTCCATGAACCAAATTAATCAGTTTACCCTTTCCCCTGCTCAAAGTGATCCAAGCATCAGTAAATTCTGCGAGTTAAGCTAATTACTGACTACTGCCCAGACACTCTTCAAAAGAGCTGCAAATATCAGAAAGTTACGCTTTCAACTCTACATCACAATCCCATGGGAATGTGGATGAGGGACAAAGGCACCTTTCTCCCAAAGAAATCATTAAGTCATATCTGTACAGGGTCTACCCAATGTCATGGTTTCAAGTGACAGAATTCCAAAGAATCATAACTCTCTCGTCTTTGGTTCATTGTGTCAGGAGTGGAGTGAGATGGGTCTGTCTGTTGCTCTAAGCCTTCCCTGCCAAAAGGCACCCTGCCTTCCCTGGGAGCTAGAAACTCACTGCTGGCTTAGTGGGTACTGACAGTCCAGTGCAGCCAGCTGACCAGCTGGCGTTGGGTGGCGAAAGGGGAGGGATTCTACAACACACACAAGGTGATACTTTGCCTCACTTTGATTTTCTTGGAAGAATTTACTATCAATTTTAAGTTTAGCCTACCTTTGGAAAAAGCAGCATGAAATTCTGCAAAGAAAATAAAGGAAAACCAAGGCTGAGAACTACCTGCCTATAGCTCCAGCAGGAGGAGGTGAAGGCAGGAAGATTAGATCAAGATCCTTCCTCAGAAACAAAACAAGATCGTTAAAGAAAACAGAAATCTCACGAAGCAGAGAAGCCCTGACCCTGAGGCAGGCTTTGAGAGAAGTCATTCTTCTTTATCTGATTGGATTATCAGAACCTTGAATATCGGTTTCAAAAAGACAACTCATAGCTTTCACAACCTAACTGAAAGGTGAGTGTGAGCACTTCAAGTTTATTGCCAGCAGACAAAACCCAGGGCGACCTCGTGAAGGGGCCCTGTGGGCCTGTCACCCTGAAGGCTGCTATCAGTTCTCTGCTGACTCGTAGTCATGAACTGGGTTTGTTTCATTATCTGTAAGTTCTATCTGACCTGTTTTCCAAGATAGAATTAGACCAGGGGACTCTGGGAAGGATTAGGGTAAAACTGAGGGTAGTGTCTGCTGAGAACACCTAGTAGGGAGGAAGTGGGAGGAGAAAGGGAAGAGGAAGAAGAGGAGGAGGGGTTGAAAGGAAAGGGGGAGAGGAAAAACTGGGGAAGGAACCAATAAGCTTGAAGAGGGCCACCTACACACAGTGGTGGCCATTCCACTGCCGCAGCCCAGATGGATGGTCAGGACAGAAAAGGCTCTACAGCCAGGAGACAGCCATCTGGCATCAGTACTGAACTTGCCAAGTCCCGGATATTCTCAGATGGCGATGGAGCCATACAGCAGCGGTTTTATACCAGGCACTCATGGCCCCGTGCTGTCTTCTGCGCTTCGGAGAGCCGGGCGGTGGAGCCAGTGGAAGCTGAATAAACAGCCTGTGCTTTCCAGGGCTTCTCTCAAACAAGCCGTGTGGGAAGGCCGGCTGCCATGTTGTGAGGCCTCTCAAGCCGGCCTGTGGGGAGGTTGGTACGCTGGGGAAGGGACCTTTGCCAGCAGCTGGCACTGTCACAAGCCTTGGGAGAACACCTTGGAGGTTTATGTCACAGCCTCACCAGATTTCCCTGAGTTTATCACTACAGAGTTAAGATAAGTGGCAAAGTCTGGAACAGAGCTGGCGAAAGGGCACAGTCCTGAGATGGTGTGTGTCAGTTTTCGTGCTGACTAGAGATGAGCAGAATGTGTGTGTGAATGCGAGGTGAGAATTGTGTGGGAGTGTATGAGAATGTGTGTACTGTGTGTTTTAGTGTGTGAGCACATGTGGGAGGGTATAAGGGGAAAGCATGTGACTGTGTAAGTATGAGAGATGTGAGAGTGAGTGTGTGTCTGTGAGTCTTTCCCTCAGAGAGAAAGAAAGGGTGTGTATCAGAGTATCTCAGAGAGAGAACGTGTGGGTCTCGGAGAAAGAGTGTGTGGGTTTCTTGCATTGCAACTTTGCATTTGTTTTCACTTCTGAGGTAGGTCATCCTTAGGTAGTTCACCTGGTTTTGAACTTCTAAACCTCTAGCCGCAGTTTCTCAAGTGGTGGAATTGCAGTCATATGCCATGATGCCTGGCTTGGACTGTATGTTTGGAGAAGAAGTGAAGTAAAACAGAGAGACAACAAGCATGTTGGTTTTAGGGATGTTATAATTTACATTGTACCCCAAAAGTGTACCTCCAAAGTGTAACCCCAGAAGTATGGTGCTTTGGGGGCTGGGTACCGCCATGGTGGTGCTGCTTTGGGTGATTCTGGAAGTAACTTAGAGTGGATCTTGGCGGTGGGTGTCTTGTTCCAGGCCTCTTGCCCACCGTGAAGTGCACTGTCTCCCTTATAGGCCTCTGCCCCGTGTGCACTGCCTCCAGCTAGACCATGCAGCTAAGTTTCTAGGGTTTCTCCTAGTCTAGGCTGGCTTCAAACTCCTTACGTAGCTGATGATGACCTTGAACCCTGAATCTTTTTGTCTCCAAAAAGCTGAGGTTACCATGCCTGACTCAGGCATTTTAATCTCAACTTCGCAAAAGTAACTAATATAAAGGATTTCTGAGACATTGGAGGAAATGGTGAGAAGATTTTATTACTAACAACTGTTAAATATCAAGCCCAGGACAAATAGCTGAGGAGCCTATTTAACATACCAAATCGGGCCTGGCATCTACGTTCTCCCAGAATCCCTCAGTACCTCCTCAGTACAGGGTATGGCTCATATACTGTACCCTCTATCCCGAACCCTTTAGCCCTTCCCCCACAGGCTCTTCCCAATATAATGCAGACATTTTGGTGACCTGCCCCTTATGTACCTGTTGACCTCCTGGCTGTTGCACCTGGTTTTCTTCTCCCCCTACTTCTCTCCGCAGGACCCTGCTCAGCCTGGTCATGTCTGACCTGGACTCTCCCACATATGTCTGCCTCTGGCTGTGCAATCCCATGTATCTATAATAAACTTTCTCCTCTGCCATACTGAGGCACAGTCTTGGCCTTTTTTCATTCAAAACCAAAAACCTGAGCCAAGCGTGGTAGCACATGTCTTTACTCCCAGCACTCGGGAAGCAGAGGCAGGCAAATGTCTGTAAGTCCTGGGCCAGCCTGGTCTATATAGCAAGACCTAGGCCAGTCAAGACTACTTAGTAAACCCTGTTTAAAACCAAACTAAGAAGCAAAAACCCTGCAGTTGATATAGTGGCACACATCAACACTCAAGAGGTTGAGGAAGGAAAGTTATAGCAAAGTTTGAAGCCACATAGTGAGTCCCAGGCCAACATGGGCTGCCTTGTGAGACCTTGAGCTGCAAAATAAAGACTAATGGCTT
Source organism: Pachyuromys duprasi (assembly GCA_028658305.1). Lineage (NCBI taxonomy): Eukaryota > Metazoa > Chordata > Mammalia > Rodentia > Muridae > Pachyuromys > Pachyuromys duprasi. The sequence goes on from CM053752.1 coordinate 56,690,494, forward strand.
AAACCACAGAAATTTACTTTCTTGTGGTCCTAGAGTGTAGAAACCCAAAGTCAAGGTGTTGGCGGCATGGTTTTCCTTAGGTGTCTCTCTCGGGCTTTAGATGCAGCCTTCGGATGTTGTCTGTAGTATCTGTCTTGGGTAGGGTTTCTATTGCTGCAATGAAATACCATGACCAAAAGGCAGCCTGGGGAGGAAAGGGTTTATCTGGCTTACACTTCAACATCTCAGCTCATCATCAAAGGATTGGTGGTTGTCTCAGGCTAGCTCTCTGCCTGGGCTCCCTGCAGCTGCACTGCTGGTCATTTCAGGGAACGTCTGGTGTTCACAGGTCTGAGCACTGAGCATAGACACGGCCTCGCTCCTCTCTCCTGCCTGCTGACAGGTGACACAGCAGCCACACCTGCAGTGCCTCTGGCGGCAGGGTTCATAGGATATTTATAAGCATTATTTGTGACTGTGGTGGTTGGTTTGTCAACTTGATGGAATCTGGAAGCACTCAGGGACAAACTTCTAGCCATGTTTGTTAGAATGTTTTCAGAAAAGATCAAATGGGGAGGGGAGACCTACCCTGACTGGGCCGCAGCATCTCCTGAACTGGGGTCCCTGACTGAATCAAACGGAAAGAGAAACAGGACATCAGCATCCATCATTGCTTCTGGACCATGGATGCATCGTGACCACCTCACACTCCTGCACCGCAGCGACAGCTGCTCAGCACCATGCCTTCCCTGCAATGACGGACTGTGTGCCCCCAAACAGAGAGCCAAAATAAACCTGTCTTTCCTTAAGATGCATTGTCAGTGAGAAAAGGAACTGGATCAGTCACCTCCCTCCCCCGCCCCCAGTTCCCAGTTGAGCTTGTCCTCCAGAAGATGAGTTCGTCTTGCCTTGGACGTGAGCCAGATGCAGAATCCACCTTCAGGTCCAGCTACGTTGCTCGCTCAAACCATGATGCCCTTTTGTTAGTGTATAGCTGGACTTTTTCATTTTGATTTTTCCAATTTGTAAATGTTCATTATTATTGTGTGAGTGTGTGTAGAGTGTGTGTGTGTGAATGCCAGTGCACACATGAAGAAATCAGAGGGCAATTTTACGGAACTGGTTCACTCATACCATTATGTGGGTTTCAGGAATTGAGTAAAGGCCATCAGGCTTATGTGTCAAGTGCTTTTACTCTTTGAGCCATCTTGCGTCCTTTGATTTTTGTAAGGAACTGTGCATTTAAATTTAGCTCAGCAAGAAAAATTGAAGGCTGGAGGTGCAGGCTGGCTGTGCTGTTTTCTGTCACATCGCCTCACATCTGTTCTTGGTCAGTGCGGTTCTGGTTGATTTTGGTGAAGGTAGTAAGGTGGAACCCAAGGAGCAGTTGAGGCTGTTTTTCTGACTCAGAAAGCATTGCACTGACCCCTTGTGGCTAAATCGGGTTATGATTCCAGAATGGTCAATGGGTTGTGAACAGCAGTGACACCTCCTTTAAAAGGTCACAGTGTAGCCTCTACGGACAGATACCCTGGCTCGGAAACCCTTTGGTCTCAGGAGGCTGCTTGGCTCCCTGTGGACTTCTTCCCGCTTCCAGGGAAAATACTCCCATCTCTCTAGAGACAGCAAGGAAGGGAGTTGGAGGGGATGAAAGGCTCCACCAGTGGGCCTGGTGATACAGGCAGGTAATTACAGGACTTTAAGGGGTTCGAGCTTATCTTCAGCTGCACATCAAGCTTGTGGCTGACCTTGTCTACCTGAGACACAGCCTCAAAACACAAGAGCAACAGCAGCACTCCCAACCAACCAACCAACTAAAACCTGTTACCCTCTTCCAGTGGACAATTCACCCCAACATCGAGGAAGCCCATTGCAGGTTGTAGTGCCCACCTAGTCTACCCAGAGAAAGAGGCAAAGAGCCTGCCCTCCCATTCACACACTGCCAGAGCCGGGCACTATAAACCACCCTTTTAACAGCTGCCATGATGCGGACGGGAAGGATTTCACTCGGGAGGCCTAAGAACTTCACTCACCTGAAGCATCTATGTGTGGATGACCTGGGCAGGTGCTTAAGACAGCAAGAAAGGATGAGCGTGCAGCTCCTAGAACATGGTACACAGCTGTTCTCATAAAAAGCATAGTCCAGCACTAGGAAGCCAGAGGCAGAGGCAGGAGGACTGAGATTTCGAGACCTGCCTGAGCCGCACAGTGAGATTCACAATTGGGTTTGGTGGTTAAGATTTTATAACTGCTGTGTAGGTAAAATGGTCATTCTCCCCTTGCATATGCTTTGTGTGGATATGTACTCATGTGTCTATGCATGCATGCATGTGTGCATACGTGTGTTGTGCTTGTGTGCATGTTGTGTCTGCACATGAGGCCAGAGGTCAGCCTTGCCACCGCCCTTCAGATGCTCTCTACTTTGTGTTTTGAGACAGGATGTCTCACTGGTCCTGGGCTCAACCACTAGGCTAGCCTGGCTGTTCTGTGAGCCTCGGGGACTTGGCTGTCTCTGTCTCCCCAGCCCTGGGATCATGAGCTCATGCCACCACGTCTGGCTTTTTGTATCTTAAGATTTGCATTTATTTATTGTCTATTCATGGGGACCTTGCATGCCATGGTGCTTGTGTGGCACTCAGAGGGCACCTTATGGAAGTCATTTCTCTCCTCTACCATGTGATCTCCAGGGATCACACTCAGGGCTTCAGGATCGGTGGCAAGCTTCTCTATTACTGGTCCCCTCACCTGGCTTTCTGTGGCCTCAAGGGATCCAACTCAGGACCTTACGCTTGCAAATCAAACACGCCACAGACTGAGCTAACCCCTAGGCTCTCCCCATATATTTTAAGAAAGGTTTAGTGTGGTTACAAGCATAAGCTCTGGACGCTGGGCTTTGACCCCTAATTGCGGTACTTACTGCCATCTGGCTTGGTGGTAGCATGGAGGAGGATTTAAATGCACAGCACCTGCATTTCCTCACCCTCTCCATCCTGCCCAGGGATAGGTCTGACAAACAGTGGGATTCCATGGGAGTATTTGGAGTGAGCCGAGTACTGTGCCCCTGGCCACTCCATGCTGGAGCATCTTGTGGGTCTCACTGCTTGACTGAGGAGGTGTTGATTGTTCTTGCCTCAGTTCCCATTTTGGGGGGGATTATTCTATTTTGCTTGCAGCCTTCTTCAGCGGCTGTGTAACAAATGCTCTTTAAAGACAGTGAATGCGGCCTCACCCAAACCACCCTGCACGGCTAGGTCAGTGTGCAGGCATCCTGGGAGGCCTTTGCAGTTATCTGCAGACAGTCACTGTGGGAGAGAGCTGGATGGAAAGTTGGCCTGGCCCTTAGCACTCCTCTAAGCTGGTTTTGCATTAGCACTGAGCCTGCCCAGTGGCTACTTCTGGGACTAGGGTTTGCCAGCAAGGATGGCTTTGGGTCAGGGCTCAACCCCAGGGGACATGAGGGACAGAGGAAGCCATGAAGCCCCAGTTTCGTTCTCCTTGCTTTGAAGGTTGAAAGCAAACTACCATGCACCTGAATTCAGCCCAGAATTCCTTTTTACCTCATCTTGAACATAGTGTTTTACTTCCTGGAGGAAATGCCGTGCTGTTTTTTTTCAGATATAAAGTGGACGGTACACTAATATTTACCCAGGTAAGTTTGTTTAAGGGACGGCTGGGTGCACTGTTGCATTCGAATTATCTTGCAAAACAAGGTGCTTAGGAAATAAATGTTAACTACAAGAGAAAGTGTGGCAGTCTCCACCTGCAATCACACTGTGGCAGGGAGGGGGGCAGGGAGCACAGTGCGGGGGTGAGGAGTGCGGGGGTGAGGAGCACAGTGCGGGGGTGAGGAGCACAGTGCGGGGGTGAGGAGTGCGGGGGTGAGGAGCACAGTGCGGGGGTGAGGAGCACAGCGGTGGAGGGGGGCCAGGGGCCGTGGTAGGAGGGACACAGCAGTCTCGAGTCTGATGCCAACCCAGGCTCTAGCGGGCTCAAAGCTACAAAGTGAGAACTTGTCCCCCCAAACACAGACAAATAAATGTTAGTTGATGTTACCTTTTAAAAATTATATTTAATGGGGCTAGAACAATGGCTCAGCTGGTTACAGGCACATACTGCTCTTGCAGAGGACCCCAGCACCCACGCAGTGGCGCTCAATAGTCTATGACTCCAGTCCCAGGGGATCTGACACCGTCTTCTGACATATAAACACAACACTCATACATACAAAATAAAAACGAGTAAACCAAAGTACAACAATACACTAAATAAGAGGATATTTGTTATTATTATTATTTATTGCTGTAGAGGTGGTAGTGAGTGCGAGTGCCTGTGGAGGTCAGAAGGCACCCTGTGGAGTCAGCTTCTCCGATGCCTTAGTTCCAGGGATGGAGCGCATGTCGGCCTCGCGCAGTTAGGTGGCAAGGGCCTGTACCGAGCCTCATGTCCTCCTAACACTCACCTCCCTGCCCCTCTTACCAGCCCTCCAGTGTGTAGAAACTCGTGTTACTTTTGCCTGGAAATCTCTCTTTCTTCTCCACTGTCCATCATTAGTCTTGTTCATTGCGAGCGTCCATTTCAGGCCAGCAAAAGGAAAGGGCCCATCCTAAAAACCAGCCAGAAAGAGCCGGTGTGAATCTGGATAAATTTTCGAGGGCTTCGAAATAAAGAGACTAGTTCTGCAGGCCCCTGACAGAAGGGAGTGAGCGAGCTATAGGACCTCAGGGAAGTTTGCTGGCCTGAGTCTCCTCCATATTAGTGGATGGGCAAAGCTGCCTGTGACAGAGCCGCCAGCTGCGGCCTTGCCCCAGCCCTCTGTCTAACATGATCAGTGTGACTGAGGTGGCCTTTTCGGGTCACCAGGGCCTCTCCAGCCCTCACCCTAGATAACCTGTGTCTTCACTAGCCAGTTCTCATGCAGGAGAGCTCCTCAGCCACACTGCTGTCCCAGAGGTCTCCTGGAAACCAGTCACCACAGAATATCTTTGCTTTGGGGCCTTGGGGTTTTAAGCAAGAACATATGAAACAGAAACTGAGATACGTTATGTGAAAAGCACTGATACTGAATTTTGCATGCACTCGGTTTTACACTTGGATTTCGTCTCGCCCTGCAGAGTCACTGGGAAATATGGACCTTCCTCCGGCAGCAGTTCCCACCACGGCTACCTGCTGTTCGTGACGAGCCAACAGAGGGATGTGCAGGCCCCCCTTCCAACAGGTCAGCGCTGGCCCTGACAGAGGCCTGAGCACCTTCCCGGGAGGGTTGACACCGAGTTGCTGATGCCGACTGAAAGCCAGCTGTCCAGTTTAGTGATGTGCTGTAGAACTGTTGTGGGGGTGTCTGAGACTCGGGCTCCTAGTCTGACATCAAGACATTTTCCTGTACTCATGGAGGGTCCACCTGTGTTGACAGACTAGATGGTGATGTCTCTAAGCCTGCTCTGCAGGCTAAGATAAGACCTCATTACCTTACAGAGGCAGAGGGTAACTGAGTCACGGTAATAAAGCAATGTGAAAACATCCTTTAAATCGCCTCCTACAATAGCAGTACTTCTGCCCCAAGGAGACTCTGGAGTCCAGGTATGTTCTGTCATGAAGCTGCACTCCAGAGATTATGCTAGCCAACCGTGAGGAAAAGGGCACCCCTGGACTAATGAATGCAGGTTCAGGAAGGACATCTGTTGTAGTGAATACAAAATAAGTGTGTGGTTTATTATTAGCACAAGGATTATTGTGGCGGTTTATAATTCCTCACTAAACACAGTATAATTAATGGCATAAAAAAGAAAGGTGGATTATTGTGTCTCCTTTTAGACTAGAAAGCAACAAGTCTCAAGTATTTTACATGGATGTGGATTATTGTACATTGATGGAAATTTAAGGTTATTTTGTTCAGCTCTTGCTTAATGTGTTGTACATATGCCATTCATTTAACATGTAAAGTTCCAGTGTTATGACAGCAACTGTTGCAAACTGTTTAGGATAATTAGAAATGCAAATTAGTCACCTCTACATAACCTTACTCATAGCCTTGTTAAGTACTAGTTTAGTTAATTACAGAAATAAGCTTTATTTAGCCTCCTGTGTATGTTATTGGAAACAAATAACATTTGCCTATTCAAATGTACCATAGATAGACGGTCCTCAAACACTTTAGCGGTCTACAGAATATGGTATTTAAGATGTTTTAATAACAAAAGGCATTTCTGGCAGAGAGACACATCTGCTCCTAGCAGTACCCCTAGTGTGCTTCAAAGATGATGATGCCACTGGAGAACCCCCACATGGCGTTCGCTTCAAACATGGCAAAGCTTGTCACTGGGACAGCGGTCTCACAAACTGTGGGCAAGCAGAACACCGAAAAGTCTACTGCTCAGCTTTCTAGAGATAAAGGAGGCCAGTCCTTCAAAATTCCTGCTTCACGGAAAAGTCTGTCACATATTCTGGGCCTGTAGGCTAAAGACTGGGTGCCCCAACAGAGCAGAAACCTTGGGTGACTGTCCAGGGAGCCAAAAGTCTCTGTCATTTCTATACTTTTGGAAGGTGCTTGCTCTGTACTTACTATTTCCTCAGGTAACGTCTATTCTTCTCAGGTCTCTGATGGGGTTGAAGACTTCATAGGTATAGTTATAGTCTTACAGCTTTCTTTATTAAAGATTAAAGACATAAAATCTTAAGTTGTGTAGGATCTGAGAAAATGTTTTTCAGGTTGATAAATTCAAGTTATGCTAAGAAAGTGATTTAGGTATAGAAATTTGGATTCACCAGGATAGGATAGATAGTGAATTGCTTTCCCCAAGGTTGCTAAATACTTATAAACTAGACGTTGTAAACACAATTCTTATTTGATAGTTCTCATAATTCTTCTTATTGTATATAGTTTATTAATGTTAGAGAAAAGGCCATTTTTAGACTAAAAGGGAGAAATGTCGTGAGAATTTTGGTTTCTTCAAAAACCGGTTATATTATGTAAATATGCTTTTTTAAATCCCAGGTGTGGGGCATGTGGCGGCTGTAGTTTGTCCACAGCCCTTAACTAGGATTGTCTCATGCTCAAGTTATGAACCTTGTCCTCCCTCAGTCCCAGAAGACCTCCCTGTACTGTGCCTTTCCTGAGGTACCCGGTTAGAACTCTCTCCTCTTCCTTTGACAAGGGCGTCCTCTAGGCAGCGGTTCTCAACATGTGGGTCGCAGCCCTTTCGGGATTCAGAAGACCTTTCACAGGGGCCACCCAAGGCTGTCAGGAAACACAGATATTTACATTATGATTCAGAGCAGTAGCAAGATTACGGTTATGGGAGTAGCAACAGGAATAATTTTATGGTTGAGGGTCACCTCAGCATGAGGAACTGTTTCAAAGGGCCTCAGTGCTAGGAAGGCTGAGAAACTGCTCTGGGGCAAAATAAAATGCGAGCTTCCAAGAAAATGCATGTTAAGTCTCCAGGACCTAGCTCTGCTTTCTTGGCCTGTGCTGGCCTCACACCCCACAGGGCTGTGCGTCACTTTAGTGAGAAACCAGCTGTATATAAAAAGTGGAGTTCAGGATCTGGCTGTGAGCTTCCCACAGATTATAGAACTGTACAGACAGCTGGCACAGCTCAGCGACAGAGCACCTGCTCTGTGCCTGGGGCACTGGGTTTAGTTCCTAGTGTGAAAAGAGTGTGGCGGAAGCTGGGTGTGGTGGCTCACGCTTGTAATCACATCAGCACCCAAGAGGCAGTGGGGTCAGGCCCCTGAGGGTTCTCTTGCCTCTGCCTCCCATCTCATGTGCATGCTGCATCTGGCTTTGTGTGTTCTCTGAAGACCTGAATCGGGGCCTTGTGATTGCAGGCCTTTACCCTCCGAGCCATCTCCCTAGCCCACATCGTTCATTTGAGGTGAACACCATTCTGTTCCCCAATGCTGGGAAACACAAACATCACACCACAGAGGCCAAACCAAACCATTTCTGCAATTCTGTTCTCTTACAAACACAGCAACAGACTGATGACAAGCTTGGAACATGCTCTCTGCTCACTAGTTCCTCGCTTGGTAAGGCTGGTTCATGTTTGGTAGACCAGTACCATATGGCTGTATAATGTAAAGCAGAGTTAACAGTTCAAGCGCCATTCAGACACACTTGACACCACTGTGCACAAGTGAGCCGTGGGGCTTGCCTGATCACCCACACATTCCTTTCACGGCTTCTAATGTCTGAGGTGCACATGAAACACAGAAGCAGACAGGCTGACGCCCACCATCCTGCTTCATCAGCGGTTAGCGTGCTATACCTGCTAAGATGCAAATCCTCAGAGTGGTTCCCTCAGGCGCTGCCATGACTTTAAGGTGTTGCTAACTCCCAGAGGTGGAGACCCTTCCTTTTCCTTCGAGCCCCCACCTCCCAGGAGTGGTTACCCTGAGCCGTCCACCCCAGCCTCCTAGCTCCGCAGTGGCTCTGCATTCCCAGGCTGGGTGGAGCAGGCATCAGCCGTGTGAGGGGCAGGTCTGTGGCTCACTGCAGTGTTTCTTCCTTTCTGCCCCAAGAGCAACTGTGGAAGCCAGGCCTGGACCCTCTGCAGAACTAACCCCTGCAAAGATGGCGTGGGTCCCTTTGAGATGCCATGACGGGTAGTTTAAGATATGGCAGGAAAGCCTTTTCCTCCTGGGTGTCACTAGAGGTGAGCTCTCGGTGGATGGTGGGGCACAGAGCTCTGAGGAGAAGGTGCTCAGCATGGCCAAGGGGCAGACACCATCGCCTCATGACAACACTGGAGCCCCAAGCCTTTGAAAACCTTCCTTTGGTCTTTTGGTTTATCAACAACTTTTTAAAAAGGGCTTGTTTTGTGTGTGTAGTATGTGTACATATGTATGAATGTTCATATGAGTGTGGGTGCACATGTGTATACAGGTGGGCATGCACACACAAACACACACACACATTCATCTTATATGTTGAAGCAAGGTCCCTCAGTTTGGCTAGTCTGTCTTGCTCCTAGCACCCTGTCTTTACCTCCCAGGATAGGATTACAGACAGACTACGGTGCCTGACCAGTGTTTACACGGATGCTTAGGATCCAAACTCTGCTCCCCACACTTGCGTGGAATTGCTTTACCCACAGAGCCATCTACCTATTTTTCTTGTTTAAAGAAAGTGTATGGCTAGTTTTAATGTCAGCTTGAGACAGGGTAGATACATTCAGGAAGAGGAAAATGCAAATGGGAAAATGCCCCCACCAGACTGGCCTGTGGACAAGCCTGGGCATTACCTCAATTAATGATTGGTGGGGGCGGGGCCTTCCTATGGAGGACAGTGCCACCTCTGGGCAGGTGGCCTGGCTACTATAAGAAAGCATGCTAGGCAAACCACAGGAGCAAGCCAGCAAGCAGTGTTCTTCTGTTGCCTCTGCGTTGTTTTCTGCCTCAGGTTCATGCCTTGAGTTCCTACTTTTAGCTCCTAGGATGATGGACTACAAGCTGTAAGAGGAAATAAGCCCTTTCTTCCCCATGTTGCTTTGGTCATGACGTTCTACCACAGCGACGAAAACCCTAAGGAGTCAGTTTGAAGTGTACTCATTGAATGGTCGAGTGAATAGGGGAGTGAGTGAGCCACTTGTACATACACAAGAAATAAAAACAGAAAACAAGAGCTGGGTGTGATTCCAGAACTTGGGGGGTGCAGGCAGGGATAGCCAGGAGTTCAAGGTCATCCTCAGTTTACACAAGTTCCAAGCCAGCCTATCTATGTGAAACCTAGCCTTGAAATACAACAAAATGTATGTTTAAATGAGACAAACTTTAAAGACAAGCCAAAAAACAAGGAGCACAATCAAAGATCTTCTGCTTTTTCTTGTTCTCACTCTGTCTGTCTAATTTGAATATCACGCTATGGGAATATGACAGTTGTAAATACAGCAGCCATATACAGACCATGAGTATCTTCGTTTTCAAGGCTGCTGTGGCAAATAGTCACAGGCTTGCCGGCTTCAAAGAGTACTCTGGCTTCTCACTGTTCCAAAGGTCAGCAGTCTGTAGTCTAGGGGCCAGCAAGACTGTCTCCCTGGGGCCGTGAGGGAGAGTCCTTTGCATAGCTGACTCCTGGCCTCTGGCAGCCATCCTGACATTTCCTGGCTTGTCGACACATCAATCCCTCTGTCACCGCGTTACTTTTCCTGTTGCTCTCTCTGCCCACTTCTGGTGCTGGCGGTCAGATCCAGGGCATTGGAAGCCCATACTCCACACTGAGCTGCCACCTCCTGTTGCTATTCAACCCAGGGTGTCCTTGGCCTGTGTGCCCTGCCTCCGCTTACCGGCATTATTGCCGTGCCTGGCTTGGTGTGTTTGCTTGGCTGGATTTTGTTGTTGCTGCTGCTGCTAGGATTGTATTTTATTTTTGGCTAGCATGTATTCCTTGTATGGATTAATGAGTTCCCCATGACATTTTATTACATGCATAGAGCATGTACTGACCAAGTTTTAACTGCTTTTGGCCACCTCTTCCCTCTTATTTTTAAATGAATACAACTTTATGATATTAGTGTTACCATAGCAAAAGCAGTTTAGAACTGAATCTCTGGTTCTTCTTTTCTAATCTCCCACTCAAAAATGCTCAACTCTCTCTCATTCCATAAGAATTTTTAAAGACCATGTTTAATTAATTTAATTTTATTTTATGTAAATTGGTGTTTTGCTTGCATGTTTTTCTGTGTAAGGGCGTTGGATCGCCTGGAACTGGAGCTCCAGACAGTTGTGAGCTGCCGTGTGGCTGCTGGGTCCTCTGGAAGAGCAGCCAGTGAGTGCTCTTAACCCCTGGGCCATCTCTCCAGCCCCTCCCAGCCCTGCCTTTACCCCTTTCCGTGCCCACCCCCACTCTTAAGTTGCTAGCCTCTTAATTATTATTTTTACATACATATATTTGTATACATACCCAATTATATACAAACACAAATGGCAGAAGTCAGTTTTTGGTGGTGTGTATATGATTTCGGGGCTGATCACTTTGTCTCGAAGGGGGCTTATCTTTGGGAAAGACCAGTTCCCTTTTCCTGGCAGCCATTAGTTGCCTTTGTCTGGGATTGGAGACCCTTGACATTTTCCTCCTTTCACATGAGCATGTCCATTGATCTTGCCATTGTTCCGGTTTTATTTGTGCAGCCGCGTCTGTTTACAGCAGGCTGTCTGGGTTTCCGGCTCATACAACCTTTCTGTGCTCTCCTCAGCAATGTTCCCTGAGCCACAGATGAGATGTGGCCACCAGGCTGGGTTCTCCCTGAACTGCTGATCTCTGCCTTGTACCCAGTTGTTGGTTTTCTGTGATGATCTCCATTTGCTATAAAGAGAGGCTTCTCTGATGAGGGGTGGTAGCTACACGTATCTAGGAAAGATGACTTGTGTACCTTTAAAATTATTTTCTCTTTTGATACAGGGTCTTACCCTGTAGCCCTAGGCTGACCCTGAATTCACTGTGTAGACAAAGCTAGCCTAGAACTCATAGCGACCTGCCTGCCTCTGCCTCCCAAGCACTGGGATCAAAGGTGTGTGCCACTGAGCCAGCATGCTCTTCTCTTAGATCTGCAGCTGGGCTCACGGCACTCGGGCCACGGCACAGCCCTCTTTGTAGTTTTCGCCCGCTTCCAGAAGCTGGGCGTAGTCTGTGCAGCATAGCGTTCCACTTCCTGGCAAAGGCACGCTTTCCTGGGCACACACAGAAGCCCGCTCTTCTTGTGTTTCTGTTTGTGGGCCTGGTGCTTGCTGCATTTCTTGCAGAAAGTCTGGTGGGCTTTTAGAAAGGCCCACCTTGTTTGCAGGAACGCTATCAGCACAGAGTGAGCACCTCTCCTTAAGGACGCTGAGCCATCGCGCCACAATGGCTTCTGGAGGAGGTTGAGGAGGGGAGCAACTCGGTTATATTTAGGGGACAGGACACCGAGACTTTGACCATGCTCCAGTAAGTATATAGAGAACATGAACTGGACTTGGTTTTTTGTTTGTTTTTATTTTATTTTTTTATTTTCTTTACATGGGAGGCAGACATAGAAGGACTGGGAAATGAGTATGATTAGGGAGCATGATGGGAAATTCCCTAAGAACCAATAAAAATATTACCTTGAAAAACAAAACAAAACAACAACAACAAAAATCAAACACTTTAAACTGCAATGATGGGGATCGAACTCAGCCTGCATCTGCCTTTCATCCTTCCTTTCTTTCTTCCTCTTTCCGACAGAGTTTCTTGTAGCCTCCTTCTGGTCCTCATGTCTCCATCTCCCAAAGGCTGAGATTGCAGGCACATGGCACAGCATCTGGCTTATTACAGGGCTGGGAATTGAACCCAGGGCTGTGTGTGTTCTAGGCAAGCTCCATTTTCCTATCCTGTGTCTTAGGTGTTCATAATCTACCCCTCACATCAGTTTTACACTGAGCTCCATTCCTACCCCTTCTCTGCCCGCCCCCCCCCTGCCATCTACCTGGTCCCGGGCTGGCTCTGGCATTAGAGTTGCTCATGCTCCAAACATTGAAGCCTCCTTTGGACTGAAGATGAGGCTCTGGTCCTGGCCAGGAAGACAAAGTCCCCTGTGCACCCAACTACTCCTCCAATGGCAGCCTCCCAGATGGAAATAGTAGCTGGCATGGCCCACCTAGCCCTGACTTTGGAAAGCAGAGATAATGGTGATGGAAAGACCCCTGGTGGCCTTAGCTTACCGTGCTGTGGGCTGTGGCTAGGAGGCAGGGTGAAGGGGCGCTCAGCCAGGGAGCTTTCAGGACTCTGCAGTGCATCTTCCACTGCTTCTGGCCATGACCTCAGAAGTCACATCCAGTGACTGCTAAAGAATCAGAGGGAGGTGAGGGGTCCATCACACAAATAGCCCTGCAGGGGGCAAGGAGCCAGGGCCCTCCCCACGCCTGGCCAAAAGAGGTTCAACTTTGAGAGCAAAGTCCATGGACTGCTCTGGTGGCGGGAGAGGCTGTTTCCTGGAAGTTTGTAAACACACACAGGTTCAGTGTGGAAGAATTTGCCCATCTGGAAAGGCTCTGAGTGGATCAGACCTCTGGGTTCTTTTTAAGCCCTGGATCAGGTTGCAGACATTGATCTTGTACTCAGAATCATACAGGACCGCAGTCTCTCCATGAGGCAGGAACCCCGTGAGCAGGTGACTCTGGGTCATGCTGGCAGGGAACACAGCCTCTCGGGGGATAAAGTACAAAACAGCGTAGGTGCTCACTTCAGCTGCTGCCCTGGGGGATGCCCCCTCTTCAGGACCCCCTCACCCTCCAGAAGGTCGGGTTGTAGTGGGAGAGGCCACATAGAATAGAGCTGTCACTACACAGGAAACGTCTGGGGCGAACAATCTGTGCCAGGCTGCAGTGTAAGTGGACTCTGCACCGGCGAACGTGGCTCAGGCTTGTCCCTCAAGGAGGGACATTCCTCCCTCGAGGAGGAGGCATCTCGGTTCATGTAGCTGGGGCCCAGAGCTAAGAACCACAGAGTTTGTAAAGGCCAGGCTGTGGAAGCTGGGAGCCTGGGCGTCTGCTTCTGGAAGTCCTGAAGGAGAGTGTACGTTGAAGGATGGGTGAGATTTGTGGGACGGATGAAGACAGGAAAAACAGCAGAGGAAGTAGCCTGAGCCAGATATGGAGAGATCGGTGCACATCCAGCTGCCCATCCAACCTCCCACACTGTGACCGCTGGCTCTGAGTTCAGACTCCAATATGCATCAAATCAAGTTAAAGCCACATGAACTAGTTACGACTTTGAAACGTGTCAATGCAAGGGCAGAACACTGGAGGCAGCGTGAGTCAAAGGTGTTTAATGGCAGCCCCTAGACTGGAAAGAAAGAGAGGGCTGTTCGTTGTGTACTGGGGAACAGGAGATAAAATGAGAGTTGGTAATGAATTTGGGGGCTGAGTGGTTGGAAGGATGGGTATTGTCTCTCGGAGGACAGGGAAAGCAATGGAAGTTTCCGGAGAGCACCAGGTTGACGTGGGGAGATATCCAGGATGTGGTCAGGCTTGGAGACCCAGCAGTCATGTATGGAGGGTGGGAATGACAGAGACCGAACGGATGCGGGAGGAGGGAGAAGATCTGTAGTGTGTCTCCAGCTTCAGACTATCAAAAATGGCAAATGTCCCTCTTGAAGCTGCTGCCGTTAATCCGAGAAGGGCAGAGGTTTCATTGTAGCAGCTAAGCATGTCCTAAATTCTCCTCATCCTAATGCTCACAGTGCTGACAAAAGAGCCCTTCAGGAGAAAGCTTAGGTAGGTGAAATGGAAAACAAAGCAGGAGTTATCACAGAGAACAGCGTGTGGCGATTCTGAGGATCCTTGCGGAGCATTCAGCCTGGCAGATGTCATGCCCTGACCCTGGTGAGCCCAGTGCTCCAGGCACAGGCCTGAGAGTGGATCCTCGGCATTGAAACAAAACCAGGCAGCAGGTCCAACTCAACAGAAGATAGACACAATCAGATCTCAGGCTTGGGCAACAAAATGGCAGCAGCTTAACAGGAACAAAGACGTTTGTGTTCGTTATGTGAAAGAAGGAATCACCTGCCGCCCAGAGTGCCTCGCCTGACATCTAGAGACATCCAGAAATTTCTTTGGCCCTTTATCCCCAAAGGGAGAGAGAAGTATGGATGCACGCCATTTTGAGGGCTAGTCTGTGGCTTTGATGGGGGAATTTTTGGGTCTGGGGTCAAGCTCCTTCGGGCTCTGAAGGAGCTGGGATGAGTTATGGGAAGGTGAGGGCAGGCTACGTGGGGACAAAGTGAGTCACAAAGCCTTTTAGAACATCCCCAGGCTGCTCCAGAATAGAAAGAAAAAAAGTCTGTTTGGTCTCAGTCTCTTTGTGAGTAATTTCCCCTCATTGACAAAATGGTAGGAATGAGTCCAGACCAAGGCGTTCCTTTGAAGAGTCTTCCTCAGCCTTGGAAGGAAATCTCAGCGGGAGCTCCTTCTGCCTGGAGAGGGTGAGAATCAGGAAAGGCTGGGAGCAGCTTGACTCTCAGACAGCTCCTCAAGCCTCTGAATTTCCTTTCACTTAGCATGTCAGCTGCCAAACCTTGGGGTATTACATTCAGAGCCCCAATATCATCCCAAGACCCCACGGCTCATGTTGGGGATTGTTCTGATTCAGCTGGCCCTCAAGATCTGGTTACTCCCCAGATACACCTGTCCTTGTTGTGTAAACCTGCCTAAGACATTCCCGATTGGTTGATTAAGCAGCCTGTACCTGGGTAGGGCATGGTGGGGTAGGCGTGGCTAAGGTCCCGGGCTTTGGAGAGACAACCTAAGGAAGAGAGGAGGCGGGAGGATGTCACAATGGGTTAGCAAGGAGAAGGAACCATGTGGGCCTGAGGAAGGACTCCAAGTATGGTGTGGATGGAGAAAACAACAAGATGAAAAATATGAGCAAGTGTCTTGGGATTATGTGTGGAAGGTAGACCAGATGAGGATGGTAAATGTGGATGGCATTGGATGGGGGCTAGGAGATGGGTGGTGAGGTTATGGAGATAACATAGGTAGAAATATCTGACTGGCCCAAGGTAAATAAGGCAATTATAAAATTTAACATGTGTTTATGTCTTCTTTGATTTTGATAGTGGGTTAAATAATACCGCCTCAATAACCATAGGGCAAATAATAAGCATTATATAGTCTAACACTCTTTTTTCTTTATTACAACAGACTCATTCTTTTGGTTTCTTTAAAAAATTCTCTGTTTTGTAAAAATAAATGGGATTAAAGAGAAAAAAAACCTGTTTTAATTTTGTGTATGTGTGTACAGCTGCAGATGCCTAAGCCAGAGATCAATGCCAGGTGTTATTCCCCACTCTATGTTTTGGGATGGACTCTCTCACGGAACCTAACTCACCATTCTGGCTAGACTGGTTGGTCAGCAAGCTCAAGGGACCTGCCTGTCTCTTGGAGATGCTGGATTCTAAGCGTGCCTGGTGTCTTATGTGGGTGCTGGTAGTCAGGACTCGATCCCTGTTGAGCATGTCCCCCAGCCACAGGGTTCTTAGCATTGATTAATCACAGAAGAATGGGATTCACTATGACACCTTCCGTCCTCCTTCGCTCTCCTCTTTTGCTCTCCTTTCTTTTCTTTTATGACAGTTCAAACTGGTTTGGAATTTATAGTAACCTTCCAAGTGCTGAGATAAGAGGCTGAACTAACATGTCTAACTCATCATGACATTTTCACACATGTGAAATGTCATGCGTGTTTGGTCACATTCACATACCCATGATTCCATTGCTTCACATTGGAAGCAATCCTTCTGCCTTGGTCTCCCAAATGCTGGGGACTGCAGGTATGTGCCATCAGGTACCACACTCCAATGAAAAACTACTCTTTCGCACTTTAGTTTAGAAATTCAATCTGGGTGACTCGCCCCCTTCCTGCTTTTATTTACCCCTCAGCTGTTATTATTTGCCTAGTTGGGGGGTGGCGGCTTTGTAATGACACACGCTGACACTGAGTTGCAGCCCCTAATTGGGACTTTGGGGGAAGGATCTAGGCTCCTGGACACCTGCGTCCCTTGTATAGCAAAGATGTTCTTGTTTTACGTCTCCTGGGGCTGTGCAGGTGTCAATGACAGCGTGTTTACCAAACATTCCACGCCCTTCTTGGTAGAAACCAAATCACCAGTGATCATCCATTTCCGGACACGTAAAAGCGCTGTGTGTGGGCGCACCTTGTACAGCTTTCTGTGGGGAGCCGTCTCCTGAAACGAGGGAATCCTTGTTTTGAAGAGTTTCTTGGTGGACTCAGATTGTTTTGTAGCTTCAGAACACTTCCTTGGTGAGCTCGTTCGTCCATCATTAACCCTGAGTTAACAGCCCTTTTTTCCAGTGACTAAACCAGCCAAGTCCTGCCAGAAAACACACCACCCAGAGACCCCTTTGGAGGGGCAGTGTCTGTCTGTTTAACATTATTTCTCATGCTCAAATCCAAAACGTAGGCTTCACCCAGGTGTAATAAAAGTGTGAGAGAAGCAAACTCATATCTGTACGATTTCCAAAACACAAACAAACCAAGACCCTAAAACAAAGCTGTCCTGGCTTCTTTTATTGATTTCTCACATATTCAGTCTATCATACATGGACTTTACCTAACATTTTCTTTTTGTTTAAAATATAGTTCATTAAAAAATATATAGTTCATTTCTGCAGCACAGTGGAGGGATTATAGTTCACTGTGTGTCTACTTACTTTGATTTGATAGGTATACATTATAGGCACATTCTGGAATATCACATTGTACTCCATAATCTGGATTATTGAATATTAGTAATATATTCTTATGGAAGTTTATTGTTATGTATAATTTGTTTGTTGTTTGAAGATAGGGTCTCACTATGTAGCCGTGGCTGACCTGGAACTCACTGTGTAGACCAGGCTGGCCTGGAATTCACAGAGCTCCTCCTGCTTCTTGCTCCTGAATGCTAAGAACCAAGGCATGCACCAGAAAAACCAGATTTTGAAGTCTTTTCTTCACTCTAAGTCAGTTTTTGCTTTTCCTGGTGCTGGAGACTGAGCACACCGCCTTGCATGCCACCATTTCTCTGCCTCTGTGACACATCCCAGCCTTCTGCTGTCTATTGAAAAGCAGGACTTCCTTTTCCTATAGTAATTAGTCATTTAGTTTTTTATTTCATTTGCTATTAGTGTGTGTGCACAGGGTACAGCTTGGGGCAGGTGGTTCTCTCCTCCCATTGTGGGTTCTTGGAGGTCAGACCCATTGCCAAGCTTGTACGGCAAGCACTTGCACCACCTAGCCACGTGCGCGGCCCACCCCCCCTTCCCCTTGACGCCGATGCTTCGGCTCATACGATGATACATTTCTTGTGGTGACCTGAATGAAAATGGCCCTCATAGGCTCATACATCTGCATGTTTGGTCCCCAGTTAGTGGCTGGGGCTTAGGAAGGAGTAAGAGGTGTGGCCTTGTTGAAGAAAGTGTGTCACTGAGGATTCAAATATCCAGGTCCAGTCTCCATGGCTCTCTGCCATCTGCCTGTGAATTGGGAGGGAAGCTCTCAGCTACTGCTACAGTGCCATGTCTGCCTGCTGCCATGCTTCCTACCGCGATGGCCATGGACACAGTAGGTTAGCCTCCTATTAAATGCTTTTTTAAAATACTCTGCCTTGGTCATGGTGTCTCTTCACAGCAGCAGAGCAGTGACTAAGACATTTCATAAACCTGGACTCTGCTCAATAAAGAGAATGAAGTTGAACACAAACCTTGATCATATTAATAGTAATAGACAGGTTAGCTCTGGCTGGTGGGGTTTAAGTAGTTTTTAATATTACTTTACTTTTCTGAACATTCTAGGAGAGAGAGAGAGAAAGAGAGAGAGAGAGACTCTCACATAGCCTAGGCTGGCCTTGAACTCACTACATAGCCTAGGATAACTGATTACCTACTGAGTGCTGGGGTTACATGTATGTGCCACCATGGCTGGCCAAGCATGTATACTTTTATAGTCAAAATTTAATGGAAGGCAAATTTTCAAAAAGAAATACATGGCTGAAATGAAATGAAGAGATGCCACTTTTTGTCGGCACTTCGGCTTTGGGGCCGAAGGACAAAGGCTGAGCACCAGGGCTGTCTAAGGTAAGCCCAGGTGTGGTCCACTGCAGCTAATAAAGGTGCACCATCAGTAACAACTCTCATTTATAGACCTGGCTTCTGGCAGCTGCTCTGCTCCGGGAAACCATGTCATCTCCAGGACCTTGGTTTCCCCTGGTGAAGGATATAAGCCGTGTTAGAGTCCTGAGATTCAGTTTTACAAAATTAGCTGTTTGCTTTACTCGCCTCAGTTGAAAACACTCCACTCTGGCTGAGAAGGAAGAGTTTATGCTGCTTTCTGGCCAGCTTGTGGAAGGGCTGGGCGTCTGGAATTATGGAAAACAATCCCTGCTTCCCAGAACTTTCCCCTCTGATGAAGAGGGTCGGACGTGAGTGGAGGACATGCTAAAGTTGCCTTGATCCTAGCACCTGGGAGGTAGAGTGGGGACTATCTTTGGCTACATACTGAGTTTGAAGTCAGCCATGGCTATATGAGCCTTTGTCTCAAGAAACCCAAACCAGTTTGGTCAGAGATCTCAGCAGGTAAAGAAAGGAGCTTGCTGCTAAGCCAGATGACCCGAGTTCAGTCCCCAGATTCGCTTAGTAGAAAATGAGAACAGACAGTGAAAGTCGTTTTCTAACCTCCACAGAAAAACAGTGGCATGAGCTTGTGCCCCCAGAACATGCACACAAAATAAATAAATAAATAAATGTAAAAAGTTTAAAGTAAAAAACAAAACAAAACAAACAAACAAAAAGAACGATGCTGAAAGAATTACTTTTCCAGATCTCAAGATCTATTGCAGAGCCACGATAATAGAAACAATATGGTCCTGGCACAAAAATACAGATGTAGACCAACGGAAGAAAGCTGAGGACCACAACATCAAAAAGAGAAGACCAAAATATGAGTAGACAAAACTTCAGCCAAAAATGCCAAAAACAGAAGCTGGGGAAAAGAAGGCGTCTTTTCAACAAATTGTGCAGGGAGAACTGACCCACACGAAGAAGAATGAATTCAGTCTGCATCTTTATCACCTTTGTATAAAAACTAACTCCGCATGAGTTAATGGCTTAAACATGAAACCCAAAACATTGAAACTGCTAGAAAACAAACAAACAAACCCTAGGCAGTGTCCTACATGATACAGGTATAAGAAAAGACTTTATGACTTCATTTGCCCAAGAATCAAAGCCAACAAGTTGGACTTTATAAAACTAAAAAGCTTCTACACAGCTAACAAGAGGAATCAGCCAGCTGAAGAGGAAGCCCATAAAATGGGAGAGAAGCTTTGCTAGTTTATATCTGACAGGGGACTAAGAGGAAGAACTAAAAAACAAACAAATAAACAAAGACCCCACAACCAAAGAGAAAAACCAACCAACCAAATGGCCCATTAAAAAAAAAATGGGCCTGGGATCTAAAAAGAGAGTTCTCAAAAGAACAAACAAACAAAAAAATGTTCATTGTCCCAAACAATGAGGTAAATGCAAATCAAAACAACTTAGAGACTTCATCTCACCCCGGCCATAATGGTAAAGACAACGCCGGAGGGAATATGGGAGAGGAGGCCATTCGCTGCCCCTGGCATCTCTATCCCTACACATCTAGCTTTGTGCTGGTGCCATATTGCTTTTATTACTACGGCATACACTGAGATCTGAATAGTAATCTTTCCAGCATTGTTCTTCCTTTTAAATTTGTTTTGTGTTTTACTTTAAACCTTTAAAAATATTTATTTATTGTGTGTGCATGCTTCTGGGTGCACAGGATCATGCCACTGTGGTAGAAATACGCTTAACCAGAATTGCAAGCTGGTAAAACACTCTGGAAATCAGTGCAGAGAATCTTCAAACAAGCTAAAAATAAGTCTACCATATGACCCAATTCTACTGCTCACTGGCATATGCTCAAAGGATCCCACAGACACCCAGTCAGCCATGTTCTTCATTCCTGTCTTCACAATAGCTAGGAAATGGAAACAACCTGAATGCTCTTCCACTGACCAGTGGATAAGGAAGATGCGGTGCACAGTCACTGTGGAATAATATGCAGCTGTAAAGAAAAATGAACTGTGCAGGTAAACGGGTGGAACTAGAAAACATCACATTGAGTGAGACAAATGTCACGTGTTCTCTCTCATCTATGGGTCCTAGCTCTCAGTCTCTGGGCGTGAGCATGTAACCTGGAGTAACTGCAGAAACCAGGAAAGTAAAAAGGGGCCGTGCAGGGGCAATAATAGAGAGGAAAAGAGCAGGATGCGAGTGACGTAAAGGAGGAAATGAGAAAAATGTGGGGGACTCTAATTAGTGATGGTACAGGAAGATAAATACAGAAAGAGGAAGAATGTCTGAAAAAAGTCAGACAGAATCATACAAAAAACCATCTATAATATATGTAAGTTGGTCTATAAATATACATATAGTTTGATTACATTCTCTCATCTGGGCTGGCAGTGCTCTCTCTAAGAGCCAAAATCTACCTAACAAAAGCCCCAACCCCGGGCCTGAGAAGCCCCTTTTGGAGATGTTGACCAGTGTAGTCTGAGAGACTCCTCAAACGCTACAGGCTGCTGCAGTCGCTAGTGCCCTTGGTTCCCACTAGAGGTAGAAGGCAGGCCCTTGTTGCTGAAGACACCACGCACTTGGAACACAGCGACCAGAGCCCACCTCCCTCCACTCCCCTCTGCAAGCTGGATCTGACCTTAAAGCTTCCTCCCTGAGGACTAGCTTTCATGATACCGGAAGGCACCATACAAGTTTTCAAAGGAGGGAGGCAGCCACGGTCCGACCCAGCCATGACACCTATGGAACACAACAACAACCAGCACGGGTCCAGCAACCTTACCAGTGCGGGTGTGGCGGGCATCCCTGGGTGGAGACCAACCTTACCGGAGCAGGTGTGGCAGACATGCCTGGTGGAAACCAACAGCTCTCTGATTGGACTTAAGACCCGTTCAATAAGAGAGAAATCATGCCTGGTACTGAAAACCTAGCCAACTATCTACGGCTAGAAAAGATCTTGAAAAGAAATCTACAAGTAGCCTGGTGAGGTGGCACATGCCCGTAATCCCAGCACTTGGGGAAGCAGAGGCAGATCTCTGTGAGTACAAGACCAGCCTGGTCTACAAAGTGAGTCCAGGGCAGCCAGGGCTACACAGAGAAATCCTGTCTGAAAAAACAAAAACAAAAAGAATCTGTAACTGCCACGTTACTAAACCAGTATAATTCCTAACTACGTGCTAAACATTTGTCTCTAAATCCACAGACATCATCACCCCTCATCAGGGACTTCTCTTTGCAACAGACAGAGACCATTAATTAAAAAAAAAAATACAAAAAAACCTACAAACAATCAAAATACAGAGTTGCAGAGCCCAGTCTAATACATCTACAATGCAACACATTGGATCATTGTGGAAGAGGGTATGGAAAGATTGTAAGAGTCAGGAAGTGTGTTGTGAGATTTTGTCTCCTAGAAATGTCAGAAACTGCACTCATGAAATCTCACCAACATGGTTACCTAAACATGACCTGAACAAGAATGACAGCAATGCACACGGTGGAAAGGGGAGATTCACAAGGCCTTATTAACACTAGACAAGGAACTACAGCAGGCCACGAATGAACGCTGAGAGCAGAAATATCTTCCCCAGGGAAGAAAATACTAATTTGTTATCCAATACCAATGGTCAGCCCTGAAAACTTGTGTATACAGGTAACATCATACAGACTAAGAAGGTTGTATTTATGTATTTAGTAACATAATATAATGTAACATATGTTATATTAAGTGTATATAAGTGTAATAAGAATAAAAGAAAAGAGACCACAAATTTGAAAGTGGGAGGACTTTTTGGAAGATAAAAAGAGAGAAATGATGTAATTATAATCTTAAAAAATATTTAAAAAATA
Source organism: Pachyuromys duprasi (assembly GCA_028658305.1). NCBI lineage: Eukaryota > Metazoa > Chordata > Mammalia > Rodentia > Muridae > Pachyuromys > Pachyuromys duprasi. The sequence goes on from CM053752.1 coordinate 56,712,931, forward strand.
AACAAACCACGTGCAGTCAGGCAGGCTCAGCAGCCACATCACTAGCCGTCCCTGAGGTGAGATGACACTCACTTGAGCCCAGGAGCTCTGGACTAGTTTAGGGAACCCTGGGCAAATGGCATGCTCCCTGGAGAGAAGTGCCTTGGCAGAGCTGGAGGAAAGCCTGGCCAGAGCCTGAAGCAGGCAGGTGTCTGATTTCAAAGCACCTGGGCAGTGCTGAGGGAGGAGGGAAATCAGCTCTTAAAAGACACCCTAGAGGCTGGCAGAGGTTAGTCAGTGGCAACCCGACAGGATGAAGCGAAGCCGGGAGTGGTCAGCGCCGTCTCTCGGGCCCCATGATGATCGCCCTCAGCGTCTGGAGGATAGTGGGGCACTTTGTCGAGAAGAAAATATTTCAGCCGCTGTTCTTTACTCTTCCTGCAAAGGCCTCCTGTTCCGCAGCGACCTGTGGGGGTTTCCTCAGGCGATAACCCTCATCTTCCTCCGTAGTGCTGGGATGGAATGCTGCAGAGCCACTCCAGCCTGCGGATCCTCGCTTGAAGCCACAGCCCTTTCCTGGCTGGTAAGGAGGGTAACAATGACTGGCTGTCGGACCCAGATGAGGTTAACACCCGTGTGAGCTGCTGATCCTGTGTCCTTCCCCGAAGGCTGGAGGAGAAATCAGCCACTTTCAACCAGTAGAAAAGGCCCGCAGTGGGCCCGGGGACTGTAAAGGGAGCAGGGACCATCTCTCTTTTGGGGGCATCTCTGAGAATTCCCTGACATCTCGATCTCTCTTTGCTCCTTTGGCATCTTCTTCCTCTCCCTATGGGCCTGTGGGGGCCATTTTTTATTGAAACCTCTACAACAGGTTAAGACTAGTGGCTGCTACACAGCAAGCACCAACGGCACTGACCATGTGAAAAGGCATCCTTGCAGCCTGTCCATTCCACTCCCTGATGACCGAGCAGCTCCGTGGGACACACCCTGACTCTTGGCTACAGATGGCTTTGAAAGTTGATAACTATCCCTCATACCTCAGGCATCTGTTGACCCATGGACATAGCATGAAGGCTTTGAGGAAGAGATGAAGAGGATGAAGCGCACGGTGGCAGGTGCAGGCTGTGTTCACACTTCTGGCTGTGTGGTCATATGCCATTTGCTCAATCTCTCTGAGTCTTGCTTCCCTTCTCTGAAACTAAGAAAACGTCACATGTAGTGGCATGTGAGGATATGATAAAATGCCTTCCAAACACAGGAAACGTCTAGACGCTCTTCTTGCAAGCAAAGGTATCAACAGTTCCTGACTGGTGCTTGGTGATTAAAGAAGTCCTCAGAGTGGTGACACAGTGGAAAACAGCAAACAGAATCCCTGCCCTCCTCTCTCAGATAAGACCCAAGAGAGCAAAGCTTTATGTGTGTGTGTGTTTTTCCATAGCAGGGAAGGTCTTTCTGGGCATGAGACAAAATCCAGAAGCCACAGATAAAGAGAAGATCAGCTTTCACAAAGATGAAAAACATTTGCCTCAGGGAAAACAGTAGACGTAATGGGGACATGAACAAATTGCAGAGAAACTCCACAACCATATCCCAAATAGATACTTACCTTAATCAGTGAAGAATTTTTCTCAATAAATAAGGAAAAGATCTAAACTAAGGTGTGCTGGTGTACAGCTATAATCCCGGCACTCAAGAGGTGGAGGGAAGGGACTCGAAAGTAACAGGCTATCCTGTAGAGCCTTTGTAAGAGTAAAAACAGAAAACACAACAACTACAACAAGACGTTTCTCCAGTTCATTCTACTGCTGTGGTCAGACACTGACAAAAAAAAGTGAAACAAAAGCCAAGACAAACAAGCAAAACAAAACAGGGGAAGAAAGGATTTATTTCAGCCCTTTGGGTCTGTCACTGAAGGGGAAGGGACTCGGAGGCAGGCCTGATTGCTTTCCCTCCAAGTAACTCACTTCAGAGCCAGAGGGTCCAGCAGGAATCACACAGGGTGCTGCAAAGCCGGACTGCAGGCCAGCTTGTGCTCAGTTAGTTTTCTTTGCACCAGGAACTGGTGCTGGCCACGGTAGGCTGCGCCCTTCTCTGCTAATGAACAATCAACAGACCTGTCCATTGCAAGCTGACTTCAACAATCCTACACGTGAGACTCCCTTCTCAGGCATCTCTAGGCTGTGACAAGTTGACTAGGATAGATATCAGGTAAAACTTCCACATCTGGCCCCAGCAACACGACTCAGGGAGAAAAGCTTACCAAGAAACCTGATGGCCTGAGTTCACTCAATTCCTAGCACCTACAACGATGTAAGGAGAGACCCATTACCCACAATTTGTTCTCTGACCTCTGCATGCATGCTCATACACACATCCACATATATAAACATACATGCACACAGAGTAAATAAATAAAAATTAAAACCCAAAACTGCCCCCCACCTTCAAATTGACAAAGACTCCAACTTTGGTCATACGATAAGTGAAGCCCTTGGATGCACATTTTCTCATACTGGGATGGAAACAAAAACCATTCACTCTTTAGAGAAGGCAATTTGGTAAGTCTCTCAAAACCTAAGTTTCATATATTGTTGACTTAGCAATGACATTCAGGACTTTATCCTGTTGTTAGACTTACGTAAAAAAAATTAGACATTTATAGTCAAGTAGGCATCGTGAATGGAGACTTGGCTAGTTCTAGTGCGATCCCATCATAATAACGAGTGTGGGGGTTGGCTTTGTACACTGTAATATAGAAAGCACGTGCTAATGTGAAAGGCAGATGCTGATGTGAAGATGGGGGTCGTGACTATTGACCGTGGGCTCCCATTTGTGTTTTAGTGAGTTAGTAGGACCACTTCCACTTTACTGCTGGCCACTGCCATTCATAGTGAAGTCACAGAGTCTGGACAAGGCCAAGGATGTCTCCTCTTGCTAGTCATAAAATCTTGTTGTTTGGAGAGAGGACAGGCCCGCATGCTGTAGCCCAGGCTGGCTGAGAGCTCACTATGTAGCCCAGGCTGGCCTCAAGCTTCCAACACCCTCCTACCTCAGCCTCAGAAATACTGAGTGTGGTGGCTTGGCCAGGTTTGGCCCCCGAAGATCTATGCGTTTGGATGCTTGACCTACAAGAGTGGTACCATTAGGCCATGTGGCCTCGTTGGAGGAGGCGTGTCACCGTGGGGTTGGGCTTGGAGGTCTCCTGTGTTCGCTCCCACTGTGGAGCTGCCTGTGGATCAAGATGCAGGACTCTGGGCTCCTCCGGCACCGTGTCTGCCTGCAAGCTGCCATGTTCCTGCCGTGATGATAATGGACCAAACCCCTGAACTGTAAGCCGGCCTCAGTTAAATGTTTGCCTTTGCGAGAGTTGCTGTGGCCATGGTGTCTCTCCACAGCGATAAAGCCTCGATTAAGGCGCTGAGATTCCGAGTGTGAGCCACACACCCAGCTAAAAGTCAGTTTTAAGCTGCGGCCCAAACCTTCTCAGTCTTGTACCTTTCCTCAAATTAAATTGAGCTTTTCCTCCACACTCTTCCCCCTTTGTTATTGTTCATATTGCTTAGACTTCTTGTTGAGCTAAACTGATTGCCACCTCCTCCAAGGAGCCCTCACTGATTTCCACACGAAAGTGAATTTTCCTCTTGTAAACTCTCAAGTACTTGTAACAATGTTATGGACATCTTTGAGGTGGGCTCTAAAGGGAGGAAAAGAAAGAAATTGATGTTTATTGTGGCTCTACCTTGTGTCTGGAATAACACAGGGCTTTCTTCCAAGCCTCTTCATCCCGTTTCCTGATGTTTATGATTCCACCATAACGCAGGCATGAGGGTAGGATCTGCAGGTGGTTTTCTGTGTTGTTCTTCAAAGGCCTGGCCCAGCTCTGTTCATCCAGTGCAATGACTCCAGAGCCTCTCACATGCAAGGATTTATGTGTGGTGCTGGCCGGGCCGAGGCAAGCAGGGCAAGTCTGAGCTCTCCAGCCGTTTCTCTGATGGGAAGCAAACCGAACGAGCTCAAACCCTCAGTGCACTTTGCAGAGAGGTGAGTGGAGGAGGCTTCCTGGAAGAAGGACAGGGAGCGTGTGTCTGACTGAGTCTGCTTTGATGCCTACCTTCACTATGAAATTATACAATCAGCCGCAAGCCCAGCCCGGAATTCAGTGCAGGTTTGTGTCTTATCTTAGGCAGTCTTTCCCATGGGCCCTGCCTCCCGCAGTGTCGGCCAAGAGCTGTCCTGCCCAGGACTGTGGACAACGGTTACACCTGCCCTTTTAAATAAGTAAATTGCAACTAAGCAAAAACTTCAAACTCCTTCCTTATTTTCTTCTTTCCTTCCTTTCTTCTTTTCTTCTGAGATAAGGTCTTTCTATATAGCCCAGGTTGACATGCTCACTTTATAGACATAGCTAACCTTGAACTTTGGATCCTCATGCCTCATTCTGCCAAGTGCAAAGATTACACACTGTTACTCAGCTGCGCTAGGCAGCAACAGCAAAATAGTAGGTACCTTGAAAGCCCCCAGAGCTGGGAGAGGTATATGATAGCCACACACGGAAGCTATATTGGATGACACAGACAGATGATTTTTGCCACAGGAGCAAATTCCACTCCACGGTGGCCTCTTCTGCATTCACAAGGCACTGGCTGAGCTGAGCATGGTGGCTCACATATCTATCCCAGTATTCTGGAGGCAGGAGAATCACCAGGAGCTCATGGCTGCCTTGGACTACATAGTGAGACCCTGTATCAAAAACAAAGAATAAAACAACAACAACAACAACAATGCATAATTGCAATAACTACAGTTGATGCAGCCATTAGCATGAAAAGGAAGTAAGTGCATGTGTGTGTGTGGCCTGTGGCAGGATTCAGGTTGCTGGGAACACTCACTCAAGAGGAAAGCATCCTTCTGCTCCCATCAGGACCCATCCAGCCCTCTGGTGCGTAGTGACCTCCTTTTCCAGGTAAGGCATCCTGGGTGCTTGCTGGATCAGCAGCTGGGGTACAGACCTGCCTGCTCTCCGGCCCCAGAGTGCTCTCAGGAGACCTAGGCCAGCCGCTAGGGGGTGACGGAGCCCTCCTTTGGATTCTAAATAAAACAGGCAAGACAGCTCCATCCCACATCAAACCCAAGAAACATTCAGAAAGGAAGGCAAACCATGAATATAGCATGGTTCCCACCCATTTCCAGGTAAAGCAAACCAAATCACAGCGTCTCATCCCAAAGGTAAGACATTTCTAATCTCTGTGTTGTTGTCTGTTCTCCGTTAAAAAGCTCCTTTAATAACGGGCCGGCAGAGCCCAGGAGGCTCATATTCTCCAGGAGCCATTTGACAAAGAAAAAGAAAGCCGTGGTCTTTCTCACTCCTTCCGCAGTCTCTTTGTAGTGTTTATCACATGCTTTAAGGTCTAAACTAAGAAATATAAATGCTAGCACAGCTGCTGGCTCAGCTTAGGTCTTGACAGCGTGGCTTCCTGGTCTGCCAAGGACCTTGGAATTCCTCTGTGTTCCCGCACAGTGCTGCCCCCTAGCTGTGACAGCTCCTTTTTCCCTTTGGCATGGCAATCTAATCTCCCCAGCTTTCTGTGGGTCTCTCAGCTCTTACCGTGCACTGCTTGGTGCATTTATCTGATCTTTACAAAATCCAGCCAGTGTCTTCATAACGAGCCAAGAATGCTAGTTCATTTAAAAAAGCTCTTTCTGTCTCTGTATGGGCCTGCCTGGACCCCACAGTGGCAAAGGCACCCTGCCTTCCCTTCCTCTTGCACATTCTTCTTCCATGTGCCGGAAGAAGGCGATGGGTGACAGGTGGTCAGAAAAGGCCTTGTCTGAATCTCACAGTCCTGGCTTGCTCGGCAGACACACCACCTCTCCGTTCAGAGAATGTGGGAGATGGGTATGGCTGAATCAGAATTTTCAGTCCAGCAAGTACCCCCAGGGGCTGCTGCTATGTACAGTCAAATTTAATATCTTCTGATTTCTTTAACTTTCAGTGCTGCCCCTCTTTGCTGGACAACCTTGTTTCTCCACAGTTGTGTCCCATGTCTCTCCTAGGCATGTTCAGATATAGGCTGGCCTTTGCACAGTGCCCAAAATGGGCTTGAATGCCAATGTCACTCTTCCAAAGTTCAGGAAGCACACTTTAGACCCTCCAAGCACTCCCTGCAAGCTCTGTTGGCTGGCGGATGTGCCGTGGAGGTAGCCTGTCCAGCCCACCACTAACTGCTGAGGGTTATGGACAGACATGGTTTATTGGTCTCTCCAAGTCACACACGCGTGCATGTGGGGGGGGGGGGAGAGCGCATGTACATATTTATGCCTGTGCACATGGAGACCAGAGCAGAGAACCTCAGATGTCTACTGTCTTGTTTTAGACAGAGTCTTTCACTGGCCTGGAGCTTAGTGGGTAGGCTAGGCTGTCTAGCTGCTATTTCTCAAGGACCCACGTGTTTGCAGTTCCCCATCCTGGGACTACAAGCAAGTGCCACACTTAGCTTTAAAAAAAAAAAAAGTTCTGGGATCAAATTCAGGAGCTCAGGCTGTCAATCCTGCTGGCTGCTGTTTCACTTACTCTGCCCTCTCCAACTCTTGTCTAATTCTCTTCTGCTCATACCCAACTTCCCAGGGGAACTGCTTTATCCTAAGCCATTGCTTACCACCTTAGTTTCTGTGCAATCTTGGAATGAACTGTACTTCAACCCAGCTCACATATTCCACTCCAAATGCCTAGGATCTGAAGACAAGCCTTTCCCCCAGAAACAAGACCCCATGTAGCCCAGGTCATCCTGGAGAGGACCTACCCCTGCTCACTCTGTGGCTGTTGGCAGTGGGCTCTCACTGACAGTGGCTAGAGCTACGTCAGTCGCCTGCTGCTGGGCGTCTCCATGGGCGGTTCTTGGCGGGGCAGCTGACTTCCCTCACAGTAAGGAATGGAGGAGTTTAGTGAAACACAGTCTTTACATTTTTTTAATTCCCTATTTATTTTATGAGCTGAGTATGGACTTGTCCATGCTGGACAAACACTACCATTAAGTCACACAACCAACCCCAGCCCAATCTTCTAGTAACTCAATGTCATAGTGTCAGCCATTCCATTTGAGGTATACTATACCACTCAGTAGGGAGAAGAGGCTCAGCCTACATGTGAGAGGAGGAAAACTGTGTGTGCATATGCCCCCCTGGGGGGGGGGGAGAAAGAGAGAGAGAGAGAGAGCACGAGCGAGCTCTGATCCCTGGGACTTACCCAGCAGTGCAGTCTAGCACCCTAATTAGGAGCGCCTTGGCTCACTTAGTGCTAAGGTTAGTTTTTTTCCTTGACATCTTCAATCAAAACAGAGGAAGGAAGGAACATCAGGAGGGAGCCTTAACATTCTATTGCACTAGCAAAGGAGAAGGTAGAGTGTGGGATCACATCTTGACAGATTTGGCAGCAGAAAGATGTCTCAGTGGCTCTGTTTTCCAATGAACTAGGAAATGTGGTCGCTAGCTAGAACTGAGTCATCGAGGGTGTGACAAAGATTGCAAACTGAAACATAAAGACACATTTCCTGGTATTCCCCTTCTGGTTTACAGAGTGGCCCGGCCAGGAACTACATTTCCCAGAATCCTCTATACCCGGGCACCACGTGCATAGTTCTTGCCAATAGGGTAGGAGGAGAAGCCTGGCCCAGGGAGGATAGGAAGTATGCGTCTTCTCTTTCAGTGGGTAAAGCTCTTCAAGGACAGGTCCCAAGGAAGAAAGACCCCTGGGCCATGGAAAGACACCAACCAAGAAGATCTGCTCCCGGTTTGAACATGAGCAAGGAATAGGCATTATTTCTGAAGTCACTGAAAGTTTAGTTTGATGACGGCAACAGTTGGCGTTACCCTGATAATCCGATTTTATAGGCTCAAAATTTGAGAAACAGCTTGCGACTGTCAACGAGTGGACACAGAGCCGCTGGCGGTGGGCCTGGCCTGAAGATTCTCACTGACCTTGACAGGACACTGGACAGCAGTGACCCATTACATAGGTCCATAGCTGGGGATGGGCAGAGCTGCCTAACCGTGGCCCCGGGGCCTATGGGCACCCTGAAAATGGCTGAAACCGGACTTCCTGCCACATACTCACAAATAGGTCTGAAATGACCGTGGCTATTTGTTTCAGATTGAACTAGTCCCGAGCTCCGCCTGGCAAGTCAGCAGGATGTCAGCTCCAGGGCGAAGAGTGCTGCTGCCTATCACGTCTCAAATGAGAGCAGGCCTGCCTTCTGATTCAGGATGCTCAGAGCTGACCGCCACGCTTCTGCACCCTGCTTTGTTCTTGGGCAATGCCAAGAATCTGGTCAGGTTCCCTGACTACTTGGGGAACTCACCAACTTTAGGGCACACACACACACCTCTGCCCAGGTTGCGCAATGAACAGAGCCTTCTACATCTTCGGAACAGCGGGAAAAAAAAACCCAATAAGGCAGCATTGGTGACCAGCTTTTACTCCAACAACATAAAACTTCCTTGGAGCAAAGGATGAAGAGCAAATGACTTGTTCCAGGGGTCAAAAACAGCCATGCTGGTGGCAAGGGGAAGCGCCGGGCCAGCATGCCAATTTGGTCATTGTTACCTGTGGAGATCTTTCCAAGCAATGAAGTGTCTCCTGTCTTCCTCATCCCTTGACCTCACTCAACACACGAAAGTTGAGGAGTCAAAGTTTCCGATAAGTCCCAGAAAAACCTTTACACCCTGCCTTCCCCCCCCCCAGTTTACTTCTTAGTCCCTCCCCACCTCTGTTTACTTTTTATCCTGTCACCAATAAGAGACATCTTTACACAGCCACCCAGATGCTGCGCCCAGTTACACTGAGGCCAGGACTCTTGCAGCCCCTGATGGCATGGCAGCCTTATGGAGGTGACTGAAAGATGGGGACCTTCCTGACCTGCAGGGTGGGTCCTGCGCTGCATGGCTGGCTGCACCGCCTCCCACTCTACCCCACAGGCCTCCCAGGCTCCTCTCTGAACGGTTTGCAGTTGTGTGGCTCGGCTGCATCTGGGTTTGATGAGCTCCTTATTCCCATGGCTCTTAAAGGTAAGATAGCAAATAGTTCAAAGTACTTCCTGTATTTAAACAACATATAGGAAATGTTTGAAGCATACCTTTTCTCCCCCCCCCCTTTTTTTTTTTTTTACAATTTTTTTGGCTGGCTTTAAACACGGATGTAACCAATGATACCTTTTATGATCTTCCCACCCCGTGATCTGGTTTCCAGGCGTGAGCCGCCACTCCTGGTTTGTGTTGTGCCGGGGACTGAACTAAACGCTCTGAGCAGGCTGGGCCAGCACTACCAACAGAACTGCATCCTAAGCTTGTTATAAGAATGTCTTAAGAAATTATAACTTTTAGTGGGGTGTGGTGCCAGATGCCTTTAACTCCAGGGAGGCAGAGGCAGGCATATCTCCATGAGCCTGAGGCCAGCAGGCTCTAAATAATAGGGCCAACCAGAGCTACACAGAAACCCTGTCTCAAAAAATAAAGAAAAAAAAAAAAAAGCTTACCCAGCATGGTGGTTCAATCACTCAATCCCCGCAGTCTGGAGGCAGGGACAGGAAAATCTTTTGTGAGTTCAACACCAGCCTGGATTTATATAGTAAGACCCTGTCAAAACAAAAACATGAACAAACACAACAAAAGAAAAGTATAACCCTCTCCAAGTGCTCACACATGTACCCTCAGCATTATGGGAGGCTGAGGAAGAACTGGCCCGAGTTCAAAATCAAATGAAACAAAAAATGAGAAGAAAGAAAGAAAATTTAGAAACGAGGGAAGCGAGAGCTGGAGAAAGGACGTAGCAGTTAAGTCTACCCTGCTCTTCCAGGAGACCTGAATTCGCTGCTTAGCACCCACATCACACGTCTCACAACCATCTATAATTCCACCTCCAGGGCAGCGGACACTGCAGCAGACGCCTCTTCTGGCCTCTGCAGGCTTCTGCCCTCAGGTGCACATATCCACACACATACATATAATTATAAAGAAAACAAACCCCTAAACAAAACGTGGAAGCATCGTTCCTCCCTTAAAGCTCCAAATCTTCCTCAACTGCAGTTTAAAGTTGACTTTTGCTAATTTTAGCACATGCAGCCATTCAGAATGATTTAAAAACCTTCAGTGGTTGTTGTTAGTTCAAGGCTCTTAGCTCTGCCTAGAAATTCTGAACACGTTAAGAGCAAGAACCCACAGTATTCCAAACACTATTGACAGTAAGCATGGTTGGAACCGGAAGTCCCTGAACCTGCTCTATTGATTGGCTGTGGGTCTCTGCATCTGTTTCCATCAGCTGCTGGATGACGCTTCTCAGGAAACTGTTATGCTAGTCTCCTGTCTGCAAGCATAGCAGAATATCATTAATAGTTACAGGGGTTGGCTCTCCTCCATGGGTCTCAAGTTGGGCCATTCCCTCAATCTCTCCATCTATATCTCTACACTTCTTGTAGGCAGGACAAATTTTGTGTTGAAGGTTTTATGGGGTTGGTGACCCCTCCCTCCACTGGAAGGCCCATCTGGCTACAGGAGATGACCACTTCAGGCTCCATGTCCCTACTGTTAGGCTCTTGGCTAGAGTCACCTCCAGAGACTTCCAGGAGCCTCCCATGTCCCAGAGATGCTCTCCCACCAATTTCCACTCTCTTTCTTGGTCCCTCCCCCATAACCTCCCCACACTCTCTGCACACCCAATCTGCCCCATTACCCTGCCCAGGCCCTTCCCACACAACTCCCTCCCTCTATCTATGTCAGAGATCTATTTTATTTCCTCTTCTTTGTGAGACTCCAGCACCCTTCCTTGGGCCCTCCATGGCCTCTTCAGCTCTGTGGTTGTAGCATGGTTATCCTGTATACTACGGCTAATGTCCACTTATAAGTGAGTACATACCGTGCATGTTTTTCTGGGTCTGGGTTACCTCACTCAGAATGGCCTTTTCTAGTTCCATCCACTTGCCTGCACGCTGCATGATGTCTTTGTTTTTAATAATAGCTGAGTAGGATTCCATTGTGTAAATGCAGCACATTTTCTCTATCTGTTGTTCAGTTGAGGGACATCTGGGTTGTTTCCACAAGTCAAGGTTGTAAATATTACCCGTGGCCATGTGAATTGCTATCTGAAGCACCTTTTCCATGAATGACATTTGGTTTTTTGGAGTTTAATTTCATTTAATCTTAAGAGGGTACATATGTCCCTAACCTGGGGGGGGGGTCTTTCCTGTGTTATGAGTTATTTCCCATCACAGATAAAGGTAGGAAGTCCTGGCAACAGTCAACTTTCTTCAGGCAGTTCTCTCCAGGGATTTACATGCCCTACCAACCACAAGCCTGCCTGCAGGTTTAAGAAGCTGGCGGCTGTCCTAATGACGTTTACGTGGGGGATTCATTACCAGTTTTTTTTTGTTAAAAGGTCATTGCCTACACCTAGGTTAGGCTGCCGGGGTTCTGGAGAGAGGGGAACCGGACTTTGGCCAATATCGGGGAGTACCCCAACTGAGGCTTCAGTGGCAGTGCAAAGTGTATCCAGTCCCTTGAGAAGGCACAGACTAAAAACGAAGTAGGACAAATAGACAGCTGCTCCCCTCAGAGCGAGGAGGCTTAGGCCTTTATGTGGAGGGACTCTTGCACTCTGTCCCTCTAATGAGAGGTTCTACTGCCCTATGTTGGCTGCCAGCTATGTTTTCTGGTTCTCCCGCCACTGCAGCTGCTGGTCACAGCGCCGGAAGTACACGTTTCTGCAGTGGAAGTCCGAATGAGGTGGGCTTCAGGGGAAAAAGGTGAAGGGCTTCCCTCAGAAACAGCTGGATGGTGCAGAATGAGGTGTGTGTGCCGAGGCTCCCGATCTCACTGTGGCTGTGGAGGAGAGTTTTCCTCAGGGTGCTACCGTCAGCTGGTTCAGTGAGATTGCCAGGACCAGACAGCAGCCGAAACCCCGGGGGCTCCCAGCCGAGGCAGACAGTGGCAAAACTGCAGAAGCCTGGTTTGCCCTAGGTGGACAGACTGCATCAGAGCAGCCAGAGCAGAGGCTCTGAAACCCAGAGAGGCAGAGGCAGGAGCTCAGTGCTGACACCAAGTCAGGCAGCGGGCGACAGAGAACTACCAGACCTGGAGGAATCCGGCAGTGATCTTAAGATCAGCGGCTAACGCGAGGCTGGCGGCGCGGGGCTCCGAAGCCCAGAGACAGTGGCAGGAGCCAGGTTTGGTTCAGGCAGACAGAATGACTGCTTTGGGAATCTCCAGCCACTTGCTTTTGCAGATGGGCACTGCGGTACGGGGAGCAGCTGGAGAAGTGTGTTGGCCGTGACGCATGCTGACACACCAGTGAATGGTGGGAGCTTGAGTCTGCCAGCAGCGTGTGGTGGCCGGACAGCGTGTGGCGGCCTGACCCAAAGTCAAGCCCTGGGATCCAGCAATGAATTCTTTGGTGGAGGAGAGGCCTCTCCCCAGAATAAAGGACAAGTCTCGGATGATCTTTGATGAAATAAATGGTGCTGGCCACTTTATCTCATGTGAAATAGAGACTTAAAAACCTTGGGCAGCGGGAGAGTTTTGAGGATGAATGTGTTTGATTCACTGACGCTAGGAGTGCCAGGAATACTTCATTTGCATGCAGTCACACAGTTTCTATCATAAGAGGAGGAACACAGTACTTAATTATTCTATGGGAAGTGGGGTTGGGTTGGGGTGAGGAAGAATTCCAGATACAGAGTATGGGAAAAAGGTCATTGGGTTGAAAGCTAAGGTACCAAGACATCTCATTAGCACGGACAGGGACAGGGTATTTCCAGGAATCCTGAGATGCACACTGAACATGTTTCTTATCAGGAAAAGGTTGGGCCTGGAATCTCCCTGAGGGCTATGTGACACTCCTTAGAGAATGTGGGTTTTCCCCAGATCGGATGGAGAGGAGGGAACCCAGCAGAGGAAGAGAGTCTGCCACTTAGTCCAGAGCTCAGAGGCATTACCAGACTTTGGCTGTAACTGCAGGGTCCAACAAATAAGATGGCCATTTTTACTATGTTAATCCTACTGATCCATGAGCATGGGAGGTATTTCCATCTTCTAACATCTTCTTCAATTTCTTTCTTCAAAGACTTGAAGTTCTTGTCATACAAGACTTTTACTTGCTTGGTTAGAGTTACGCTAAAATTACAACACTCGTCACAATAGCCATAGATAATCTTGGTGTAAGAGTGTTTCTCTAATTTTTTTCTTGGCCCATTTATCACTTGTGAAAAGGAGGGCTACTGCTTGATGTTTTTGATGAGTTCTTGGATTGGATGTGTGAGTATTTTATTGAGTATTTTTGCATCAATGTTAATAAGGGAGATTGGTCTGAAATTCTCTTTGTTGAATGTGTGGTTTAGGTATCAGGGTGACTGTGGACTCAGAATGAGTTTGGCAATGTTGCTTCTGTTTCTATTTGTGTAATAATTTGTGGAGTGTTGGTACTAGCCCTTCTTTGAAAGTCTGGTAGAATTCTGAGCTAAATCCATCTGGCCCAGAGCTTTGCTTTTTTTATTTTTATTTTGGCTGGGAGACTTTTAATGACTGTGTTTATTTCCTTAGGGGTTATAGGTCTATTTAAATTGTTTACCTGATCTTACACTGGTAAGTAGTATCTATCAAGAAAAAAAATTCAATTTCATTTAGATTGTGGAGTACAGGTTTTTGAAGTATGACCTAATGAGTCTTTGGATTTCCTCAATATTTGTTATTTTTTATTTCTGATTTTGTTAATTTGGATACTTTCTGCCTTTTAGTTAGTTTGGCTAAGGGTTTGTCTATCTTGTTTGTCTATCTTAAAGAATCAGTTCTCAGTTTTGTTGATTCTTTGTATTGTTATCTTTGTTTCTAATTTATTGATTTCAGCCCTGAGTTTGATTATTTCCTGCCAACTACCCATCTTGGGTGTGTTTGCTTCTTTTTGTTCTAGAACTTTCAGATGAGCGAGTATGAGGTCTCTCTACTTTCTTTATGAAGGCACTTAGTACTATGAACTTTCCTCTTAGTACTGTTTCCATCATGTCTCATAAATTTGGGTATGTTGTGCCTTCGTTTTCATTGAACTCTAGAAAGTTTTTAATTTCTTTATTTCATCCCTGACCCAGTGGTCACTGAGTAGAGAGTTGTTCAGTTTCCAAGAGTTTGTAGGTTTTTTGTTGTTTCTATTGCTGTTGAAGTCCAACTTTAATCCATGATTGTCTAATAGAATACAAGGTGTTAATCTTGATCTTCTTGTATCTGTTGAGGCTTGCTTTGTGACCAACTATGTGGTCAGTTTTGGAGAAGGTTCCTTGAGGTGCTAAGAAGACAGTGTGCTCTTTTGTGTTTAGATGGAATGTAGAATGTAGATATGTTAGGTCCACTTGATTCATATCATTATTTCTGTTTATTTTCTGTCTTGACAATCTGTCCATTTGTGAGAGAGGGGTGTTGAAGTCTCCTACTATTAATATGTGATTTAAACTTTAGTAATGTTTCTTCTATGAATGTGGGTGCCCTTGCATTTGGGGCACATATGATCAGAATTGAGACATCATCACTGAGGTTGGTTTTTTTTTTTTTTTAAGATTTACTTATTATGTATACAGTGTTCTGTCTGCATCTATCCCTGCAGGCCAGAAGAGGACATCAGATCTCATTATAGATGGTTGTGAGCCACCATGTGGTTGCTGGGAATTGAACTCAGGACCTTTGGAAGAGCAGACAGTGCTCTTAACCTCTGAGCTATCTCTCAAGCCCTATAATTTATTTCATTTTATTTTATGTGCATTAGTGTTAAGGTTTTAGATACCTTGGAATTGTACAGACAGTTGTGAGCTGCTGTATGGGTACGGGGAATTGAACCCAGGTCTTTGAGACATCATCTTGATGGATTTTTTCTTTGATGAGTATGAAGTGTCCTTCCGTATCTCTTCTGATTAATTTTGGTTAAAAGTCTATTTTATTAGTACTATAATGGCTACTCCAGCTTGCTTCTTGTGTCATTTGCTTGGAAAACCTTTTTCCATCCCTTTACTCTGAGGTAATGCCTATTTTTGTGGCTGAGGTGTGTTTCTTGTATGGAGTAGAATGATGGATCCTGGTTCCTCATCTATTGTCAGCCCATGTCTTTTTATTGGTGAGTCAAGCCATTGATGTTGAGAGATATTAATGACCAATGATTGTTAATTCCTGTTATTTTGATGTTGGTGATGTTAGTGTGTGTGTGTGTTTGTATATGCTTACCTTTTTTTGTTTTTGAGGTTGTGGAATTATTTCTTTCCTGTGTCTTCTTGGATGTAGTTACCCTCCTTGGGATGGAGTATTTTCTTCTAGTCATTTCTGTAGGGCTGGATTTGTGGATAAACATTGTTTAATGGTCTTTTCATAGTATTTCAGGTTTCTTGGATGTTTTGTGTCAGGAAATTTTTAGCTTTAACATTTTAACTGATGTATCAATTTTTTATTGTATCTTCTGCCCCTGAGATTCTCTCTTCCATCTCTTGTATTCTGTTCATGATGCTTATGTCTGCTGTTCGTGTTCTCTTCCCTAGGTTTTCTGTCTCCAGGATTTCCTCAGATTGTGTTTTCTTTATTGCTTCTACTTCCATTTTCAAGTCTTGGACAGTTTTATTCATTTCCTTCACCTGTTTGTGTTTTGCTGTATTTCTTTAAGGATCTATTTGTTTCCTTTTTAAAGGCCTCTGCCTGATTGTATTTTCCTGTATTTCTTTAAGGGATTTATTTACTTCTTCTTTAAAGGCCTCTATCATCTTCATAAGCTTGGATTTAAGATCATTTTCTTGTGCTTCAACTGTTACTATATCCTGGGCGTATTATTGTAGTAGGATAGCTGAGTTCTGATGTTGCCATATTGCCTTGGCTCTTGTTGGTTGTGTTCTTACACTGGCCTTTAGCCCTCTGGTTCTCTCTGGTATTGGTAGGCCTCAGGTAATGTAGGCCAAGTTATGGGCAAAAAATTTAAGTAAAATAAAATAAAATGGAGCTCGGGGAGAAGGTGTGGTTTATCTCTGTTGGGAGTGTTTTAGGGGGATTGGCTGGCAGGGCAAGGGGTTGGGTGAGCTTTACCTGGTAGCCTCTGATGGCCCCAGGCCTATGAGGATGCAGGTAGGGCTGGGGTCTGGCAGGTGGAACAGGCAGGGGACAGGGCATAGTGCATGGCTCGCCCTGCTGTGCTTGCCCAGGAGCACCCAGCAGGCATGGGGCTGGTGTGTGGAGGTCTCACTGTTTTCTGGGGAAGAAGGCTGGGCTTTGGGCAGGCAATGGAGTGTGTATGAGGTGCAGAACACTTTTTAAAAATCAGTGAATGATGAGGTAGGCCTCATTCCATTGTGGGTGATGCCACACCTGGGCTGGTGGTCCTGAGTGCTGTAAGAAAGCAGGCTGAGCAGGCCATGGGAAGCAGGCCCTTAAGCAGCACCCTCCATGGCCTCTGCCTCAGCTCCTCCCTCCAGGCTCCTGCTCTGATTATGTTCCTGTCCTCCCCCCCCCCTTTGATGATGAACTGTAATGTAGAAGCAGAAGCCAAATAAGCCCTTTCCTCCCTGAGTTGCTTTGGTTGTGGTGTTTCGAGGTGGCAATAGGAACTCTTAATTAAGATGAATGTCTTACAATGATGAACCCTTACAATGCTGAATGTCTCCCATGCTGTTAGTTTCTCAGGGACGCCTTTCTAGTGAGGTTCATCTTGCTGTGGTGGGGAGCTCATGCAGGTGTTCTCAGGCACTGGAGAGTCCATATCTGAATCCTTAAGCTCAGTGTTACTCTCGGCATTTGCAAGCATGTGCAGCAAAAGTGCAGCAGTCTGTTTGGGCCACCTACCCCTGTGCCCCACCTACCCTTATGTTCCACCCTTATACTGCTAGAATATACAGTTCTTCAAAGTGACATCTTTCAGATTCTTGGTGGCTTTTGGATATGCATACCATACCCTTAATGGCCCAGGCAGCTTCCTGAGTGCTATTAAAAATAAATGCACACATTTAAACCTTGAGATTTGCATACCTTTATAGGGTTTTCTGGATCAAGGGAGTATGGAATCTTCATAGGTTGCCACTTACAAGGAGAGGTCAGTATGTTTTTTTTTTTTTAATGGATATTCTGCTTTTGTTTTTAGTTTTAAAGACAGAGTGTCATGAATCCCAAGATGACTTTGAATTTCTGATCCTCTATCACCTGGATTTCAGGCATGAGCCTGAATGAGAATGGCCCTTGTAGACTCATGTATTTGAATGTCTGGTTCCCACTTGGACTGTGTGGGAAGGATTAGGTAGAGTGTGGCCTTGTTGGAGGAGGTCTATCACTGGACTTTTGAAGTTTCAAAACCTATGCTAGGACAAGTCTGTCTTTCTGCCCTTGGTCTTGCAGATCTGATGTAAGTGCTCAGTGACTGCTCTGGCACCATGCCTGGTACACCACCATGCTGACTGTGCACTAACCCTTTGAAGCTGTAAGCAGGCTCCCAACTGAATGTTCTCTTCTGTAGGCCACCTTGGTCATGCTGTCTCTTCATAGAACAGTGACTAAGACAGCCACCATACCTGGCTTTATGATGGAGAACCAACCCAGGCAAATGTATCCTGGGCAAGCATTATACCACATGAGGAATGGATAAGTGTGCATTCCCTTACTTTTTACCTCATCCCTTCATAGTATGGCTATGTGGGTGAATAGTTTTGTTCAGGGTCATCTTACCCAGCCTTCCACTCTGCCACTGGACCTTCAGCTCTGCCCAGCTGTGACTGCTTTGCAGTGAGTACCCAGCCCTGTGAGACCTTGAGGAGGGGACTGTTACTGGTAGCTCTTTTGTTGGTCTGCATGCAGAATCAGTGTTACAGATCAATGTGTCCTTAAGAGTTGTATAATCTTTAAGGTTTTCCACTTCCCTGTGGGACTAGCCCATGCCTAGCTGAAATGTGAGGTTGTCTGATTGCTTGTACCCCATACAAATCTCCCTTCTGAGCCTCAGAACAGCTAAAGAAGAAATGAGGAGTCCTCTTGCAAGAAATATTAAATGTGAGTCTTTTCTACCAAGTGCTATAAAACATGTTTAGGACAAGGAATCTAGATCTATTTGTCTCCCCACCTACTAAGATTTTTATGTAATACCCACCCTAGTAAAACCTTTGTTTACGCAAAGGCCCCAGCTGTATGCCTGGAACTTGATGGCCTGGAACAGACCTCTGATAACTAACCTAAGGACTTTTGATCACTTTCTTGGTTTGTTATCACTGCCCTATCTGGAGTGGGAATGTCCTTTTCTCTCCTTCTTCAGCCAATGGGTGGTCCTTCTGGGAAGCTCAGCATACCTTTACAGCTTAGCTCTGGTCAAGCAGTTCCTGGTCCAGGGCTCCAGCTCTCTACCTACTTCTCTCCCATTGTGCGCCCTGGCTCTGAGATCAAGGGTGAGAGCAGCCCCTGTCTGTTGGTAGCTGCTGTGTCAATACCCTTTATCACTCATGCAAACTTTTCCACACCTCTGCGAACTCACTGCACTCAAAACACAAAAGTTCTGGATATTTTCCCTGGACTCTGACAGGTCCCTAAAGGGGGAGAAACTATGGGAAGACGTGAACAAAACCAGGGAGAGTAAGGAGCTTCTCAAAAAAAGCTAAAAAGAATCCAGAAGGCATCAAACCCCCAATAAACTGGGAACAAGTTCTATTTAATATTAGGGTTTGTTCATCAGCCCTCCACGGGGATGAGAAGTTTTACATAGCTACATATTTTGTTTTTAGCCTTTCTACATCCTGCCCATCTTCTCCGTGGACATAGTGAGCACGTGTGTGTGTGTGTGTGTATGTGTGTTTAAGCAAGGTACAGTGAGACCACTGACCTGGACTACTCCGTGGGAGGAAAGAAAAGTTTGTTGGGGAATCAAACTGTGGAGCTGCCTCTCAGGGGAGCAGAGGACATCAGTCAGACGGCATAGAAAGTCTTGTCAGTTTTAAGGTGAGATATAACCTGGGCAGGGGGGCGGGGTGGAGGCCAGAGCAGCCTGGGAGTTAAAATGGAGGCTTTGGTCTATAGCAGCTGTTCAGCAACTAGATGTTCTTGCCGAGGTCGTTGACTGTTGTGCATGGATAAGGGAAGTGATGGCTTTGGTCTACCCAATAACCATCATTGTGTTTACCTGGTCAGGACCTTTCTGTTTAGAACATTGTCCCAAGCATTGCCATCTGGGGGTAGGGTGGGGGCAGGGAGTTGTGTGCTGCTTTGGACCTAAGACGTGGAAGAAATGAAAGCTTCCCCCGTAAGTGAATTACATGGGCCTGCCCTTCCAGACTTCACAAACCCCCTCAGAGGCGTGCTGGGAGGCAGGAAAGGCTAACAAGTCCCTGGCCCTGATGGCACAGGAGGTACTGACTCAGGGAAACTTCTTCACTGTGGATGATGGTAAGCACCTGGGGTGCTGGGGCAGGAGGGCAGTGATTTAGAGCCAGTTTGAGCTCTATAGTGACCTCTCCCCCCACCCTTTTGAAAACAAAACAAACCCTAAGCTGTTTTTGTTAATATTGACTGGATGAGCCTCCGGGCATCCCTGGGAGAGAGTACATCACCTACGCTAATCCAGGGGCAAAGATCCCTTGACTATATGTGGTGCTATTCTGTGGGCTGGGGTTCTGGATTAAACACAGCGACCTGAGCCCCTGCATTCATCACTCAGGGCTTCAACTGTGGACACAATGTAGCCAGGTGCCTCAGGATCCTGCTCCACACTTGACTGAACTAGAAGCTCATCATTTGGGGTAGGCTAGCTGGCCAGCAAGTTCCCAGGACCCACCATCTTCATTCCTCAGTGCTGGGGTTACAAGTATGAGCAGTCATCCCAAAGTTTCATTGGGTACTGGGGATTTGGACTCAGGTCCTCACACTTACACAGCTAACACTCTTATCCACTGAACCATCTTCTCAGCCTGGCATCCATATTTTTACAGCTCCTCAATTCCCAAATGCTGCCCACACAGAGAAAACAACTCTCATCCACACACAGCTAAGACCAAAGAAAAGACCTAACTATGCAAACAAGAGTTGTGTGCCCCTTTGAGTCTAAGACCATCTTCAGCCCATCTGCCCCCCGGTGTCCCCTCATTCTTCCTTATACCCCTTTACGTTCTTCCCTAGCAAACTAGAGCCACTCTGGAAGCCAGGTGGAGTAGCACATGCTTTACCTTTAATCCCAGTAGTAGGAGGCGGAGGTGGTAGAGTCCTGTGATTCTTGAGGCCAGCCTTATGTACATAGTGAGTTTCCCAGACAGCCAAGAGACCCAGCCTCCAAAGCAAACCTAAGCAAGAGGATCCAAATTAAGAGAACCATGTTATCAGTCTGTGGACTGTTGACCTTCTGTGCTGAAAACTAATTTCAGGAATCGAGAAAAGGGAGACAGCTGCAACAAATCCCCAGGAAGCTGCAAGGAACCCTGAGGCAGAGATAGAGAGTCAAAAGCCCAGGAAGGCTGAAACACTGTGGTTATGGCTGCCCCACCCCCTCGGGGCTGTGAGCACCGCCCTGTTCTTTGCTTCCCAGTGAAACCCACAGTTCCTTTGGTTTGGGGAAGGGGGTCGAGTCACCAAATCCTCACTGCAGTGTTATCATCCACCTGAACTACCCTGCCGGTGTGGTGTCTAGGCTGGGCTTCCACGGGATGCCTTAGTGTCTGGGAAAGCCTCTAGAATTTGGAGGTTTGGGGGTATGGAGAGGATGAGGAGGGCATATCTCGTCGAATCTTCCACCCTATCCCTTAATCCAACGCTTAAGCCGACGCTTCAGGGAGTCAAACCGAAAGACTAGCACACAAAGTCATCGATTGCAGTTATGTATTCAGTTTCCTATTTCATGAACCTCACGGGCTAAGGGAAGGGGAAGAGATAGGCTGAAGAGCTGCCTGGCTGGAGTCTTGATTTCTGCTAAGACATACGCTTACATACGCCTTACAAGATCATCTTCCTACAGGAGAATCGGCTTCCACAGGGATAGCAGGGGTTGCAAGGGTCACAGGGGCCGCAGGGGCCGCAGGGGCCGCAGGGGCCGCAGGGACCGCAGGGGCCGCAGGGGCTGCAGGGGCTGCAGGGGTTGCAGGGGTTGCAGGGAGATGTGCAGGGGTAGCATGGGGACTCGATCTTGACACAGCTGCCGAGCCCGTAGGAGTAGGTCACATCTTTCTCATCCACACACGGCGGCAAGCTGAACTCTTTGCAGATGTTCATGTAACTGTACTTTTTGGACCCGAGGCAGTCGTATCTGTTTTCCCTCTCGGCAGACACGCAGACCTTCCCGTCTTTCACTCTCACTTTGACTTGGTCTGGTTCAAAGCCGCACACGTTCACGGATCCTAAGATGTTACTGCTGCAGCAAGAGGAGGCCAGAATTCTATTTGTCGTCCTTCTGAGTCTGTGGTTGAAAGGGGAGGAAGGGAGAAGAGAGATTAGACCTCAGGACGCGACGCGGGCCCCACCCCGGCCCCTCGTCGCTCACGACGCCCCACCATCTGTTGGCCTTTCAGAGTTTTCTCTTATCTTACATTTAAATCCAACTCCTCCTGCTACTAGTTATAAAAACTCGGCATGTGCCTTGGCCTCTCTGTGCCTCAGTTCCCTTACCTGTGACAATGGCGATAATTCATCACAATACGGTCGGAGGACTAAACAAGACGATGCTTTACTCGGTACTGTACTTGGTTCATTATAAATCTTGCTTAATTACTATTATTAGCATTACTGTTACTATCATCATAGTGTTTTTTTGTTTTGTGGGGGTTTTGTTTTCAAGACAGGGTTTCTCTGTGTAGCCTTGGCTGTCCTGGACTCACTTTGTAGATCAGGTTGGCCTTGAACCCACAGAAATCCACCTGCCCCTGCCTCCCCAAGAGCTGGGATTATAGGCATGTGCCACTGCCCCTGGCTTTTGTGTTTTTTGATGTTGAAGTTCACACCCAGAGCCTCATCTATGTTAGGGAATCACTCTCAACTAGGCTATAGACCCTGCTCAGGGTTCTTTTTTTCCACTGAGACACAACAAATAAGCTAGCATTTGAACTCTGCATCTTAAAGAGGGCTATCAAAGCCAGGAATGATGGTGTGTGTCTGTAGTTCCAGCTATACAAGAAGGTGAGACAGGATCGCTTGAGCCTGAGAGAGCTGGAAGGTCATCTGGACACCAAAGCATGAGCCTGTCATGAAGGTCACCACTGGGCAGACAGACAGACACTCATTTGCTCGTTGGCAAAGGACAAAGCAGGATATCTCCAGCCCAGTCTTCCTTGGGAGAGATCCTGGGCCCAGCGGGAATGCAGTGTATCTGGTTGCCAGCATGGCTCAGACATGCAATGATGTCCCAGAGGCATGCTGGCCTAGTCCCGACTGTCCTGCAAGAGTTTTCTGAGGGTCTCCCTAGCTCCCCGTTCAGCAATGTTGTGTTAATAGCTTGAAACCCCTCGGAGAGGGTTGTCTGCGCGTAAGTGGAGTAAGCCACAAACGGGGCCTGAAGAGCTGCTGAGCTCTCCTGCCACTCCACAGTCCTGCAGTGTGAATCCTGATAATAGCGCTCACACTAACTGAGCGGTCAGGATACACCAGGAGACAGCAAAGCTGGGCTGGAGAGCTGGCTTAGTGGGTAAGAGTACTTGCGACTCCTCCAAAGGACCCAAGTTCAGTTCCCATGTCAGGCAGCTCACAACCACCTGTAATAGTTCCCGGGAATCTGGCAACCACTTTTGGCCCCTTGGGGAACCTGCATGTATGTGTGCATGCTCGCACAGAGATACACATGTAAATAAAAATAATTCTTTTTGAGAGGGAGGGGCAAGGTACCCAACCAGAGTAGTGACCTGGAACTGGATCTTGGCTCTGCTGTGCAGGCAAGGTATTGCACTTCCCCATGCTTCAGTGAAACTGGGACAAGAATGAGTGACCTGCCTCACTGGGTGGTGGTAAGACTTGCCTGATGCATGAAATCGTTTACACTGGTGCTTGATGCTTAGCTAGGGTGCAAGGCCTTTGTCTCCTCTTTTCCTAAAATGTGCATTCCAAGTGCCAACCATGTCAGAGGGGTTGTTTTATTAAAACTTCCCCACTCAGTGGTGTCTAAGCTTGTCATTGTTTCACTTTAAAATTTTTTGAAGATTTCTTTTTCATTGTATCTTACCTATGTGTAGTTGTGTGTGCCTGCATGTAGGTCTGTGTGTGAGTGTAGGTGTCTGAAGAGGCCAGAGTCATCAGATACCCTGGAGTTGGAGTTATAGATAATTGTGAACAGCCTAATGGGGGGTGCTGGGAACTGAATTCAGGTCCCTGATCAGCCAGGGCTCTTAACGGCTGAGTTCTCTCTCCAGCCTCTGTATTACCTCTTTATGCTGCATTTTATTTAAATACTTTCTTTTCTTAAGCTACACAAGTTCATTGTAGAAAATACAGGAAATACAGATAAGCTAAAGCATTTTTTAAAAATACTTTAACCTGTATACAATATATTTATGGTGGGTTTTCTTCTCTCTCTCTCTCTCTCTGTGTGTGTGTGTGTGTGTGTGTGTGTGTGATCTCCTCTACATAGGTAGATTCATATTTGTTCATATGGAATCAAACTATGCATAGTACAGGACTGGCTTGAAGATGTGAATTACAGCTTGTGTTGAAAATTAAAATCTAAGAGTTGGCCAATTAGAAAGCAATCAGTGGAACTGAGGCAGACGGGCAACCTGAGCAGGAGGTCAGATGACTCAGCAAGGGTCCTTCAGCTCTGCTCCCCCCGGCCCTGGGGAAACTGAGGGTGGTGTGGTGCTCCTTACCCTGTCTGAGCTGAGGTACTCAGGTCATTTCGAAATGAGAGGATGAGAATTGCCTCTTGGAAATCACTGTCTCTGTGAAGAGAAGACTTAGCCCCATCTCAGTGAACGGGCAGAGAAGAGGCCACAGAGGTGTGGGGACCTAGACAGCATAGATCATGACTTGAAAAAGCATCAAGATGTGTGAAAGGCCTCTCAAAACTCCCTATGTATGGTGTGTATGTATGTGTGTGTGTGCATGTGTTGTGTATATATGTGTGTGTGTATGTATATATGGGGAGTCAAATCTTGTTTGCATGAAAAACATCAAATCCTGACAGTTAAGATGGGCTGGAACTATCAAAAGATCATCAACAATTCCATAGATACCTAAGCCTCAGCGACTCTTCTAGGAAAAGCTTGGCTTCCACACTGTCCACAGGTCCCACACTGTCCAAGGATTCTACACTTTCCAGGGGGGGGGGTGCCTATACTGTTCAGGGTCCCATACTATCTAGGGGTCTCATACTATGACTCTTCAGAAGACTGCCTAAAATTCTTAGCCAGGTCAGGTTTCTTATGGCTTCTTCATTAATGGTTATGTGTAATTGTAGGAGAACTTGTTGGGCCACATTTGGCTCATCAAACTCAACTCTGAACTTGGAAGTTGCCTCTTTCCTGGTGGGTTATCCATAACCTGAAATGGGTTTTTCCATGACTACAAGGTTCTGAGCCAAGGGAAATGGCCTCCTGTGCCTCAGTCCCTTGCAGTGAGGGAAGCCTGCCAGTAAGCATGTGTAGAGGTGGACATGGGGGACTGGACACACTATGCCTGTGCACAGAGCTTCCGATTCTCTCCTGGTCACAGCTGTGTCAACTCCCATGTCCAGCCACACTCTTGGGTGCAAAACATCCTGCCTGCCATGTAATGAGTTATATGTGCAGCTGTTTTCACAAAGATGAATTGCAACCCTGTGAGGAAGAAAGTGAAAGGGATGTGAGTGACTCTGGAGAGTCAGGTGGGCCTCCCTCTAGATGTCACTGGGATATTCTTTTCTCTTAAAATTAAAGCCATTTGAAAGAGCTATCCAAACTCCACTCCTCACTAACACATCCTTTTCTTCACCTGCCTTCTGCCCTTACTCCATGCGTATGCATATGCTCCTGTTGGTGTGCACATATGTGCAAAAGGAGGCCAGGCTGACATCAGGCAACCTTCATTTTTGAGACAGGGTCTCTTCTGTCTCCGACCCTGGACCTCACTAATTAGACCACACTGGCTGCCAGCACTGAGATGATGCCATAGCACCCAGCTTTGTAAGTGGGTGCTGCGGATCTGAACTCAGGGCTTCATGCTTGTAAGTGGGTGCTGTGGATCTGAACTCAGGGCTTCATGCTTGTGGGGCAAGCACTATAGCGACTGAGCCATCTCCTCAGTTCCCTTTCTGCTTTATTTTCCTGCTGTTCTTTTTCCCTCAGCAGCAGGGAGCATGTGTGGCCCAGGTGCCTTCTCTCAGCGGGGTTCACATCAGCCTTAGATCGCTAGGTTGGCACAGAGCTGAGGCTTCACCTTTCTGGTAAGTTCCAGGTGACACCACTAACACTGGTTCAGGGCCACACTCAAGTACTGACAGGGAGCTACGCACATGTCCACTGGCCTTGGCCAGTGTGGCCTTGCTCTGCCACCTTCTGCTCTTCAAGAACACTGTTCTGTAATGTTTTATTGTTATATAATGACAAAGATAATAGCTGACTGGGGTATTAGGAATATTAACAGGAAATGCTGGGTACCTAGGTTTTACTCCATGAACAGTAAGTCATCTTGTTTTACTCCCTCAACAGTAAGTCATCTTTATCAGGCTGTGTAGACTCTGCCTTAAACAGGATTACCCTAAGTCTGAGACCTTCAGTGAACATGCCTCAAGCCTCTATCATTAAACAAAAAGTTAAAACAAGGAACAGACAAGTGTCTGAGGCTGGATGAGTGCTTCAGTGGAGTCCTTATTTAGCGTACACAAGGACCTAGGGTCTATTTTTAGTGAAGATTTTTTTTTTAAATTCCATTTGATCAGAATGGAGGTGATGCCCAGGAGGCAGCAGATCTCTCTGAATCCAGCCTGGTCTACAGAGCAAGTTTCAGGACAGCCTGCAGCTACGTAGAAAAACCCTGTCTCAGAAAAAAAAAACAAACCAACAAAAACAAACAATAAACAAAATAAAAATTGCATTTGACCTACATGGGCATCAACTGTGTAGTAAATTGATGATGGATTCTGAGACCTAGGGGTTTGAAAGAATGTAAAAGATACCAAAGAGGCAGCTACTACCACATTTCAGTGGATCCAGAAGAAGCAAGGACCTCTCCTTGGGAAAATCAGCTTTTTGGTGGCCATAAAACCCTTACATCAGTCATGTCAATTGAGAAGATTCAACAAAAATCTCAAACCCATAGCATCAAAGTAAGCAAGAAGATAAATATTTGAGGTTTTAAGATGCATCTTTTATGGGTGGAATTTCCCAGGGAATTTCTCTTTAGGAGTCAGGCTGAACACAGGTGCCTGGGTAAGTGATGGAAGCCAGTCTTGGGCTTGGTTGCTGGCTTTAGAGGTTGAGCCCAGTGCAGCTCAAGAGCACAACTGCTAGGTAAGGTTGCAGAGACTCAAGTTGCTGTCACAATGGGCATCCATCAATTAGACAGGACTGAAGAGGGACAGAGTTTTGTTAGCTTCTCTAGTTCTAGTACAAGAGATAGGGAAGCCTGTGAAGTGTGGATGTGCAAGCTGAACTCAGGCTAGGGATGTATCTTCATGAAAGAAAACCAAACTCTGTCCACTCCATCCCTTTGAATACAAAAGTAAGGGAAGAGTCAGGTGACTGTTTGGAGTGCGAAAGTTAAGAAGAGGAGGAAAATACTGAAGCAGCTAAGAAAACAAAAGAGCCAGGTCTGGTCCCCACCAAGGAAGACATTGTCTTTTGAAGCAGGGGCTTAAGAAAAATGTCAGGTGGTGGGACTTTTTAATCCAAGTCTAAGAAAAGCCCACTGTTCACATACACATCAAACAGAGGGACTTAAAAATTGTCATTCAACTGCAATGTAGGTGAGGCAAGAACAGATCAAGGACCACAAACCTTTGGACAACACAGTCAGACATTCGAAAAGACACGTTAAAACTAACCAATGCCCAGGCATTCTTTAAAGGGATGGAAGGTCGTGTAAATATGAATTCTAAACTCAAAAAGCCTTGAGCACCGATTCATACCAAAGATGTTAAAAAAATTGAATGGTGATTATTTCTAGATCTGTTCACAGTCATGGGTCAGAAGCTAGATTAAATAAAGAAAACAAGAAGGCTAACTGAAAGAAAAAATTAGCCATGAATCCTTTGGGATTGGAGCTCAGATCTGGGCTTAACATTGTCAACTCTATTCAGGAAAGCTGAGTCCTTCCAGGTAGTGAAATGCCAGGCTGTTGGAAAAAGCACAGAAAATTTGCAAGGTGGCATGAAGTAGAAGAAAAGCGCTGGGGAGGAGATCAAGAGGGGGTAGGCCTGAGACTCATTCTACTGACAATAGGGTGTGAGGTTGAGCCACTTGTGGCTAAAGGGCCGGAGGGCACCGATAGAAGGACATCTGCCCTGTAAAGTGAAGAAAGTGGGGGCAGCCAGATGACCAAGGCCAGATGACGTAGAGTCATGGAGAGAGAACATGGACCTGCTCACAAAGATACTTAATATTTGAACCGAATATTAACTATCTCTATTTCACAGTGTGAGTTTAGTAACTTAATATCCTAAGGCATAAATGTAATCATTAGTTCAAAATTGTAGATAAATTTCTAAGTGACTACTCCATTCCAAATTCTATTCGAGGTAGGCCTGCTTCTGACCTTTGGTGACATCATCAGTAATTGTCCCATTATGCTTCTCAATGTGGCATCATGGTCACTGTTGTCAAGGGACTTTGTACCCACCTATCCATCCTTCCATTTGTCTCCATCTAGTCATCTACCATCTGTCTCTGCTATCTTTTTAAGAATAGTCTCTCAGTAAACAGCTTTCTGCCTCGCACCTTTTCACTTAACATATTCATACATAAAAGGACTTCTAACTTTACAACCCCCTAAAAAGCTTTTGAAATAGTCTCACAGAGCACAGGCTGGCCTCAGCCTCATGTATCAGAAGCTGGCTAAGAGTCTGTAAGCCTCCTGTCTCCACCTCCCAAGTGCTAGGATCTAGGACCCAGACAAGCAGTCACACTTGGTTCCAGTGAATTGGGTGTACAGTCATTTATATAATCAGGAACAATGGCTTCCTTTACTGTCTCTCCAATCTATACAGACTATAAGTATGTTTGAAAAGTTAGGAAGGGAAAACATAACTCCAATTAGCCAATTCAATGAAAACCCCACTTGAGTCTACTGTGATAGCTGCAGTGTGTCACACATCCTTTGTGAGGTTGGAGGGGGAGGCCAACATAGCATCCTAACTCTAGATCAACTCTGCCTGAGACGGTGCAGGAAGATTTTCCCACACTGAGGAAATGCCTCCAGCATTCAGAGTATGCTCTGCTCCCAAGGCTTCTGGCAAACATCAAGGATTTGATCATGGTTAGGATTTCTGCAAGTCCAAACATACTCAGATCACTTCAGTCAGACCCAGAAGAAATATTGAGGTTGCTACTTCCAATAGCTTTTTAGTGACGCCCTCTTTCTTTCCCTCATTAAGGCCACCCTGTTTACCACATTGGCACTCTTGACACAATCCTCCACCTACCTTGCCAGCCCGTAACCTCACACTGCCTTGGAGAACCTTACAATCCCAACTGCAAGCCCGCTTACTCTTAAGCCTCTCCTAAGTCACCTGTGTCATTATCTTGATCTCGTTTGACATCTATTCAGCTGTCACTGTCCCGCTCTCCCTCCTCTTCCCATGCTGCTGCGGCTACACTGGCTACACAGGCCTACATTACACCCTCTCACTTGGCCAACAATCTTATCCTTAAGAGCGCGGATTGCTTTCCTCTCTAAGCTGCGGAGTGATGGTCGAAGGCAGTACAGCTTGTAGTCACACAGGCAGCACGGGTAGTAGAGGTCGCACAGGCCGCAGGAGCGGGATCGCTTCGAGTAGCAGAGGCAGTAGGGGTAGGGGTGCAGGTCGCAGCAGCAGTAGGGGTGCATGTACAGGTCACACAGGCAGCGGGAGCTGAGTTCGTCGATACATCTCAATTGCCTTAATTCTCTGTCCACCTTCTTTATGTCCCTTCTAACACTGTCCAAAAGACAACTCAGTGCAGCCATTACGGTCACACCTTATTGTTCTGTGAGTACCTTTGGAAATTGGCACTCAGAGGAAAAAAATTGTTCTAAGCTCCTCTCAGAGGCCTCCTTTAAAATTAAATGAGCTACGTATGGTTCACCTACTTTAAAGCTTGTGTTCTATGACCTCGCCCACCTTCTAAGTATGTCATAGTCTCCTGGTTACCATGACAACTGCAAACAGCTATGGTCCCCAAGACCCTCCTCAGGGCTATTCTCAGGACCATGCTTGTACTAAGAGTTATCTGCTTCTATCTCTCAAACCATTCCCAGCTAAAGTCCATTTTTTTTCTAGAGCAAGGCCTAGGGAGGGCACATAGGACAAATGGGCGTGACACCAGAGGGAGCTAAGGGCTAGGTATGAAGGCCTTGAGTTCAATAAGGGATCGTTGACCACCCCTTCTCTCCTACTGATGAATGTTAAAAGTAGGTCAGACCCAGTGTGGAGGGAAGGATAGTCTGAGCTGATGGTCATAGCTCCAGGGAGCATAAGAAGGAAGTTGAACCAAATGGTTCAGTGGTTAAGAGCATCTGTGCTCCTGCAGAGGTGGGTTCAATACCCAGCACCCACTTGGTGGGTCACAGTCATTGTAACTCCAGATCCATAGGATCTGATACCCACTTCTGACCTTCACAGGCACCAAACAGGAACATCATGCACATGAATGCAGGCAAAACACACTTAAAATAAAAAGACAAATATAATTTTGGAAAGTAAGGAAGCCAGTGGCTTCATTCTTCCCTCATGTAAGCTCTGCCCTTCTGTCTTTTTCACACTGTGGCCAGCATAGAAATCTGCCATCCCTTAGCACTTCTACCTACTTCCTAAAGATCCCTAGACTTCTCTAATCATTTTTGTTTTTGGAGATAGAGTCTCACAAGGTAGCCCTAGATGGTCTACACAGTGAGCCTTAGACCAGGCTTGCCTCGAACTCCAAGAATTTACCTGCCTCTGTCTCCCACGTGCTGAGATACACTATCACACCCAACTTTCTTTAGCATATTAAAAGAAGTGTTAAACTCTTTGCAAGGGCTGGCAGCAGGGCCTCTGCCTAGCTGCCCTCTCTCCTTGCCCATGTTATCACTGGCACCCCCCTATCAGCCGCAATGGCCTTCCCAAAGAGCCACTTCCTCACTCTGGGGGACAGGCTCACCTCATTCCTTCCATCTCACTTGGGCTTAAACAGAGTTGTTCTGCCTACTTAGAAGTTGAAATCTCTGACCTAGTCTTGGATCTAGTTCACTTCTGAGCTCTCACATGGCTGTCTTTGGGGAAGCTTTCTCTGCCCCCCCATCACCAAATACAACACCCCCCCCTCCCTTGTCAAGGTCACATATAGCTCAGGTTAGCCTCTGCACAGCTGAGGAGAACCTTGATCTTCTGATCGTCTTGACTGCACTTCCTGAGGGCCGGGTTACAGGTACACACCACCTCGTCTTGGTTATGAGGTTATGAGCTTGGACCTGGCCAGAGCCTCCTGCGTGCTTGGCAAATCCTCTTCACTGAGCTACGTCCCCAGCCTCGACACATTTCTTATTTGGCATTGTTCATCTATTTCCAAAACTAGACTTAATGGGATAGTGACTGGTTTGGCTCACCAATAACTGCCTAACACAATCCTGGTTCCTCATTAGCATTTATACAACTAATGAATGAAATGCCAAAAGAACGGACTAAGCAGAACTTAGTGAACAGAATGAAAATGGAATAAAAGAGGAGTAACTAATGACTTCCAAGTCCGAGGCTTGGCGTGCTCATGGTGCCACTGAGACAGAAAGCACGGGAGTGGGAAAAAGTTGGGGATGGAGTGTGGTAAATGGAGGCTAGCGGCAAAGTCAGGGTAGAACTGTGGAGAAGACCCTTGGATAAGTGACTCTGGAACTCAGCGAAAGAAAGGAGATACAAACCACGAAGAAACAAACTACTGAAAGGAAAGAACCAGAAGCGGGCATGTCAAGTAGCTCATGAAAGTCTCTTAGAGTCACCAGAGAGGCCATAGCCAATAAGCCCAAGTTGCTTGTGTTGTCAGTCTGGCTTTCTGGATGGCTCAGCATTCCCCAGCCTTGACCTAGAAGGCCCCTTCTGTGAAGGTGATGTGTCTTGACACTTAAACAGCCAGAATCCACAGAGGCATCTGTGGGGCAGAAGGCCTCCTAGGTCAAGCAAGGCTGAGCTATGCTTCTCTAGGGACAAAGCTAATGCTGTTTATAGGCGGTTCCATGCAGTTCTGAGGGGTGACCTCTGTTACCAGGGACAGGACCTGTGGGAGTGTCCAGATTTCTCCAACTCCAAGTGAAAGACTACTGAATTCTCACATCCCGATGAATTCTGTGCTTAGCAAATGTCAGCAAAGGTTTGAACAGGCAGCTCTCAGTTTTAACTTGCTAAATACACATCTTTCAGAGCTTAAACATACACCTAAGCCAACATATCATGTTATTGAGACAGTTCTAGCTTCATTTCAACTAGGGTTCTCCCATTCTACCACCTCCCTAGTAATTTTACCTTTCCATCATTAAATATAGTTTTTACATTATTTCAGTGACTGAATTGGTATATTTAAAGATTCAATGGAGAGATTGTGCTGGCGCACACTGTTAGGCTATGCTGAAGAGGAGTATGCAGAAGGACCATGAATTCAAGGCCAACCTGGACTACTTTTTTGCTGGCTGTGGTGGTCTTTAATCCTAGTAGTTGGGAGGCAGAGACAGGTGGATATTTGTGAATTTAATGATAGCCAGGCTCCATAGTGAGATGTCTCAAATCAAAAGATTTGATGGAATTGTCATCTACTCATATCAGAAGGACAAGGCTGAAATTCATTAGAATCTGCTAACAGTCCTTAGGGACCAGCCATAGGCACGACTCCTGGAACTCTTAATACAGGCACGTGCATGGGCTCTAACTAAGAGGTGGGACTTCCTTATACAAGATCACGCCCATGGAAACACCTCACGTTGGCTAGTGCCTAGACAGAATCTCTTCTGGGCTAGAGGGCAGGAGGTGGTGACTTCCCAGGCCGTGCAGCACTTGCCTGGTCCCCAGTGTTAGCAGAACTATGTACCAAAGGTGGCGGCCTCGGCGGCTTCCTCCACAGGGTGAGACAGGTCCAGGCGAAGTCCATCCACCAAGCCAGTGTTGCAAAGGTATTCATCTAGATGTGGTGGGATCAACACACAGTGTGTCAAGCTTATACCCAAAGTTATGCACTCAGTGTGGCTTTAATTCTATTGAAGAGTCCATTGAAGGACAGAGTGACCCTTAGAAAATGACTGTGGTTGTCTCTGAGAAGTAGGATACAGGTGGCTTTGAAAATTCTCTTTTCTAGGGTTGGGAGTGTACCCCCAGTGGTAGAATTCTAAAAAGCTCTGGGCTCAGTCCCAAACAAACGAAATGTAGTTAGTCTATTATCATACCACCACCCCTGCTGTGTGTGTGTGTGCGCGTGTGGTTACATGAGCTTATTGCACATGTGGAGAGGCCAGAAGACAATTCTGTGGAGTCAGTGCTCTCTTTCCATCTCTGTGTGCTGTCCAGGGATTGAACTCAGGTCATCAGGCTTACGCGGCAAGCATCCTTACCCACTGAGCCCTCTCACGGGTCCTGAAATGCTTTCACTATCACGTCTAGCCCTCTCTAGCCACTTAAGGCTCACCTCTGGTCCCATCTCAGAAATCCAGGTGAGAGGCCTAAGGAGTCGGCTCGTGCTCCTTAAAGTATTCCCTCGAAAGCCTGAGGACCAAGGCTGGGAACCCCAGCACACACACAAAGCCCTCAAGGGTGCTGGCTCTCCCGTAACCCTCTGCTTGGAAGGCAGAGTCGGAGGACTCCCTGGGACGCTAGCTAGCTGCGTCAGTCAGCTGGATGAGCTCAGGGTCAGTGACAGACCCTGCCTCCGGGCAGTGGAGAGTGACGAAGACACTCAGTATTACACACTGGTAAGCTGTAGGTCACTGGGACACTTCTAGTAGGACACATCTTTGGCCTGTCCATCATCCAGGAAACCTTTAAGATGAAAAAGGCTAGCCCACGCCCACCATTAGGTATAATCAATGAAGTTGCCTAGCCAAAGGATGGGCACCTAAGCTGGCCAACCTACTGTCTTCCTGGAACTTCCTGTTTAGTGCCTGAAAATAACTCACATTCCCAAACTGGTCCTCAGCAACTCTTCATGTCTGCCAGCTCCTCAGATGTCTTCAAGAACCTTACCTTCGTCTTTCTCTTCTCTTTTCCTGCCTCGTGTTTTTTAGACATGGTCTTACTATGTAGCCCAAGCTGCCCCAGAACTTCTATATAATAGCCCAGGCTGGCCTTGACCTGTAGGCAATCCTCCTGCTTCAGCCGAATTCCCCCCTACACCATATGCCACCAGGCCTGGTTCAAAACCATGTTTCTTTTACTTGCAGAGGCCAACTGAGGCCCTGGGCATGGGTGCTGACATGTGCTGGGATTCTAGCTCTTCAGGGCAATTGGAGAAGGATCTCAAGTCTGAGGCTAGCCTGGCCTGCATAGAAGCTTGAAAAAAAAAAAAAGCTGAGAGAAGCCTAGTGCTCAGTGGCTCAGGCCTGTGATCACAGCTACCCAGGAAGATGGCCAGGTTCAAGGCACGAACCATGAAAAAGTGGAACAACTGGGACAGAGCACATTGGTAGAGTACTTGCTTAGTGTGAACGCGGCCTGAGATTGATCACCAAGACCAGAAAAATTGAAAATGTCAACAAACAACAAAAACAACCAAATGCGGAACCCAACCAGGATAATAGCCTGTACCTTTGGCCTAGGTGCAGAGACAACCCTAGGCTGAGGTTGGCAGTGAGGCAGCTTCTGTCCCAGAGAACACTATCTCATGTGAGACCCACTGTTCTACCTAAGCCCAGATCTCACCGCATCAAGAGCAGCTGAAGTCTGGGACAAGGGTGGTGACTCACGTAAGGCAAATGACTGGGAACAGCAGAAAGGCCCCCAAGAACAGCATCCCTGGGGCAAGAGATGTTTCCATGGGAATGTCAGACCTTCAGCTCTGGAAAAGCCTCCCACTTGGCGGAGAATCGTGGCTGGGCAGACAGGGCAGGTGAGCCTGTGAGACAGGAGCAGAGGTGGTCGGGTGCTGGGTGACAATGTGTCTATAAATGTGGGCTTTGTAAAAGAAAAATGTATTTGCTTACATATGTGTGTGTTTGTGTGTGTGTGTGTGTGTGTGCCTGAGTATATATGCATGTATGTCCCATGTGTGCAGGTGGCTGAAGAAGCCAGAAAAGGGCTTCCTTGGAACCAGATCTCCTGGACCTGGAGTTCCAAGCAGTTAGTTACCTGGCCTCTGATATGAGTTCTGGAAAACCCAACCACAGTCCTCTCTCTGTAAGAGGAGCCAGTGCTTGTAACCGCTGAGTCATCGCTCTACCACCACCCTTTAAGATGTTCTGAGATCGAGTGTGTGCAGAGACAGAGCACGGGCACGTGTGCGCTATGACAGGTGCAGAAGCCAGAGACAACTTCAGGAGCCTGTTCTCTCAGCCTACCAAGGGGTCTGGGATTGAACTCGGGTTCTCTGGCTTGTGTAGTAAATGCCTCTGCTTGCTAAAACCATCACACTGGGGTCCCCATGGGAATCTTGAACAAGTTTTCTACTAGATGAGGTGAGAGAGGAGAAAGAAGCGGCATTTTTGCTCCACAGAGCTCAGCTGGCAGCTGGCAGCTGGCAGCTGTGAGGCTGCTCCTGAGTTGGGCAACGCCTAAGAGCTGGAAAGCCAGACACAGCGAGCTTTCCTCTGGCTTTCAGAAAGTCCGACCACTCAGACATTGAGGAGTCGTGGGAATTTTACACATCAAATAAACAGAGGCATGTCTTTGTTAAGATTTGGGAAGCAAACCCAGTTGGGGGGCGGGGAGGTGCATGCCTGTGACCCCAAGCCCTTGGGCATAGTGCTCAGTTAGCAGGATCCGTGTACCAGATTATCTCTGGCTACCTAGTAGGTCTAGCCCAGCTCCTACTTAAAGAAAAAAGGACGGGCATTTTAGGGTGATTACTTAGTCTGACCTGCCTAGGGGTCAATGACGCATTCCCTTTTGACTCTGAAGATGGCAAGGGCTTGCGCTGTAATGACACACCCACCTTTAGTTGCCCCTTCATCCCCTCTTCTCTCTCAAGCTCATGAATTCACCAAGAAAAAAGTCAGCAGCAACCTCGACTGTTTTGTTGAGGACAATGGACTCAAAGATGTCCTTGAACTTCACACTAGAACCATTCAAACATGAGGTCAGGTGCCTATGTTCACCCCAGGGCCTGCAGGGCCTGCTTCTGGGACAGATGGCACCCCAGATGGGATTGTATTGAGCCCAAATGCAGGACCTAAAACACTGATAAATGTTTTGTCTGAAATGTTCATTAATGTTCATCTGAAAAGGAAAGCCCCCAGCAGCTGAAGTCCAGGTTGGGTACAATTCCTCCATCTTGTTTTTTGAGACGTGACCTCTCACAGGAACCTGGGATCACTGGTTTGGAGGGACAGCCTCGAAGGTCGAAACCAAGTCTAAATTTGAAAAGAAAAGGAAGTGGGAACTGGGGCTGAGGATGCAGTGGGCTTGACATAGTGCTTGCCTAGCATGCTAAAGCCCCGGGTTCAATCCCCAGCACTGCATAAAAATAAGGTGTGTGGTAGTATGTATCCATGTTTCTACAGCACTCAGGATGAGGGGGCGGGAGGATCAGAAGCTCAAAGTCATCCTCAAGTACGTCCGAGGTTAGAGGACCTGTGCTGGATTCCCAGCGTCCACATGACGGCAGCTCGCAGCTGTCTGTAGCTCTGGTTCCAGGAGCCCCGATGCCATCTTCTGACCTTCTGGGTGCCAGACACGTCAGTGGTGCACAAACATGCATGTAGTCCTAAAAAATAACAACAACAACAAAATTATATATATATATATATATATATATATATATGCATATGCTTTAAAAGGGGGTAGGAGGCTGAATGTTTATGTTCATAGCTGGGGACATAGCTACCACACACAAGGTCCTGGGCTTGATTCTCAGCACTGCATAAACAGAGCATGGCAACATATGACTGTAGCTCTTGAGGGTGGAAGCAGGAAGGTCAGGAGTTCAAGGTCCTCCTCTGCTGCATAGTGAGTTCGAGGCCAACCTGAGCTACTGTGACTCTGACTCAAAAATAAACAAACAGAAACACAATAGTCCGGGGGCATAGTCCAGTGGCAGAGCACGTGACCTGGATATGACTATGACTATACCAGCATCAAAGAAAGAAATGACAATAAAAGCCACGGGCTAGCAGAGTCCTGGCCCCAGTCAAGTGGTGATCCCTTTGGGCCCGATCTGAGTCTGCTCCATTGTGTGCACTGGACCAGGGGGTCTGTCTGAGGGAACGAGGATGAGGTGTGGGTAGAAGGCCACCTGGACTCTAGTGCAATGTCTGCTCTGTGGCCCGATTTTCGGTCGCAATCCTAGAAAATACCCACCATGGCAGGATTGACTTTTGTTTTGTTTAATCTAAATTTTATCAAGGAACAGCATACCTTCTGAAAAAACAGAACAAAACAAAACAACTGAAACTGAAACTGGTGACTTGTCCCTCAGAGCAAGAGATCCCCTCAGGGGTCCACTGTCATGCTCTCTAGTCCCAAACAGCATTCCGGCTCAGCTCCCCAGCTTTGTGTAAATGCCCATACGTAGACCTCTGCACTCTGGGGTCATCTGTGGTGTGGAATCCTACTCAGTCCCTCACACTGTGAATAGACCCTACTGTATTCACGCTGTTTCTGTGGATGGACACCGGATGGTTCCCACTTGAGAATATGATGAGCACCATGGCTGTCAGGGTCATTCTGGCACATGTCTTGGTGGATAATCACAGCATTTTTGTGGTCTGGACTCACCTAGTCATTGGGTATTCATTTCTTCAGCTTCCCTGGACTCTGCTGAGCACCCTTCCAGGGCCGTGTGCACACATACGTAATTGGCAGCGAATTCCTGTCAAGACTAAGTGAGGTCTGGTCTTTGAGTTTGTGCTGCTGTAATAGGACCTTCCATAGTCAACATTCAGCAACATCTAGCATCCCTTACAAATCACCTATAATCAAGGAATTAGGTAAGAGATGTCAAAAAAATAAAATAGCACATGGGGCTGAGTAGAGCTAAGAGAGTCTCTGGGAGGGAGCGGGTCTCAGGGAGCAGTCCAGCCTGCACAGAAGGCCCTGCCTGAGTGGCTGGGGCCAGGGACACTCTAGCCAGCGCTGGGCTGCATGCCGTGAAGGAGGAAGCTGCCTCCCCACTCCAGCTGGAAATAGTGTTGGTTTCCCAAAGGCTCCAAAGAACACCCCATAGCTCCCCGACCTCTGTCCTTCAGCACCCAAGTGCACCCTGTGTCCCCAGGCCACTGCGGCACCCCAGAGCATCGCTGCCCCAGCTCTGGCAAGGACATCAGAGTTCTCATTTGAGAACTTCATCAGGAACAGGCACTGAAGCCTGGACCAAGGACATCATCAAAATCAGCCAGGGGAAGGGGACCTCTCCGGGGAGAGCGCCGGGGACCCCTGCATCCAAAGACACTTGATAGAGCGTCTGGGAAGACTGCAGCAGAACACTGAAGCTCTCAGCCCTCATGCAGAGAATGTGGCTTGTTACATCTAAGCCCCCTCAGAGGCTCTGAGTGTGTCAGAGACCCAAGGCCTTGCAAAGGCCTGGTTCTTCTCTTAAAAATCTCATTTGCTCCTAATTTTGCGAACAAATGATTACCTCTTACATAAATAAAATTGGAGCACTGTTTTCCTGAATTTTCCAAAGTCCTGCTGCTCCCCGCAGTATCAGAAGCAGGGGTTAAATGAAGAACGGAAGTCCCAGCTGGGAAAGCCACCATAAGATAGTCCCCACCTCCAAAGTAGGTGGGAGGGGCACTCTGTCTGTCTCCCTGATGACTTGTGCCAACCACCAGGCTGGCGTCTGTGTGGATTCCTAGCCTTGTGAATGGCTTGCCTTCAGTTGCCTTCTCCTTGGCACCTACCCCAAGGCCACCCAGTTTCTGCGCCCTCCCAGAACTGCTTCACTTCCCCTATCTTAAGTTTGGGAGCTCTGCTGCTCCTCAGCTTCCTCCCTCACGATCGTTACACTGAAAGAGTATTTGTTACAGAAGTCTCTGGACACAGAACACTACCGGCTTCTCCCACCTTCCCACAAGCTGGAACTCCCAATTCTGAATCTAGTGGGAGGAGACACGGCTGGGTGGAGGGGTGGGGGGGAGGAGAGGATCACCTCAGGCTGTGCACACCCTGCTTCGGCACCTCAGCGTTTTCTCTGCCTTACCTGCATGTTTCGTCCCCTCATTCAGCTGCTTCTACTCATTCCTCAGATCTCGGTTTAAATGCTGCATTGCTGGGGTGGCCTCTTCAGTCAACCTGAAA
This sequence comes from Pachyuromys duprasi, assembly GCA_028658305.1. Taxonomy (NCBI): domain Eukaryota; kingdom Metazoa; phylum Chordata; class Mammalia; order Rodentia; family Muridae; genus Pachyuromys; species Pachyuromys duprasi. The sequence goes on from CM053752.1 coordinate 56,751,416, forward strand.
GATGCGTCCGAGAGACCCTACCTGTGTTCCAGGGTCCGTCATGATGTTAGTGGTTTGTCTACGTGGCCTGTGCTGCAAGCCCGTGTTTACAGTGCCAAGTTCAGCAGGCGCCTATGGCCAAAAGGGTGGGGAGAGGACAGTCAGAGGCTGTGCTGCTGGGGACAGACGGGTGCTGGCCAGGCAGAGCCTCGGAGGCTGTCAGGCTGTAACCGATGGCTTCCTGCATGCCTTCTGCCCGAAGGCCCCTGTGCTTTCAACAGCTGCCCCTGGCACCTCACTCGGAATTGTCTCACTCTTGCTGTCCTCACTTGGTTTTTACTGCCATGATAAACAGCAGGACAAAAAAGCAATTTGGGAAGGAAAGGCTTTATTTGGCTTACACATCCCAATCACAGTCCCTCACTGAGAGGGCTGAAGCCCGAGCTGAGGCCGGATCCCTGGAGGAGCGCTGCTGGCCATCTTCTTCCATGGCCTGCTCAGCTCCCCTTCTTACCCGAACCAGGCCCTGCTGCGGGGAGGGTGGCACTGCCCACAGTGGGCCAGGCACCCCTAAAGACATGCCCACAGCCAATCAGTGGAGGGAGTTCCTCAGCTGAGCTTTCCCAGGCCCAGGTGACCCCAGTTTGTGTCAAGGTGCTACACCTGCCACCGGCTGAGCTGCCTTCCACAGGCCTCTCCTACCTGAGTGAGAGCGAATTGTACAGGGGTCTCCAGGTCCTTCACAAGACAGCCGGGGAGGCCATTCTCCAGTCCTGTGGCCACAGCCACAGTTGCCTGGTCCTTACACCATTCCCACACTTTGCTGACGCTTCATGAGTGACTGAAAAGGATGAAATGGCAATGCAAGGCTGCTCGGATGTGCGATGACATCAGCGGTCTGCTGAGCCAGTTCAGGCTGCTCAGGCATGCTCTGCCCTGCACAGCATGTGCACACTTGAGCCCTCATTACCAAGGTCAGCGTTTCTCCTGTCTGTCTTCCTTCCTTTCTTTCTCTTTCTCTCTCTTTCCCTCCGTCCCTCCTTCCCTTCCTTCTTTCCTTTCTTTTTTCCTGTTCCCCATTTGATGAGGCTGGAGAGATGGCTTGGCAGTTAGGAGCACCATTCTTACAGAGGATCCAGGTTTGATTCCCGATACTCCCATGGTGGCTCACACGTCCATAATTCCAGTCCCAGGGAATCCAATAACCTTTTCTGACTTCCAAAGGCACTAGGCACACAAATGCACAGATATACATGTTAGCAAAACACTCATACATATAAAATAAATATAAAATTAAAAATAAAATTCGGATTGAGACAGGGTCTCTTTATATTTTGAATGATATAACCCTGGCTGGCCTCGAAGTTTCTTTGTAGACTCCTTGGGGCAAGAGCACATTGGTGGAGGTGAGTCATTAGGAATGAGCCTTTGAGGGTCACAGGTTTACCTTGTTTCCCACCTGAACCCTCTGCCTCGAGGTCACTACAATCAAAACAGACCAATCCGTAAGATCCTGACACTATGGACAGACCACCCCAGCTCTCCACACACTGTTGTTCACCCCGAAGCTTCAAGTCGCATAAAGCTGCCACTCTTTAATTCTCTTCCGTCACAGACTGTCCTGGACCAGCAGGACCAGCAACACCTGTGTGGCAGACGCTTGGGAAGGTGCATTTTACTTTCAGGTGCACTGGTATTTCAACTCCCAAGGAAAAGAGAATTCAAGATATTCTAGGTCCCCCTAGCACAGTGGAGAATGAGGAGGCTGATGATTCTATGAAGTAATAGTCTTGTTAGCATCATGGCTGCCATTGCTCAGGGAGCCCTGAAGGCACGTGAGGCTGCAGAGAATGAGGAGTCACAGTCACCTGACTTGTTCTCAGAGAAAAAGCCACAGGGAGACTGGGTATTTGAAATATTCTGCTCAAGTATTTTCTCAGGACCTGCTGAGCCCCGTGATAATAGCAATGACCTTTTACAGCGATCAGGAGTGATCATGGGACTTGAGTCAGTTGCTGCAATCCGAAGAGAGCCCAGCACTTTCTCTCTTTTTTCTTTTCTTTTCTTCCCCTTTGGAGATGGGATCTCATTATGTAGCCCAGGCTGGGCTCAACTCTTGCTCTTCCTCTTTAGCCATTCCACCACCACACCTAGAAAGACTATCTTGATAATTGCATGGTAGAAGTTGTGTCTGGTCCAGATGTCATTTAGGAAACAGGTAGCTGAGGTGACTGCTGACAGCCACCTACTGGACGAGGAAAGCAAGCCAGAGCACAGGCAGCCTGAGGAGGGCAGAGAAATGAAGCTTGTCTCTTACAACGCCTGCAGCCTCGTTTATCGTCCATGGGTCATCAGTGCAGTTGGGTCACTGTTTGGGTGGAGATCTCCTGACTCCCTGTGTTAAAATTCCACTTTCTTGTCAGGTCGATGCTAAGGGGGAACTCAATGTGACCCTGATGTTTAGAGGTAGGACCTTTAGGATATGACAGGGATCAGAGAGGCCATCAGGTTGGGGCCTCTTTGGTCAAATCTTCTTGGCTTGATAGAGGAATAGAGAGCAGCTGTATTTGTTCTGCTTGTCTTCTGCCTAGTTGTGCTTTGTGTCATTTCAGGATTCTCACAAGAAGGAATTCATCACTAGATTCTGGCCCTCCACCTACACCTGTAGACTCTTGATCCAAAATGAACCTTGAATGTGTGTGTGTGTGTGTGTGTGTGTGAGAGACTGTGAGTGAATATGAGTGTGTGTGTGAATGTAAGTGTGTGTGTGGATGTATGTGTGACTATAAGTGAGTATGCATGTGGGTAAGTGTATGTATGAATGTGTGTGAGTGTATGTGAGTTTATGTGAGAGTGATTGTGTGACTGTGTGAGTATGAGTGTATGTGTGTGTGAGAATATGTGTGAGTGTAGGTGTGAGTGTGTGTTCAGTCTGTGGTATTGAGCTTTTAGCAACAGAAAATGAACTATTAATAGTCAGTTCATTTTGTTGTCCAGTCTATTTTTCACTGGCTCTCTATATAACAGAATCACTGTAAGCAGGCTTTTTGATATATACCTGAACTCACAACACTCAGGAGATGGAGAGGCAAGAGGATTGCTGCCAGTTTGAGGCGAGAACCTATAAAGGACATTTCTCATTGAAACCATAACACCCAATACTAAATTGTGTTCCTAAAATTCCTGTATTGAAACCCTAACCCCCAGTGTAATGTAGGCCTTTAAAAAGCATGATTAATGTTGAATTACATTTGTTTGTTTGAGACAGGGACCCTCTACATAGTCCTGCCTGTGCTTGAACTCACTATGTTGACCAGGCTGCCTTTGAACTCACAAAGATCTGTCTGCCTCTGCCTCCAAATGATGGGATTAAAGGCATGAACCACTATGCCTGGCTTAAAAATAAAGAACTTCTAAAGAGACCCTCATGTCTGTCAATCTGACTATCATACTATAGAAACAATGGACCCCAAAGAAATGGGAATTTTCATATGAATCTCATACTGGGGAAAGCAAAAAGTATCAGCTGGGGGAACTTATCTCCTAGACAGGGGTTTCCCAAGTTCTAACAGGTTATCAGACCACCCTGCCTGATGAGCTGAAGCCTGGACAATGGCAGCTTGGTGGTGGGCCGGGCCACACCTGGACTGGGACTGCTTAGCTGTGCATATCCTTGGCCCTCTAGCCAAACTGTGATCTCACTTCAGGGGCTCTGTAAGACTGACATGAGGGGTTCACTAGCTCTCTTTGCCCAACACAGACACATTGAATAAATGTTCCTTTCTGCTTTCTGCTTTTAATTGGCCCCTGGTTTGATAACAAGGTCAAATGGGTAAGTCACTGATGCAGCATGATTGATATCATTTAAGAAGAAGAAAGCACACAAGAATATATGTATATGCTCATCCGAAGTGAGAATGTGTACCCTATAAGCCAAGGAGACAGGCAACTTGCTGACACACCCATGCTGAAGACTTCAAGCCTGCAGAATGGACAGAAATGGGTTCTCAGTGCTTCAGCCACCCTGTTCATGATATTACACTGTGGCGGCTTAGCAGACTAATGTTCATCCATCAGCAAGGAAACGTGCCCATGGTTCTGTGACGAGAGCTTGCTAACAACCAGCTCTCTAAAGACAGAGAGGTTGGCCAGTTGCAGTTGCCAATTACTGTGGTATCACCACTCCCATGGGGGCCAGCGTCAAGCTCCCAGTGTTATCTCACTGGGCACCCAGTTGAGAAGCCACCCAATGCAAGCTGGCTCTGACCCCCCTGCTCCTCTGCCAATACCAGGAGCAAGTAACTTTTAGTAGCATATGTTTTCATAATAAAAAAGCATTTTCCTAGCTTTCCCTTTCCAACCTCTACACACACACACACAAACAGCTTAGCCAAATGTTTTGAAAATACAGTAGTTCATTGGTTTTGCTATCCTTATTTTTCAGTCCTAAATCATCTCTGTGACATGTTAATAAAACATAGGAAACAATAGCACAAACTGCCTGGCTTTTCTTTCAAAGGCAAAGAGCTCCCCACTAGAGCCACTAAGAGGAAGGAAGGTATTTCCGCCCAAGCTTGGGAATCTACCCTTCTCAGGTCCTGGCCACGGTCCCTACTCCCTCCCACCCTCCGCCCCTTTTCTCCACGCATGCAAATGAGCAATTTCCCAGCAACCTTTGCTTTCATTCCTATTATTTACTTATCACATTGTAATCTGCTTAGGAAAATATATGTTAATTTCAGGTCTATCACTGGTTTCACATCTCTCCCCAGAACAATCTTTAAAGTACTTGAAATTTCTGAGCATCTTGGCTCCTCGGGAACAAATCTGAATGATTAATTGGATATTTTCCACTCCACTTTGACTCAAGTGGTACAGCACGTTTGGCATCTAGTCGCCGCCTGCGTCCCCTCCCTTTCTTTTTCTGGCTGCTGCTGACTCAGCACTCTGCCCTGCTCTCTCGGGGCAGTGGACAGCATCTCTGAACTCTGTCTTCTCTGAGTGACCGTGATTGGAATTCACAAGAAACCCTTTTCCCCGCTTTTGACACTTCCGTTGTTTCTTCAGGCCGCGCTTTCTCTGTACTCTCTCGAGAGCCTGGATTGGCTTCAAACTTGGAGCACTCCTCCTCGCCCTACAGGGCGAGGGCAGGGTTCCCTGGCGTGTGCCATCACATCCAGCCTCTCAGCTCCCGCCTCTTCCTGAGGAAGTGGTGCTAGCTGGCTCTCAGGCCAGGGAGGAAGGAGTGGCAACCGCCTCCCCAGGGCTCCTCTCAGCAAACCTGGAGAGAAGCTGCTCCCGCAGGCGCTCTGCCTACCCTAGCCCTTCCGGGGTCGTCAACCATGGTGCGGTGGGGATGCTGCTGCACCTTCCTGGATATGCAGGGAGGTCTTGGAGTGTAGAACTGTCCAGACCTGTGAGGGAGCCGCGGCCCAAGGGCCTAACAGAGGCAGCTGTGCGCATCGCTTTCCGGTTCCATCTCAAACAGTGGTGGTGGTGAGCCTGGCACTGCGGGGCTGGTGCTGAGTCTTCAGCATGCCAGGGGCCTTGGCACACACAGGAGGGAGACAGGAAGGAGAGAAGAAAGGAAAGGAGGGAGGGAGGGAATCTATCACACAGTATCCATCCCAAAGAAACCCAAACTGCTACAGATCTGGCTGTTTCTCTTCCTCTCCCTTCCCACCTGAATTCTCGCTTTTTAGAGTAACTTTTAAAGTACTTGAAATTTATATCTGAGCATCCTGGTCCTCGGGAACAAATCTGAATGATGAATTGGATATTTGCCAAACACAAAACTATCTCTTTGAGGGTAGGTGCCTCTCTGGCTGTCGGTAGTTCTTTCCACTTTTCTTGAATAAATCTATGTTCTCTTTGCTCAAAGGAAAATAAATAAAATAAAATAAAATGCTTTTAAAACTTTTTTGACGTGGCTGACATCTCTAATTCAGAATCGAGGGATTGTCAGTAGTTCAAGGCCAGCCTGAACTACATGCTCTGTCCAGGTGGCTCTGCCCACCCCGCCCCCACATTCTTTACAAGCAGGCAGCCTATGGAATTAGAATCGTCCCCTTTCCGTCCTATCACTTTTAGAAGCTGCCACTGCTAAATCGGAACAAGAACTGCACAGCCCTAAGGAGCATCTTCCAGCCCTGGGTGGTCAGGCTCTCTTATGGCTACAGACTTCACCTGGGGCAGCCAATTCTCCTTCCTTTGCTTCGTGCCATCTACTCGGTGAATTTATTTTTAGTAGCATCGAGATCTAACAAGCAGTGCTCTCTGCTCACAGTGGTTCCCAAATGCCAGTATCAGTAGACCCAAAGCTTCAGGGTGCTGCCTCCAAGCCAGAGCAGTCATTTTAATCAGCTCCCAGGAGGTGTTGATATGCCCAGCCCAGCTCTGCTCTCCAATGAGCTGGCATTTCAAATATACTGACGGAAAAAAAAAAAAAATTGCAGACAGGCCAGGCTCTTTTTCTTCAGTTCACAGAGTCTGAACACAGCAGGGCGTGAGACCAGATGCCCTGCCCTGTTCTTGGGCTCAGAGCAGCAAGTGGGACTCCTGCTCCATCTCCTTCTGGCCCACACAATATGGAGTCTTACGACTTTCTGAACCACCTGGGGACAGGAAGGCTGGCTCTGAGGTACTGGAAGGGATGAGCTGATTAGCCGCCTTGTGAAAAGCTTAATTGCACCTTATTTTCTACTGTCTTCCAGGTGAGCTAAGCCCAGCCGCCCCTAGTCAAAGGTGAAGCACCGCTTTTTACTCCCTAAGTGGCCCAGGGTAACCCCCAGCTCCATGGATCTGTGGAAGCCTCTAATCTCTGTGCTTCCTGAACCAAATATCACCAGGGCAGCTTAAGTAGCCAAAGTTCTGAGTAGCTACTGCCCCCTCCCCAACGGGCCCTTGAGGCTCAGGGTGGAGGCTAGGAATCCCCTCAAATAACAAGCTCCAGGGCACTAGTTGTATTTAAGTGCAAAAGCTGTCTGCGAAATGCTCTGGGAAGGGATTCTTCTGCAGATACAATGAATCAGCTTTTTCCTTACAGCTTGGTAAAACTAGATACTATGTCTCAGAAAACCAAACCACGCATTTCAGCAGAGAAAAGTCCTAAGGTTGGGGCCATCTGGTCAGCCATACTTCCTCTCAGAAAACCTGGATGCGGTGAGCCAGAGGCAGCATCTCAAGCAGGGGGGCTGTTCTCATAAAGGGAAGGGGGACAGGGGTGTGGGTGCAGAACAGCCCCCAGCTCTAACAGCTGGACGCAACATTCCCCTACCAAGGCAATTCTGGCAGTTTCTTTCTGTGAGGGTAATCACCAAATTAAATGTTTTAATTGCTGAAATTGCATATGCATTGCTTTTGAGAATAGACCATCATCAGACACAGTATCCACTCCCCCCAGAGAGCCAAGCTGCTTGTTTCCAGGGAAGGGGTGACGGGAGGAGTCCATTTTAATTTCATTATAAACCAGGCTTGAGGAATAAAGGCACAGGGCTGACGTGTATTCCCAGCCAGCTGGGATTTAATGAGCACAATTTCAAAGCTTGGAACCTGCTAGCCACATCCATATGAATATGTCTCTGGTAGAAAAAAAAATGACAGAGAAAGTGACAAACTGCTATTCCTAGTATGTGAAGTGCTTTTAAAATAACTTGAAATGGCTAACACCGGTGAGCCTCAGTCCGGCAGAGTAGCAGTCCTCTCCCTGCCTGTCACTCAGGCCCCTGCTAGGAAGGAGCAAGTGATCAGCAATTCCCAGGCAGGAGCCAGGTCAGTGCAGCTGGGTTTGTCCCTTCCCCAAAGGCAGAGGCCAGGAGGAGCCTCTCCCTCCTAGACTTTATCTTGAACTCTTTGTTGCATAATCACGGAAGTCATTGTGATCATAATAGTCTTTGTGATTTCCATTTTCCTAGCCATGAACACATGAAAATAGGGGGGAAATGGTTTGTTCTGAACATTTTGAGGTCCTAAAAATAAAAGGTGCTGGGTGAGCCTGTGGTGTTAGGAAGAGCCTGGAGGCGAGAGCAGGCAGAGGGCTGAGGGGCCTTAGTTGTTTGATGTTCAGCGAGGAGCAAGCCACCGTCTGGAAGGGCAGCCCCTGGGTAGATGAGCCAAACCTGCGGTCCGGTCCGCACAAGAGAGGCAAGGTTCCTGGCGAGCAGGGGCTACTCCCCTCAAGGCGAAGGTCACTGCGTTGTTCAGAGTGAGTGGGGCTGTCGGTGTGCACAGCTGGGACCCGGCTGGAGCATCTTACAGCACAAACTTTAACCATCACTTCCATGAGGCTGAATTAGGCCAGAGGCTTCGTTCTTCTAACTGGAAACAGAGTGGAGATACTGAAATATCTGAGGCATTGTCGGGGCTAAATGAGAAGTTGGAAGCCCATGCCTAGACTGGGGTCCTAATATGGAGAGCTGGGGGAGGGGAAGATGAGGGGCGGAGTTGTCGCCATCTCTGACACATGCTTCCCTGGTGTGAAGTTTACAGAGGGTCCTGAATTAAACATAGCATTCATCATTTGGCCTCCTGGACATCAACGTTTCATTTTAGCACCAACTCATACAACCCTAAGAGCTGTGACACTGGTTAACCAAGAGAAGCATGTCACCTCCGTCCTCAAAGGATGGCCATCCAGAGCCATGGAGAAGGTGCTGTCACCAGACCCACAAACCCCTGATTGCTTGACCAGGCGCTTACCTAGTTACAGGACAGGACGGGCTAACAGGAACAGTAGTGACATTGCTCTCGTTTCCAGGCTCTAACACCTCGGGCTCACCCAGCACTTTTTATTTTTAGGACCTCAAAATGTTCAGAACAAGCCATTTTCCCCCTATTTTCATGTGTTCATGGCTGGGAAAATGGAAATCACAAAGACTATTATGATTACAAGTTCCACATTTCAGAAACACTACAGTCCTTAAGGGATCTAATCCTACTCTTTGGACCTCACCAGGGAGTGTTGTTTAAAAGAAGGAAAATCCCAAACATTCTATTTTACCAATAAAGACCCAGAGGCCAAATGATGGGGCAAAAACCTTCTAGCTCAGAGAGGCAGAGAAAGCACCCAGTTGACCTTCCTTCTCAGCTCAGATCTGGATGGAAAAAACCCCAAAAGGCTCACTGGTACAACTGACAGCCCAGGAGCAAAAGGCCAACAAACAAACAAAAAACCCAAGGCTAAAGGCTTGATAGCTCAAAGTCCAAAAAGCCAGGGAGCTGAGGAGCTGAAGCCTTAGCTAAAGCCAGAGCTTGAGCTAAAAGCCCTTTCTTCTTCTGTCTTAAATACCCATCAGCTCAAAGTCCCTCCTCTTCTCTAATCCCTGTCAGCTGGTTTCTTGCTCCAACTCTTGACCTAGGGTTAACTTTATTAAATCCTGTGTACAGAAAACTCTTGGAGTAAAGGTGTGTGCTAGGGCCGGGTGAACCACACCATAATCACTGGTTACAATAAACAGAAAGTTCTTGGATTAAAGGTGTGTGATAGGGCTCAACCACACCAAACAAACAGGGTTTTCCAGTTCACAATTTTGGAGTTCACAATGGGATCAAATATCCTGCAACACACCAGGCCTCCATTTCCTCATCAGTAGCGTGGCAGCAGGAACAACTGCACTGCATCTGGTGTCTATGCTCAGCCAGAATACGAAAGAGTAGAGACAGATGTATCCCTACAGCCAGTAAGAGCAGCACTAGGGGGACTTTCCCAGCACTGCTCTGCCTGGAGCATGGAGCTGGGAGCCAGTAACTTAAAAGCACACATTCCTGAGCATGCCTCAGTACAAGGAGTACACTTCTGGGCATGCTCTCTCAAGAGTACATTTTTGAGCATGCTTAGTTTGAGGTCATAGGTCAAAAGGAAAATGGAGAGGGAGCACATGTGTAGTTCAGTATTACAATGAGCCAAGCTTACTCTAACCACCCTAAACAATGAGTCAGAGTACCTCAATAATGCTGATTAGCTCGTCATACGTTTCTCTGAAGAGTTTCAGCTGCAACAAAGAAATAACTGAGAGCAGTGAGCCATCTTTGAAAGGGCTGGCAGCCCCCTCACTATGCAGTGTAGGAGCTTGCATCTGAGGGCATTTGCTTCCCTCGGTGACTAACAAACTCGCAGACCACAGCAGTGGTCCAGGTGCCTCTCCTGCTAAGTGCAGGGCTGAAAGGAAGCAAACCCCAGGTCTCAGTCAGGGCTTCTGTCGCTGTGATAGAACACCACGACCAAACCAACTTGGGAGGAAAGGATTTACTTCATCTTGTAATTCCTAGGTCATGCTGCATCTCTGAGGGAAGTCAGGGCAGGGGCTCAACGTGGGAACCTGGAGGCAGGAGCTGATGCAGGGGCCACGGAGGAGTGCTGCTTACTGAGTTGCTCCTCGTGGCTTGCTCAGCCTGCTTCCTGATAGCACCCAGTCCAGTCTTATCACCACCACGGTAGGATGACCTCCTCCATCAATTAGCAGTCAAGAAGCCAACCCCCACAGACTTGTCTATAGGCACGCTGATGGAGGCATTTCTCAATTGAAGTTTCTCTATCCAGATAATTTTAGCTCCTGTTAAGTTGACAAAAACAAAACAAGCCAAACAAACGAAACAGCACACCAAACAGCCGGATGCCTCAGAAGCATCCTGCAGCACGTCTGCAGCCCCAGGACTCCCTTAGCAGCCAGTTGAAGTCCGTATCTGTGAAATTTCCAAATGTGATCTATTTGAAAGCAGTGTTTTACACAGGCAAATAGTTATAAAGCCATCCAAGCAGACTTTAACCCAACCTGTCTGGCATCCTTTTTAAAAAGGGAAAGCTAGGGCCAGCAAGATGGCTCCACAGGTAAAGGTGCCTGACGCCAAGCCACAGTCTAAGTTCAGTTCCCAGAGCCTATGTGGTGGAAGAAGGGAACCCGTTCCTGAAAGTTGTCCTCTAACCTGTACAAGCCTGCTGTGCCACAAGGTGCCCACACACACATGTGTATATAAATAGGCAGGTAGATGGATAGATAGATAGACGGACGGATAAATAGATGGATAGATAGACAGGTAGACAGATGGACAGATAAATGGATAGATAGACAGACGAATGGATAGATAGATGGATAGACAGATGGATAGATAGACAGACGGATGAATAGATAGATGGATAGATAAATGGATAGATAGACAGACAGATGGACAGATGGATAGATAGATAGATGTAGTTGTGAAAATAAAAGTAAGGGCTGGTGCTTAGGAACACTAGCCATGTTCAGAGGACCCATGTTCAGTTTCCAGCATCCACATGGCTCACAACCATCTGTAACTCCAGTTCCCGGGGATCTGTTGACCTTTTCTGGTCTCCATGGGCACCAGACCTGCACATATATACAACAAATACTCACACACATAAAATAAAAATTTAAAAACTTACAAAGTAAGGTTGAAAAGGAGGAAGTTCATAGACAAAAGGAAGATGTGGCTGAGCACAGTCAGTTGCATGAAAAAGGAGGTTTGGGACTGGGAGAGGTAGTTCTAGAGGCTGCAGTAGACTCTTGCAAGCAGGCAACATGGGTTCACTGGTTAACCAACAACCAGGAGGACCCTAGGGAGGATGCTTAATTCTCATTCAGAAGGCAAACAGATAGACACTGGAGGCAGCTGAAGAGAGGGAACAGGATGGGAGCCTACCAGCTGTCCTCTGAAAGACTCCACCCAGCAGGAGATCAAAGCAGATGCAGAGACTCACAGCCAAACTTTGGACAGAGTGCAAGGAGTCTTATAGAAGAACAGAAGGATAGAAGGACCACCCAGGGGGTACAGGAGCTCCACAAGGAGACCAACAAAACCAACAAATCTGGGCCCGGGTGGGGAGGACTGTAGAGACCGATGCACCAACCAATGATCCTGCGTAGAGAGGACCTAGCCCCTCTGCTCAGATGTAGCCCATAGACAGCTCAGTCTCCATGTGGGTTCCCTAGTAAGGGGAACAGGGGCTGTCTCTGCCTTGATCGCTTGCTTGCTCGTTGATCACTTCGCCCTGGTAGGACGACCTTGGCAGCTCACAGACGAAGAGGATCCAGGCAGTCCTGATGAGACCTGATAGGCTAGGGTCTGATAGAGGAGGAGGACAT